>OZ010728.1:43935957-45143176 GCA_963932275.1 Andrena praecox | reverse complement strand
TTTTTTTATTACGAATTCTAATTTTCTTGCTAAGAGTCCCTTCTGCTTTTCCAGTATTAATTTAAGAGTCATAATGTGGTTGCAAAAATCTCCTAGAAGTAGCTGACTATTTTGCAGTTTTACAGTAATTTCTTTCATTGCAAGGAAAGTGTTAATAGTTTCATGGGCGGTTTTCCAATATTTGTCATTCATTTCTAGTTTCGGATGCATATATTCATTTTGTGGACATAAGGTTTTGTATTTTACGAGTACTTCTAACATTGTTATCGAGGAATTCCATCGTGTTGGAACGGCAACAACTCGTTCAATTACGTCCTTCGGAAATCATTCACATTCAAAAAGATTTTATAAAGATTTTGAGCGACCTCTCGTATAATTTCAAGTACAATAAAATTTTCACACCTAAAGTCTCAAATCGGTAAGGAAATAAAAAGTGGAATTACTCGTACTTACACATCTGTTGGCGTACGTAACATTTTGCATATACTTATTTCTCGCATCAACCATAACATTTTGAACTACGCCGAATTTTCGAAACACTTTAATCACAGCTGAGGATAAGGTAATATCCTGCAAAACGTACTGTTCCAAACGAGTCAAATTGTATAGCATCCAAAGATTGAGTAAATGTTTCACGTTCATCTTAATTTTCAGTTTCAGTTTTAATTTCATTTTCATTTTCGTGTTCATTTTCTTGCAAAATATCAAAACAACAATCTTCCCGTGACAGATCAACGCTTTTATTAAATTCCTTTCGTTATCCGTTGTAACATTATAGATCTGATTCACATCGATATTATACTGTTGAAGCACATGTAAAACTTCGGTTTTCAATATATCTGTGGTGTGCCTATCATTAAGTTCAATCATTGCAAGGGTCTTAATTATTATTTTGATTGATTGGATGAGTTGAATATTTACTCACATCACAGATCGATTTAAACGAGTAACCAGGTCAATTGTTATAGACATAACTTTTCCTTTCTTATATTTGCTTTATAAATAGCATATTGGTATTCAGTTACGTCCTTAGCTTCCTACCTGTTAATTTCAAAGAGAAAAACACAAACAACCTTTGAACTGTGAATTATCTACGCAAATATTACAAATAAACAACATATTCAGAATACCAATTTAACTGTAATAATTACTTAATATTGTGTAGTACTATTCTTGGAATAGTATTCAGTCTTCGTTACAAGGATTGAGAACATTTTTAATATTGATGAACAAAATATCTGCCTCTGTAATAGAAAAGAATTTATTTTTATATTTTATAAGTTCTATTCCAACTGAACCTTTTATGTTGAAGGACTTTTCTTTATCTGTTCTCATCGGAACTTATAATGTGAGAACGATTTTTAAAAAAGTTTCACGGCCCATGTTTTAAATAGAACCTATTAAAAAGTTCCATAACTCTTTCGATCCCTGTTAGAAAGTATTATGGAAACACCTATTACCTTCGTTGTAATGTATAAGTTAATAAGGAAATCATTCAGAAATAAAAATATTCCTTCTATATTAATGATTAAGTAGGAAATAAAATTAGAATGAACGCTATTGTTATAAGGCTAGAGTAAAAGTTATTATAATGCAATTGTAAGCGCCAAATGTTACCTTGTAGTTGTTGTTAAGGAATTATACTTATTGTTAGGAAACGTATACGACATATTGTCTTCTTTCAGATGTAGGCTTACGATATTATATAGGGTGTATATAAATATGTCGGACAATATATCAGAGCAACCGAGTAAGTATTACTGTTTCGACACAAAAGATGTTCAAAGTTGAAAATTTTGAGTTTTTTTCGACATCGAATTTCTCAAAAACTGAGGATGATGGCGACAAACCGTTTGCGGATTCGTTTTCAGGACCCAAAAGCCTATAAGAAACGGCTTTTGAATGTTACAAGTCCAGATGGCTGTCGAACTGTGTAATGTTTAGTTTTGCAGTTATAAGCATTTTTATATTCCGTAAAATACCGGCCCGAAACGTCTATTAAAGGGCAACCGGCAGGCTGGCACGTTCGTCAGTTGGTATAATATAATTAAGGTATTTTCCTTCGCGCTTTTAAAAACACAAGGGCGAAATGATAATCAATGTATCGATTCGCAGAAACACAGCTGGGCACCGTTAAATGAATAGCCGTTTCGGACCCGTGTTTCACGAAATATAAGAATATTTATCACTGTAAAACTAAGCCTTATCGGACATTCTCGTATACCAACTTGTCTTATTATCTTGATGGATAGAACTCACCCTGAAAAATTGTCCCACATATTTATAAACACCCTGTACATAGTTACAAGTTAGATGGACGATAATTATTTAGACTGGATTTTTTAACAAAATGTTTCATGACAAGTCAATTATCTATTTTCTGCGTAACAGAATATATGAAGTGAAAGCATGATATTTGTTTGTATTGGAAAATAGCATTGGACGCGAAATTCGAAACTAAATTTCATTTCCTGTTTGCCTTGTGAAATAGACATAGGAAACGGTGAGAACGAAACGAACAAAGAAAATTTTATTCTACTATGAAAGGAAATCGAGTATTGAGAAACGAAAGCATGTAAACTCGCTTCCACGAGAGAACAGACCTCTTTCGCGCAGCTTGCCATCGTTACCCCAACTGTGTTGTCTCTAGGCCCATGGGACGCATGCGGCCCGTTCCCCGAGTTGCCTGCTCTGCTGGGCCGCAGGAGAACGACCCCCACCATACTCTTTTAACTCCTACCAGGGGGCTGTCACTCTCATTTGTGATTTTGGGACAGTGTTTCGACTGCCACCTAGGCAGTTCCAATTTTTTCGAACTAAAATTCAATATGGCCATGCACTAGTGTTTATGCTAAAAGTATCGTATCGAACTGGAAACTCCCATTTGCTTATTATTTGAGGCAGTCAGAGCAACAACGGACCAACCCACATTAAAAAAAATTTTTTTCTCTATTTCATATGGTTAGTAGAGCCTATTGGATTACGTTATTGCTACTAATTCAATTTCGAAAAAAAATGTAGGTTAGTCCGTTGTTGCTGTGACTGCTTTATTTCACAAAATGCAAGACGTCCTCAAATCAGTGGATGCGCTGCATCAAAACTGTTGTAAAAGCTGTCGAAGAAACAGGACTTATCATCCTCAGTATGGTTTGCGATCAAAATACAACAAATGTTGCAGCAATTAATAGATTATTACTGGATTCGCAGACTATGTTGGACGGCCATATTGAATTTTAGTTCGAAAAAATTGGAACTGCCTAGGTGGCAGTTGAAACACTGTCACAAAATCGCAAATGAGAGTGGCAGCCCCCTGACTCCTACACTACACTGTACTGGTACCTAAGGAAGGGACATAGAGTGGCGGCTAATCTGCTGAGTGGGGTCACCGGCTGACTGGTAGTGGGGACCATTGAGCTCTATACTAACTGGAGTGTGAACAGAGCAATGGCGGCCGGTCAGACAAGGAACACAAATAGTGGGGATTGCTTTCTCTGTCCCGTGTGGCGTCTATACCGGCCTATACCCCCACCACACGCAAATTTACTACAGGATAGTAGAGATATAGAGAGGGATAGTAGGAAGAAGAAGGATACATTCACCCACTATTTTCCATTTCTCTCTGAGAAATCTCTACTTCTTCCCACTGGTGTTCACACTCCAGTTAGTATAGAGCTCAATGGTGGGGACTGTACGGCCCGCGGCGGGGAACAAGTTGCTCAGCGTTGCCAGGGATTGTTTGTGGCTAAACACCTACAGGAGTGGTGGTAATGCGTGCGTGAACTGACGCTAGCGCCAAGGCTGCCAAGTGGCTCCAACGCGAAGCCAACCACGGCCAACCATTGTCAACAATAGATTTCTCGCCGACGCTGGTTGGCCGTGGTTGGCTTCGCGTTGGGGCCACTTGGCTGCCTTGGCGCTGGCGTCAGTTCACGCACAAATTACCACCACTCCTGTACGTGTTTAGCCACAAACAATCCCTGGCAACGCTGCTCAGCCCTGCTTTAGGGTGCAAGTACCTCCTCAAGTTCGGGGACCCGGGCCCCAGCTGAGCGCGGAACTGTTACGTTGCTAACCGTTGTGTGGGTTTGGGATAACTGCAAGAGTGTGCGCGCGCCCATACGCGTGAGGCTCAGCCTTGATCCTTCCTACTCTACATGTACATATTGGGAAACCTAGAATTTCGATACGCCAACTAGTGACAGAAAATTGAACTACTGAGAATAGGTCGAAGTCCATGTGATTATCAGTGTTTATATAGACATGTTGTGAAAAACGGGTGTTTTTAAATTTTTTTGAATACTTAATTTATTATATTCGATTAAAAAATACTTATTCGGAATGTTTGGTGGGATTCGGACCTACTTTCAATAGTTTGCCAACTTTCCACCACAGCGCTGAAATCTAAGCTACGCCTCCACTAAGTTTCCCAATACACAGTGACGAAATAAAACAAAACTTTATATTTATGAAGAAACGAAATTTAGATGGTTTCTGAGCTTTTGAATACGAGTCGTCCGCTATTTTATAAAGTTTTATGCATAAGTGAAAAACTTAGGAGGAAGCGGCAACGGTGGAAGTTTCCCGCTGTTGTAGAACTTCGATGCGACCACGTAGAGGATTAACTTCGTTTAATGAGGTCCTTGTATTTCATATGTGGATTCTTTTTTTCTATGGCCATATACACACGAACGATTATCTTCTTCTGGACAGTTCGAACCCACTGTAAAACAATTTTACAACAGAAAAATAAATCTCCGAAACTGAATCTAAATGATCTGTATAAATTCACAAAATAAATAACAGTTTAAGAAATGTAAAATTAGCTTATCTTTCCTTTCAGATTTTTCCCAAAAGACGCATTAAACGAACCAAGTGCCCCATCCGTTTTGATTACACGAGTAATACAATACAAGAAATACAGAAAATACAATAAAACAACAAACAATTCAAAAAGTAAACGATAAGAGTTAACCAAAATAAAGAAATAAACTAATACTACTACTTATACTAATGTAATATACTACAACTATACTAATGTTTAAACTAATAACACGAAAAAATAATGAACACAAAATGCTAATAAATAAAACACTAATACTGCAAAATACCTACCATAAGTTAACACAAAATACGAAAAATAAAAAAATACGAAAAAATGTCTTCCGTCTATTCAAAACTTCTGTCGCAACGTATCTATCGCTAACGCTCGAGGAAATGACTATTATTATATGTATAGACGTTCAGGCGGTAAGTGAGTGGAGAGGCGTGCAGTGGAGACAGAGCCAATGACTTAAAGAATTGCGCAAAGCCTACGAAAACAGGTCGGCAGACGGGTTAGTTCTCTCATGGAACCGAGTTTATGTATATTTCCTTAAATAAATGTCAAGTCACTCTTAAATTTTCACTCACACACGTAGTCGTACATCGAACAATTCGACTATGAAAAACAAGCCGAGCTTGTTTCGCGCCATCTTCAATGCGCACCTTTATCCAAGGGGTGAGATAATTAATTTCGGGTGAAAAGAGGCACCTCTGGCGCGCAACCTTCGTGTTTTGTCCTCTGTACTTATTCATTGTCACTGTTATTTTTCTCTTACAGTTTAAGTAGGCATATAGTAAAGCGTGCGAATATTTCAATGGAATGTGTACCGCGGATCCATTACGCAATCGAGAAGACATGTCTTCAGTAGTTGATACCGATATGTTAAGCATTTACTCTGTGTCATTTTTCGTACGACGTGCACTTAATATCACCTTTAATTCCAGACTGAATATTATTTCACTGAAGTTTACACAGCTGTATTCAAGTTCATTGGGAAAAAAATGGTGCAATTACAATTAAATGGAATGTGAAGCGCTATATATTTATTTATTAAGTTATAAAGAAATATGTCACATGACATGATATCTAGAAATAACTATGTGTAAGTTAAATTCATGTATTTGATAAAATAAAAATTTCAAAGATACATAATATGGAGTGCAACTGCTGTTTTTTTTAATTACAGAAATTTCCATTGGAATTATTATTTGAAGCATTTAAAGTGTATCCTTGTACAGACTATTCGGCTACACGTGGGAATAAAATGAAGGAAAATAAAAAAATAACCATATTGCGGTTGAGGCTTCGTTTGTTAGTTATAAGCGTTTAAACATATGCCCAAAAACAGGCAACTCGCGTGCGGCGGTGCATGCGGGACAAGTCAGGCGAGGGACGACCAGTGGTAGTCAAGGCTACTGTCGCACGGAGTCACTCACCTCAGAGAAGCTGCGACGAAATTCACGACAATCGGCATGGCTACACTATTCTGCGACACTTGAGGCGAAATTAAAAGGTACGCGCATTTCGTATTGGTGCTTCGCATAATCAACACAGCTCCGTCAATGTTAAGTTATCTGAACGAGCATGGACACATCGCGCAGTGTACAAAAATTTATGTCTGCCCGTGAATTTACGTCGGAAAACTTATTTTACCATGGACAAATTTGGTCCATTTTTAGTGAACGTAGGGTAGATGTCCCAATTACTGCCAGTGTCCCAATTACTGCCACTTTATTTATTTTATGTAATAAAAACGTAACATATGAAACAAAATGTACAAAAAACTGTTATTATGAAACGGAGATTCTGATTTACAAAAAAATAAAATAAATATATGTACTCACATGTACCTAGTGCTTAAAAAATATTGAAAAATGAAAGTGCCATTTGAGCGTCAAAAACGCGACGACGTTAGTAGGAAGTGATGGCGAAATCGTACTAAAGAAAGGGTCGCAATTTTACTATTCAACCTCTATCTATTGCATAAAATGAATTATTCCGGTCTAGAAGAATTACTTTAATGATGTAACGAATAAAATACATAATATTTATTGTTAAGTTATAATAATTAACGGTGACATCATTAGGGACAAAATTTTTGGGCTTGTCCCTATTACTGTTGGCAGTATTCGGGACAAAAAAACGTGAAGTACGCATAACTGTCATCTGTCAAAGTTCAAGTTCTTAACCGGAAAATCACGTGTAGCGTGTGATGCTGTGATATTAAATTATAGATATATATGAACAATTACAGTATATGACAAATAAATTAATAATTCTAAAACTATGCGTTCGATAATTCTGGCTATTAATCAGTAAAAAGGACCTGGCAGTACCTAATCGAGTCTTAGTAAAAAGGACCGACTGTAATCGGGTCTCATTGTCAATAATAGGGACCGTCAGTTATGTGGTCACAGTTATTAGGACCGACAGTTATTGAGTGGCAGTCATACGGACAAGACGATTTTTGAGGTGACAGTTATAGGTACACTAGGATCGCTCGCGAATTTTAATTAATTATTAATAAATTCTTCATATTTAATTCATAAAACTATTTTTTTTTAATAAAAGAGATGTTAAATAATATTATGTTTCAAACTGAAACAATTTTTAGGTTACACAACACGCGAAATGATTAAATGAAGTTGGGTTATAATCTTAAGGTGGCAGTAATTGGGACATCTACCCTAGTGTGCGTCGAAGCCCAGTCACCAGAAACATGTTTTCCGCTTAATCTGGGAAACACTGAAATTCTAAACGTGTTTCATAATGAATAAAAAAATTTAAAAAAATTAAAACTTCATAAAAATGAAATTGCACTAAAAGGTAAAAAATAATTTTTTCCCTTATTTAATCTACGACTCTCATATTTTTTAAGCCGGCGCCAGATTTACACAGTGCAAATGATGAAGCACCGACTTAAAAAATATGAGAGTCGTAGATTAAATAAGGGAAAAATTTTTTTTTTAATGTTTAGTGCAATTTTATTTTTTTGAAGTCGGTTTTAATTTTTATTAAATTTTTTTATTTTTAACTTTTTAATTTTATATATACTGACATAACATGCTTCAGAGATATGCGCGTACGTACATATGTATATATAGACTTTATTGTGTCCCCTTGGGGATTACAATCTTTACAATTTCTATCTTAACCTATATCGCTTTTACAAAAACTACATAACCTACCCTTACAAACTATTCGTCCGCTCGCTTGCTCGCTTGCTCGCTCGCCACTGCCTCACCCGCACACCCCGCTCCCCCTTCCCGCTGCTAGACCCCCGCTTCCGCTCGCCGCCTCTCACTCCCATTCCTAAATCATTCATACCTCCATCTCATTCCCCTCTCCACTCCTCCACCCTCCTCATCGACTCTTCCCCCTCTCCCTCGTCTCCCATCACCTCCCCCACCACCTCCTGCCAACCCCTTCCCTCCCCCAACCCGTACACTCCTCCCACACATGTTCCCATGTTTCCTCCCCCCACCCGCATACCCTACATTTCCTTTTCTCCTCCTCCTCCTCCCAGTATCTCCCCCCCCCCTCATCTCACTCCCCAATCTAAATCTAGCCACCCTTCTCCATCTGCTCTCCCCCACCCCTTCTTTAAATAACCCCACCCCCTTTACCGCCCCATACCATCTGTTGAATCCCGATTTCCTAATCCTTTCCCACCTACCCCCCTCCTGCAACCTCTTTTCCCTACTTACCAGCTCCTCCCCCCTCATTTCCCCCCCTTCCCCTCATCCTTTCCACCTCCTCTATTGTCCATCCCCTTTACTCATAAAACCCCTCCCTCTCCTCTTCCCAACCCCCCAGAGCCCCCCCTCTCCTAGCCCGCCCCTTTATCTCCTCCCAACACATCCTTGCCAACTCCTCACCTTGCCCCTCCTCCAGCTTCCTCTCATATTCCCACGCCCTCATCCCCGCCCTCATCCCCGCCCGCATCTCCCGCTGCAGCGCCTCCCTAATCATATACCCCGGTGTACATCACTCCACCCCCAGTATCCATCTGAAATACCTGTCCTGCAGCCCCTCCACCCCATTCCTGCTTTTCCACCCCCATATTTCCACCCCATAGCTTATTACTGCCCACACCAATCTGTCAAACAACCATATCCTTTTTCCCCAATCCTTCCCAAACCTCCGCTTACCAATTGGTGGGAATTCCCCACACCTGCCCCATTGCTGCCGCCGCTTTCCTCACTCTCTCCCTCACATGGGCCTCCTGCCCTCCATTCCCCATCACTGTATACCCCAGGTATTTGAATTCCCTCACCTCCCCCACCTCCTTTCCCTTCCACCTCCATCTTACCTTTCCCCATCTACCCCCCCCCCCTCCTACACCTCATAACTTTTGACTTCTCTACATTCAACTGTAACCCCTTCCCATCCATATACTTTTTTAACTTTCCCATCATCCCTTTCATCCCCTCCTCATCCCCCGCCATCACCGCCACGTCGTCCGCATACGCCAAGGTATATATCATCTTCCCCCCCAGTCTCACCCCTCCCCATCCTCCTTTCTGTAGCTCGTGCGTACATAAAATAATAATAATTAGGTGACAATAGTCTTTATTATTAACCATAAGTGGCAAAATATTGGGCCAATGTTGATGCAGTGTAGGATGGGACCACCGGGGCATCGCCCTCTTTCGAATGAAAGAAAGATCATCAAAATCGGTCCATATGCTGAGGAGTTATGAGGGAACAAACATAAAAAAAAGACATACGGGTCGAATCTATAACCTCCTCCTTTTTGAAGTCGGTTAAGAAGATACCTTGACTCCATAGCCAGATCTTTCAGATCTAATGTTCCTTAGTACGTCCTTTCATACCTGTTTTAAACAACCAATCATATAATATCCAGTAGCTACGTGAATGTAAATCACTATACGTATAGTAAATGCCTCATACCCAGCAATGAGACCATGTGGTTTATATTAAGGCGCCATCTTGCTCCTGGTTCAGCTATAAAGCCTCCAAAAGCAAAATAGCGTCAGGTTGTTCGCCTTCAATATATCTCTAAAACACGTTGACCTGGAAAATTCCTATCCGAAGGAATCAAAGCTCAAAGTAACGTCGGCGCAAAAATCACGCGAAAAAATCAGCATTTTAAATTTAAATAGCCGCCATTTTGTTTTAAATTAATATTTCGGAAATTCCCTCTGTTAATCAGGGGATACATTAAGGGGGTAGACACGTCACGTGACCTGGCCGATTTGGCAGGACGGTATTACAGCAGGTTTTTTCTGCCCAGGAATGGTAATACCGATAGATCGACGGCTGCCTGGTGCACGCGAGAGGGAGCTGTTTGCTATTTCCGTATTCTATTCTGAATAAGGAAATAAATTCTCAGCTGTTGCGTTGTACTTTTAAATATTTAAATGGAAGGTCTGCTGGTAGAGCAAACGTAGAAAATTTATTGTACATTTTAATTACTTAAAATGTGCTTATGCTATAATATGTTACGTTGGCAGTAAGGAGTTATAAGCTATAAGTGAAAAGAAAAAATAGATGAGGAGATGTCCCCAGAAAATGAAGTTAGTTATGTTAAGTTAGACATTTTTTTATTAGCAAAACACCGAAGCAGAACATGAAAGTTATACACTTATTATAAAATAATTAAACGTCCCATGCACAAAGCAGTTATTGAACAAACATTATATATAAAATTGTGTTGGTGCAATAGTGACTTTAGATTGCAATTGCTTATTCGATAGCTTTTTTTCATATGCGCTAATGCACCCCCCGGTGCTATTGCGATGTTGTCATCAATTATACAGAAACAGAATTTGTTTATTTTTTATCGCATCAATATGAAAGTGACACTGTTACGTCCGAAACCGATGGGTATGTGATTTCCGGAACGTAAAGGGATCTTGCCCCGTCGCCTCTGGCGCAACCGTAATCCCTCAGGCCGGTCACGCTTTTTTTGGAGTACTGTGCAGGGCAGGTGGATTGGCATTTTGAAGACCGAGGAGGAAAAGAAAGATTTGTGTTTCGTCTTGGGACCGTCAGCCAGACTACTCATCAGTAGGGCTACAGCTGACGGCCCCTGCCCCAGACACACGGGAACTAAGAGGAATAAACTTGGAACTTGTATATATACGTACGAGATTAGAGATGGGGACTTGTGAGAAGATTAGACATCTAGCGGCGCTGGCGAATACTAACCAGGCGCGGACCCATGGTGGGGCTGGGACGTCACAGACACCAATGGATACCTGGCATTCTCCCGATTAAATTGACAGAAAATTATTTAAATCGGACAATTTTTAACGAAACGGGCTTACAATTCTGCAAACAAATTTTTCACGTAATGTCCTTAATTATAGTCCGAGTTATATCATTTTTGGGGCTGTAACTTCCACATTCTGAAAATATAATATCAGTAAATCAATATTTCCAGTATTAGTAAAAAAGTTCCAACCTCTCTTTTTTTATTTTAAATAATGTGGCCATATATAATTATAACATAAATTCGACAGCGATTTCAAGTGATGTATGTGTCACGGTAAAAGCGTTAATTTAGTAAATGTATACAGTTTCCAGCAGTTCCTAATCGATGTATGACTAAAATGCATATAACCTAACCTACAATCGTACGAAAATACATACATTGACTCCATCACGCTTTTACTGTGGCACATGTATCCAGCTAACGCTTCAATTTTGCTATGTTGTTTATTGAGTTTGAAAGGCCCTAGGCTCTGAAAAGAGCCCATGGGTCCGTATGTACAGTGTAGCAGAGAGGAAAAGAATTACAGATCATATATACATGTTTTGGAAGTTTTATCGATGAACTTGAAGAATTACGCCACGATGTCGTTAGAGAGAAGGAATTGATGGATGAGTTTTAGTTCCTTGAGGTAAGGCATCGAGAGAAAGCATTCGATGCAGAAAGGCAGTTGCCATCCATACCGACTGAGAACGAGTATCAGCCGGCTTCTGCGTGAGGCAGTGAGATGGCACTGCCAGATCACGTGGTTAACCCTTAGGCTGCCGCTATTTTTTCGTAAAAATAGGGGTCCTTTTTTCCAAAATTTTTTATGTATGAGTAGTCAATAGGTCCCATAGAGTCGAGAGGGTAGAACCGTGCCAATATAGTGGCTATAGCGGCAGGAGACGGGAGGACGAAAAAAAAAAAAAATTTGTTTCTAAAACTTACGAATAACCTTTATGGTACCTCTAATTATACTCCTGTATATATATTTATTCAATTCGTGCATAAAATCAGTAGTACCAACATAAATACCAAGATATATATGTCTACACAGAAAAATTTCCTTTAGCGCTACCCGGAGCTAACGACGGGGACGTAGAAATTTTGTAGCTCCATTTCTCTTTTTATCCTTTTTTTATTTTTGTTTTTATATTTTTTTTTGTATTTTTTTATTATTTTTATATTTTTTTCGTTTTTTTGTATTTTTTTACAGTTTTTATATTTTATACTTTTTTGACATGGTTTTTATTTTATAGTATATTATATGTGTGCATTAATGCATAGGGATTGATTACATGTCATCAAATTACGGGTATACTCAATGCCAATATAGTGGCTATAGCGGCAGCCTAAGAGTTAAGGTCCTGCTCCTCCGCTCCACACTGGCACGCCGAATTGTCAACCACTTGGATTTTATGAAGATATTTGTTTAAGTTGTAGTGGTTGGAACGAGCTCTACAAATCCAAACTGTCAGGTCTCTGGGTATGAAAGTAATAGAACCACGGGCGAGTGGTTCTGGTAAAGAAATGTTGAAAATACGCTTGTCCTAGTGGAGTGCCCACGGGCGGATTAGCCTTATTTAGCCACTGGTTGAAAGAATTATCCCACATTTCCGATTGGAAGGATGCGCTGAGGTCACTCGCTGGAATCTTCCAGTATGGATGTGGTGATTTGTTGGTCGCTTCCTTGGCGAGATGATCAGCCCTCTCATTGCCAACCAAGCCTCTGTGGGACGGAACCCACATGAATTTAACTGTTTGTGAATTAGGCTGAGAGTCACCTGCCAGCTTAAGTTTTATGTCCCAGATGTATTTGTTTCCATGACGGCAATTTTGCTATGATTCCACGTTGGCAGTCCTCCCGAGTAGGCGCCATCTCGTATCCACTAGCTGAACTAAATTTGTCACGTGACTTGCTCTGCTTATCGCCAATATGGCGGAACTCGTATTTGGGAATGCAGTCACGGGGATACGTTGTTTGTCCTTATATGAGCACATTTTTGACTGGGTGAGGTCTCATTCGAAAGAGGAAGGTTCGATACAGCCCGCTCTGGTCATCGTTTGAGTCACAAAACTCTTTTTTTTGTCGGATTTTCCTCTACTTTCGACACTCATATTATTAGATATTAACACAATCTCGTCGAACCACGACCAGAGCGGGCTGCATCGGACCTTCCTCTTTCGAGTGAGACCTCACCGAGTTCAAAATCTGCTCATATAAGGACAAACAACGTATTTTCCCAAACCCATATTTCGAGCCAAATTGTGTCGGTTACAGAGTTCTGTTTTACCCCGTGTCTACCCCCTTAATATGGACGCTGGGGGTGCTCGTCGCTCCTAGCGAAATATTCCGCTGGCGCACTTGCGTAATTCAACGCTAACCGGCGTAATTGGTTTTTTCTCCCGGCTCGGTGGCCTTTAGGCATTGGGATCTTAAATAATGGGGTTGAATTGAATTGGGTTTATTTTATTTCCCGGGATCATGATTAACATCTAATACCCAGTGACACCTTGGGCGGCTGTCCGCTTTTAAATGTCACCATTGACGGGCGCAAATCACGATTAATTTAATCATATTTTCTCGGTTATTGAAATCAATCAAAGAGAAAAAGGTAAGGATGCCTAAAGTAGGGATAAGGAACACGAGAGTAAAACTTCACTCACTGATGTAATATAAAAAAAATTACCTTTATTTTCTCTTGAGGTTGCTTACATTTCACTTTTCCTAAGTCTTTTACAGTGATTGCGGCATAAGTGATTAATAGTTTGATAAGAACGAATATTAACGAACATAGTAATAAGCTCCGTGGGTGGTCGGTCCCTTTTTATAGGGCAATTGATCACACCTTCTCTAGGATTTGTCACATGACAAATCCTAAGTGGGGAACCCATCCCGCAGCCTCTGCCTGGGATCTTCCAGGAAGAATCTTCCCATCGCGCTATCTGAGAGTTTTGTTTACTAGCTTAGGTATTCCTCCATTGTACCCTTTAGGTGTCCTTCGCGACTAATGCGCATTATTCTATTCAACTCCCAGCGGCGACGATAGCAAGATTCTTATATTAATTCTTATTTTATATTTCTACGCTATTGCTTACAATACGCTCTGTACGATCGGCTTCGTACAGTTTACTTGCTACGGGTTGAATTTGAGTATATTGTATTGGTATCGGCGATCGATTAGCGGGAAATAACGGGAGGGCAATCTTCTGGCGAGGATCAGGGGCACAGCTCTGCAAAGGTGTCGACTCCGCTGGCGGATGGGGCCTCTGACCACTGGTCTCCTTTCTGTGAGTGCGGCTGGCTAGCTGGTGTGCGGCTGACTGGCGGCTACCTCCTTGAGGCTGGCTCTCCTGTTCGCTGTTGCCGTCCGTGTATTCTTCGCTCGATCTCTTCTTACCGTGGGTTACGGGGATAGTGCCTTATCGGCGATACGTTGTATAATGTTTTATATAATGTTTTTCATACGAGGTGGTTATAATACCTCAGAGTACGAAATAGTAAATATAGTATAATTTAACAGATTAATTAATAGCATCCACGTCGCGGGACGTGACAGTACTACATGCCCATGAGCGTGCATAAATTTTTTTTATACGTTTGTGATGTCATTGAGTTTTTTGATTTGCCAATCGGCGTTCTTTCTGAAGAGGCTTCAGACGCGAGGCATAACGAGATAAGGAAACATCGACTACGCGACACGCGTAAAACAAGTAGAGAAGACACTAAAAATCAGTGACTTTTTAATTTTTTTATGAAAATCTTGAATATTTACGGACCATATCAGAGGTTTGGCGGGAAATGGCACATGTTTTACACATCCTGTAATTTTTTAAAGTCGATCTGAACCGCCATTCATTCGCAACTAGGCGAAAACCAAGAGACAAAAAGATTCGAGAAAAATGCGTTTAAAGTTTCCGGGCAAAGGCGGCGCTGTAGGTTGCCGCCTGACCTTTTTAGCTGTCAAATCAACCATTTTGCGAATTTTAATATAAACCAAGCGGCATTTTATTTAGAACAAATAGTACTTTCGGAAAACGTAAGACGAAAAATCGGGTTTTCAACTGCTTAGTCCCCTTTAGCGACATCGGAAAATAGAGAATAATTTTAAAAAATTTGTAAAATTTTAGTTACTAATCTTATTTTCCGTAAATATATTCCAATATTTTGACATTTATGATTGAATTTAGATTTTTGTCCAAAAATTGCATGATTCGGTCGCACTGTACCTCGTGGTGATTGATTGCTCGCGAAAAAATGAGTCGATCAAGAATAGCACCGTGGACGTGCGCATAGAATTCGATTGTAAAGAGAATGTGCCTGCGAATACTACAGCCTACTGTCTGATTCTGCACGATCGGGTGGTTGAATACAATCCGCTGACAAACGTGGTGCGCAAAATCAATTAAATGCCACGCTACTTGCCCGTCCTCTCCTGTGCCAAATTCGTACAAAATTTCACCGTGAAAATCATGATGTTTTACGAGAAAGACCGCATTCTCCTGTCTGTCTTGGAAGCGAGCGAACCTCTAAATTGTACCGATAATGGTCGTACCAACATTTGTTGACCTGCAAGGGTTCATCGTTGACGGAAGATTTGTCGTCAAGGAAGTGGCTGTCCTACGAAAGGGAACAATTCTCTCGCCTACTATATTTTTGGGAGTTCGATGCCTCAATATCTTCTTACGAAATCTGACAAATCAAGCATCCGATGGTTGGTGGCAAAACATCATGGACTACGGTGGGAAGATGGATACGTTCCGTACAGTATGGCTAAACAGCTAATTACGAAAGCTCTTGTTGATGCGATCGATGAAGAAGATGACACGTCCCATATCGTATACGTTAAAGGGCTGCAGAAACGCGACTGGCTTGTGGATTTTCTCGATGAATTGCTAACGAGGATATCAAATCTCTAAACAAGCTATATGTTGTTAATACACTGTTGTTAATACACTAATAATATGTTGTTTAGCACTGTGCTTTGCAAAATGTATTTAAAATATTCGTCTGGTGGTCTAAACGCCGAAGAGAAATGCATAAATAAATATAATCAATTTTTAATGCATATAAAAATGTTTTTCTTCTCCCTCCCCAACCCAACCTCCTGCATGTGATGTATGCTAGATTAAGACGACAGTTATAATTATTATGTAGAAGTGGTACGATAGACGTTCAATTCACGTTCCGAGTGGTATGATGGACGTTCAATACGCGATCAAAGTGGTTCGTTAGACGTTCGATACACGTTCAATGTGGTATGGTCTAGTCGAATGATGTGTCCAAAGAAGAAGGGAAGCGGTTCGGTTCAACCAAATGACTAGTATGAAGAAGAAAAATGGATTGGTCAGCGAAGACGAAGGTGAAGACCAAAGACATCCTACTTTGCAAAGCTACGCACTTCTCAGTTTCAAGATAAGGGGTTTACATGCGTGAGCCTGGAGATGCTGCGAGACCAGCTGTCCATCAAACGTTAAAGACGTGCAGTCGGATTTTTTGTGCAACAATTTTTTGTGAAAAATGGGAATAACGAGGATAGCGCCGGAGTGCGACCCCGCGCCGTGTCGCGATAACCCAGAGGTATGTACTTTACAATATTTTGACATTTATCGTGTTCAACCTTCGTACAACGAATGCAGAAACAGTTTGATCCTTAGCATCATTTCTAGGATAAACGTGCTAATATTATATCGCGGGTTTCTATGATCTAGAACTCGCTACCACCATCGCCACCCGATTGGCCGTCGCCGCCGCCTCCGCAGTTATGTAATACTTTACATTGCTTTGTGCGTTTGGTGCGCTAATATTATATCGACGTATGGGTATGTGTTCTAGGCCAGCAGCCACTAATGCCTATAATATTAATGGCACTTTTGGCAAGGCTTCTGGCGGATGACGCGCTCCAGACCGTGCCCCAGGTGCGGATGCGACGGCCACGGCCCCCATCGCCACCGTCACCACCGTGGTTGCGTGCCCACGAGCCGCAGCCGTTGTCCCCATTGCCTCCATCGCCACCGTCACCACCCTCCGAGTGGTTCGATGGGTTGATGGGTCGTCGTCATCGTCATCGCCGCCACCGCCGCAATGATTTATTTTTTCTAATTTTTTATTATTTTTTATTTTATTTTATATATATTTTTTCTTTTATTTTGTATTTTTTATTTCTTTATTATTCTTATAATTCTTATAATTCTTATTATTCTTATTATTCTTATTATTCTTATTATTCTTATTATTCTTATTATTCTTATTATTCTTATTATTCTTATTATTCTTATTATTCTTATTATTCTTATTATTCTTATTATTCTTATTATTCTTATTATTCTTATTATTCTTATTATTCTTATTATTCTTATTATTCTTATTATTCTTATTATTCTTATTATTCTTATTATTCTTATTCTTATTATTCTTATTATTCTTATTATTCTTATTATTCTTATTATTCTTATTATTCTTATTATTCTATGTAACAATATACAAATTTCTTAAACGTATATATTATTTCTCCATTTATTTGCCTGTGTTCCTCCTCCTCCTTCTCTCCTCGCCACCTAATTCTAAGATTCGGCGTTTCAAAAATATTATATTTCATTCGGCGGACCAGGTTTGGTGAGGTCTTCGCGGCGGCTCGGTTAGGACTGATCCCCTCCACGATTGTGGTTTCCCCTACTCCGTGGCTCGTGCGCGCGCAGCCAGGTTCCCACTCACCGCTCCCCCCCCCCCTCGCCCAGAGTTCCCCCTACCAGTGATGCCAGAATCGTGGGACGTGGGACAAATCCTTACCCCCACTATGACCTACCGTCGTCTCCCACTATGGCCTACCGTCGTCCCCTACTTTCTTCCCATTGCACTGCACCCAAGCATATCCCTACTCCTGTCCGTGTGCGCTGCTTGTTCGGCTGCCGAGCACATGGACAGGAGTAGGGATATGCTTGTGTGCAGTGCGATGGGAAGAAAGTGGGGGACGACGGTAGGCCATAGTGGGAGACGGCGGTAGGTCATAGTGGGGGTAAGGATTTGTCCCACGTCCCACGATTCTGGCATCACTGCCCCCTACACCGCGCGCCCTCACTTCCCCATGCGTTAGAACTCTCATAGCCTTACTACTGATGGGTAACGCGGCCATAGCCTGACTCTCCAAGGCCCACGGGGAAAAACCCAAGAGTACCTACGCCCAACGGATAACACTACCTAAAACATGGAGGCATGCTAGCGACGAAGCCGCTACACGCCAAATTAATTTTAAATGACTGATTTGAATCGTGACGAAAAGTAAACTCGTTGGGCCGACTGTTGACCAGACGAGGTGTATGAGGTCTATGTGATGAACGTTTGACTAGACCAGGTGATGTTGTCTGAAGGACGACTGTATTAAAAGGCCACCCTTGCTTGAAGAGCGCTGATTGAATTCTGGTCTTTGTCCACCTCTTCGACGTCGAAGGTAGACAAGACAACAGAATTGTGGGAGATGCCAAAATTGTTGATTAGCTAGCTTTTCCTCGACGAGGAGGAACCTTTCCACTGCAATTTCGGCGGTGGAGGAGGAACCCTCTCCTTCTTGGTGACGTCAGCGGAGAAGAACCGGACATCTGGGTACCAAACCTAGTCAGATTGATCGACCAAAGCGTCTTACCGGAATCGCGGTTTACGACGGTATTGTCCCGCGAGTCAGCGGTGGATAACGGTATATATCAGTCCGAAGTCACCGTGTACCACCCGCTAACAGAGCAATCAACGGATTATCTCGGAGCGAAGAAGGTCGAAATCCAAGAAAAAAACGGCACGGTGTCGATTGCCGCCTATTCGATATCTGGCAGGCAAATATTTTCCAGTGAACGCTTCGGAAATAAGCATTGCCCGATCGTAAAGGAATACAAATAAATTTCGCTTCGAAAACTTCGAAATTACCGACTGTAAACGAAATTGACTTTTCGCTTCATTTCGAGCCCGCTTTTGTCCCGTAAGATGGAACAAGAAATATAATATTTAAAAACATATACATTTAAAAAACTTATAGTCAAACATTACTTTGATGTGTTTGAATGCAAAGAATTCAAGGAACAACAAAAGCATGGTTAGCAAGTAATTTTATCACGTTTATAGCAATTTTTTTCATTTTCTTGAAAAAGTCGATTTTCCGGGTCCGATCCTCGAAAAAGCCAAATACCTTCCGATCTGTACGTTTGTCAAACAAGGTGTGGGAATGAAAATTGAAGCCGGGAACATTCTCTACAAAACTAAAAAAAAACACGCCTCTAGAATAAACCATTCTAATTTTATAGCGAAAAAACCCCGATTTTTTTTTAAAAATAGCTGTTTTTTTAGTATTTTAAGGCTGATGAGGCAGTCCTTAACGTTATCCGATTGAGCTGTAACTTTGACAATCTCATTTTTACACCAATTGGCAACTTTTTGGGGGGTGCCGTCAAAGAAATTCGGACATCGATTTCTTGCGACCACCCTAATATGCATGATAGTACGAAAACGCACAACTTCTCTGACGGTGTGTTTACACCCTTAGCCACATTTCATTGCAGGAACAAATAGTAGGTAAGTCATTGGGGCCATTTGAACTACATTTCTGTTAAGTATCGAATCTTTTTTCTTTAATATTCAAGTTTCTGAACTTTATTTTCTTACAATTAGAATTTTTCAAATCTCAATTCATCACAATCTGTGTGAATGCTGTTAACAGATTCAATAATTCTAACAGATATCCTTTTAAACACTATCGGGATCTATTATTTATAAATACTCATTAACCCTCTAGGGACGAGTGGGACTCCAGAGTCCCATTCAGATTAACACATTTTTATTTACGTTCCATCAATAAGATCGAGATATGATAGGTATAGTGACCTTTAGTAGGCAGAGAAGAAACTGTTGTACCATCAGAACCCGAAATTAAACTTTTTTTTGTTATAAACAAATTTAAAAAAAATTAAAAAAATTAAAAAATTAAAAAATTAAAAAATTAAAAAAAAATTAACGAGTAGCTTCCAAATCCGAAGTATCAAATAGACTATTTTAACGCTCAAAAAAATTCTACGTTAAGTTTAAAACATCCCCGTCCCTAGAGGGTTAACAGGAAAATTTGACAAAATTATAAAGGAGAAGAGGGGGCAAGATGGGGTTGCGTGGCAAAACGGGGTTATTGTTTATTTCTTTATTGGAGCACTGCCACCCAGGGATCCGAACCGCCTAGTAACCCTAACCCTTACCCGGTTAACCAAGGAAGGTTTCTGTAACCCATACTAACCGCGAGGGAACGGTTCTTAAATTCTAGAAGAAACCGAAGTAACCGGGTTATCCCGCTACGAGCCGGTTACTAGTGAAATAAGGCAGTCACTTAAGGCAAGTCAATGATATGTGAATCTACAGGCAATACAGGGTGATTCTGAAGCTACGCCCGACAATGGATGCGGCCTGCTACGCCGCGCCGTAGCGAGGAGGAAATGGAATCGTGCTTTTGGAAGAAACAAAAGAAAACTATCCTTCCTCCCCATTTTCTCTACTTACGTTTTCGCAAATGAAACAAACATAGCAAAGGGAACATTATATCATAATGTTACTTTTGAAAAACAAGTGCACGAATGAAAATGTTTTATAACAGGTATGAAATAAAAACACAGTAAAAGATTAAAAGAAAGATATCAATATAGATGTACAATAAATTTATAATAGCTTTTGGAGGTTACATATTGGTGCGACGATTGTTCTTCATTCTAAGAGGAGAAAGGCTAATGGAGCTATCTTCTCCACAATCGTGAAGAAATCTAATCTACAAATTTTACAAAAAGTAGAATTTTAAAAAAAAAATTACAATAAAACACTGTTTAATTATTTCATAAAAACGTAGATTTTCGCTGACCGTGAAGTAAGAGGAAAATTTACGTAACTCTAAGCGCTGGACGGATATCTGATAAGCTATATTTTTTCCTTGTTTCTGCCTCTTCAAGTACTTCTGTTACAAAGGAGAAGTAACGTCTAATATAAAATTCGGAAGTCGAACAAAGAAGAAGCTTAGATCAAAGGGTGCATTAAAATTAAAGAAGGGCATTATCTACAACAGCGTGCAGTATTAGAAGTGTATCAGTTAATCAAGAGCCCATTACTCATTACGCGAGTGTGCAGTTGCGAGAACCGTGGCTGTTGTAATTAGGAAATAACTCAAATTAACAGTTTCACTTTATTATACAACCACGTCACATATATTAAATCTATATACATATCTCGTACAAAAATAGTCATCTCATAGAATAGTTTCTTCTACACGAAGACATTGTGAATCGTTACGCAGTCAATTAGGTTAAGTAAAGCTTTTAGCGTGTAGCGTAACTACGGTAACGTACATACGTAGGATAGTGTGTATCGAATATTCTTATTTAATACGCCACTAACGACGTGTCTATCTATAAAACGCTAATGAGCTCGTCTCAGCCCACGTGGCACTGCTTTAAATACCTTGTTACGATAACGAAAATTGGCGACGACGTGGTTCTAAAGTAATAATTTTATTAACGTAACTACTAAACCGTAGGTTTAACTGGTAATCCGGCAAGAAGGAAAACTACGAGAAACAATACACAGAATGTTAATCACGTTTCGTTTAACTTGTAAGTGATATTTTGGGTGAATTTTTTGTTTACGCGACAGTGGCGCCGCGAGGTTAAACGACATTATACTTCGTTTGGTAGAAACGGTAACTGACGGCGGCTAGTGCAGCGATGTAAAGTGGTTGCATAACCGATGCACTCGTCGCAGAATTGCAAAGATCGGTGCTGCAAATGTGGCAGGACTCGATTACATTTCGACCTGAAATTGCCATTGCGCTGCAAGGACCATCGTGGATATCTGCCTCGTCGACGTTCGGAGTTGAGCACTGGCGTATCACTACTCGTTCGCCATTATCTGGGGAAAAAGTTGTGCCGTTAATTCGTGTATCGATAAATAACCTTTTTAATTGAATTGGAAAACTTGAAAAGTCACTCGTTCCTAATTTGAAAAATAAACAGGTTGGATGAAAAATGAAAGTATTACATTAAAAACGGAACAGTAATTGCCTAGTTTTATAAAAAATAAAAGAGTATTATAATGTGTGCAGAATTTAGTGCCACATTATCTATTTTCATGATGTACATGTACATTGGCGTCCGTATTACGGATTTCTAATATGATCAATATTTTTATTGTGAGAATATGTACATTATGAGAATAATATTTCGATCATAATGTTTACTTTAGTTAAAGAATATAAAGATAGTTTTGCAAAATTGCAAGGAGTTGAAGAGAGTGAAAGTAAGGGTTGAGGACATACCTAGTCGGCGGCAGAGAAAGTGAAGTAGGTAGTAGCAGAATGGTTGAGGAAGTAGGGGAAAAAATAGATAAAAGACGGATAAGGGGAAGTAAGAGAGTACCTGAGGATGAGAGACTGATATGAGTTTATGTAAACTAACAAGGGAAGTTTGGCAACCCGGAAATTCAGAAAATTATGAAACTCGGTGTGCAAGTAGAGTGGTTCATCCGTAACGCAACTCTATTTTTTGTTGGTGCCATATTGCAATTTTTGGGGGTGAAATCACCCCTTGAAAAAATGCAGAATTTTCTTTTCCGTGGAATATCTCGAGAGCGGTGAGAGATATCGAAAAATAGTATAAACAAATGTTGCATCTTACTTTTGTATCTACAAAATTGCATAAAGATAATTTTCGAAAAATCCATATTTTTCAAGTTACCCCCACCACCAATCCTTAATTCCATAATTACTTTTACCCGGTTTTGTAGATATAAAAAAAGGATGCAATTTTTGTTTAAACTTCTTTTCGATATCTCTCACCCTTCCCGAGATATTCCACGGAAAAGAAAATTCTGCATTTTTTTCAAGGGGTGATTTCACCCCCAAAAATTGCATTATGGCACCAACAAAAAATAGAGTTGCGTTACGGATGAACAACTCTACTTGCACACCGAGTTTCATAATTTTCTGAATTTCCGGGTTGCCAAATTTCCCTTGTAAGTCCTTTTTCATGGCTGTGCGACCGAAAAATAATAAAGTTCTATTTTTCTGTAGAGAAAGATAGTTTTATTAGTCATAGTTTCATTGAATTATCGTAGCTGTAGTCTAATTAAAAAACTTTAGTTAAACTTGAGCTGAGTAGTTCATCATTTTCATATTTAACGAACTTTAAATCAGATTCAGCCATTCTAACCACCTCAGAAATATAAATTAAACATTCGTAGGTACTTAATTATTTTACTTTCTCACTGCAAATTGTAATATGATAGACCAGGATTATTCCATAATAAATTGATTTCTAAAGAAGGACTGGTTTGATTCTTTTGATCAATGCATTGAATGTAAGAATGCGTGATGTGTTCTAAACCTTCAGTTTCAAGCCACTTGCTATTGCTAGGAAAGTTTCATTGAAAAAAATGATATAATATCAATCTGTAATCGGAGCACAGAAGGTTAATTGCGACTACATTAATGCATAGCATACTGTTTGCTGAAATGAGCGCGGCGAGTCACACTTATAATTTCCGGTTTACGAGCATAATCAACTGCGCCATGTGAAGCTTTTCTTATTTGTACCAGAGTAAACTATTGTTTAGACGATCTAACGCAACAGGTTGTGTAACGCTCGTGATTCAAACTATACTAAGAATTTCCGGATGTATGGCTTTGTGAACGCAAATAAAACCAGGTTCTTTTATACGATGATTGCTAGTGTACATACAATACGTGGCACGCGGCCGTCGTTGGGATAAATTCCAAACTCGTACGCAGACGTAATTACTATAAGAAACATTCTCTTTTTGCAGCAAGAAAATTACTGAAAATTAGAACTTCGGAAGTATAAGGCTGTGACATCGAAATTATAATACCTACTAAAATTTAAAACTTATACCTTAGGGTGTTTCATATTATAGGGTTAAAATTAAAATATTACAATTTTTTTTATTTTGCTCATGCCCTGATTCCTATTAATATAAAAAGAATATCTGACAAATTTTAGGAAGATTGAGTAATATTTAGAGGTTGCACACTTTGCACACTAAATAATATGTAGTAGGCTAAGGAAACACGATTTCCAATGATAATTATTTTTATTCTCAAGTCCTTGAAAAAGAAACTAAACTTCAAAGCAGACTCAGACTTAGATAAATTTACATTTTATTATTATTATTATTGTTCACACCTATAAAAATTATGTACCTTATTATTTTACCCATATTTTTAAAACCTGAAAAAGCGCCCCAGGCCTACCCTAGTGATAAAACTGTGCAACCCCTAAATATTATTAAATTTGTCTAAAATTTGGCATACAGATCACTTAGATGAATAGAACCAAGGGGGCGAGCAAAGTTACGTGAAAAGAGCACCTTTGGAAAATTGAAACACCCTACTATACCTATTTTTAATTTCTATTTAAAACGTGTCTGGAAATAAAAGATTCATAATTTCATGAAGTAAGCAGTATTAATTATAAACAATTTCATTTATAGATAGACAAAATTGTGCTAATTTCGAACGATAATAATTCTGTAATGCAACTATTATATAATTCTTTTTATGATTATGGGAAAAATTGTATAACAGAATTTCCAATGTGCGTTACATATTTACGATTAATGTACAATTTATAAATATACTTTACTTAACAATAATAATACGACGAGAAAGAAAGCTGGAGGTGATGTTGAAAGAAATAAATAAATGTACCTACAAGTTGGTCCGTTATTAATTGTGTAATCGGAATATAAATGATTTTTTATTCACACTTCGATTGACGTCGACGCACAGTGCGTTGAATCAATGGGAAGTGGGGACAAAAATCATAACTTCTGAAGTAATCAGTTTTCGACCTATATACCCCAATACTTTTTTAACCAGAATACATAGATGCATCGATTGGCGTAGAAAAAATATACAGTTGCATTAAAAAAAATTGAGGCGATCTCGATTTTTTATCGAATAAAATTTTTTTTATCAATATTTACTTTGGCAATTTGTTGTCAACTGAGTACTGACTAACTTTTGTTCAAAATTTTTTTTTATCAAATTATTTTTATCACGTGCATTTGAAGTTAGAATTTTTTCATTAAAATATATTTTACAGATATAAGCTTATTTAGAGTAAAAAAGAAGAAGACTCTAAATACGTTACCGTAATGTATTGTTATTATAAACTTTTAATAATAATATCTGTTAATTTAGTTTAATAATAGTTTAATAATAATAATAATTTCAAAGACATTAGAATTCTTGATGTGCACACTTCTTCCTAAAAAAATTTATTTCTCAAATAATCGCAGGTAGTAACAGAAAAGCGCATTATTTTCATAAAGTATAAAGTTAGGGGAACCAAATATAAAAAAAATCACGGATACGTTTTGTTACGTATTTTTTAAAATGTCGGTTGAAATAAAATTTTCATTCTTGGGACTAAGAAGTTTTCTAATGATCAGTAAGGCCATAAGCCTAAATAATAATTTTGAAGCACACATACCCATAATACTAGAATCCATGGTTAATAAAGTGAGCCAAGAATAATAATTATTCTGAAGGTCTAAATAAAAGAAAAGGAAGTAACTCTACCGCGTATGAATTTCGAGTGACGCTTGAAGTCCTTAGATTCCAGGTTAAGATGGTAAATAACATAGTAAACAACTACGGCAACTGAGCAACCATAACCGAACTCGATTCCTGAACATTTTGATGTAAATATTAGATGATAAATATCACCCTGCAAAATATTTGATTTTTCAATTTTTGTCCATGTATCGACGCACTGTGGCGACGTGTCTTCACGCCAATGTCACGCCGAATGGATTTCCCCGCAAAGTGTTAAGAAAATTTAATTTTGTTGCATTCGCAACTGTGCTCTATGAAGGAAATTATGATTTCTTTTTTCCTGGATATTTTTTATATTGCTGCTATTGGCGTAAATTATAAGCACAAATGCCAGGCTATATTTCAGACTAGTGTTTGCACCCGATAAGTTTTTAAAGATTCTTCTCTCAAGAACGAAGGTTCATTTACAAAAAATGTAGTTTTCTAGTTACGACATGAATAACGGACCCTGTATGTGATAATACACAATAATATAGCCTGTATATGGCTTCAAACTAAAACTTAAAACTAAAGCATCTGATGAGTACAAGATGCGCGTTCCCAATTATTACCTGTTACGTCAGGCCTGTCCAGGGAGTTGCTCTTCGCTCTTAAAGGCACCGAGCCAGGCCCCTCCGGGGATCGGCGTGCTCCAGCTACCGCTGATGGAGGGGAAACACCTACGGGAGCGGTGGTTATGTGTGCATGAACTGCGCCTGCGTCAGTCGCGCACACACAACTACCGCTCCTGACGCAGGCGCAATTCATGCACACATAACCACCGCTCCCGTAGGTGTTTCCCCTCCATCAGCGGTAGCTGGAGCCCGTCGCTCTGGGCTCCTCGCACCCCTCAAGAGCGAAAGGTCCCTATGGTGGGGCACAACCGTCGCTCTTGCCTCCGCTCGCAACCACCCGCGGTTGCTCTTCGAAGGCAAGAGCAAAAGTTGGACGGGCCTGTGTTACGTACTCATTGTTAGTCGCATACAATTATAATAATCTGACTCAAAGTATTTAAATCATTCAAACAATAATAACAAAGTGCATCAGTATTAAAATTTCGTTCATATTCGTAATTACACACAATGGGGCAATATTATATGTTCTTCCATTACACTGTCCAACACGATTTTTGGTCTGCTATATCCGCTGGGTGATTCTTGTAGAGTTTTTCGCCCCGAACGCGAATCCGCAAGCAGAAATGCTCTATCACACTCAGTTTTTTGAGAAAATTAATTTTGAAAAAAAATGCAAATTTTCCACTTTGAACATTTTTTGTGCCGAAACGGTAATAGTTATTCGGTTGCTCGTTGCGTCAAATTATTCTAAGGAACCTCCCGAATACAACGACATAAGTTATTATTGCATTATGATCATTTAAATATGTTTAAACAACGATCAAAGGGAAAATGACACCCGAAATACACCCATTTTTTAAGTTATTTTTCAATTTATTTCCAAAACTAAGGGTCTTAGAAAAAATCTGACTACTCCACGCGATGCAGCAGACATTTTTCCTTCGGAAATCGTCAACAAAACTGGGAAGTCACGTTTTCTTTTCAATACAGAAACGAAAGAGTTTGGCAAAACGCGCGGTGTCGACAGTGGTAAGTACTCAGGCGCGTTAAGGCTGCCGTCTCGGCGGGCCTTGAATGTGTGCGTATGCTCACACAAGCTAGGAAAAGCGTGTACGTATACGCGAAACCTTTTCAACCATTATTCGTCCTGGAATCGGCAAGAATTAAGTTTTTGCGGGGATAGTTGCCTCCAGTAGACATCAGTGCAGGGTGGAACGGTGCGTTTGAATGCTAATAACCATCGCACGTTGAGATAATAATGAATTTATGACTCGAAAACTGGCAGAATGAGGCTTCAAGGCTTCTCCGTTGGTGGCGCCACTGGTATAGTCGAGCCACGTAGCACCAGCGTGACGTGTACGCAGGGCCGACGCGAGGTTAGCTGGCGCCTGTATGCAAGAAAATTTTTGGCGCCCCTAAATTTTTGCACCTGTTTGCACTGGATGCAATAAAAAAATAAATATATTTACATTTTGTTTATGTGGGAGTTGGATTCCTTTATTATAAGCGTGTGATATAGTTTTTTAGCACCACTTTCGGCTGGCGCCCTTATGCGGCGTATAACTTGCACAGTGGTTTCGCCGACCCTGCGTATACGCGATGTAGTAAACAAACCGTTTCAACCATCTTTCGTCCTGGAATCGGCACGAAGAAAGTTTTTGCGGGTATAGTTGCCTCCAGTAGACATGAGTGCAGGGTGGAACGGTGCGTTTGAATGCTAATAAGCACCGTACGTTGAAATAATAATGAATTTATGAATCGTGTACTCAGGACAGCCCGAAAAATGACAGAATGAAGCTTCAAGGTTCCTCCGTCACCGGCGCTGATGGTATATTCGTGCCATGTACCACCAGAACCGGTGGAAGTCCAAGCTTGCCGATAAATGTAGGAAAGACATAGTTGCCGATACGTATCGAGAGTCAGATCGCGCTGTTGCCGCATTTCCCCTATTACTATTTTGTCGTCAAGAAGGCTTGAATAAATCACGGCGAAGCGGCGGGAGAACAGAGATGGGCAAAGATAATATCTGGATAAACTCAAATAAAAGATACTTTATGTTTATCCGTTATGAACCAAAGTGAATTCATTCGACGACGAAAGATAATTTTTTTATTCGAAGAATAATTTGTTTATTCGATCTTTAACCGTAGTTTATTCGACTTGTGGCGGCCTCGAGCAGACGACGCGTGGTAGACTATCTCCACCAGAGGGCCACTTCTCTCGCTGCTACTCCTAGTCGTCCTCCGTTCATATATATACAAGTTTCCGTCCCAGTCCTTCACCCAGCGTATAAGGCAGGGTCCGCCAGGCAGCCTTACTGACGAGTACTCTGGCGGACCCGGGACGAAACGCTCCTTCCTTTTCTCCTTTATCGATTGGTGGATAACCTCCACCAAAGACTTTTATTTGAAGGCTTCAAACAACTTTCGGCAGCGTGTTTACCCGAACCGGCGCGATCTCTCTTTGAGCCTGAAGACTTGGGCTGTTCGGCGGCAGCTTCTGATTTCGGTTCGAGAGGCATACAGTGTTGCTTGCGGTGGATTATGTATTAATAAATTGTAAAACATGACGTTTTCACTATTTATTAACATACTGCTGAGATTGTCCAGATTAAAATGAGTTCAAGCACGGTATAAATCGGATTATTTCTAGAACTGTACTTGGTAATTAAATATAGGGTAACTGTGCTCGTTGTTGACAGTGTACCAATAGTTGACACTTTTATTTTCAGTCACAAATAATAAGCTTTTTATTAAAAAAATGTTTTTTACTAATACGCTGTTTGTACAGCGTGATTATCTCGCTAGAGTCCTAAAGGCAATGCCGTGAATATGCCGCGCCTCGCTGAGTTTCGTGGAAGTGACGAATTTCACGTTCTACATTTCGCATCAGATTTTTGCGAAAATGGCTTCAACCGAATCCGTCGTCTCGATGAAAGTGGCCCCAAGCTAACATCGTTAAAAATAGTCCGATTTACATGACATTTGACACGATTTTAATCGGGAGAACGCCAGGAATTTACATTGTATCCCTTACGCATCCTCCTGGACCTCGCCTTCCAAGACGGCGAGCGATGCCCAGTGTCCTTACAGAAATGCGAAGTTCAGAAGGGATATTGATACGCAAATTAGTATTGTTTCATAAATTATTGAAATAAACTATCAAATTAAAGAGACTTTATCTTTATTTGTCGTTGAGTAAAAATAACCCAGAGTTAGTTTTATTTGAAACGTCACGGATGAATCAGTTTATTCGACGGGAATTCATCCGTCGGCCACAAATAATTTTTTTAATCGAAGGCCTTCATTCTTGAATTTCTTTATTTTTCATCGTATCAATATGAAAGTGATTCTGCCGATTAAATTGACAGAAAATAATTTAAATCGGACTACTTTGAACGAAACGGGCTTTCAATTCTGCAAATAAATTTTATGTGTAATCTGATAGTTCAAATTGTGTCAAGTTTGGTATATTTCCATCTTTCCTTCTTACACTCCCGGACCTCTCTATCTTTCATTATTGCTACGTTCAGCGAGGTTCTGACGTTGGACGTAGCTCTCGTGCCGTATTGCTTCAAGACTTCTCGATAGAAAGAGAGAGCTCTGTGGCAACAGCGCGGCAGAGACAAAGAGAACAGACGATGTGGCAACTATGCGTCAAAAGTTCGTCTACCCAGAGTACCTGGAGATGTCATCTCTGTACAAGTTCTTTTTATCGACCGCAGTAGTTTCATTAGGGTCCGTTTGTTTACAGGGGACGCTTCGATCGATTCGGACCATAACAAAAATGAGACGGCAGCCTTAAGCGATTGTGTCACGCTGAGCGGCAGTGGATCGCGCGCCGCCGTTGACTACCACTGTTGGCACCGCGCGTTTTGCCAAACTATTTCGCTTCTGTATTGAAAACAAAACGTGACTTACCACTTCTGTTGATGCTTTCCAGAGGAAAAATGTCTGCTGCATCGCGTGGAGTAGTCAGATTTTTTCCTAGACCCTTAGTTTTGGAAATAAATTGAAAGATAACTTCAAAAATGGGTGAATTTCGGGTGTCATTTTCCCTTTGATCGTTGTTTAAACAAATTTAAATGATCATAATGCAATAATAACTTATATCATTGTATTCGGGAGGGTTCGTAGAATAATTTGACGCAACGACCAACCGAATAACTATTACCGTTTCGACACAAAAAATGTTCAAAGTTGAAAATTTGCCTTTTTTTTCAAAATCGAATTTCTCAAAAGCTGAGGGTGATGGCGACACACGGTTTGCGGATTCGTGTTCAGGGCGAAAAACTCTACAAGAATCGCCCAGTGGATATTGCGGAACAGAAAAAAAGTTTCATTTTGTTGGACTGTGTTATTAGGCACTGTTAACGTATTAATTGTTTTCAATTGACACATTAGAACAATAGTCCCTGCACGAAACCCTCGAACTTTACTGATACTTCCTAATATTTTTGCAATGTTATTTTAATATTGTTCAATATCGCATTGCCTATTTCTATAAGCCAGTATTTCTTTTCGACTCTGAAATTTATTAATACAACTATTAATACGTTCATGTACACCGAAATTATTAATCTTTGATTAACACGTTCTGTACTGTCTAGATCACATGAAACATTTCGTAGTAGTAATTACCACGTTATGGGATTCGTACGATGCACGCGGCGGCGTATGGATCTGTTCCTTAGATGTTCTTTTATTTTAAATTTAAACTTCAAATTCGACGATTTTGTAATTTTGTTCTGAATATTATTTTCACCTGCCCCTAACACTTGACTGCAGCCATTGTGGTAATATATAACCAGAGAATTGTATGATATTTATTTATTGAATGTAAAATATAAGAAATAGATATGTTCGGTCTCTCAAAATTGTCAGAAACTCAACAAAAAAATGTATAAAACCAATGATATTAACAGTAGTGTAATTAAAAAGGTTTATTTAAATTTGATCAAATTATTTTTTCGTCTTGAACGTACAAAAGTCGTATAAATAGGGCGATAAGTTGTTTAAAACAAAAACTTTTGCTTTGTTTTGTAGCGATCTTTTTTGGTAATAATCTAATAATTATTTTTGCTGTTGTATAAATATCACGAGACATATTATGTCAGAGACAAAACTAGTAGACTTGACGAATGTCACTAATACCCGACACGAAAGGTGTTAAAGGGTTGCATTTACCTGGGTGCAAGAAAAAAATACACATATTCAATAATTTTGTAAGAAAGAGGTACAGGTGCAAATCATGCCAATTTTTTTCAACTAAAATTATATATTTATTACCTACTTAGAGTTTCTCAAATTTTGTTTGAAAAATATTAATATCCTAGTCACACCTATAGCTCTCAATGTGAGACATACCGATGTATTTTCGAGGCTTTCTCGGATGAACACTGTCTAGTCACAAAATTCGTTGGAATTTTAAAACTCGATTACAAGTAGATATATTTAACAGTTATCGATTTTTAATATTGCATTTTTATACAAAGTGGCGACTATTTAAATAATAAACATGAAATTTCCATTGCAAAAATCGTACTTTTCCGTAATTATCAAAAATCTGAGATTTAAATTTAAGAAAGTGAGGAGGTCAAGGATCTCTACTTTCAATCTATTTTTAAAACTTGTTCGAGATTTTGTCTTCAGATACGGTTGGGGCTGGGCAACGCTTCCAAAAAAAACACGCGTCTCCTATCGTTAGCGATAATTCCTTTAATTATTATTATTTTTCGATTAGAATTTTGGAAAATCCAATCTGTGAATGTACATTTTAATGAGCAAAACTTAGTGTGATTTCCAAATGTAAAAAAAAAGTATTCAATTTTCAATTTGGTCAACTTTTTTGTTTTTAAACAAGATTTAAACTTAATAATAATAATAGTGGGGTTATATGTATCAAAAATCTATAACCATAATGAAGTTTCAAAAAAATTGAAAAGTTAAACAATTTGTTTGAAAATAACTCTTTTTAAATTCCTTTTTTAAATCATTATCCGTTTTTTCTCGGTTATCCGTGTTTTTCACAGCCCCTTCTAGCGCGAATAATTTAGATTTTACTGTACGTTTTTGTCTGTTTTTTGCCTGTAGTAAATGCTTTACTGCTTCTGTACTACGCGGCGTTATGCTGGTAAACAGACTAAGCCGTGCGTATTCCTGAGTTGCAGAATTATCACCACTAAAATTATGCAAATCTTCATAATCCTGCACTTATTGTGCACATACATACTCATACATATAATCCTGGAATTCTAGTCACTTTACTACGATTAACCTCAATATTCATGATTCTACACCGACGACTGATTTTTCTCTAACGCGGGTGTGGTTCCGACCTTGCCAACATATAATTATCGCAATTATGGCACAGGAGAGCACGTGCCGTGACTCACGGGTGCAACACGGTGCGCCATCACGATCAACTTGAAGACCATGATCATCGGGTGACGTTACAATGCCACGCATCGTTGAAATGCGTCATGATGTGTAAGGACATCGTTCGTAATAGAGTAACGTATCGTTAATCTTAAAACTGTAACGAGATACCGTAGAGGCTAGTATATTTACACGAATAAGCATGAGAGAGTTTCATCGTTTTAAAATAAAAATAACACTGTAACTAACGTGTGTCTTCAATCTGAAAATTTAATCTTGTAACGTGTGTCTTTAATCTGAAAGAACGTTTTTAGAAAACTGTCTGTCCCGCCTTATTCAAAAGGTAAATATATTAACTACGTTACTTTTAATCACCGTTTCCCAAGTGGTGTTCCGCGATACGAAGTTTAGAGCGAACAGTTATCTTACAATAAAATTGAAATAACTATTAAAAAATTTTGTAAATTATTCAACGAGAAACATATATATATGTACCTGACTACAAAATTTGAAAGGGCGCGGCGTCGTCAGCGCACTGTTCGATTTATTTCGATGCTACGACCCTTTGCATGCAAAAAAAAATAACTGTGTAGGGACCAGCAAAATTATAGTGAATTTGAAAGGGTTCCGTAGCAAAATTTAATTGGGAAACCCTGACAATAAATGTATAAGAAGAAGTTAAGTTAAATGCACCGTAATTATATACCTAACTTACATGAAAAAACAGAAATGCAAAAGTATCAAGTATGTCACGTGTAACATCCCTGCTCATCGTACAAGTATGTATCAGTTTCATGAAAAATTCATTTGCACTAAAAACCACAGACATTCTTGCTCGATGGAAATATTTTTGCTACATCCTTCTACTTGCTGTTAAAATTCTTTACTCTTGCCAAACATACTCGTGTAAATTGAATGATGAATGACATTTGTCTTCAATAAACGTTATCTATGTATATTAATTTTCTGTTGTCCTTTATAACTAGCTAATGTACGCTAATAAGTTTATTTAAATTATAGCGTAAATACTGGAAATATTTCTGTAAAAAAGATAATGAATTTGAAAATCGAAACAATATTTCGATTGAGACACGTTTGACAAGACAATAATAATAAACGCTCCATAAGAGCTGAATCTCCGAAATTTGTTTGATTTAACCCTTCGTGGTCACGCGGGGTGTATGGCACCCCCAGAGCAATTTTCAATTTGAAATCTCGCACCTTTACGTCTTCCAAAGGGGATTTATCGCAAAAAAAAAAAAAAAAAAAAAATTGAAAAAATCGGGTTTCCCCACGGCCGTGGAAAATCGCTCATTTTCAACTACGAATTTTATCATATCAAAATTTACATTTCTAGGAAAAGACTATTAGATCGTGACTGTATAACTATTACGAATGTACAATTATCACTGAAAAGTTAAAAGATTCAAAAACATGAAAATGGTAACCCAAAAAATGACGCTGGGGTACAGTGAACCCTGTGTGACCAATTTGTGATACTAAGAAGGTGTGGCGACGAAGGGTTAACTCTCTTAAGGGGGTCGTCTTATGTGACGGCCGGTTTTCTTTCCGCTTTTTGGGGAATTTTTTTACGAACCATGAAAACACAATATCTTGGAATTTTTACTACATATTTATTAACATTTGAGCAGTTATTCAGAATATTTTGAAGTTAAAATATGGAGTGGAATTGACTTTACAGCTCTCGAAAGAGTCAGGTGCGAAAAAAAAGTTTGTCGACGGCTGACATGGTTCCGGCTGTCCTGCTCATTTGAAATCAAAAATTCAAACGGCACATTAATTTGCAGACTTGTGGCTACAGCCGGTACCAGAATGAAGTCAAAATATTGGAAATTTAATGTTTGGTACAGTTTTGAAAATAAAGTTACGATTTTCGTCATTTTTTTCTCGACTTTTTTAGCTTGAAAAAAAGAACTATGACAAATATGACAATGATTCTGGTACGGGTTGGAACTATGAATGTACTGAACATACCATAAAAATTTGAGCGAAATCGGTTGAGTAGTTTTTGAGATATCGTGTCAGCCACAAGTTGCATGCACCACGAAAACTACTCATTACACAAGTATCTAGAACTTTTTTCGCATATTTTCCCATCAATGTAGAGACACCAAACAAATATGAAAATCCACGCTTTTCCCATGTGCCGTCTCCAGAAACTGTAAATTCATATTCTGGCTTTCCGGCTTCTTTATTAAAATCTTTTTCCTGGGCAGCAGCTTGGGAAAACAGAATTTTATAAACGGCAGATGATGCTATGTGAATATTTTCTATGGTGCTCCGTTCTACGGCTAACTATCCAACGACGTCGAATATAGAAAAATCCTTTTACTCACATATTCTACAGATGTTATGGAAGCAATTTAGCAAAAAAAAATTTTTTCGATTTTTTGGACCTATCACACCAGACGACCCCCTTAACTGTATGAAAGTTTATTAGTTGCAAGTTCCGAAACTTTTGTTACCTCTCTTCACAATTTTACGGCAAATGGCTGTCGGTGTTTGATAATGGCCAGCTTCGCAGGTTTTTGTGTGGAAGGTCGCTTGGTGTTCCGTGACGTTCATTGGATCACCGCATAAAGTGTTCATGTTGGAAGCGCAGTCCCAACATCGTAGAGCCGAACCTATTAAACGCATTGCCAAACATCAATAAATAAATAAAACGTAATAAAAATCCGTCGTTACACAAGCAAAATCTTGACCAACACTGCCGATTCCGTAATTACTTCGGATTGCGCTAACATTTCATTATTGTTGTTATTAATTGCTTATGTTATGTATTCCAGGAAGTCATGAATTGCGTTTACCCATGACGTGTCTCGTTTTTCTTTCTGCCGCAAGTTACGGAAAGCTAAAGTAGAAATGGAGTAGTTACGTAACAGTTTGTGTCGTATCGATATTTACGCAATGTGAATGAAAAAATGACAGCGTTCCTAACAACAAACCAGCAAAAGATGCATATACACGCATATCGATAATTTTGGTAAAAACCAATACAATTTATTTGGAACTCAATAAAATTCCAGTTGGACAATTAGCCTGTACTTATGTAAATTACTGTAATTTCGTATATTCAACATTTGTGACCAGATTATGCGAGCAAATAGGCAGCAACGACAAAGAGCTTAATACGTTTGATGAGAGGATAACAATGAACGGCGACATAGCGAGAAGACAAAAACAACAATAAAAAGGATCATAGCTGATGCAAGGACAAGACAATAAAAATGCAAATGTTCGTAGCGGAGATTTTAATAGGGAAATGATGTGCATACCAGATTCCTTTTTGTTCGTATGTGCTCGTTTTGTTAATCGAAAATAACTGTACGTGCAAGTAGTTTACTGTTTTATAATCGTCTTATCTAAACGTATAATGACAAAACAATTTAAGTACTTTCAGACTTATAGTTTTAAAAATAACTGATAACGAGAGCTTAAAAATGTGTGCAAATCATTCAAACGAGTATATTTATGTAAAAAATATAAGTGTGTTAAATCAATGGGAATAGGTAGTTTTTAACACTTGTACGGCGAATGCAGGGCCATTTTGACCCAATTTCGAGAAATTCATGTTCTCGCTCGGGCTCCGTTTACAATCGCCGGCGGAGCGTTCGAACGATCCTCGTTCGAGCTCAAAAGCAACATTGTCAAGTTACATAAATAAAAAAATGTTAAATTATTTTTTTATTATTTATTTAGGTGCGACTATGTGCATATGTAATTATAATGTTAATTAATTAATTAATTTTATATTCAATTCCTTCGTGAGTCTCGTGTAAAATTGAAATTTTCCTATGGATCGAAATAAACCTGCATTCGCCTCCCGCGACCGTCTAAAACCGTTCGCCTTCCGAGGATTAATAGCTTGTTGTATGAAAGGAAACGGATGTCAATAAATCTACTTTTCACCTTTCCAGTACCTCATTTCCCAAAATAGCAGCCACATAAAGAAATCACGAATATTATTCCCTCTTGTTTTCCAATTAATTCATCATGTAATTTCCTATTCTCACTAACTCCCTTAACAAACAAAATCCCCATACATCCAACACATGAAGCTTCTATTTTTGGTAAAAATAAATTATTTCCAGCGAGTTGCAACAATCTTTCAAAGCATCCGAACTGACTAATAAAATATGTATCGAGTACGGAATTGAAACATTATACGAACACAAATACCACGCGACCTGTAAAAAAGATCTGTGCTTCGATATCGCCAAACCAACTCACCTGAACGTGCAAGAACGATCAGACCGACGATCACCAGCATCCACTCGACTCGGGAAGACATTCTGACCAGTCGTTTCGAGATCTTGATGCTCGCCAATTCCGATTCAACCTGTTACCACGGGCCGCAGGTAGCACCTATTTCCAGCTGTAGCGAGAATAATGTCACGAGGGTTTTGGAATTGACGGGAGGCACTTCCAGCGTCGCGGGACGTGTTCACTACGATACTGAAGAGGCAACACACCCTTTTTGTCGAGAGTATACGCGCCGTCTCCTTTTTCCTTCACTCCCTCTCTGGAGTCCTTCCTCTCCTCTCTTAGGCACGCGGCTGGTATGGACCGGCGTAATAACGTATCGTGTGTAATAATTCCGAAACCCCTCTGTGGACGATGCAACTGCCAGGAAGTAGGAGCCAAGAGCAAACAACCGAAGGAGGCTCTCCAGAAGAGCATAAGAGACGAAACAGTATATAACTGCGGGCGGGCAAGTAACAGAGAGAGAGAGGGGGAGAGAGAGAGAGAGAGAGAGAGAGAGAGAGAGAGAGAGAGAGAGATACATTGCTCGTGAACCTCATTGGACTCATTAGGACAATTACGGACCCGTTCGACACACTGGGATCTTTCGGATTTTATGCTGGAAACTGGGGGCTAGACGTTCCATCGTCGTTCGCGGATTTTCAGATTCGAGTCGAAGAAGATTGGATTGATTAGATTAAACAGAGTTACCATCTTCCTATGTTTGTCCGGGTAACATTGGATTATGTAGGATTGGGTGGGGCTAAAAGTACCTTTTTTCGTATAAACCTAAGTAAAATTTAGTACTAACAATCTGGTGTTGTTTTGTATAAACTATAACTATTATGGTTGATGTTAGCGAAGTTCGTTTGTTGATACTGTTATTTTCTGTTGAGTTATACCACAAAATGTTTGCCAATGCAGAATGGACTTCTTGCCCCACGCACAGGGCACAAAGTCCATTGCATAGGATGGAAAGTCCCTAATGTCTTTTCGTCTAATATTAAACTAAATAAGTAAAAAACTCTTTTCATATCAACAAATATTTATTAAATCAATTCTTTTTGGTACACAATATTGAAAGGAAAGCATGACTTCTTTAACAAGAAATAAAAATACAAGTCAGTGGCTCGCTTTGAACTAAAAACTAAAAAAATCACTCAACTAAGACGAAAACAGTATTTAAAGACTTTGGCATCATTTCTTTATACTTTGGTCATCTTACTGCCAAAAACAAATAATAAAAAATATAATTTCAGTCTGAGGGACTTTTTGCCCCAATGGTACCTCTATAGTTTCTGCGACATATAAGTTAGAAAATATTATCATTCAGCAATAAACAATATCACGCACACATTACTAAAGGAACATACAATCATAACGTACTTGGCTGATACGCTTTTATGGTAGTTCCTGAATAATCTACTAAATTCAAGAATTCTTTCAAATTTCGTGCAAAACTAATTTGGAATACAAGAAACCCTTGTACAAAGTTTAAAATCGATTTACCTCATAGTTATCGAGAAATTGTTAATTAAAGTTGATGCATTTTAACACAGTGGCATATGGCGGAGTAAAAAAAAGAGGGTTATAGTTTCAGTTTTTCTTCTGAAACAGGAAAACCATATTCAAGAAATGTACCAAAATTGGCAGAAAAGTACATCGAAATGTCAGGAAATGAATTGATCAATTTCTGCAAAACTGACCACATAGTTTCTTCGTAAATGCCCATAAAAAAAATAGGTTCACGTGCAAATTTTTCAGAAACTACGTGGAGCAGTCAACGTGGCAACGTCGCACAATCGATGTGTTTAGACGTTTAAATAGCGAACGACGATTCAAATTCATATGAACATTTTTCTCACATTTTGGTTATAAAAGACGCTCCGAATGAATGCGACGTTGTCAGATCTGCTGCTCCAATTCACTACGCTAACCAATTTAATATTCTATTTTCGTATTACAATTATTTATACTAACATTGAACTGTTTAAAATATATATACATGATGTTAAAAATTATTATTATTATTTCTATAGTATCACACTACTTTACATTTATCGTTTATTACCCAACTCTAATTTGACTAACTTAGTTGGTTAGGAACTACCTTAAACTCTGGTTTACTTCGTATAAAACAATAAAGACGACGTAGGGTAGACCGGGGGCGGTAGTAACACTTTGACTTTGGAATGCGATTACGCAAAAACTATTGCAGTTACAACAACAGTTTTTTTACGAAAATGTTACTTACTTATCTGACATTATTTGAGCCACAACAGTTTCGCTGTATGTCAAGTAATATTCCGATTATTAATAAAAAATGAGAAGCGGAGAAAGTGTTACAACCGTCCCTGACCCCGGGTCGGTTGTAACACTGCATGGAGTCGATAGTAGCACAAATATAACTTTACAAAATTAAAATATTTATTGATTTAGATTATAATAATAAATGAAAAAAGTAAAATCTATAACAAATTATGTGGTATCGCAAGTCTGGCAGAAATAAAATACGTTTTGGTTGGTGCATTTCGCATCTGCTCAATCCTTACATTCAGTATATTGCACCAATTTTTCATTTGGTTTGCTTGTGCTATGCTATAGGATTTCATGCAAATAAGACAACATTATTCGCCTTCTTTGTCCCTATTCGGTTATGATGTGGTAAAACCGACCCCGACTGCCGATGTTACAATCGCCCCCGACCATGCTTTTGAACTTAAATTATAAATTTTGACTAACGAGACGCTTAAAAGTGCCAAGTAACGATCAATACTAGTTTAAAAAAGGTCGAATTACAGATTAAGAAATCGAACAAGCACATACTTGCGAAGGGAGTGTTTATATTACAATTTTAAGTCAGTAAGGAAAAGTTACTTTAGGGTATCGAAAAGTTATTTTCTTCACTATCCATGTCTATTGCGTATCTGTATTCCTAGGGCATGGATGTGTATATTCCAAATGTCATTGTTCATCATATATCCAAAATTGGTGTTAATATCTATTATATGTTTTGAGATATTTAGCGTGTTACATTCGCCCCCCTGTTACTACCGCCCCCGGTCTACCCTATTTCTTTTAGTTTTCGATGCATAAAATAACGAAGGCGTCGTGTAATTCGCACGACCGTCCAGGAGCGACTGGCAATTCTGTAGTCACCTCTGTTTCATCTCGCCTTTTACATAATATACTGTGAAACTCAATATATTGTTTAGGAATAGAGATTTTGAATTCGGGACTTTTTACCCGCCGGACTTTTAGCCCCACTCTACCCTACCTACGAATCGATATTTCCAATGTCAGCGATATATGTAGTTATTTTCGTGGTTGGTTCATTTAGAGTTTAGAGCATTAATCGTTCATTATTTCATTATTACACGACATGCAAGGAAACGTCCCCAACCCGAGAATTCTGATTTCAATGAAACTTGATGTGAATACAGAACGCATTTGAGTATGCTAGGAACAATTTTTTGGGATAATTATTTACAAAAGGGCAGTCCTCGCCGATTTCGATGATCTTGGAATATGTTGTCGGGGCATGATTCTGAACAACTTTTTCTTATACATGTTACCGTCGCGTCGCTTGGCTTTAGTTTTCGAGATATTCGAAGAAAAACTGTGGGGGCGCGCGTTAAACCATTCGGCCCAATTCAACTATCGATCACAGATTTTTGCGAATATCTCGAAAACTAAAGCCAAGCAAAAGGTAACATGTACAAGAAAAAGTTGTTCAGGATGTTAACTTCGACAACATATTTCAAGGTCACCGAAATCGGTGATGACTGCCCTTTTGTAAATACTTACCTTTTTCGTTCTGCGGAAATTCATTCTGATGGGGTGAAATCAGTCATCAAAGTTACCGCGTTTTTTCGTGTTTTTAATGTAACTTTTGTAACGGTGCGAGATAGAACAAAACTTTAAATATAAGAATTGTTTAGTTTTTTTACGATCTATAACATTACTGAAAGAAAACTAAAGTGATATTAAAAAACGAAAACACGCGATAACTTTAGGGGCTGATTTAACCCCTTTAGATTGAATTTCCGCAGAAAATCGCATCTCTCCCTTGTCACGCACAATACTTCTTTCAACACCTGCACGGAAGGTTTGTTTTTGAAAGCCTGCTGAGCGATTCGCGAAAAATATACACGTTCGATTGCTTTTTTATTGAAATAAAAAGAAAGAAGTTAAAAGCACTGCTTGCGATAATGACTCCACTTCGTCTGCGTGTAGTTAGCCCCCCCTTTTTGAAAACTCAAAATTTCTTGGTTGTACTAGTTTGTACTAGGTTTGTACCGCGTTGTACCGTTGAGAGCTTTAAAAAATTCCAAACCGTTTTCGAGAAAAAGTGAGAAAAAAAAACAATTTTCGGGCTGGCCCCCCATTTTTGGAAAACATCGTTTTTCGCGATTGTACTGCATTGTACTAGTTATACCGAACATTGTACCGTTGGGAGCATTCTAAAATTCGAAACCGTTTTCGAGAAAATGAGAATAGAAAAAAAGGCTAGCCCCCTTTTTGAAAAATTCCGATTTTTCTCGGAAACCAAAAGAGTTAAACAATTTTTTCGAACGGTACAATGTTCGGTATAACTAGTACAATGCAGTACAATCGCGAAAAACGATGTTTTCCAAAAATGGGGGGCCAGCCCGAAAATTGTTTTTTTTTTTCACTTTTTCTCGAAAACGGTTTGGAATTTTTGAAAGCTCTCAACGGTACAACGCGGTACAAATCTAGTACAAACTAGTAGATACAACCAATAAATTTTAAGTTTTCAAAAAAAGGGGGGCTAACTTCACACAGGTCTCCACTTCTTGGTTATTTCGCCACTCCATAAATTTGAATCCCGTATCCTTATCACTCATTTCATCTTTTAATGAAAAGAGCTGCTGTGACAGTTGTAATGTCAACATAAACACACATGATCGATATCTGTTAGTCGAACAATTTCTTCTTCATTCCACAGGGTGACGCCTTATTCACTCAGCTCGCAAATTCAAGTTTCCTTGGGAGCAAAGTAGAAAACGCGAATACGCATGCGCGCAAACACAAGTTCTCTTGGGAGCAAAGTAGAAAACGCGAATACGCCTGAAATGGGCCATTTTACTCTCGCTCAGCAGGCGTAAAAATCACCCGTTTTCATGCAGGTGTTGAGAAAAAATTGTTACTTGCTAATATTAATGATACTAAGATTTTACTATCGATATTGGATCTGTATGTACCACTCGTAATGAATGAGCACAAACATCTGCGATGTCCGACAGCATACACCGTATTTGACAATTGTACCAAAATGAGCCATTTTTTTAACGTACCTATAGAGATGGGTCATGGTAAGTGCTAAGTGGTTGCTGTAGCACAATCCAAAAAAAAAGAATAAAGTTCATATAGATAAAATGAAGTACCTGAAAGGATTACAAAACTGGGGTTGCGTTAATGTATTATTTAATAGAATAAAAGAAAATAGATTGTTATGAATTGCTTGGGGCGAACGAAAGAGTAGATTCTAATGAATTCTACAAACGACTGGAGAAACAAAAAGACACATTTATCCAAAAATCATCGACAATGAAAAACTGAAAGGGAGTTGTTTTCTAGGATAGCAGCACTCCATTATCCCTGATAAAAAAAAACATACAGAAAAATATATAGGATTTATCTTATTCACAGGACATCGCACTGTCAGAATACCATTTATTTAGACCGCTGCAGTATTCTGTAGCAGAAAAAACTTTTGAGGACACAGCTCCTCTCCAGAGACACTTGGAGCAATGTTTTGATTGAGAGGAAAAAATATCTACATACCTATTTCGTGAAAATAGTATAATTGAATTTCCTGAAAAATGGGATGAGATTGTAGAAAGAGATGCAGTTTATGTATATTTGTAAACTAAAATATTAACGCAAAAGTGTAGCGAAAGATAGGTCCCGTTTATACTTTTAAAAACGACACAAACTTTTCTCACGATTTAATACTTTTCGTATCATCAAATTGTAATAGAGATAATATGTATTTGCGAATTCAGTAGTGACACACAATGCTGCATTTTAAACTTTGCATTAAAATGTTTTGTGATTATGTTACTTTTCGTGGCTTCTCACGTAAATTAATATAATACAGTGTGTAGAAAAAGAATTTTACAGGGGGTTGAAAGGACCATTTTTTAAGACCAAGTTTAACCTTTCTTTTTGACTAATAATAACTCGTTAGCATTATTTATATCGTCCTCATACCATAATCGAATACATTGAATAAAAATATTTTAAAAGATTTGTAAATAGAGAATATAAATTCTACATATATCACGCCGTTACAAAATATCTAGATCTAGATATTTTACGCCAAGTACATGTTTCGACACCCTGTACATGTCGACTGTATAGAAGATAATAATAATTACAAAATAAAAAAAAGATGTGAAATCAAAATGAGCTGCAAGTACATAAAGGTGCTTTCAGTCAAATACTTGGCGTAGCGAGGCAAGGTATTCTCAGATCATCAATACCCATACCTTCTTTCTCGCGGGCTTTCAGATAGTTGGATAATTTGAAACTCTGACAATATGAGTACACTTTCATTATTTTGCGTTTTTAAATAATTCTTATTCGTCGACACATTGACCTTGCCTGGCCACGCCAAGTATTTGACTGAAAGCACCTTTATGTACTTGCAGCTCGTTTTGATTTCACATCTTTTTTTATATTGTAATTATTATTATCTTCTATTGTTTTGTGATCATGTACTTGGCGTAATTTTTTTACATTTTTGAAGTTTTATGCTGTAGTTTACTAACGTTTTCATTGTACTTCACATCTTTCTATACACATATATGTACAATAGTAATAAATATTTATAACTGAAAATGTGTAATAACTGCAAATTGAGTATATACTAATATTAAATGAAACAATTTATGAACAATTTTTTTAAGGATTTCTTTAAATTTTATCAAAATTATACTTACGGAATTAAAGATAGGTAGTATATACATTAGGGTGTGTCAATTTTTTCAATGTGTTAATTTTAAAAACGATTAGTGGAAAAACGGTACAATTTCAGGTTTAAGATTAAACACTACCTTTAAATTTTGTGTAATTGGAATTTCATTTGAAATTATAGAAAAAAAACGGAAATTACAAAAATTATTAAAAAAAATGTTAACAAATGAGCTTATGAACCGCAACAGAAGCAAACAAGATTTCGCTTTTTTGGTGGACTTTGTTAAATAGCATTAAATTTACTACATAGATGACGAATGGCTAGATCTGTTGCTAAAGGTACGTATATTTTCATGTGAATGTAATAAATACTAATTTCCACATATTTTTATTCTCATTTTCATGCTTTTATGTAAGCAAGACTCGCTTTAAGCAGTATATGAATATGTAATTTGTAGTTAAATCTTACTTAATTTTCACTTTTTGCAACTGTGATTTGAAGTAGCTAAACCTCACTCAAATCAATTTCTGAAGATAGTTTTAGATTCAGGATTAAAAACAGCATTACTTTGTCACTAGCAATTTAAAAATTTTCAAATTTTTTAAATTTAACCACAAAATCGACACACCCTAATATACATATGTACACTAGGGTGGACCTTATTTTCCGACCATCAGATTTTTTTGGTCTCACCCCCCATAATTGTGACACTTGTTGGGAAAATGATCTGGGAAACCCTTCAGGCGGATTGGACCACGGAAAAACGGTGCGCATTAAAATTGAAAATTTTGAATTTTTTAAAACTGGACATAAATATACATTATGATATATCATGATATATCGTGGAAGTTGCATTTTTTCTGTTTAAGAATACATACATAGCATATACGATTGATAACAAAAAAAAATCTGTGACCTTGAAAACTCCAAAGAGTGACCTTGAAAATGACGATGGAGATATTAAACAGTTTCACAGGGATCGAAATGGTTCCAAAAATAACTGTTTCAAACTGTTATATATCGGTTCTGACTGAAACAGTTATGAAGAACCAATATTCTGAATACCTGTTAGAAACAACCGAAATTTCTGACTACATCGATTTTGAAACCGATATTGGCCAGAACCTTTTTCACTCGTAACTGTTTCAAGATTATTTCAATTCTTATAACTGTTACAAGAACAGAAACCGATATCATAACCGTTTCCAGCACCTGCATTTTCATTAAAACGCTTCAATTGTACAGAAGAAAAACAGTTCTAAGACTGAAAATAAGTTATTATAGCTATTATGTAAATTACGAATACAAATGTTAGCAAAGTATTGCGTCCCAGGTCTGCTCGTGGACTCGTCAGTAGGGCCCAACAGATCCTGGTTCAATTCCCGATACGTCTTAATACGGTCACCTTGAATTTAAGATATCATGTAAATTTCTAAATTATGGATACCCTAAGCGTTTCGTCCCACACATGCTCGTGGACGTTCGATAAGACCGAGCAGACACTGTCCTAGACGCGACTGTGGCAATGCCTCCGTGGCTATTTAAATTTTTGAGACGCATTTAAGAGTCTTAAAAACCTCCACCGTTATATGTGAAAAAACTCTTCAGACAAAAGTTGTAGTATATAAAGAGGCGAATATAATGGTAGGAAAAATGATTTTTTTGAAGGTCACTCTTTGGAATTTTCAATGTTGCAGATATTTTTTTTAACAATCGTATATGTTGTGTATGTATTCTTAAACAGAAAAAAAAACAAATTCAACGATATATCATAATGTATGTCCAGTTTTAAAAAATTCAGAATTCGGCCTGAAATTTTTTCCAGATCATTTTCCCAAAAAGTGTCACAATTGTGGGGGGTGAGACCAAAAGAATCTCGCAAAATAATTTTCGCCAAGAGTAGCTAAGGTCCACCCTAATGTACACTTGTACAATTAAACTCAGATTAAAAATAGTTCTTTATTTACTTTTAAAAAAATTTTAGCACTTTTCTGTAGGAAAATGGCAAAAGCGATTTTAGTTATATTTCTTTTTATCAATGTAGGCACTCAGTAGTTTTAGTTGAACAATAATTAAAAAAAAAAAAGGTATCTTCTGCAGTTTATAAAACTGCAATAAAGTGTTTGAATCCTTGTTGCAGAGTTTCATTGAAATATGTGTCGAGCACTTTGCGAATGTCCCTTATTAGTTCGCTTTGGCAGCGTAATTGCATTTCATCGGACTCCAATGCACCTATGTATAAACACTCGAGTTGGTTATAAATATCCAAACTCAGAGATCACAAAGTGGGGCTTGCCGACTGGTTAAAGGAGACTTGTCAGAGGTCAGGAGACCAGTTAACCTCGCGTGGCATTACCAAATTGACTCGGACGTTTGACCCTTTCTCCTCGGCCATATGCGTGTTTATCCAAGTACGTGTGCATTCATACACAGACGTTTTCACGGATATTAGTTAGAAGTTACCACCATTGATGCAAAGCTCACATCGAATAGGCTCTGTCTCCCTGTTCATTCATAAAGCCATTTAATTTCTGCCTTGGAAGTCAACAGCTTTTTCCGGTCGATCGACATCGTCGTCTTCCTTTCTGCAGGCCAGACCCGTTCAAAGCGGAGAAGAACTTTCCTTGAGCACATGTTATGTGTAATCTTAAATCCTTAAACAATAGAAAACCAAAGTACTCTCCAACTACTAAACTGCGCCCGACACTTTTATCATCTTACGTTTATTTCAATGTTTGATTGAATATTACTCACCGGGGTGTTATAAAAAATATTTTAATTAGTGTTACATACCATTTGGCAGTGCCTAGAATAAGAGGGCCAATGAACAGTGGCGGCCATATGTATACGTGTGTACTTACGTGCATCATTTAAAACAGAATAACATTTTTAAAATTAGACCAAATGACTTGAGATTTTTTTTGAGAAGCTAGGAAGATTAGTTTAGCAGATGTAGTTTTTGAGTAGTTTCGAAAAAATTGCAATTGGTCGGAATAGGGAAGAAAATAGTGAAGATCGCTTTTTACAACATTGTTATGTTTGTAAGCCTGTGTCGAAAATGTACCAAATATCTTTTGTAGATTTAAGTAAATTATATGCAAGAGCGTATACATCAGATCTGCAAGAAGATAATTAAAAAAAACTACATAACATCTTAAAGTACATCAAATGCACTTTCTTGGAAGTACATCGTAGATCGTCCAGTTTCCATGGTTGTCGAGTATGGCTTGACAGCGTTTGGGCATACTTTGAACAAGCTTCTCGGCGTAAGTGACAGGAAGCGACCTCTATATTTCCTGGAGTTGGTAGGATAGCTGCTTCAGAGTGAAACACGTTTTCTCTGAAGCTTCCTCTTCATGATAACCCAAATGTTTGCAATTGGATTCATATCAGGAGACTGTGAAGGCCAATCCAAAGTCTTAATACCATTTTCGAGTTTCCAGACGGTGCATAAACGGCTCCGGTTTTAGGATCGTTATCCTTCACACGAAACCTCAACATCGAAAGGATGAAACAAATATGGGTCATTACACGTCAACCGGATCACCTTCGAGTCCAAAATTTGACGAAACATAGACAAACGTGTGAGGGCTTAAATTGTTCGTCTACACATGTACTTTCGAAAAAAGTTGGCATTTTCAAAAATTCAATATGGCGGCTACAATCTGCGAAATTGAGAGATAGTTTAGGATACTATTAATAAAAATCCGAAAATGACTCGAACGGCTAGAAAGTGAAGTGATTATGAGTCGACACGAGTCGCTGATTACGAATCTGAAGTGAGAATTTACGAATTCAAAATTACGGCTATGCACCCAAGATCTTGTTCCAAGGGACTGTAAGTTACCCGAAATGATTAAGTAGGAAATAATTATTCGGGGTTTTTGAGGCCACTGATTACATATCTGAAGTCAGATTTTCAAAATTCAAAATGACGGATGCAACATGGCGGACCAAAATTTTGAAATTTTTCATGAAACTTTACACGTAAAGATTCTTTGGGTCGCTCGATATGAATCCGCTATCGGATTTTCAAAATTCAAAATGGCGGATGCATCAGGGAGGAGCAAAATTTTGAAATTTTTTCAATAATCATGAAAATTTGTATGTAGCGGTTCTTTGGGTCGCTAGTTATAAATCCGCTGTCGGATTTTCAAAATTCCAAACGGCGGATGCAACATGGCGGACCAAAGTTTTGAAATTTTTGAATATTTTAATGAAAATTTACCTACACGTAAGGGTTCTTTGGGTCACTCGTTACAAATCCGCTGGCAGATTTTCAAAATTCAAAATGACGGGTGCAACATGACGGACCAAAATTTTGAAAATTTTCATGAAACATTACATGTAAAGGTCCTTTGGGTCGCTCGTGGCGCATCCGCTATATCGGATTTTCAAAATTCAAAATGGCGGGTGCATCAGAGAGGAGCAAAAATTTGAAAATTTTTACGTAGGGGTTCTTTGGGTCGCTAGTTATGAATCCGCTGTCGGATTTTCAAAATTCAAAATGGCGGTTCCGATACCATCGCGACGGCCGGGCATGTAAGGGCCGTTGCATGGGTGGTATTCTAGAAGAGTACAAAGCAAGCAGACGGATATAAAATGAAGTAGATAGTTACTTCTTCCTCACTTTTAAAACTTCTTCTTTGCGGATCCATCATATTAGTTGTGCTATTTTAATGTTTGACAATCCAAACCCATATTCTTAATTAGATAAGTCTTGTCATTCTTTTTGTGTTCTGCTAAACAGTTGTTCATATTTTACCGGTCTTGTACTGCATAATGTATTAATTATGGAATTTAATACTGTACAATGGTTATAGGTTCTGTTGCGTCTCATTACCTTTAATGTCTTTTTAGAAATAGGTATAAATGCATGGCTCATTTGAATGTTGGTCACACGAAGCGCACAAGAAAATCTTTTATGAAGGGACCTCTGATGAGACCTATTATGACTCTCCTTACTGTAATAAAAGCATCGCATGTTTTCGAATTTCTTCTTTGCCCAAATAAAAAGAGCTTCGGATGTTAAAATCGCTCTGATTGGGTCGACTTGTAAACTATAACCTGTTGCCTCCCTTTTTAAGATCGCTCTAATACCGCCACATGCTCCTTTTGCATGTGTTGTAGCATGAAAGTGCCATTCTGCTTCAATGTCAAAATCGTCTTTACGCTTCATCATGTTGGTTTATGGGACACGGAATAAACAAATGCAGTGGCTGGGCATACTTATAAACTTATAATTACGTAAGACAGAAATATAAAAGTGAATAACATATAAAGAACGTATGCGTAGTGTATGGTATAGTATACATAAGTACCGGCGCACAACAGTGCTGCGAACGGGATGAGTAATATGGAAGTCCTACGAATCGAAATGATATAGTGATAGTCATTTCGTATCTTTCAACTGAGTAGGACCTCTCAACCTAGCCCAATGGACATTGCACTTCTTCAATCCCAATGGCTCCGTCAGTAAGTCCGCTACATTTTTCGACGTGTTTACATACTGCAAATCAATTGTCCCATCCATTACTGTACCTCGGATAAAGTGGTGTCTAATATACCTCGTCCTAGACCTATCCACGTAGGTCCTGGCATGTGCTATGGCCGCCTGACTATCGCTTTGAACAACTACTGGTTGCGTGTTATCCTGTGAACCCAAAGATATTAAAAACTGCTTAACCCAAGTTACCTCCCTGGCACACACCGCCAGGGCTACGTATTCTGCCTCCATGGTGCTGAGTGCTACTGTTGTTTGTTTGGCACTCCTCCATATTCCTGGCGAACCTGACAGTGTGAGAACATATCCGGTCGTAGTCTTTCTATTATCTGTATCGCTTGCCCAATCCGCATCGGAATACGCCATTAACGGTTCATTTGAATGGCTATACTTTATTGCATTATCTTTAGTGCCCTTGAGATACCTAAGTATTCTCTTGGCTGCATTCCAATGTTGTTCGTTGAAACTGGAACAATATTGCGCCAACTTCCCTACTGCGAATACGGTGTCCGGTCTTGTCCTCTGTGACAGGTATAAGGAGCCCTCCAATAAGCTCTCTGAACGGGAGTTCTCTGCTTTGTGGTTCCTTATCTGACTCATCTAAGAAACTGGGCCTCTCTTCCATTGGCGTACTCGCTTCCTTTGTCTCCTGAAGCCCAACACGATTTAGGAGTGAGTCATTGTACTCACCTTGTGATAGCGTTACGCTGCCGTCCTTCAGGTGATTGAATTTTACGCCCAATAAGTTGGAGGTTGGTCCCAGGTATTTTGTTTCGAAACGGGACTCTAATTCTCTTCTGACCTTTTGTGGCATCGTTGAATTTTCTGAGATGACGAGGATATCGTCAACGTAAACTGCTGATATTGCTCTTCCGCCGTCTGTATTCATCTCGTATACGCAGGGATCGACGCCGTTTCTATTGAAGCCTGCTTTCTTTAATTCCTTGTCTAAATGCTCGTTCCAGCATCTTCCACTTTGCTTCAATCCGTATATCGACTTCTTCAGTTTGTAGTAAAGTTTCACACAACACTTCCTTTCGAAACCCTTGGGTTGCCGCATGTATATGTTTTCTTTAAGGTCACTGTGCAAGTATGCACTCTACTTTACATCGTATTGGTCCAACCGCCAATTCTTCTGCAAGCAAGCGCTGTTAGCAACCTTATTATCTCGAATCCTCATACGGGTGTATGTACATTCTCATAGTCGATACCCCTCTTCTGAGTAAACCCTTTTGCTACCAAGCGAGCCCTGAATTTCTCGATTCCTCCTGCAGATTTTATTATCTTCTTTTTAAATACCCATCTGCAGTCCACAGGTATCATTCCAGGAGGTAGTTCCTCGAGTTCCCAGACGTTATGCCTCTGAAGACATTCCATCTCTTCATTCATGGCCTCAAGCCACCTGTTCGCGCCTTTGTTTGTAATGGCTTCTTCATAAGATTTCAATTCTTCAGGATCGCCATCCTTTACTAGAGTTAATTGCGTATTTTCGCAGTCTTGATTGCTTTCTGGTTCTGGTTCTGTATCACCTTTACTTCTAAGTCTCATATGATGATGTCTCTCAACTATTTCTTTTGGTCTAGTAGGATCCTGTCTTGGTCTTCCCCTCGTTTTATTCATAGGGGGAACTTCCAGTTCAATTGTACCTTGAGTATCGTCTTCCTCATCATTTTCTTCTATCGCATCAAAGGTGATTTTATTTTTGGTATTGATTAAATCAGGTAAATTTCTTTGGTTATCAATTGCACTTGAGTCTGAGGTTCCCTCAAGTTCCGAATCTTCCCTGAATGTGCAGTCTCTGGATTCTATCACCAGATTTGTTTTAGAGACCACACCCTATAACCTCTTCCAAATATTGCATATTCCATTAGTGTTCCCTCCTGGGCTCTAATCATAAGCTTTGAGGATCTTCGTTTTTTGGGGATGTGTACAAAGGTTTCACAGCCTATTACCCTAAAATGTCTCATGCTAGGCTTCTTTCCACTCCATATTTCGTATGGCGTTTTATTTTCATTACGAGTATTTGTAACTCTGTTCCTCGTGTACGCTGCCGTATATGTTAACTCTGCCCAAGCTGCTTTGAGTAGACCGGTGCCGGCGATAATACTCCTCACTAAATCTAACAGTGTGTGGCGTAGCGACGTCACGCGCCGCGCGAACGCGCGCCGTTAAGACAATAAGGCTAGTTCGAGCCGCGACCGCTAGGCGGCCGCGGGCCCCGCGAGTGACTCGCTGGCGAAGATAAGCGACGACAAGTGTATAAAGGCTGCAGCGGGCCCAGTCAAGGCTCTCCGTTCCGTGCACCCAGGCGCCTAACACGCTATCTGACCGTACAACTGAGAAGCCTTTTTGACTCCCGAAGTGTGCCAGAATCGGCCATCGCCATTACTGCGCCGTTATCAGCTTCTTTCCCAATATAGACCGAGAGATATCTTGCGTCGTCTACCAATGCCACCGTGGAACCTATGCGGCTTTGAACTCGGAGACCACATTGCACTAGGCCATCTCTTTACGACTCCTATTTGTGTGCGCCGAAATCGACCGCTCGCAGGCAGTTGGTCTACTCCCCGCTATCCCTACTTCCACCAAACCTCGTCGAAGCCGTCGCCGCCGCGAGTCGCCGAGGCACCGCCGGGACGCCTAAACCACCGTCGCGAACGAGCATCGTAGCTCCTCCGCAAAACGCACAAGCGCCGATAGACTAAGCCGCGCACCTGTAAACGACCTTAATAAACACGTAAGTATTTTTACCTGAAACCGCTCTTACTCATTCGACAGACCCTGACACCCGACTGAGTCGGCACCAATCCCTTCTCCGTCCCACCGATAACCTTCTCGTACCCGGATAATGGTTACTAGTGTTCTGTTCATTCGCTCGGCTACACCGTTTTGCTGTGGTGTGTAGGTCATGGTCTTCTCATGAACTATGCCGTGCGCATGACAGAATTCGTCCCACCCTCTGGAACAGAACTTCAATCCATTGACAGTTCTTATTCGTTTTAATAACTTTCCAGTTTGCTTTTCTGCCTGCGTCTTCCACTTCTTAAATTTTCCAAGTACCTCTGACTCCGCTTTCAATAAACAGACCTTTACATAGCGACTAGCATCGTCTATCATGCTCAGTACGTGTCTAGCACCACACCAACTTTTCACATCCAGCGGACCCATAACATCGGCATGTACAAGTTCAAGCACCTCTGTTCCTTTTGAACATCTAGTTGACTTAGGAAATGGTTGCCTTTTTTATATTCCTGTCAAACAATCATTACACGGCGTTGGTTCTGATTCGATACAATTCAGACCGATTACTCCTTCAGTTTTAACCATTTTTATAATTTGGTGTTTGTTAACGTGCCTAACGTTTATACCATACATTTAACGGTAGGTTGTTTGATTTTTCACGGTGTATAGTAGCCATTTCCCCCTCATTTGTTACTTGCGGCTCTGTTTCTACAATAAATAACGTATCTTTTCTATACAGGGTGTCCCAAAAATGTCGGTTTTCCTTGAAAGGGGTGACTCAGGGGGTGATTTGAAACAACTCTTTCCTCAGCGAAAATATTGTCCGAAGCTTCGTTAAGGAGATATTAACCAAAAACCCCGACCAATCAGAGCGCGCGCCTTCCGTCCGAGTTCCCGCGGTAGCGTTGGCTACGCGGTAGGCGACCGCGCTTGTGCTACGAACGTACGAACAAGCAAGTCGGCATGCATCGAAGGAAACCGCGTTACACAGTTTTTTTTTTAAAGCAGAATCTTAAATAAGAATAATTTGAAGTGAGAGGACAAGAAGTACGTAAATTTCGTTTTTAAATAAGGCATAAACGAAAAGGTAACGTAACAGAAAATGTACGACAAGTGATCGTAATTCGTTATTGAGGTAAAAATCCGTAGTTTAACAACGGCCAACACAACTAAATTTAAAAAATAATATTAGGTGTACGAATAAATTCTTTCCGACTGGAATTTCTATCGCGGTGGTATTCAGAAGCTGCCAGAAAAATGGCAAAAGGAAATTAACAATAATGGAAATTATTTCGATGATCGAGTTGTTTTCATATTTTTTAAATCGAACCGTTATTGTACCCTAAAATCGGAAAGAATTTATTTCTACACCTAATAATCACCAATAAATTAAACAAAACTCACCCTTTCGGACATTCCTTTCCTTGCTATCCTTCCTTTTCGAAAACCTGTGTCACTAGGCCACTGTACCGATCCTGGTCATCGGCGTCCAGTGCTCAGCTGATCGCAGGGTCAATGTACCGAATATTCACTTCACTGCACGGCTACTAACACTGTTCACTTAATTTATGTTTCACGGAACGTGTTGTTCTTACGTTACAAAAATTGGTGGCCCCGAAAGGGGCCGATTACTGTTAATTACTGGGACGAGATTACTACTATTACCCGGCGAAAAGAAGATTCGTGGCAGACGGTCTCGGGCTGTGCAGTCCGCTGCTATGACGATTGGTCGCGTCACCTATTTGGGCACACTTTTACAGACGGGGCACACGTATTTTGGTTATTGGCTGAAGTTGCCACATACATTGTCGCACCGCGCGGCGAAGAGATCGAACGAAACACGAGATCGAGTGGGATAGAGCGATCTGTAACCTACGCTATTGTTTTGTTTAGACGATCGTCGGTCAGATCGCTCTATCCCACTCGGTCTCGATGTGTTTCGTTCAATCTCTTCGTCACAGCAGCGGATTGCACAGCCCGAGACCGTCTGCCACGAATCTTCTTTTCGCCGGGTAATAGTAGTAATCTCGTCCCAGTAATTAACAGTAATCGGCCCCTTTCGGGGCCACCAATTTTTGTAACGTAAGAACAACACGTTCCGTGAAACATAAATTAAGTGAACAGTGTTAGTAGCCGTGCAGTGAAGTGAATATTCGGTACATTGACCCTGCGATCAGCTGAGCACTGGACGCCGATGACCAGGATCGGTACAGTGGCCTAGTGACACAGGTTTTCGAAAAGGGAAGGATAGCAAGGAAAGGAATGTCCGAAAGGGTGAGTTTTGTTTAATTTATTGGTGATTATTAGGTGTAGAAATAAATTCTTTCCGATTTTAGGGTACAATAACGGTTCGATTTAAAAAATATGAAAACAACTCGATCATCGAAATAATTTCCATTATTGTTAATTACCTTTTGCCATTTTTCTGGCAGCTTCTGAATACCACCGCGATAGAAATTCCAGTCGAAAAGAATTTATTCGTACACCTAATATTATTTTTTAAATTTAGTTGTGTTGGCCGTTGTTAAACTACGGATTTTTACCTCAATAACGAATTACGATCACTTGTCGTACATTTTCTGTTACGTTACCTTTTCGTTTATGCCTTATTTAAAAACGAAATTTACGTACTTCTTGTCCTCTCACTTCAAATTATTCTTATTTAAGATTCTGCTTTAAAAAAAAACTGTGTAACGCGGTTTCCTTCGATGCATGCCGACTTGCTTGTTCGTACGTTCGTAGCACAAGCGCGGTCGCCTACCGCGTAGCCAACGCTACCGCGGGAACTCGGGCGGAAGGCGCGCGCTCTGATTGGTCGGGGTTTTTGGTTAATATCTCCTTAACGAAGCTTCGGACAATATTTTCGCTAAGGAAAAAGTTGTTTCAAATCACCCCCTGAGTCACCCCTTTCAAGGAAAACCGACATTTTTGGGACACCCTGTATGCCTTTATCAGTGTATTTATCGTCACGAATGCGACATTCATATTTATCAAAGGATACTTTCTAGCTATTTTCTATTAGCTGCGCAACTGACAAGATATTATTCTTAATACCTGGTACGAATAGAGTATTTTTGGCTTCGAATTCCCTGGGGGTCCCTTTGGCTCCAATGATTTCTGCGTTACTTACGCATTTTCCAGAAACACGTGTTACCAAGCCATTTGCAGTTGCAAGATTCTCAATCTTAGTATTTTGTCCAAGCATTGTGAAGTACTTCCTGTTTGATGTCATGTGATGCGTGTCATCTGGGTCTTGTAACCATTATACGCGGGATTACGGGTAAGGCGGTGGAGGTATCCGTGTAGCCAGCTCAGGGCGGTGGCCAGAGTCGCCGGTCGAATGAGCGTACGCTGAGGTGAGCTCGAGTACAATACAAAGTATCGCGGCCAGGTCTATGGCAAACAGTGTTATAGCGGCTTAATCTAAACCTTAGTCTAGCGTGGTCGATGTATCGCGGCGGGGTGGTGGGGGAAAGACGCTTTGACCGTTCGGTGGCCAACCATGCTAATTATTATTATTATTATTAAACGTCTTTATTGCAAACAAACAAACAAACAAACAAAACAAAACACAGCAAATAGCAAACAGAGGGAAACACGACAAATGCAAAGGCGGGGTTCAGTCAAAGACTGTTTTTCAACCCAACCTTGAACGAGAACTTAACCTAGACTTAAAATTAGGACAAAAAAAGTAAAGAAAAGAAAAGAAGAGAAACGAAGAGAAGACGAACCGACCAGATCGCAAAATATGATTTGTAGAAAAATTATAACGGATGAAGAAGTAGGATAGATTTACAAGAACATTTGAAAGAGGAGGGGGTCGGACGAGCGCGGATTTCGGAAGGAAGCGAATTATAAAAATGGGGGGCGACATAGGAGAAGGAAGCACGAAGGTAGTTAGTAAGATGACAAGGAATCGAGAGCATGTCTTGGGAACGAGTAGAGTGGGCAGTGTGAAAGGAAGCGTTGGTCGGGAGAAGGTTAAACAGGTAAGAAGGAGAGCGGGCGTGAAGGATCTTATATATGATGCAACAAAGATGGAGAATCCATCTCTGTCGCATCGGGAGCCAGCCAGATATTTCCAGAAGAGGCGAGACGTGGTCATATTTACGAGCACAGAATGAAAAGCGGAGGCAGGAGTTCTGAACGAGTTGAACTCGGGAGGCAAGGCCGGCGGAAGGACGAGGATCATACACAACATCACAATAGTCGAAGAGAGATATGATAAGCGATTGTGAGAGTAGAAGTTTCTGATGAGTTGTAAGGGGATAACGTGCAGGGTGAAGGATACGGAGACGAGTGTACGCAGCACGGCAAAGGTCAGGGATATGATTTTGGTAGCTTAGAAGAGGATCGAAACGGAGCCCAAGATTTTTAAGAGAGTTGCAAGGAATGATGCTAGCAGAATCGAAGGAGAGTGAGAAAGGAGGCAGCTTGGCTAACAGAGGAGGGGAACCGATTACAATCAAGGAGGTCTTAGAAGGGTTAAGGGAAAGCCCGTGCGATTTGGTCCAGCTCAGTATATCCACAAGTTCCTGTTCGATTACAGTGGTAGTTGTGTCGATATGAGCAGCATAATGACCCTGGTCGGAGAGCCTTGGCCCGTTCAGTGGTTTATTAGTTCGGATAGTACTTTTACAGATATATAATGGGTCCAAAAACATAATGGAAAAATAGCCATGCGATCATGGGGTAGGAAACTACTTGTTCGGCGCAGCGAATACTTGTAGTTATTGTACAGCGTTGGTTGGAACTATTGGTGAAACAATATGGTCACAATCAGGATAATGAGTTTAACATTCGCTATCACTTCCGCTTTTGATGTTGCCTACGGAAAAAGTTACAGCGGCCGCGTGGCCGGTAAAAAACCCATGAACCACTCTTGACAACGGAGTATATCTTATAGTTAAACTTAGGGACTAAGGAATAGGAGGAGGGTAGAAGAGTATTTACAGAGGAGGAGGTGTACTGAAAAGAGGAGAAGTAAGAGGAGAAGAAGGGGTATGTACAGTGGATCGTGGATGATGCTTTATATACAGGGTAACGCGTGTGCCCCTCACCAGTGCGAAACGGTCCCGGATCATAGCTCCCTCGCCCGTAGGTGGCTTCTACGATGTTCCATCAACTCAGGCATGTGTGTGCACGTGGCGGAGAGCCACCATATTTTTTTTAAGTTGAGGCGATGGAAGGCGCGCTGGTCTCTAATGGGGATGGTTGTCGAGTACATGAACTTGGCGCGATTGGTCTGGAAGTCGGTGTGTGTGAACGCTATTCGTTTGTTCGCTTTATTCCTGCGCCAATGGTATATTAGCGGGATGTTATTGCTATCTTGGATCAGTCCTTGGTTGTCGCTCGCTATAAATGCTTGTGGGATCACGTAACCTGACCAAGTTGTCTATGTGTAGGAGTTTCGGTTTGAGTGGCAAGGGAATTAATTACTACGTTATGTGCGGGAGTTTGCTGAAGTACTCCCGGGTGAGGGAGATCATGAACGAGTCTATCCTGGGTATGTCCGCTCGGTCATATATGATCTGGTTACTAACGTAGTGTTTCCAAACAGATTCTGGCGTGCGGTAGAGCCTAAGGCAGGCGCGCAAGCACTTGCTCTCCAGAGCTCGGACCTTTTCGCCGGTGGTGTGATTGAAGTTCCATAGGATGGGCGCGGCGTATGATATTAAGTATGGGCCGGATCAATAACATATACAGTATAGTTATGGCCCTGCCTGTGAGGTGCCTGTTGTAGAAAATCCTGCTATTGGCCAGGAAGGCCTAGTTGGCTTTTTCTAGCTGGGTGTCGAAGTGCCTATTTCCCCGCAGAAGATAGTTAAGTTGGACTCCCAGGTACTTAAGTACCTTCTTATGCGGGATAAGTACCATGTTGTAGGTACCATGTATCGTGGCCGAGATCTGGGAGTGCTTGTCGCCTGCCCTGACCTTGGCCGTGAGGTTTACGTGCGGTTTCCGGAATAGCTTCGTTTCGCATTTGAGAGAGTTAAGTGGCAAGTTCCATGACATATCATATCGGTTGATTTTGTCCACGACAGGGTCTAGTCCGTTCTGGACAGCCTCGACTTTATTACCGTAATTTACTGTAATTATAGTATATGCTGTGTAAATCTCATATAGTTTCTAGCAATAAATAAATAAATAAATTCACGTACAATAAGCTTTAACGAATAGTAAGTGCTTTTATATAAATTGTAATATTTTATTTGTTATATTTATAAAATTGTCTATAATTTTGTACAATACTTATGGTTACAAATTGCATAATCTTATACAACTAGAAATTTTAATTAGGTACATTCATATTTGTTTATACAAGTTTTAATAAACTGAAAGTATAAAAATGTATATCTCACCAATTGAACAGTAGGTACCTACGTATACCTATTACGATTAGGTGCAATATGATGTGTGTATTATTTAAAATATATCAACATGCAAATGAAAAATGTCAAGAGTCCAATAAATGTGAAATGAATATCCATGAATACATGCACTGACCCTTGACCGTTGCAAGCGTAGGTATCACAAAAGGAACACATAATGCTCGACTCTGGGAAATATTTCTCTTGTTGGCAGTAGCCATCGATTTCGTGTGACGGCACGCAACCTCGTACTGTCACCAAGATGTCCCTATCTGCATCATTAAAGGAAATTGTTGCATCACAGCCTCGCCAGTTTCAAGGTAATGTTTCAATTGCAAAAACATGAAGCCATAAATTGCATTAATTTTAATGTGACAATGGATGCAGGTGCGTGACAAGCCAGGCAAAGAATTTAAAGGACAAATTTTGCAATGTTTCCTGGTATTTGTATGTCATAATAAATTAATCCTTGGTCATAACATAACATACCATAAGTGAGTATGGTATATATAAAATCAACAAGACCGTAATAAAACAGGGACAAAGATTTAAATCAACGCGAATTTCTGTTGCTAAAGGAATGAAGAATAAAGACCGCCATACACGCCCTTCCTTGCCGTTCCTTCTTACTTGTACAGTCAAAAGTTGTAATGCCAGACAGAACGTGCCGGTTTAGTATGTGCGTTCTGTCAGTTGCCTGGCATAACTGTATCTACAAGTAAATCGAACGGCAAGAAGGAGCGTGTATGGCGGCCTTAATAGATATAAACCTACCATTTTAAAAAATCGATAAAATTTATTACGGTTTTGAAGGATCATTTATCCACGTGTCAGTTTAAGTTTCCAAGTTTCTCAAATCGTCAAATAATTGTTATATCGCTATATTAAATTAAAAGTTTTTCCAGACATCTGTTACTCCAGATTTGCAAAGTTACTAATTTCGTGTAATAGTGTCTCTAACAATACCTCAATTTGTACTAAAACGAACGCTATTTATCATCAATTTGAGAACGCTCTCAATCTTATTTAAGATCGACAAATTTGCAAAAAAGAATTCTTAAAAAAAAGAAACGATACGAAAAATAAATTATAATTATTTATTAAAATTCTAGTCTTCATTGTAAATTTCAAGGAAATACATTTAGTTGGGGCGAACAAAATAAATACCTAATATAAATTTTAAATGGACTTCTATAACATATTCGTACACTGTGTTGTAAAAGTACAGAAAAATCTTAATACGAAGAATAAGATATTTCTTGTCTTAACGCGTGTACGTGCAATGCGAGCACATAATGGAGCTTGCCTAGCGCACGCAAGAGTAATTTACAGCTAGTTACACATTATACGTACAAGTAATGACGCTTTTGAGGCAATGATGAGACTCGTTTTGAGGACAAAGGACCAAGTAGAAATATGGTGCTGGAATGTAGGGGTCGTTGCACTCCGTTGTATGGCCACCCCTTAAATCGGTATTGCAATCATAACACCATAACTTTCCACCTTTGGCATACTCTGTTAAACAACATGAAACAATCTTGGTATCTTCAACAAAATATTCCCCTGTCAATTTTCCTGGTGTTTTCATATTTGGCAACATTTTATTAAACAGAAATATTTAAATGTACGGTAAAGATAGGTGGAATAAAATCCGTTTGCGAGAAAATCGACACTGAATACTCGTCTCGTACACACGCATTTGACTAAAAATAGCAGAATTTATCACTAAATATTTTTAGCCACTTTTGTTCCGTAAAAACGAATTTGGAAATCTATCAAGTACGCCTGCATTTGACTAAAAAAACGATTATGTGACAACTGAGTATAAATGCACAACTGTAAATAATAGTCAGTTGGAAATGCGTGCAGACATCACTTCTAAAAATCGTAAATCAAACACTTTTAAGGGGTAACACCACTCTAGAGGCAGAAAAAAATACCTAAATTTGACAATTTATTTTGGGAGTATGACAAACGGAATAGAATTTCTTTTCAGAGGGTTTATTTAACACATATTGAAGTACGAAAAACAATTTTTTTATTGTCATTTTCATACAAAATGGCGGCGACAGAGCCCGTCGTCGAAAACAGTTTTTTTTAAAACACCGCCACGGGAGGACGGATTTCTCGGCATGTATGCGTCGTGGAACAAAATACCAAAAAAATTTAATAAGTAATACGTATAAGCATTAACATTAATTTATCGAACGATTAAACATTGAGAATAAAAGAGACTTCATTCGACGTAGAAAATCATTTGCAAATCCAAGGCCAACTGTTACTAATTGCTTGATATCTCGAGTTGTATCGATCATAGTTAATAATAATTTATACTGGGCGGTTAGTATAAATGTTGTTAACATTATTTGTCATCGCAATAGCCACTGGAATGGATATTTTAGCGGAAAATCCATTTTTGCCGAAGAATTCGTTGGATTTGGCAATTGTAATTAACCGTCGACCTTGTTTTGATCGGGGGGCATCGTTTCTCAAAGTCTGGGTAGGGAGCTTACGGAGCTCCATGTACTCAGTCGTCGTCGGTCTTCCGGGCCTGGAGGACCACCGGGGACCCTGGAGCTCCCGAGCCACGTGGACCTACTGGACTCCCTGGACTCCCTGGACTCCCTGGACTCCCTGGACTCCCTGGACTTCCTGGACTTGCTGGGGACCTGGTCAAGGTATCAATCCTTCCTCTACCCCCGGAGCTCCCGAGCCACCTGGACCGTTCGGACCTACTGGACTTCCTGGGGAACTGGTCAGGGTGTCAATCCTGGTCCTTCCTCCACCCCCCCCCCCAGCTCCCGAGCCACGTGAACCACTCGGACCTACTGGACTTGCTGGGGACCTTCCTCCGGCCCCTCGCCCGCCCCTGGCCTGGGTTAGCTTATTCGGTTGGTGCTGATGAAATTTTCGGGTTCGTTAAGCAATTTAAAATTTTATTGTTCTGCCAAGGTTAAAACTGATTTCTCTCAATTTCCAACTGATATCTTCGATTGTTTTTCATCATCTGTCCTATTTCATGCATTCCTTCGAAGATTTTTGCATAAGTCGTTCTATTTCGTTTTTTTCGGCGATGGGTTTGCATGATCCGTCCTATTTCATGCATTTCTTCGATGGATTTTCATGATTTATTTAATTTCATGGATTTCTACGATGGTTTTGCATGACTTCTTCCCTGTCATGCATCTTCTCAATGTGTTGCCATTCCCTCGCCCCTTCATGTATCTCAACGATGGTTTTGCATGGTTTATTCTATATCATGCATTTCTTCGATGGTTTTGCATGATTTATTTCACTTCATGGATTTCTTCGATGGTTTTGTATGACTTCTGTTACTCTGTCATGGATCTCATCGATGGGTCTACATTCCCTGCTCTCCTTCGCGTATCTCTACTATGGGTTTGCATGCTCGTACATGCTCTGCTGTTGGTCGGAATTATCTCGATCGAGACTAACTCAATAAGTATTTTCTTAATTTCCTTCCCGACCGACCACACCATTACTAACATAACGTAGTTAATTGTTTCAGCTTTTCAGATACAACGTTTCGTGGGGAAGGCAGTTTATTACATAATATATTTAAGAAGAAACTAGTGAAACGTGATAGTGAAAAGTGATAGTGCAAAGTGATAGTGAAAGAAGACATCTAAGGAAACCTAGGCTAATTTATTATAGCATGAAGTATTTAAGGCCCCATGTAAAATTGACAAGTAGTCACTGAATTTTATTAACTTTGTTGCTCGTTTGCTGGCTCCTCATCCGTGATGAGGAGGTCACTGCTGCTTCCGTTTGCGGAAGCAAGTGACTGAGCATGGAATCGGTATGGGTGGATCGGTTTCATCCCCTGGTGTTCTTGTCGAAAGGGAAAAGTTTCGGGCGTAAGGGGGTGTACCTTCTGGTATACTGCCTGCGTAAGTCACCCGGTCCGACTACCCAATCTCCGCGTTAGTCGGCTTGAGTCAGGTCACACCTAGTGTTGCTCCTGGCGAGTCGCTCGGAGCAACAGGAATCGCCTGGGAGGCGCCGAGCGCTTTTCCCTTTCGACTCGGACAGCATGGTGGTAGGAAATGCGCCGTCCAATACTCGTTTCATGCTTACCTTCTGTCTTTCCTTCTCTGCTGAATTTCTTTTAATCGAGTGATTGCTGGGCAGTTTCCTAGATTCTGTATCTAAACCGAAGAGATCGATGGAACTTTGTTTCCATCCATCTCTTTGGTTTGGTAGGCTAAGCTTTTCATGTACAGGGAGATCGTTGGAACTTTGATTCCATCTATCTCTCTACGGGTCTCGAAGCGCAGCAACCTCCTCGTGGTGAGACCTGGTAATCGGTGAGAACCGAGCCGATGGCTGCGATTGTCAAATATTCTAGTTGGATATATAAGAACTTTGTTTAACTTGGAATACTTTGGTAGAATGTAAGAATAAAATATGTAACTTGAAATGTTACTGGATTATTCCTACCCGACCACAGATCACGAGTATAGTGTTAAGATAGAAGGATAAGTGCAAGTTGGAATATTTCACCCAGATACTGGAACTGACGGGTTTGTGACATTTTATAAAGTCCTCTCTGCTTCAGCACCTTATTGAAATATACCAAGTTCTAATTCCTTGCTGAGGTATTCCTGCTTAGTTACAAACGTACTGTATTTTTTAAACAAATTCGGAACTAAGTTCGGACGTTTGCATTTTTCGTAGCAATTTTCACCATATTTAGTTTTAATTCTAACCGCTTGTAGGATTGCGTTCGAATTCCACTCTGAATCGATAACGTTGGGTGAGACACGAAAATGGTAAGGGGGCTCGCGAGCCCCCCGAGCATGTGACACAAAATTACATTGCGTGATAGGTCTATCCTATAGCTGCTCTATGCTCATACGGATGATCGGGCAACAGTGGGCCTGCCCCAGAGAAGTCACGGTCGAACCGATCGAGCATAGCCCCACAATTTCTTGAACAAGCATTATTCAATTATTTATATTTAATTATCTAGCGCAGTTCTAGACATAACTCGATTTACTTTTTACTTTTTACTTTTTACTTTTTACTTTTTACTTTTTACTACGTTTTACTTTTTATTAATACATAATCCACAACAAGCAATACTATGCCTTTCGAGCCGAGGCTTGAACCGAGATCAGAAGTCGCCGCCGAACAGCCAAAGTCCTCAGCTCGAAGAGAGATCACGCCGATTCGGATAAACACGCTGCCGAAAGATGTTCGAAGCCTTCAAATAAAAGTCGAATAAACTACAGATAAAGATGAAAACCTCATTCGACGGTTCGAATAAACATTATTCGAATAAAAAAAATTATCTTTCGCCGTCGAATAAATTCACTTCAAATAAATTTATTCATCCATGGTGTTTGGAATAAAGATAAATCGTGTTATTCGAAGCTTCGAATAACGAATAAACATAAAGTATCTTTTATTCGATTTTATCCAGATATTCAGATTGCGTTGCTTCATAGAAAACCGGTTTTGACCTTTCAAAAGAGATACCGACACCCTACCTTTGTAATTAATGTCGGAGATATGGTAGAGTAAAAGGTGGTATTATGGCCCCCTGCTGATAATTCGGCCCCCTCGTGATTTTCATATTATAAACAAAAACATCTAGCGGCTAATAGCGTAATTCACTGCAGCTACTAGCTATATATGAGGGTGGTCTGAAAAGTTTTGAGCCTAACATAGTAACAAATATTATTTCGGGCAAATGCAGTTTTATTTTTCTACATAGTTTCCTTTTATTAAGTCAATACACTTTTCCCAGCGATGCTCCAACCTTTTTAAACCTTCCAAATAATAGTTAGCGTCTTGCTCTGCAAAATAGGCGTCTACGGATGCGATAATCTCCTCGTTCGATGAAAATCTCTGTCCTCCGAGCCAAATTTTTAGCTTAGGAAAGAGGAAAAAGTCACTGGTGGCCAGATCTGACGAATACGCTGGGTGGTCAACCAATTCGAACCGCAATTCGTGAATTTTAGCCATAGCGACCGCCGAAGTGTGAGCGGGTGCATTGTCTTGATGGAACAGCACTTTTTTCTTCTGTAAACGCGGCCGTTTTTTCGCAATTTCTGCCTTCACCTTCGATATGCTCAGAGCCCCTGCTATCTCTCTAACCTTGATTCGACGGTTGTTCAGTACCATTTGGTGAACTTTTTCGATGTTATCAGTGGTGGTCGCAGTTAGTGGTCGTCCCGAACGCTCATCATCATCCAAGCTGGTACGACCGCGTTTAAATTCTGCTGCCCATCTTTTCACGGTGGCAAATGATGGGGCAGAGTCCCCGTAAACAGCGTCCAACTCGGCTTTAATTTGTGTAGACGTATTGCCCTTCAAATACAAGCATTTAATCACGGCACGATATTCAATCTTTTTCATTTTTACAAAAACACTGACACCGACTGACACAAATGACTGTCAAATAAGAACTGGGCGTCTAAAATGACTGAAAGTTTCACAGCTATCTTGCGACGCATTTACGATTGTAGTACCAAAATGGTTTAGACGAGTAACGCCATCTTCATGTTGAGGCTCAAAACTTTTCAGACCACCCTCGTACACAGAGAAAAACATATGACACTAGGTGGGTCATAGTCGTCGCTAATAATAAGCATAAATAACATAACCTGCAAAGCGAAACTTTTCGTCGTTCCCAAGAAGAAGTATTTTTTGTAGGTTACGAAAGTTAAAGTGTTGTGTGTCGGGATCAGTGTTCACGGGAAAGGGCCTGCTAGCTCTGAGCTACCCTCTGTTGCGCATGCCCGCGACGAGCTGTGACGTCAAACCAATCAACGCCAAGCTGGTAAACGAACCGAATCGACGCCAGTGGTCGAACGAAGCCAGCCACTGGCGTCGATTCGGTTCGTTTACCAGCTTGGCGTTGATTGGTTTGACGTCACAGCTCGTCGCGGGCATGCGCAACAGAGGGTAGCTCAGAGCTATCAGGCCCTTTCCCGTGAACACTGGACGGGATACATTTGATAAAAGGTACTTCGAATCGATATTTATAAGTAAGATCACTTAATCTTTGATATTTTCAAATACAAACTTAAAGTTTCCAAAACTATGCGTGTTGATATATTGCCCCCCCCCCCCATAATGGAGGGTAATATGGCCCCCGGGTAATAAACCCCAAAACTCATCCTCTGATATTTCAGACATCGAAATTCCTCATGAAGCTTCTGATAACACCGATGCAATATGCATGTTTTGTGGCGGATGTTATGCCGTGGTCCACCGTGGCGAAATATGGATTAAATGCATCATATGTGAATTGACATCGCGCGAAAAAGTGGAATATATATGCGACTTCTGTGTATAAGTAATAAAATATTCTTTATTCATTTATTTTTGATCTTTGATGTTGTTTAATACTGTCGAAAATCATCGGGAACGAACAGTTGATTGTAACGACTCGAGCGTGACACTCGCGTAAAGAGTGTTGATTAGGGTGGTCCTTATTTATCAACTTCCGATTTTTTGTCTTACCGCCCTAAAATATGAGGCTTGATGAGAAAATTATGTGTGCAAAGTTTCAAAGTGATTGGACAACAGGAACACATGCCGCATTTGCGTTGAAATTTTGAGATAATAGTAATTTCTCGTCAATTTCGAACATAATTGTGTTTGGCTATTTTAAAAGTATCAGTGAATATTTTTTAATAAAAGTACAATTTATTAGATGTATAATAATAATATTTATGTATTACTTCCAAAAATATAGACGAAATCTTTGAGTTTTATCTCTTAAAATGAGTATATAACGCAACGTATAAACTACTGTACGCAAAAGGAGTTCCTTAACTACACTGTCCAACACGAATTTTGGTCTGCAGTATTCACTCCGGGATCCTAGTAGAGTTTTTCGTCCCAAACCCGAATCCGTAAGCAGAATTGCTCTATCACCCTTAGTTTTTGAAAATCATTTGAGTTTTTGTAAAACACGATTTTGGGTAAGAATAAGGTATTATAGTGCCTATACGAGCTATAGTGACTTAGGTATATCTTCAATTACTGTTTTATTTTATGTTAATCTTTAGGGCCCCGATTTTGTCCTGGTCTTCTCTAAATACAGTCCTGCAAAAGATAGTAGAGGGGCACATTTAGCGGCCAGTACCCAGCAGGGTGTCGGTTAAGACCCCGCTGAGTGCCGTCACACCTAAGTCACTATAGCTCGTATAGGCACTATATTCCGGGGCGCTCGCCGCATGCCTCGGGCCTACTCTATAAGCCAGGTATTTCGGAACTTCGGGGATGCACACCAGTCCATACGTACCAGCGCATTTGAGAAATACGAATTTGAAAGGAAATGAAGGGCGAATTCCACTTACGCCCAAGTCGCCCGCGCCCACGAATTTCCCGTATTTGTAATGAAATGAGTATCACAAATTATATGTTCCTGTTCTCCGGTCGTAATTTATATTTAAAAACCTGTATTTTCCAATAATGGCTCTTTCACAGATTTCTTTTCCATATTTCAGGAGATTTTCATAAATTTGGAAAGGAAAACCACGGGCGTTGCGGGCGATTTGGACGTAAATCGAACGAACCCTATGGAGGTTGAGTCAAAAAGAACCATCTGAAATAACTCGTTATATGTATATTGATTTCATGAAAACTGTTTTATATGCAACTAGCAAATGTACCAGCGCTTCGCTTCGGGCCTAAGAGATATTAAGGACTCCATGAAAACACAGTTTACCCCTTTTCATCCCCTTAGGGGTTGATCAGTGCAAAATCCTGAAATTGTTTTTTACGGATTTGTGTCTACTGCTGTATCCCACCTGCGAGAAGCGCTCGGCCCGGTCGCCACCTGGCGATCGCGTCGCGTACTATCCATCGCGAGCTGGCCGAGTCATGACTTCTTTATTAAACATGCAACTAACGATGTGACCCTCAAGCATCCCCAAGATAAGGTCTATCTGCCTCGCTTCACTATTTCGCTTATTACTCAGTCCCATTTAGTAATATCGAGATGATATATAGCCTTAAACCTTCCCTGAGAATTGTACTACACGCTAAAAAAAGCCGCATCGAAATTGATCTATTAGTTCCTGAGTTGTGAGGGAACAGGAAAACATACGTTTTCGTTTATATATGTAGAGAAGAAGAAGAGATATACAGTAGACTCCCGTGTACCGCGAATTCCTATAACGCGCCAAAGATATTGCGACTACTGTTTTCAAATAACCCGAATCTTCGTACAACGCGCCAAATAATAAAACACTGGAATTACCTGATTTAAGAATTAAATCTGCTTTAGTTGAGCATTAGATTATTTTCTTCATCGTTACTGGCTTCTAATGTTTCATCGTTGTTTTGTTTTTTGACGCGGTCACTCTTAAGGGCGTAGACACGTCACGTGACCTGGCCGATTTGGCAGGTCGGTATTACAGCAGGTTTTTTCTGCACAGAAATGGTAATACCGATAAATCGACGGCTGCCTGCTGAACGCGAGAGAGAGCTGTTTGCTATTTCCATATTCTATTCTGAATGTGGAAAGAAATTCTCAGTTGTTGCGTTGTACTTGAAAAAATTGTAACGTAAAGTCGATTTCAAGTGATGTATGTGTCACGGTAAAAGCGTTAATTTAGTAAATGTATGCCTAAAATGCATATAACCTAACCTCTAATCGTACGAAAATGCATACATTGACTGCATCACGCTTTTACTGTGGCACATATATCCACCTAACGCTTTAGATTTGCTATGATTCCACGTTTTTGTTGTTTTATTGAGATAAAAGTGCCTCGGCCCTCTGTATGATTCCACGTTGGCAGTCCTCCTGAGTAGGCGCCATCTCGAATCCACTACCTGAACTAAATTTGTCACGTGACTTGCCTGTTTATCGCCAATATGGCGGAACTCGTATTTGGGAATGCAGTCACGAAATTACGTTGTTTGTCCTTATATGAGCAGATTTTGGGCTGGGTGAGGTCTCATTCGAAAGAGGAAGGTTTAGTGCAGCACGCTCTGGTCATAGTTTGAGTCACAAAACTCTTTTCTTTTGTCGAATTTTGCTCTACTTTGAACACTCATATTATTAAATATCAACACAATCTCGTCGAACCATGACCAGAGCGCGCTGCACTGAACCCTCCTCTTTCATATGAGACCTCACCCAGCCCAAAATCTGCTCATATAAGGACAAACAACGTAATTTCCCAAACCTATGTTTCGGGCCACATTGTGTCGGTATACACAGCGCGCTACATTACCCGTGTCTACCCCCTTAAATCTGCTTTAGTTGAGCATTAGATTGTTTTCTTCATCGTTACCGGCTTCTTATGTTTCATCGTTGTTTTGTTTTTTGACGCGGTCACTCTTAACACTTATTGTTAGCCAACCGAATGGAAAGATCTTCCCGCTTTGAAGTAAGTCACTGCATGACCGACTGGAGAGATCTCCCACCTCTCCCTGCAGCACCGTCTGGGCAGATCTCCCACGGTGGAAAGCGTACAGTTAGCTGTGGCGCGCGCGGTTGGCTAAGTAATTTCCTATAACGCGAATTTATATAGCGCATAATGTATTAACCGCGTTATACGGGAGTCTACTGTATTGTATATGGTGCGACTTGTCGAACAGATGCATTGTAATTTTTTGATATTTTATATCTTCTGAGATATGAAAGTGACTTTCACTTTTTTAAGTGGCACCGCATAGTTTCTGTACTACTGTGTTGTAGTCTATAAAAATACGAATTCATAACTTTGCATAGAATGAAGTTTCAAGACAGAAGTTACTTCTTTTCAGGAGTATACCTGTTTGAACGTTCGGAAAATGTGTACATTTTGTGGATTTTTTTACAGGTCAACGGCTTGATGAAGATTTTCCGTTTTTGTATTATGTTTACATAGTATTATGAACTACTTTAAAAAAAAGTTTCAGTTAAACAACTATTCTTTTACGGAAGTTACGGATACATATCCGAAACTCTCTCGATTTGAGACGGCTACACGGTGGCCCTGAAAAAAGCTGTATGTCGTGTCTGAAATCAAAAACAGTAATTTTTTTTTAAAATATGCTAACAGCTATCGATCTGCGGCGCCGATTTTGAAAAATTTGAAAAATAAGGAAATGGTGAGATCAAAGTATAAAGTTAGATTTTTCTAAGAGAAAAGTCCACGTTTTTTCTTTATAAATAATAAACAGGGAATCGGAATAATAAAAGGCGCCGTAGCTCGATGTGGAATCTTATTACGATTCTGCATGCAAAATTGAAAGTGAATTGGTTGAACGTAGCGCGAGTTTTTAGGGCCACCGTAATGAAAAATGTAGTTCCGCTGCGATCGGTCGAGCCGCCCCGTGCTACCTGGGTTGTTTCACTCAAATGCCTATAACTTCGTCAATTTTCCGAATTTTTACATCGGGCTTGTTTCATAATATTCCTCAAACATCAATCTATGAAAATATGTAAAAAAGTCAAATTTTTAACACTTTCAAACGGGTATACCCCCTTAATTAGGACTATCATTTGGTAACTTACTGTTCTTACAGTTCGCGAGTTATACCATATACTAGTGTGAATTTAGGCAGTAAACAATAATTGTGTTGTAATCAGGAGGATATCTCCTACATATTCAGAAAGTCTCAGAATTTTTTGAATTTCTGGGTTCGGGATCTTTCCTTGTCAGTATAGTCATAGGTACTTGACTACATCTCGATTGAACGGATCTCGCTACCGAGATACTAATCTTGTATAGGGAGATCCAATAAAAGTCTGGAGTTAGTTAAGTGCACGTGTACTCGACAAATATTTCAATCCAATTTTCCGATTGAACCACTAATTAAGCCACAGCCTGCAGTTTCATTTAAAACACAAAGTGTATCAAAATCTTAAAAAACATAACCGTACTAAACCAAATGTTTCTTGAAGTAAATAATTTTAATAGAACTATTCGAGGTGGTTACATTAAATTGAATATCGTACATGCTGCTCTGTATGCTTTTGTTTTTTTAACAATTCTTCTACATAAAGTGTACAAATAGCAGATTTTTATATTTAAATTTAAGCAATTGCTGTTCATTTATTAAAGAAATAATTTAATATATAGAAAGTGATATACAAAAACATTATCTAGTGGTCGTTCTGTCATAAACAATATAGACGATACGGCCGCAATGATGGCAAAACCAGGCATGGAGTGATTCTACGTACAAACATAAAACAAAAACGTAAAATGAAGTTTTTCTGTACGTAGCGAGCTTGGTTTTCGAGAATATCGATTTTTAAAATTATTAACTACGCATACACTTGACTATGGATCTGTTTGAATATCATACCTATGGGGTTACGTGAAGTCTGTGAAGTATGTAGGTACTCCGAAGATATTTCAAGTTTCGTTAAAATGAAACAAAAATATTACAATATCAGGATACAGTAACGAGAATTCACGAATCCATCACTCGACTGGCATCAACTTAGCATTCGGCAACAAGATCAAGGTTTCCAACAATTCCTTTCTGAGAACAGTTGTTTATTAAATTGTCTAAACATTTACAATAATCATCTATATCCCTAATGTTTACAATTCCAGAAATCTAATAAGGGCACCAATTCAAACAGAAATACCAAATCTATTCTGACGATTAGTCAAGTGTACCTACGCGTACTTAACAAATTATGCAAACCCGGGTTGTTCAAGTTCAAAACCTTATATAAAAAAACGTCATTCGATGTTTTTGATTAATTTTGTGATGAGGAATCACCTTATATGCCCAGTTGTACCATCATTGTGATCATACTATGTACATATTCAACGACTTATTTTCCCTGATTCTTAAGATACTACAAAATTAATTCACAAACTGAAGGGGGCACTGTTGCGATGAAGTGGCTTTTGCTATGAAAATTTTTGTTTTACAACATGCCTTAACCCTCGGTTGCCACACCCCCTTTTTCAAACGTAGTTGTCACACTGGGCCAATTTTCAATCAGTTGTTATTTAAAAACTATTTGTTAAATTAAGTTGCAAAAATTCAGAGATCAACTTTGAGCATTGTAGAATATATGCTCATCGTTGAAAGTTGCGGTTATAGTATCATCATGCTTAAAAAAAGTTTTGAACGAATAAGTGTTCCGACAAAAAATTTTTTGGCTTAAAAAATCATAACTTTTTTAATTTTTAATATTTTTAGCTAAAAATTTATATAAATACTCTTGAAATGTGCTGCTTTTATAAAAAAAATAGTCCTATATCGGAGCTTTAAAAAAAGGTATTTATTTTGCATACTGAATGGTGGCATCATTTGGGTTGAAAAACTCATGCATTTGTACAGGAAAAAAACATTTATTATTATTCCAAGAATATAAAATTTAATTTTAGCAGTAACAAAGTATGTTAAATTAAAAACAAGTCTACAGTCATTACGTAAATAAGTACGGTGCCGGTCGCACATCGGGCGCAAGCATGTGGGACACTGAAAATACTTCTATTTTTAGTTTTCTGATCGTTTTCAGTCACAAAAATGACTGTATCCGATTTGGAGTAAAAACGACGCCGTTGTCACACGTGGATCAATTTGACCCTACCTCAAATTTCGACGGCATTCAAACACGCACTGACGCTTCCACACAGGCGGGAAGTATCTCTACTTGTAGAGGATACATGAAAATACTACTACATGGCGCCAGTAGTATAATTCTCAATGATGCCTCAAAGATATTTGATCGCAAAGTCGAAATCCTGGTCAATTTGACCCAGTGTGACAACCGAGGGTTAACACGTATCTATAATTCTAAATTATTATATAATGCAGATAATATACAAAAACTAGTTAAACCTGCTCATAATGAAGGTACTCAACGACCAAATTCAATTCAATTAATAAATCAGTACATCTCCATAAAAGTTTCAGAAAAATAGTAATGAACGTGTGATATCAGAAAATCTACTTACCAAAACTGATTAAAATGGTTACTACCGTCAGTCTTAACTGTCCAACCATGGTGGTTCCACCTTGAGATCTGTAAAGACAAATCTCCTCGTTACCTGTTATCTTATCTCTCGCAATAAAAGTAAGGACTAGCATGCCCCTGGAGGTGTTCAGTAAGTAAACAATATGCATACGGCCTTTCATTTGTGTACACGAAATCTAAATGGTAACGGTGTCAGTGTACATCGTGTTCGTCTTACCACAGACGAGATATATAGGGTGTTCGGTTTAAGAGGTGATTTTAAACGTCAAAATAAAACGAAAATGAAGATGACGAAATTGCGATTGAGGTTTTCCATTGTAATTATAAGCGTTTAAAGATTTGGTATGTTTCACCTGACAGCGGGCAACCAGTCCCAGCACCGGTGTACGCGGAAGAAGTCATTTGAGGGGTACAGCATAGAGCTGTAATTATTCGACTATTCAAATAATTCCGAATACGAATAATTTCTTCTATTCGAATATTCGAATAATTAGGAGTATTCGGAGTAATCGAATTTCGGATTGTACCGAATAAGAATCTGAACTTGAATCTGAACATGAACTGTAATGAGGTTTGAAAACAATATCAACTGGTCCTGTACCGGTCTAAATTTAAAACTTTCAGCTACGACAGGATTGACCGCGGTGCTATACCCCTGTACCCCATACAGCACACTTCGTTGCAGCTGTATTGCAGGAAGGTTGCTGCAATATTGCGTTGTTGCAGGTTGCATTGCAATATTGTAGGAACGTTCCTGCAATATTGTCTTGCATTATTGGAGTGGCAATGATTCTACAATATTGCAGGAATATTGCAAGAACGTTGCCGTGCAATGTTACATTGGCAACGATCCTACAATATTGCAGCAATATTGCAAGAACGTTGCCGTGCAATGTTGCATTGGCAACGATCCTACAATATTCCTGCAACATTCCGCGCACATCGGCGTGCAATGTTCCAGTGGCAACGATCCTACAATATTTCTGCAAAATTGCACCCACATTGCCGTGCAATACTGTAGTGAAAACTGGTGGAAACATTACAACAATATTCTGAAGCAACTATGACTTTGTCAAAATTTTTCGAAATATGTACATTACGCCGAGTGGATTATACGGCGTGTTTCATTTAACTGGATACGCTAGAATATCTCGTCGGCCGTTGAAGATATGAAAAAAGTGTTATCGCGGGAGTTGTATGTAGGTACATGAAATTATAGAGGAGATTCGAAGATCAATTTAATGTTTTTAGATAAAGTAGGTACTATATATTTTAATGTCTGAAATTATTATTATTATTACTAAACGTCTTTATTGCACAAATACGTATATACAATCTGGCAAGAGACAAGAGAGAAGAGAAGACAAATGTAAAGGTTCGGTCTAAAGACTGTTTTCCAACCTAACCTACAATGACATCGGGTGAAATTTGTAGTACGCAGCTATAGTGTTACAAAACCCTAATGGGGTTTGTCAAATGAACCTTCGTTTTTTAATAATTTGAGTTTAAAGTATTGCACGGTAGGAGTATAAATTCTAATACGTAAGCAATCTTATCAATCAGCGGTTGTAGCTGCGGCGGTAAAGTGTTCGTCTACCATGCTACAGATCCTCGGTTCGAATCCCCCCTGGGGTAAGTAAAAGAATTTTCTATGTCGAAAAACACACACGGGCGTTATACTACTACAATTCTGCACACATTCACGTCGTCGCGTCCCTCACTGCCCGAAACATTGCTGTAAAATCTCCGAAACATTGCGAGAATACACTCCTGCAATATTACCCAGGGCGGACATAGGAGGTGAACTTGCAACGTCTCTGCAATGATGCGGTGCAATGCAGTTGCAGGATCATTGCCACTATTTTGCCGTTTCGTTGCAGGACTACATATTTGTAATGTTTCCAAAACTTTGCAAAAATACACTCCTGCAATATTGCTAAGGTGGACATAGGAGTGAACCTGCAACTTCTCTGCAATGATGCGGTGCAACATTGCAACCTCGCACCGGAATATTGCCGAAGAGTTGCAGGATTAATGCCACAATTTTGCCGTTTCGTTGCAAAATCATTGCCGGAACGTTGCAGGACTACATATTTATAATGCTGCCGCAACTTTGCAAAAATACACTCCTACAATATTGTTAAGGCGGGTACATAGGAGTGAACCTGCAACGTCTCTGGAATGTTGTGGTGCAATATTGCAATCTTGCACCCCAGAGATGTTGCTACAATGTCATGGTGCTGTGTGGGACGGAGGGATTTTTCGCCGACTGCGTACAGTGGAGTATTTGGCCCTAAAAGCTGGCCAAAAGTCGATTTGAAAAATCTTGTCCAAACAGAAATTTTTATTTTTCCTGAGATAGTTGAATGAATGAAGAACAATGAGCCAATATTGTTTTTTTCATTTATTCACTCATAAAGAGTTATTATTTGTCAGAAGTGAAGAGTTTTCATAGTACACGTTTCTCTCTTGATCAGTCTCTGAAACACCGTTCGCTAAATAGTCATTTTTGTGTGTCGGAAACAATTTGTGTCAATTTTTTTTCTTACAGAAGCCCCTCATGTAGGTATGTACTATACTTTCGAATAATCTTTACTTTCTTATTACCCATCTTTTTGCGATTATTCATGTTTGAAAATGACGAATAATTCAGTGAGGTATATTACAGTTCGAACATTTCATTAATGATTTTGTTATACTTCCGAGCGAGTCCGGATGCTTGTTTTGGCGTCATTAAAATCAGTAAAGGTTTCTGTTTATAATACAAAAAAAATGGCTGCCTATTCGTGCCATTTTGGTTTTCCCAACATTTTCTTTGTCGCAACACATTGAGCAATCACATTGCACGTCGCGTCGCGTTCGCGTTGTCCACTGCTAACTGTACTTTTATACCAGTTTATTATTACTACATGCACTGGTCGTTGTTGAAGGTTTACTGATCATGTTTAGTGTCAAAACTATAATTCATTTTATAAATCTTTTATGCATCTGCTTTCGTACTAACACCCATAAACGACAGAACCTTAGGTACAGTAAGACACGTAATGCCAATAAACGTATAAAACCAACAACTACTGCTCGAATTACTGGATTAGATATCGATCTTACCCGCAAGTTGAAAGTAATTATAGAAACGATATCAAGTGGCTACAATATGGACTTGGACAAATTTTCAATATATGCAGTGGAGACAGCTGAGCTCTATGTGAAAGTGTATGGCTGGCACCCAATGTCACCGACAATGCACAAAATTTTTATACACGGAAGAACGATAACTTCACATGCGATGCTACCGATTGGCCAGTTGTCAGAGGAAGCTGCTGAAGCCAGGAATAAACACTTCCGTTTATATAGACAGAATTTTGCAAGGAAATTTTCGAGAGAAGCCTGCAACAGAGATATATTAAATCGGTTATTATTAACTTCGGACCCATTAATAACTAGCTAAAATACAAAAATACACTAAAATACAACCTAAAATACAAAAGAAAGCCAAGCCATTTTCACCTGAAGCGTTGCGGCTTTTAATCCCAGAGTAAGACGAGACAGATGAGAGCCTTTATTAAACTTAAATGTTTATTTTTTGTTATATTTCATTGTTAACTGTATTAAATGATCACACCATTTCCTCACATGAAACCCTTGTATATCTTGATACATATGTAACTCAGAATACGAAAATCTCAATACGAGAATGACGCAATAAAATAAATCTTGTAAATAAATCAACTTATTTCTAAATTTTTAAGTCCTGTGCATAGTTTTGTAAAATTCTATGAAATAATTCTAACTACGTTTGGCTGCATTTAAACGAAAAAAATAATTTTGGCCAGCTTTTATGGCCAAATACTCCACTGTGCTGCGTGCAAAAGCCACAATAACGGTGTATCGTTCCAAAAAATTACATAACCGGAAGCCGGTGTAGGCGTGGCGTTAGGTAGCTAAAAGATTAAAACATTCAGACACAAAAATTGTAGAAAAAAATTCAAACACCGCTACAAACAAAGACACGTCCCATTAGTTACCCCTTTCCTCCGATCTATGCATGCACTGCATTAAGGGGCGATTCTCGTATAGCAGCCCCCCAAATTCATGAATTTTTTTAAAAAACTATTGTTAAATTGCATTAAACTCTATTGGGATATAAGGAGGCATCTTTAAACTTGCAGAAAATATTTTTTTATGTCGATCCTTCGTATTATTTATTAATTATAGTGGAATCTCTTCGACGATGTTGCCGCCAAGTGTAGCACCTGTCACAGTCATCTGACTGCAAAAAGAAGAAAATATGTTAAATTATCCATCGTTAAGAGGGGATAATTTTTCCACATTTCTCGGCGCAAATTGCATTCCGATACCTTTTATAGTCCAAAAGTTATACGAAAAAGGCCCAAAATTCTTCAACCCGGGCCACTATCGCGTCAGCGTGGTCTAATACCGCAGCTGGACCGTCGCAAAGGTAGTTATTTCCACGCTGAACGGGATCGGTGCGATCGCACTCTTAAAATGGCTACCGTTTTCTTCCCCGTCTGCTACGTCAAATCTAATATCCTCTGGCGAAAGCCAAAAGCACCCTGCGCTCTCTACTGGCACCTAAAAGACCGTGCGCTTTCATCAACAGCTCATAGATGGCGGAAGTATCGGCCACAGTGATAGTGGAATGCGTCCGCGAGGCGCTGTTGCAATTTTACAAGTTCGCGCGAGCGCGGGTTGCAGGATAAAACGATGACCCTGTACACGAAGACAGCGCAGGAAACAGCAGCGTACCTGAGGTCACAGCCAATAGCTCCAGTTGCGCACCGAGTACCCTGCCTGCGGTGCTTCTGGCCACAGCTCGCGTCAAGGTGCTAAAACCCGACGGCGATTCAAGAATTGTGCGTGCCCTTATTGATCAAGGCAGCGAGGTGTCTCTGCTCACCGAGGCACTGGCCCAGCAATTACACCTACAACGGAGGGCAGGCAACATTCGCCTCGTCAGCGTCGAGAACCACCACCCCGGGCGGATACGAGGCAGTTGGAGTTCACCGCTCATGTCAACTCCACCGACCAGCATGCGATAGCCGCTCTGGTGCTGCCACGAATTACTGCGTACCAGCCACGCCTCGGCAGCAGAGCTTCGACATGGACCCACCTCTCTGGCCTTCCACTGGCGGATCCCAGCTACGACGGTGAATGGCAGATTGACCTGCTGTTGGGAGCTGATGCCTTTGCCCTCATCCTGCGTGATGGCCTCATCAAGGGTGGCACTGGCGAGCCAATAGCCCAGAAGACCACCCTGGGCTGGATCGGGTCCGGACCAGCCACAACGGAGACGAGATGCGGAGCGGTCGACAGCAATGGCCTCTCGTCACTCAAATGCACCGCTGAGGAAGAGCTCGGACCATTAGTGCGCCGCTTCTGGGAACAGGAGGAAATCGTGGTGACACCTGCTTACACTCCAAAAGAATAGAGCTGCGAGGACCATTATCGGACGACTCACCAGCGGTTGTCGTCCGGACGTTACATGGTCCGACTTCCATTCCGCGATAACCCGGAGCTCGGCGAGTCCCGTCATGGTGTCCGGCGGTTGCTGCTGCGGATGGAGGCCAAATTCGGCAGGGAACACACGTTCGCTCAGGCCTATGAAGAGTTTATGCGTGAGTGTATTCAACTCGCGCACGTGACCAAAATTCGAGGGGACATTACAGGGCCAGCTCATTACCTGCCGCATCACGCAGTACTCGAGGAAAGCAGCTCGACCACCAGATTGCGGGTGGTGTTCAACGGCTCGTACGTCACATCAACAGGACACTCCTTAAATGACAAGCTGATGGTAGACCGTAACATCCTCCCGAGTCTGCATCAGCTCCTGCTGCGCTGGCGTGTACACCGTGTCTGCCTCACCGCAGACATCGAAAACAAGTATCGCCAGATACTCCTCCATCCGGACCACCGCCGCTATCAGCTGATCCTGTGGAGAGAGAAGGACGATACGGACATCAGTGAATATACGCTCAACACTGTGACGTATGGTCTAGCCTGCGGGCCGTACCTGACCATTCGCACGCTTCGTCAATTGGCAGTGGACGAACAAGCACGACATCCTCGAGCGGCGGCCATCCTGCAACGCGACGTCTAACGCGTGAGAGTTTCACGCATTGATTTTTTCTTCATATGTGTAGTTGGGACACTTTTCATTTTTTTATTTTCTTGGAAACCAGTATTGTTAAACAACTTTTTCCAATGGTATAATGCTGGGTACAACTAGTACAATGCTGTACAATCGGGGGAAAAACTTTTATTTTAAAAAGGGAGGGCTGTGTTGAAAATTGGTTTTCTCAATTTATTTCGAAAACGGTTCCGAATTTTAGAAAACCTTGAACGGTTCAAACTATATAGTACAAACTAGTACAACAATGATCTTTTAATTTTCCACAAAATGGGGGATAACTTCACCCATATCCCCAAACACGGATCAGAAACTGCATTGGATGTTAAGCCTATTTTATGCCTTGTAACGTCCCACGGGGACTCAAACCTGTAAAAACCAACTGTCGGTAAAACAGAACCGATCCGCATTACCACGCAAACCATCTTCTATTACCGCGCAAATGCATTATAAATACTTTTATATATAATTTACGATTTAAATGAATATTAGAAAAATAATTATTATAAAAATATTAGGAATAATTAATTATAAGTATTAACAAAAGCACAAGACAAACTATAATGTAATAAGCGAACAAAATACGAAATAACAAATAGCGACTCACTGCGCATGCGCCAGTCCGCCAATTTTCCAGTACAAAAGGAGGCGCACGCAGCACAGCGGGACATTCAAGCTACGAATACGCTCTCCTGACTGACGAATGCTTAAACCTAGAGGCAGCTTAAGTATCAACCAGTTAAATTCAGCTCGCTCCGGAACCGGTAGCGGTGGATTTTCAGTGTATAAAAGATACTGGTGCTCCTTTTTGGTTTGCACATTTTAAAGTTATAGAACCTCGTTCTTACAAAGGCATCGAGCTCGCTCCGGAATCGGTAGCAGCCGAAGCACTTGGTAAAAACAAGGTCTGCAGAGCATAGAACAGAACTCTATCAAAAGTAACGAGCTCGCTCCGGAGACGGTAGCGGCCGTTCTTACTACAAACACTGCCAAGAGTCTTCGAGCTCGCTCCGGAACCGGTAGCGGCCGAACTCTGCAATATATGATTATATACCTATGTCTTTTTATATTTTTTGTGGTTTTTTTATATTAATGCTACGTGCCCTAGTAGCATTTTTGGTTGGCATACAGTTGGGCCACGCACAGAATATTAATTGGCCAACAGTTAGATTTGGCACTTTTTTTTCAGGTTGGGCCAACAACAGATGGCCAAGGTAGGCTTTCCTACTGTTGCCCAACCATTTATGTAGGATCACGGAAAAAAGGAAGCCTCGGACGCGGGACTCGAACCCGCGATCTTTAGATTCGTTGCGCACTGATCAGCCGCCTTAGCCTACTCGGCTACCGCCGACTTCCCTATCCTTGTTATTCCGTATCCGCCTCTTATGTTATGGGGGTTCCTGATCCCCACATTTATAAGGCCTACCGTACTATATATAATAGTAATCCAACGGTAGGCAAACGGTTGGATTTTAAATTATACTTATTATTTATAGGTAACGGGAAAATGTTAGAATTTCAACTGGCAAAATTAAAAAGTTAGGTGGACTCATTTTAAACTAGTTCTCTTCGTATATGCTCTAAGATCCAGTATAACCGTAGCCTTAAACAATGTACAAAATGACGGACGGGACCATTTCGCTCGCGAGGCGGCTTGCGTCCTGTGACTCTCGACGTCAACCGTTCCACTCAACCCTCTCTTCCCCCAGACAGTCTTCATAAAAAGTGTAGCCAATGTGGGTTCAAAATTCTTTCAATTACTTTGGGATATGATTTTATTTTCATCCGAACCTATATATTTGTTTTTATTATCTTTAACTAAATGTATTTCCGTAGGGCATTATTAGTTGGCCCAGAATTGGTTATTCGTAGACAAATCACCGGAAGATGTGTGCAATATTAAACAGTTGGCCCAATAGACGGGGTTTGTAGGCGAAACTACTAACCACCTCCCAATTGTTTCCCAACCGTAGGCAAATTGTCGGGATGCAAATGCAACATTCAACGGTTGGGCCCTGTAAAGAAGGTTTGTAGGCGAAACTACTAACCACCTCCCAACTGATTCCCAACTGTTGGCTACCGTTGGCCAACAAAAATGCTACTAGGGTGGTTATAATATGTATATATATTATGTGGTTTTACATATATACATATATGTAACTCAAAAAATACAAAAAGACATAGGTATATAATCATAGTTGTAGGTAATATTAAATTGTAGTGATCATTATATTAAAAGTTGTTAATAAACAGTCATTGTTAAGTTTAAGAAGCCGTGGATCCTTTACTGTAGAAAGAACCCCCACCTATCCTACACTCGAGGAGACGCCGCTCTCCTCTCGGGAACCTGTCGACATTCAGTTGTCCCCGGACAGCCAAACGTGTACCTCGTCTGTGGCCTTACATTAAATCAGTAGGCGGGAAATAAAATATATGTAGGGGAGACCGGGGATAGTTTGGACAATTTTTGATTAATAGTCTTTAGCGGGCCTGTAAGATGCCTTACGACTATAAATTGTACACCATTCGATAGCTCTGAATGTGCGCTATTCATTTGAACCTGAGAAACGGGCCTTATATTCCCTAGTATTACTTTGAGATGAAAAAAGTTCAGAGATGCATATTGTCCAAAGTATCCCCATTGGTGGGGTTACATTGGACATAGCACGGGGATAGTTTGGACAGATGGAAAGAAATAATAATGAATAATCCAATGAATATATAATTTATTTAAAATGACAAATAGCCTGTTGGGCCATTAAGGAGCCCGACCTCCATGGTGTTTTCCAGAGCCGCGCGAAAGGGGAACTCGAAGCCAACGATACCGCGGGTGTACATCGGATAAGAAAAACTGTAAGAGTGTGCGGTGCAAGCTCGTATTCATAGGCTGAAATAACTGGCCTCTTGGGCCAGTGGCAGCACTGGGGCCCCTAAGAATTCCAGTCATTCAAGCCTATCCTACGTGTTATCTGTCCAATGTAACCCCTCGTATCATATCAAAACAAAATTATTCGTGCCTTTCCTCAAAAAAGTTACAATAAAAATTTTCCATAATGAAGTATCCGAATCACAACAAAAAGTAGATGAAAATATAATACAGTAACATACAAGAATTGAAAAGTGTGACATACCTTGTCATTCGTGAATGCAACACGCCATATTGAATATCATTTGATTTGGTGTGCATATAGGCACAAACTACAAAAAAAATTGCAATCATCATGACACTATGGAGGTAATTTTCAAACTGTCCAATGTATCCCCGTGTCCAAACTATCCCCGGTCTCCCCTATATATATATTTATTCACTGCCTCACTTGATTCGTTTCGGAATCAGCTGCTTAACCGACTTTCCGCTTAACCTGTCAACTGCGTTGCGGCGTGCAGTGTTTATCGTTGCGTGTAGAATGTTTACTTCATTGAACTTATTCTGTAATACTATGTACTCTACAGGGTTTTTTGCCCGTTAATAATAATAATAATAATAATAATAATAATAATAATAATAATAATAATAATAATAATAATAATAATAATAATAATAATAATAATAATAATAATAATAATAATAATAATATACCTGCCAGCGGATGGTAGGAGAGGGTCCCCTGTTTACGAGCAGTCCTACAATTGAAAGGGAAAGCAAGGCCCAAGATTCATGGATTTGAAAAAGGACAATTACGAGAAAACATCCGATGTTCGTCCCAAATGTTCCACTCTGGTGGATCACCGGTTTTTGTTCGCAAACACCCTCTCTCCACGTCTAACGTAACATTCCGGACGATTTCATGCCTATTTGCACGCCATTTGTTAACGAACACTGTTATTTCGCGTCCACACCGAGGGGAACAGCGTGTTACCTAACACCTGCCCGTAAAATGTTTTATCTTCGTGTCCGCTTGGCTGTTGACCCGGGGTAAGGAAATCACGGATATTGTTATAACGACAACAGGTCGAAGTCGTTCAAGATACATTTTATTGCTCGTTACAACTTTCGTACGATAATATTGTATTTGATCTTGAAAAGCTCGATTTAACATTTCACAAACCCGTTTGCTTGTATAATACATATATATGCACGTATATAATTGTATTAATTTATACTTACAAAGTCGACCTTCAATAAATATCCATGGATCGCGAATATATTTGATAAACATAGTAATATCGAAATTTTCATTGTGAACAATATTCGATGTATGCAAATATACAGACCTCATTTTTTACAATACAATATACCAACTTATTTTTCGAAATCGTGAAACGACGATTCAACAAAAATCTCGCAACATACCTATTTCGTAGATTTCCTTCCGTTGCCTTGAGAAACGACACATAAATCATCTTGAATCAAATTTAAAACTACGATACGTTAGAATCTACATACTGAAATTTAATGAAAAAATTGATCAAAAAATTTATTCGTAGTCTTACTTGAAATTTTGTTCTAGAAATTTAATTTCGTTCACTGTGGTTCGTAAAAAACTCGACGATTCATTCTCTAATATTCTCTAATTTGTAAGTTCACACTTCCTTAAGATGTAATATAGAGAGAAATTCCGATAAAAAGTGCGTCGCTTTTCCTAAGAAATGCATAATGTGAGCAGACACTCCATTTGAATCCGAAATAATAACAGAAAATGTCAAATTTGTTCCTTATTCCCTGTTTCATACCGCAAAGATATTACCGTACGGTTTTGTGGTCATGAACGAATGGGAGATATTAATGAATTTTTTGTGTATACATGTATGTGCTTGAGATTTAGAATGCGCTATGGATGGATTGTAACGCGTCCTTGTTGACGTTCGCAATCAATTCTGTAATTTTGGACGAAAAGGTTAGGCGCTGTTATAAAGAGCACCTAGAACTACAGTTCCAACAGCTGACAGTAAAATGAAGAGGATCTTGGGCGAAACTCCCACAGAGCCATTGCAAGCATCGTGTGAACAGAGCTCGCAATGCTGCAGGTTGAAGAAGTTATTGGAGAATTTTCCTTCTATTGCTTTACAGGGATCGATGGTCTCCGTCTTCGCTGTTTGGCAGTTTCTCACTATGACATCTTGCTTGTTTACTGATAAAGAGAAAGTTTGTGCGTTAACAAATATCTGTATAGGCATGGTAGATTTAACGCGAATACATACATATCAGTTCCGTGACGGTTTAGAGCCGTCAGTAACCGTTAGTGATCCCTTTGTGTCAGTGTCAGTAACTGACACGGACCAGCAGGGTTGCTACTGATTCTTTGTGGTCAGACACCTACAGGAGTGGTGGTAATGTGTGCGTAAACTGACGCTAGCGCCAACGCAGCCAAATTGCCCCAACGCGAAGCCAATCACAGCCAACCAGCGCCGACAATCTTGATATTTCCCGGCGACGCTGGTTGGCCGTGGTTAGCTTCGCGTTGAGGCCACTTGGCTGCCTTGGCGCTAGCGTCAGTTCGCGCACACATTACCACCACTCCTGTAGGTGTTTGGCCACAAAGAATCCCTGCCAACCCTGCGGACGAGTATGATCTGCTTCCATTCCAAAACAGAGAAACGATATTTTTTACCATTGACACTGACGGCACTGAGCCGTCACGGAACTAATGTGTATGAATTCGCCTTTAGTATGTTTGAACAGACTTGGAAGTTGAAAACATAAAATCAATCAAAAATAAAAAAGAATTGAAAAATTTTTATCAACGTTTTACTAGTATATTAAGGAAACAGTTAATTTCAAATTTGCCTCTTGAAAGCGAAACTGGTGGCAAAAACTTATCGATTCAAATGCCTTATCGTGGCAGACTATTCATTTTTCAGAAATTAAATGTAGGTATAATTTACCCTTGAGAACCATTTTAGCACAGGCCACTGGCCCAGGAGTCGGGTGATGCTGTGAATTATCGACATCGAAAATATGAGATATTGCGCTTAACCCGCTGTGTTGCTGAACGGTTCGTTGCCACTCGCCCATATGGTTTAAGGTGCATTCCACAGGTTCGATGTTATGTGCCTTGGGGTCAGTGTCGCAGCCTGGAGTTGTCAGCGAAGTACACATGTAGCACTTCAAAATCTCCACTATAAAATTAAAGAAGAAAATGCATGTCAAAATGTCTACTATTAGAAGTACATATACGCACACTACCGTCCATAAGTTACATGCACATTCAGATACAGCCTACAATTTTCATAAGGGATCTCATTTATAATTCATTTCGTTCTATTTACTTAGTTTAAGTGATTATTCTAATAAAATTACTAATGTATACACATAATCTAAAGTAACTGTAAAATAAAGAAAATTGTCCAAAATAAAGGAAGGACTTGTGAGAAAGGCTTTAATCAGGTTCGTCCAGAAATACTAACAAGGGAAGTTTGGCAACCCGGAAATTCAGAAAATTATGAAACTCGGTGTGCAAGTAGAGTAGTTCATCCGTAACGCAACTCTATTTTTTGTTGGTGCCATATTGCAATTTTTGGGGGTGAAATCACCCCTTGAAAAAATGCAGAATTTTCTTTTCCGTGGAATAGTATTCTTTAAGAAACTACAGTTATTATACTTATTAGGTAATTCGTGTTTCAATTACGGTAGCATTGTTACTTACATATCTACTAAAGTCTGTGTATGTGGCTAAAGAAAGGGAGTGCAGAGTAAGAAATCTAACATTGGTATTAGATGCGTTTTCGTAACTTTGATGACATAAAAAACAGACTAATTTTTTACTGGCGTCGGCGTGTTTTCACGTCGAGTGATTTACATCCTGCACACGACTCCGACGTGTTTTCACGTAAATAACATCCGCTCGCGCAACTATCCAACCTATAATGAGCTGTCTAAATAGTAATAAAAATGTTAATTTCGATATTTTTAATTCCATCTTTATGTATAACTCTACTGTGGGAACGAAGGTTCTGCGTAAGCGATTGTAATATTAAGCGTGATGGAAAGATGTTTGGGCCAGAGCGATTGTCGTGCGATTGTGGAATGTTTAGGCTAGAGAGGCGACAGAAGAGTGTTTGGGACAGAGTGCTTGAGATTATGGTTTGAACGTAGGATGCGAGGCCACCCAAAGATCGGGGTGGACGTGGCTGACGGTCGTCGAAGAAAGTCTGGAACGTGTGGCTGTAGTGAGCGAAAGAGAGAGATTAGGGAAGTGAGGGAGAGGAAAGGTGAGGGGAAAAGGATACACGTAGTGGATGATGCATGCGGAGAGCAGTTTTGTCTAGAGCTTCACACGCAGAGCAAGGCCTGCAAGCCAGTTTCGTTACATGTCCAATAAACTGTTAACTTTTCTAGTGGAAATGTTCAATTACATCCCTGTGTATACCTCTATCCCAGGCCTGCACAGCTAGGCTGTGGCGGGCAAGAGCGCTCTCGATTGCTCGTGAGCAAAGCGAAGAGCGACGCCGTGAGCATTTCCCCCACCCTGTGGCCACTAGCTGTCGTAGTATGCGTGTAAACTGTAAGGTGGGTTGCTAACGTTCAGCGGCACTCTGGGCCAGCAGAACGTATTGAATCGAAATGGGGTGAAATGCAACCAGTCATTGAGACGTCGACAGCTACCTTTATTTTTGAAAAGTATTGTAATTTTTAGATATCTTACCGTTACAAGGAAACAATTTTGTCGCATTTATATACATATAGGGTAAAGGACCCAATTACTGACACCTAACCAATTACTGTCACCTTAAACTATTTTACTTAAAATAACGAATAAATAAACTATAATATATAATCTATAGTATACATTATAGGTTGAATTACATATTTCTTTTTGTGCATGACTTTACAACGTTTATTTATTCGTTATTTTAAGTAAAATAGCTTAAGGTGACAGTAATTGGTCACATATGTATGATATATGTTTATTATATATAATTATTACCCCTATGTACTCCTTTCTTTCAAAAAATATTGTCAAATAATAATTCTATACGTGGTGTATGTAAAAAACGTTCAAGAGATAGCAAAACAAATTTCTGTACACATCCAGTTTCTCGCTACACATACATCTGAGCAAAACTGGTTGCTAGCTTTAATGGGCCTCAGACTCCCCACTCACGAACACTCCCCACCACGGCACTGTTGCTCATGAAGGCGTGGTTTAGCGCTTACGACGCTCTTTCCTCACGCTGTCGAAAATTTTTGCCCGGCGGGCATTCAGCTGTTCAGGACTGCTCTATCCCATAAAAGGGGGATTTAAATAAAAATAATCCCTACACTACTTCAAATTTATGTGCAAGATTTTTCTGGTAAAAAGGCGTACAAATACGATCGAATTCAGGTTATTTAACTAGGTATTTAATTACGTATAATTAAACATAACCCTAGTAAGGTTGAGGCTAGACTCATTCTCATTAGGAAAACTTCGCCAAACCATTGGTCATATTTCCATGAAGATCTAATAGAAAATATAGAAGTTAACATTTTCATTGGTAGATGCAGGGTTGCCAGGCGTACTGGATAAATGGCGCTGTGCTGGCCTATATGACGTCATACGGCGTAGGAGAAGGGGAATACTTATATTTGGTTGGTGACGCCGTGACGTCATGCCAACGCCGAGCCAATCCAAGCTGAGTGACGTCATATATGCCAGTACGTGTTCTGGATCGCCTGGTAACCCTGGGTAAATGACTCGTCTACGTGTTTGGTTTGTTTTCAAAGAAGTTATTCGGGTACTCTGGGACAATACTTTCGATGTTTTCCAGAAATATCAACGTGAAAACACGCCAAAGCCGTGCGCAAGTTAGAAATCCCTCGAGTGATAAAATGCTGACGCTAATCTTACTATTTAGTATTACGAAGAAAAATGTAGTACGAGCTGCATATAATACGATACAGTTTTAAACTTCTTTCAAGGTAACAGCGTCCAAGATTTTAAAGTAACTTGATGTTGGGCGACAGATGGTAGAAAATAAAGTGGGTGATGCTACGTGAAAAAATAAGTCGAAAATCAAGAAAATTCGTTTTTTATTTATGAATGTTCCAAAATTCGAGTCAGAGACGCCTGAAGAACGGGAATTATTCCTTTATTCTTGGATTCTGCTTATAAATGATTTCGGTACTCACGCTTCACATATTCTTTTTAAGTTACTTATAATTAGACCGTGAAATGCCTGCATTAGTTTTATAATAATATTCACTTTTTAGTAACCACGCATTTTTCAAATAATATTACAGTAATATGTGCAATTACAACTCCGTACTCGCAAAACGAAGCTGAATAAAATCTTTTAAAGAGGGCATTTCAAGCTACCGATTCCTATTAACAGGATGTTTATAAAAATGTGAAAGATTTTCTCAAGATCGGTTCTACTCAACAAAAAAAATAAAAAAAAAGTTGGTATATGTATATGTCCGATATTGCTTAGTTTTGCAGATATAATCATCTTTATATGTATACCATAAAACAAGGGCCCGGAATTCTAAAGCTGGGAATCCACCTGGAAGCTAAGCTAAGCTACGCTAATCCATGCTATGCTACGTTTTAAAAAATCAGCTTCAATACATTCTTATGGAACCGTTTCCACCAAAAGCTAAGCTAAGCTGTGTCATGCTATATTGTGTTTAAAACAACAGCTTCAATACATCATTTTCCACCAAAAGCTACGTTTCGAGATTGTCCCGCGAACGATTTTTCGGAAACATAGCAAGGCATAGCACAGAAACGTAGCTTTTTGGTGGAAAATGATGTATTGAAGCTGGTTTTTTAAAACATAACATAGCATGACACAGCTTAGCTTATCTTTTGGTGGAATCGGTTCCATAAGAATGTATTGAAACTAATTTTTTTCAACGTAGCTTAGCATACCATAGCATGGCTTAGGTTAGCTTAGCGTCCAGGTGAATTCCCAGCAATGTGAAGCCTATCGGTGCGTTCCACTTACGCCCAAATTGCCCGCAACGCCCGCGATTTTCATTAAGGTAGGTTTTCCTATACGCGACTGGAGTCAACGGCAAGAATTTCAAAGTCGATTTTCTTGAAAATGAAGCACAGTATCAAAAAAATTTATTCCTCTTTCTCTACTTATTTACTTGTTATAAGTCGAAAAGAAACAGTGACTTTTTTTTATATCGCTCTTCATTTTCGAGAAAATCGACCTTGAAATTCTTGACGTTGCGTCCAGTCGCGTGTAGGAAAACCTACCTTAATGAAAATCATGGGCGTTGCGGGCGATTTGGGCATAAGTGGAACACACCCTATGGCTCCGCGGATCGATATATGGTTTAACATTTCGCCATTGTTTTTTTAAAAGCGAGAAGCAAAGAATATGACTGAAAATATATTAGGCATATTAGGCCAACTGACGAACACGCGTATAAACCGGTTGCCCTTTAATAGGCAGTCTGGGTCCCGGCACGTTGTTTTACGGAATATAAAAATATAACAATAAGTGGTTTCGGCGCACTGGTTCGGTTTAACTGACCGAACCAGTGCGCCGAAACCACTTATTGTTATATTCTAAAAATACGGTCGATAGCTCAACTACTTTATTTGGAATATAAAAATGTTATAACTGCAAAACTAAGCATTATTATCGGACATATGCGTATACCAACTTTTTCTATTCTTTTGGCGAGTAGAACCGATACTAACAAAATGTCTCACATTTTTATAAACACCTTGTAAGTATGTATACCTCTTTCATAAGTATACCTACCTTCTAACATCACCGCGTCTAATAAGGCAAGGTCTGCTAGATAAAGCCTTACTGGCGAGTCCACTAGCAGGCCCAGAATGAAACGCACGACCTCCTTTTCCTTTTCTCCTTTCCTCTCCTACCTTTAACTACACTCCCCCTACCCTCTGCCTCCTGATGTACAAGAAATTTAAAGATAAAACCATATGAAAGTGTAACTAATTCTGTGTACTGACTAATAAGTAAAGATATGTAACTTTTATAGTCCAATGAGAAACGTGCAAATACCAAAGTCCTCGAAAGTGGCATATTACCCAAGTGGTGGGTAAATATGCCACAAGGTCTGAGGTAATTATGCCACAAGCTATGAAGAGCGAACTAATCACACCAATTTTGGAGAATCAACAATATTTTAAACTATTTAAGCTATTAGTAACTAGTAACAAATATTTGAACTCAATGAAACGTAAAATATATTTGAAAAATAGCTATTTCTTACAAACTAAACAGTCTCCAATCTCTACGCAGTCTTCATGGACCCACTTTTTGCAACAAGTATTTTTTACCCAGTCAGATTTAGGTCCTTTTTTATCGTAATAATATAGATCACACATTGTACAGGCTGGGGGGTGGAGAAGGGGTGGCAAAGTGCGGTGGAAGAGGTGTTGGGAGATGATGGGGAGGGGGAGGTATGGATGAAGAGACTGGAGGAAAGGAGAGTGGTGTGTGGGGGAGGGGGGTAGGGATGAATGGAGGATTGAGAGTGGAAAGGGAAGTGTGCGGAAGCGGAGGTCCGAGAAGCGGGGGAAGGGGAGCGTGCGTGCGTGCGATGGAGGAGGGGAGAGAGAGCGGGCGAGAGGGCGGTAATTTTAAGCAGTAGGTTAAGATAGGTTAAGTAGAATAAGTTAGATTTAAGGAAAGGTTGTATAGAGGAGGTATTCTGGTCTGGGAGATTGTAACCCCTAGGGGAACGAAAATAAAGATACTACTAGTTCACACATTGCACAGTAGTTGTCATTTTCTGCATCAGTCGAATTGTCATAAGAAATATCTGCATTCTCAAAATTTGTTCTGTATTGTAGTACCAGCCACCTTCACCATTCGAGTCGCTTCCATTAAACTTTCTTCTGACCAAGCAGTACGGTTTGAAGTTCGTACATACTTCTTAGGCATGCTCCTAATGCGAAAAAACAACTCGATGGCATTAAGGGGGTAAACACGGGTAATGCAGCGCGCTGTGTATACCGACACAATGTGGCCCGAAACATAGGTTTGGGAAATTACGTTGTTTGTCCTTATATGAGCAGATTTTGGGCTGGGTGAGGTCTCATATGAAAGAGGAGGGTTCAGTGCAGCGCGCTCTGGTCATGGTTCGACGAGATTGTGTTGATATTTAATAATATGAGTGTTCAAAGTAGAGCAAAATTCGACAAAAGAAAAGAGTTTTGTGACTCAAACGATGACCAGAGCGCGCTGCACTAAACCTTCCTCTTTCGAATGAGACCTCACCCAGCCCAAAATCTGCTCATATAAGGACAAACAACGTAATTTCGTGACAGCATTCCCAAATACGAGTTCCGCCATATTGGCGATAAACAGGCAAGTCACGTGACAAATTTAGTTCAGGTAGTGGATTCGAGATGGCGCCTACTCAGGAGGACTGCCAACGTGGAATCATACAGAGGGCCGAGGCACTTTTATCTCAATAAAACAACAAAAACGTGGAATCATAGCAAATCTGAAGCGTTAGGTGGATATACAGGGTGTCCCAAAAATGTCGGTTTTCCTTGAAAGGGGTGACTCAGGGGGTGATTTGAAACAACTTTTTCCTTAGCGAAAATATTGTCCGAAGCTTCGTTAAGGAGATATTAACCAAAAACCCCGACCAATCAGAGCGCGCGCCTTCCGTCCGAGTTCCCGCGGTAGCGTTGGCTACGCGGTAGGCGACCGCGCTTGTGCTACGAACGTACGAACAAGCAAGTCGGCATGCATCGAAGGAAACCGCGTTACACAGTTTTTTTTTTAAAGCAGAATCTTAAATAAGAATAATTTGAAGTGAGAGGACAAGAAGTACGTAAATTTCGTTTTTAAATAAGGCATAACCGAAAAGGTAACGTAACAGAAAATGTACGACAAGTGATCGTAATTCGTTATTGAGGTAAAAATCCGTAGTTTAACAACGGCCAACACAACTAAATTTAAAAAATAATATTAGGTGTACGAATAAATTCTTTCCGACTGGAATTTCTATCGCGGTGGTATTCAGAAGCTGCCAGAAAAATGGCAAAAGGAAATTAACAATAATGGAAATTATTTCGATGATCGAGTTGTTTTCATATTTTTTAAATCGAACCGTTATTGTACCCTAAAATCGGAAAAAATTTATTTTCACACCTAATAATCACCAATAAATTAAACAAAACTCACCCTTTCGGACATTCCTTTCCTTGCTATCCTTCCTTTTCGAAAACCTGTGTCACTAGGCCACTGTACCGATCCTGGTCATCGGCGTCCAGTGCTCAGCTGATCGCAGGGTCAATGTACCGAATATTTACTTCACTGCACGGCTACTAACACTGTTCACTTAATTTATGTTTCACGGAACGTGTTGTTCTTACGTTACAAAAATTGGTAAAACCGATTACTGTTAATTACTGGGACGAGATTACTACTATTACCCGGCGAAAAAAGACTCGTGGCAGACGGTCTCGGGCTGTGCAGTCCGCTGCTATGACGATTGGTCGCGTCACCTATTTGGGCACACTTTTACAGACGGGGCACACGTATTTTGGTTATTGGCTGAAGTTGCCACATACATTGTCGCACCGCGCGGCGAAGAGATCGAACGAAACACGAGATCGAGTGGGATAGAGCGATCTGTAGCCTACGCTATTGTTTTGTTTAGACGATCGTCGGTCAGATCGCTCTATCCCACTCGGTCTCGATGTGTTTCGTTCAATCTCTTCGTCACAGCAGCGGATTGCACAGCCCGAGACCGTCTGCCACGAATCTTCTTTTCGCCGGGTAATAGTAGTAATCTCGTCCCAGTAATTAACAGTAATTGGCCCCTTTCGGGGCCACCAATTTTTGTAACGTAAGAACAACACGTTCCGTGAAACATAAATTAAGTGAACAGTGTTAGTAGCCGTGCAGTGAAGTGAATATTCGGTACATTGACCCTGCGATCAGCTGAGCACTGGACGCCGATGACCAGGATCGGTACAGTGGCCTAGTGACACAGGTTTTCGAAAAGGGAAGGATAGCAAGGAAAGGAATGTCCGAAAGGGTGAGTTTTGTTTAATTTATTGGTGATTATTAGGTGTAGAAATAAATTCTTTCCGATTTTAGGGTACAATAACGGTTCGATTTAAAAAATATGAAAACAACTCGATCATCGAAATAATTTCCATTATTGTTAATTACCTTTTGCTATTTTTCCGGCAGCTTCTGAATACCACCGCGATAGAAATTCCAGTCGAAAAGAATTTATTCGTACACCTAATATTATTTTTTAAATTTAGTTGTGTTGGCCGTTGTTAAACTACGGATTTTTACCTCAATAACGAATTACGATCACTTGTCGTACATTTTCTGTTACGTTACCTTTTCGTTTATGCCTTATTTAAAAACGAAATTTACGTACTTCTTGTCCTCTCACTTCAAATTATTCTTATTTAAGATTCTGCTTTAAAAAAAAACTGTGTAACGCGGTTTCCTTCGATGCATGCCGACTTGCTTGTTCGTACGTTCGTAGCACAAGCGCGGTCGCCTACCGCGTAGCCAACGCTACCGCGGGAACTCGGGCGGAAGGCGCGCGCTCTGATTGGTCGGGGTTTTTGGTTAATATCTCCTTAACGAAGATTCGGACAATATTTTCGCTAAGGAAAAAGTTGTTTCAAATCACCCCCTGAGTCACCCCTTTCAAGGAAAACCGACATTTTTGGGACACCCTGTATGTGCCACAGTAAAAGCGTGATGCAGTCAATGTATGCATTTTTGTACGATTAGAGGTTAGGTTATATGCATTTTAGGCATACATTTACTAAATTAACGCTTTTAACGTGACACATACATCACTCTAAATCGACTTTACGTTTAAATTTTTTCAAGTACAACGCAACAACTGAGAATTTCTTTCCACATTCAGAATAGAATATGGAAATAGCAAACAGCTCCCTCTCGCGTTCACCAGGCAGCCGTCGATTTATTGGTATCCATTTCTGTGCAGAAAAAACATGCTGTAATACTGACCAGCCAAATCGGCCAGGTAACGTGACGTGTCTACTCCTTAAATAGAAAGAGTTATAAAGATATGAGTTGTGGCTGTGGCATATTATACTGACAAACATGTGGCATATTACTCCACATGGCCCTAAAAAGGAGGATTGAAAATCTCTCCACAAGGTACATAGTTTTAACGGATGTGTGAGAGGTTATAAAATTCATTTGTTAGTATACTTTATCCTAATCTATTGATTTTCTGCAGAACTGTTCACACAAATATATAATCTGCATTCTGGTTACAGTGTCAAAGTAGATCACGATGTTACTTTTATAACTTACCAGGATTTACTGAAAATAAAAGGAGCTAAAAGCCAACATCTATTTTCGTCTTAGCAGTTACACTAAATTGAACGGAATTAGTGCAAATGTAACGCCATCTGTGCATTATTTAAAAAATTATTCAGAGGTGGCTTATTACCTACGGTAGCATATTACCCCGAGTGATCCTACCTTTTTTTAAACGCACACTAAGAAACTGTATATTTTCTAAAAGGACTAAATCTTATTAGTATCAGCCACAATCTGTACGAAAATTAAATGAAAAATAAAAAGGTTATGATTGTTTTAGTAAAAAAAACTCATTTTTCAGGGCTCTACACTTTTCAAATTTTTTTTACACGCTGTCGCTTCATTTCTTACCAAAACACGACTGTTCTATATTCTAAAATGTTCAAAGTGTGTACTATAATTTTTGGGACTCGATTCGACTGATACAGTTCCTACGGTAACTGTTTAAAAATCGGCCGGGTCGATTCAACCCAGTGTGACCACCGCGGAACTTCACAGAAGTGTAACCACGAACGGTTAAGCTGTTTTAAATAGCACCTATATTTTTCCACATAGGCAAATGGAAAAATAAAATAAATTTAATCGCATCATATGCAATAACAAATCGTGTTTCAAATTACGATTTAGTTTCAAATTGTACAACTGTATGTTCTTTGTTAAAATACGCATTGTATGGATCGAGTGTTACGACATGAGAAAACGTACGATTTTAAAATTCAGTGTGCAAAGTGTGATTAGCTTCATTACGCCTTGCTGGTGTTTGTTAATTGCCAGACAAGTTACAAGTGGAAAAGAGAACTTAAGTGGCTTTCAAGACACGAAAGCATGCAGTCTTTGAAAACAGCTGCATTTCGATGAACTATTTATCTCTTCAAAACAAATATTTCTGTCCTTAAATGTTCAATAGCACATGTACCTACTAGATTACTTTATATAATCTTCTTACGATTAAGTTGATATAATTGTTTAAGGCATACGAGCAATCTATTTAAGATTAATTACTGATAGCATCCAAAATTCAACGCATTGAAGAGAATATTCTGATTACTCCAAACCGAGCATTAATTTAGCTATCTAATATAAAAAATATCCTAAATAAAGACAAATGAGAAGATTCGAATTCGCAAACAATTATTTTCAAATGTGTATATACCTACAGCTCTACTCGCCAAAATGATAAAAAATGGTGGTATATGTCCGATAATGGTCAGCTTTGCAGTTATAAGCATTTTTATATTCCGTAAAATACCGGCCCGAAATGCCTATTAAAAGGTAACCGACTGACAGGCGCGTTCGTCAATTAAAATTGGCCTAATACCTACACTGTATTTTCATTTATATACCTACTTTGCTTCTCGCCGTTAAAAAAACAAAGGCGACAGGATAATCAATATATCGATCCGCGGAAACACAGCTGGGCTTCATTAAATGCCGCTTTAATAGGCGTTTCGAGACCGTGTTTTACGGAATATAAAAATGCTTGTAACTGCTAAAGTAAGCATTATTGGATATATATGCAAGTACCAACTTCTTTCATTATTTAGGTGAGTAAAAGCAATCCTGAAAAAATGTCCAACATTTTTATAAACACCTTGTATATAGTCGAAAATAAATGCAAAGAAGAATTACTTCTGTTAGAAGAAACTTAAATAACATAAAACTAAGTAAAATTTAAATTGCCTTCTTCGCCGTAAATTCATCAGTTTATGATAAAAACATTAAGACGAAAGTGAAGTCTGTAAATTCCCCGAAGAAATAAATTTCCTTGAAGAAATATAAGAGTCATTTTTCTAAATTATAGTCCATTTCAATTCAACGATTCTTTGTTTTCTGGGCAAAGTAAATCAGCTAGTCTCTGTAGTGCATGATGCCGAATCCGTTTTGACCGTCACATAATTCTAACTATTTACTTATGAACACACGAACTGAACGACTTTCTTACAGTGTAAACAATTCAGTTCAGTTTTCGTTGTGCCAGAAACGATCGTGGATGCTCTGTGCATTACACAGAATAAGTGAAAGTTATTTTAATTATGAGTAAAGGAAAAAATATTACATCAAAATAACGGCTGCAAATACAGCTGATTCGAAAGCGCGGTAATACACATCGAAGCATTTCTAAGGATTTAGGAATAACTGTTGGAGCTTGTTACGCAGCTACAAAGCATATAAAAGTGAATAAAACAGCAGACAATATTCCTCGGAAAGAAAAACCACGTAAAACGGATGTTCACACTAACCGCGTGATTTACCGAACCTTCGAGGCTGATCGTTTTAAAACTGCTGTAAAAACTTATAACGAAATATCACCGTATTTGAAGCAAACAATAGGTGATTGTAAGAACGGTTCAACGTCGCCTAAATGAGTTTAAGTTGATGGGGAGAGTAGCCCGAAAAAAAACCTCTAACATCCGAAAAGAATCGACGTGCTAGACTTCAATTCGCAAAAACTCATATTACATGGACGGCAGAAAAGTGGTCCAAAGTTCTGTTCACTGACGGAAGTAAGTTTAACCGATTTGGTTCCGATGGCAAATCTTATGTGAGACGCATAGCTGGAGAAGAATGTAATAACAATTGTACAAAACCAACCGTCAAAGGTGGAGGCGGGTCAGCACTAGTTTGGGGACGTATGAGCATGAATGGTACTGGCCCAATACATCGGATTACAAAAATTATGCATCGTTTTGTTTAGTTAGATATTGTAAAAAATGTCCATCTTCCATTTTGCTAAAGATAAAATGCGTAAAAATTGGATTTACCAGGCAGATAACAAACATACGGCACGTGTTGTAAAAGAATTTTTAGCAAAGAAAAAAATAAATGTTATGAAATTGCTTGCTCACTCCCCAGATCTCAATCCAATAGAGATGATGTGGATTGATGTTGATTGCGAAATAAAACAGCAGAAACCAAAAAATATCCAGGATTTATTTTAAATAATCCATGATGTAGGGATATAAGGTGTGCTCACAGAGCGGCTCATTTTCGTATTCTACTGCGCATTCCCAATTTCCGCCATATTAAAATATGTATGTATATGAATGCATATGTATGTGTACGGACCGTTATTGAAATGTTGACAAATTGGTTGACAATCCAATATGAAGGATGTTGGGAAGGGCACGTTATTGGCTAATCTAAAAAGGGTGCGCAAGAGCACACCTTATATCCTTACATCACGAAACAATCGAAGAAGCGTGGAAGTCCATTCCAATCAATAGGTGTATACGTTTAATTAGTTCTATGCCACGACGTTCTGCCCAGGTCATCGAAAATAGTTGGAGAGCTACGAAATATTAGCTTAATAATATTTAGTATTATTTAGAGCTTTTAAAAATGTTTAGAAACTAAGAAAATCTTGTTCGACAATTATTGTGTTCATAAGTATGTGTCGCTGAAATCTGTAGCAAGAAATGTTGTCCTTTTATTTGTTTGCATTTCCTATGAATTTCTAACAAAATATATTATTTGTATCCATAGAACATAAATTGTGTAATTTATAATTCCAATATAAATACATGATCTATGCCCGTTTGATTGTAGAACGTAATAAAAGATTGAAAATGACTATGTTCATAAGTATATGACCGCCACTGTACCATTCCACCTAAGAGTAGACCTACGCCCCTACCGGTTTGTGACCGATCTGCGCAAAAGGTAGTTTCTAACCAACTATGTTATTGAAATTAGAGTTTGGTAATAAATGATAAATATAAAGTAGTATGATGCTATAGAAATAATAATAATAATTTTTAACATCATGTACATATATTTCAAAAAGTTCAATGTTAATATAAATAATTGTAATACGAAAATTGAATATTAAATTGGTTCGTGTAGTGAATTAGAGCAACAGATCTGACAACGTCGCATTCATTCGGACCGTCTTTTATAACCAAAATGTCAGAAAGGTTCCGCTGCAACTTACAAAGGTAAATTTATTAAAAAATCAATATTGGAAAATAATAAAAATTTTGGGTTGGAATCGCTGCAAAAAGAAAGGAGCAACGTAAATGTGTTGAGGTTAAACGCGGAATATGTTCGGGAAACCGAATTGTAGATGTTATCTTGTAGAGCAATTATGGTGTTCAAACTGTCAAAATATATTATCTTTGAATTATATTGAAGAGGAAAAAAGAAAGGGGATGCATTCTGAGTTATTAGCGAAATGCCAGCTTATTTAAATGTCCAAACATATCGATTGTGCGACGTTGCCACGTTGACTGCTCTACGTAAGTTTCTGAAAAATTTGCTCGTAAACCTATTTTTTTATGGGCATTTACGAAGAAACTATGTGGTCAGTTTTGCAGAAATTAATAAATTCATTTCCTGACATTTCGATGTACTTTTGTGCCAATTTTGGTACACTTCTTGAATACAGTTTTCCTATTTCAGAAGAAAAACTGAAACTATAACCCTCTTTTTTAGACTCCGCCATATGCCACTGTGTTAAAATGCATCAACTTTAATTAACAATTTCTCGATAACTATGTGGTAAATCGATGTTAAACTTTGTACAACGGTTTCTTGTATTCCAAATTAGTTTTGCACGAAATTTGAAAGAATCCTTGAATTTAGTAAATTATTCAGGAACTACCTTAAGTGGAATGCAGTATAAATAAACAATGGAGGCTAATCGGATATCCAAGGAATGTTTATAATCGGGGTTGCGTTTCCAGCAGCCCCTCTTGTTCGCTATGTACTGGATGCAGATACACATGCCATTCTACGTAGTTATTATTTGGGTCGCAGTTTCATGGCGCCAAAAGTCTCGACGCTACTCACACCACCGAACCATCAGCCCCCGCAGTTCGACAAACTGCAGTTAACCTACTATCCCTCTGTTTTCAAGCTATTCAGAATCGTCCACAAATTCCAGCGATCCTTAAAACTACAAACATTTCGTTTGTAACTATAATCGATTGGATAATATAATATCGAAATGTTATTCGGTTTCATCGATAAGTGTTAATTCAGTGTTCAAATTAATCGTGATTATGTATACTCTAACTGCTAAATGACTGTATCTTCAACAAAAACACCTAGGTACTATTATGTTTGTAAAAATTGAAAACGAACGAATGTCGTGAAGATTCCTCAAACAGCTTTTTTCAATAAATTCCTAGTTTACTACGTAAGACTGGCTGTACATATACAGGGTGTTTCGTGATTGCCAGTCTAAGTGTGGGTGAGCATATCGTTCATCAAAATAAGCAAACAATTGTTGTCTAGTAAACATCGGTCTCGAATTCAACAGTTTCCAACAAGAAGGCTGTTGGAATCAACAAGAAACTGTTGATTTCGAGACCTATGTTTACTAACACTCCTTCGCTTATTTTGATGAGTAGGTAGGTGCTATACGTGACCAAAGTTTGGACCATCGATTTTAGAACACCTATATGTATAGGTCACACATAGACATCCCAGACTTCCTTTATTTTTCGATTGACCTTGGATAAAATCAATTTATTCGTCTGGAATATTAGCGTCAATTTCTAATAAGCGAACAGATTTCTGTTATCATCTGTATTCATGGAATAATCCAATCGGCGATGTTAAAGTGCATATTTTAAAAATTTTTGGACAGATCAAAAATTCTGTTAGTGCAGATGAACAATATTTTAATAATAAATACAAATAATGGTTGACTAATTGAAATAGTTAATATTAACATGTCAAATTTTCATACTTTATGGTAATGCTTTGTTGGTAAATATTATTAAACAACAGTTCCTAATATTGCGCACTTTTAATAGAATATATAGGACAATATATTTCCAATTATTGGAATTATTTCAGACGAACCGGTATCAGGATAGTGAAAATGTAGTAAATTTGCTAGCGATGAAAGTAGTAAAACATTTAATAAGTCAGACGGTCGGTAACTTGTTATGTGAACAATGTTTCTTTGAAAATACGTGTAACATATAAATCATACAAAAAAATTCTATAATGTGCAATTTTCTAGCGACCAAACTCGTATATAGATGTATGAAAAAGCACAACAATTAGGTATAAAAAGAATTTAGTTATTCGTTGGCAGTTTATTTTCCAATTCCATATATTATTTAACATTACTTACTGTGGTATTTCTAAATTCCCTTTTTTTTTAATGCACCCGCACTTTTACATTATTGATATGGTATGTTTACTGAACGTTCCGATTACTTATACATATATACGTATTCTTCTGTAGTGATATTCGACCGAAATTGTTATACTTCAACCGAAAAGTTTGTTTACGGAAAATCTCGTACAGAATAATTTCCTTCCCCCATTCTACTGTTGAACAATATATTATCCATTACGCTATACGTGCTTTTCCATTCGATAAAGATCGTAGCGTCAAAAATCATATTCCTTAAACAATACTATCAAAACTATAGATATGTAAATTGTCGAAAGTTAAAAAGACCACGATACCTATGTAAAATATATATGTAAAATAAGCTGCCCACTACTTCTGCCACAGACAATCTCTACGAATTTTACAACAGGTCACTATAACAGTTTGCAGAAAAGTCAACGTAAATACTTCTGACCATAAACATTCTCCGATCACTGAAAATCAAATCTCCCAAGATCCCATCACTCTAGTCGACAAACGCTGTTCGTTTCGTATTTTCAGCGATGTCTCACAAGTTGTCAAAAAAAGAAAATCCCTTTCGGGCGGTATTTCCCGTACTCTCTCGCGGTATATGTATTCCTAGGGTATTCACCTGAACGAACCACTGAGACGAGCGCGAGGCTGACGATTAGCACTGCGATCCTTCGATGCATGCCGGAAGTTCCCCCGTGGAGAGGCAAACTTTCCCTCAAAGAAACTCGTTCTCGACGAACCGAACGCAAAACTGCGACGTGCGACGAAGGGTAAAACACTAGCTCGGGGAAGGGTTGTCGTCGAGTCGACAGCCTGATCGCGAGTATGAGATTGCCAGATCCGCCACTCACCACGCCACTCCTCTCCTATTTTCTCCACTCCGTGCCTCTCCTCGACTCTTCTCTCTGCCGCAACTCGCGTAATCGCGCAAGACGCGTAGATTTCGCCCGCTCCGTGAATCTCTGCTAGATCGTTGGGCGTGGATCAACGCGACGTGACGCGTCCACCCGTCGCCAGTTTTTCATAAATTCTATGGACGCGTAGCTATATACATACTCATGTTTATGTTTATGCTGGAATAGGGGGTGGCTGAATACACTCCTTCTGGAAGAGAAATGATGTTATTGGTACATATATTGGAGATAAAACTCCTTTCAGGTCTTCGTACACTGGAATTTATGTATTTACAGTTTCGTATCTGATTAGTTGTTTTGTGAATCGCCTTATTAATAGTTCGACTTGGTCCACATGTATTCGGAATTAACCCTTCGTGGTCACACGCGGTGTATCGCACCCCAAGAGCAATTTTCAATTTGAAATGTCGCACCTTTACATCTTCCAAAGTAAATTTATCGCAAAAAATAAAATAATTTTTTTTTTAAAAAATCGGGTTTTTTCCACGACCGTGGAAAATCGCTCATTTTCAACTACAAATTTTATCATATCAAAATTTACATTTCTAGAAAAAGACTATTAGACCATGACTGTATAAGTATTACGAATGTACCATTATCACTGAAAAGTTAAAAGATTAAAAAATACGAAAATGATAACTCAAAATATGACGCTGGGGTACAGTGAACCCCGTGTGACCAATCTGTGATTATAAGAAGGTGTGACCACGAAGGGTTAAAGTAGTTTTAGTCGAACAAAATTTACCAAATATTGTGTGAGATTGATGTAGGAGTTATTTAGAATTTTATCTTGTACTCGATTGCACTCTCTTTGCTTTGGAACGGTTATGAAGTAGAAATATATTTGTCACATATTGATACAAGTGTTTAATAAAGGCTAAAGCTACAGGACTTCACTACTTGACCACGTCCCCAATATGAACGAGATCCTCATTACGTCTTTCATTATTGTGTCGTATATCGCTGAATTTGTCTTTAAAACCACTTTCACGTAATACAAAGCAGTTATGAGATTTTACTAAAAAGAGAATAATTGAGGGTAGTACCTATCTGAATTTATTTTCAATTTTGAAAATTGATTTGAGGTCCTAACCAACTAAGTTAGTCAAATTAGAGTTGGGTAATAAACGATAAATGTAAAGTAGTATGATACTATAGAAATAATAATAATAATTTTTAACATCATGTATATATATTTTAAACAGTTCAATGTTAGTATAAATAATTGTAATACGAAGATAGAATATTAAATTGGTTAGCGTAGTGAATTGGAGCAGCAGGTCTGACAACGTCGCATTCATTCGGAGCGTCTTTTATAACCAAAATGTCAGAAAAATGTTCAAATGATTTTGAATCGTCGTTCGCTATTTAATGTCTAAACACATCGATTGTGCGACGTTGCCACGTTGATTGCTCTACGTAAGTTTCTGAAAAATTTGCTCGTAAACCTATTTTTTATGGGCATTTACGAAGAAACTATGTGGTCAGTTTTGCAGAAATTGGTAAATTCATTTCCTGACATTTCGATACACTTTTGTGCCAATTTTAGAACATTTCTTGAATATGGTTTTCCTGTTTCAGAAGAAAAACTGAAACTATAACCCTCTTTTTTTTACTCCGCCGTATGCCACTGTGTTAAAATGCATCAACTTTAATTAACAATTTCTCGATGACTATGCGGTAAATCGATTTTAAACTTTGTACAAGGGTTTCTTGTATTCCAAATTAGTTTTGCACGAAATTTGAAAGAATTCTCGAATTTAGTAGATTATTCAGGAACTACCTTAAGTTTCTAAGTCGTTTATGCGACATGCTAATATTTCCTTTTTTTCTATTCCTTTTTCTCATATCATTCGTATACAGTAAAATTGTTAGGTGATAATAAATAATAACATGAACGCTCCATACTTTTACTGGAAATGCACTACCTATTTGGTTCAAAAGTAAATATGAAAAATGTATACACTATTTACTTTCTTCTAGAAATTTATCTATATCAATTCCAATAGCATGGGCTTCCTGTAATTACAGTTTAGAAATAAACGTACCTATTTACATTATTATACTTTTTTATATACCGCCTTACTCTTTTACATTTTACGTAACTTTTTGTACAATTCTTCAGTCTGCTTTTTTATTAGAAACTAAGCAAACGAACATTAATTTTCATGTTTTGGGTCAAATATTTCCTTGAAATTTAACCTGAAAGGAAACAATGCACTGAAATATTTGTTTAAATCAGGAAATTCGCACTAAATGGTGAATGATGGTTTTCCCTCGAAAGAAACACTTTCAAAAAATATATTTTATCGTAAATTGAAGCAAGTGTACCTATGCTTCTTTTTAGCAGGAGAGCAAGACACATGTAATATTTATATTACTGTCATCAACGTTTTGGCCTAATTATGAAGTCTCTCTTCAGGGATATGAAGCTGTATGTATATCAACATGTGTATATCAAATAAGTTGTACGTGCAGATCGTTATCCCTGAAGAAGGTCTTCATAATTAGACTGAAACGTTGACAACAGTAGGTACTACAAACACACGTCGAGATCTCGTGTATCAGAAGAAGGATTTGTTTTAGCAGTGGCAACCGCACGTTTCAGAGCAAATGCTTCCAAATTCTTCCTTCGTCGCAAACTTTTGAATCTAACACAATATTTACCTAATATTCATTCATTCGCATCAATATTTTCACAAAGTCTTATATTATATCATATTTTTCAAAATACTCGACCATAAGTAGTGGGATGCCTACGAAACATCCAAACCAATAAATTTTTATATTTCCGTCATAAAACACTCTTGAATTATAATTTATATAATTTGGAAATTATTTGTGTTGAATAAGTTCCTAGGAACGAATCAGAAATTATTTTTGAATGTATACCGCTTAGTGATTTCAAGCACTTTTCTATGTATACTGACTTGACTGATTTTATCAGTCCAAAATAGGAAACACGAAGATGCTGAAAGTATTATTAAAAGGAAATATGAATATAAATAGCGGAATGTATATTCCGCGTAAGATCTGAATCTAAATAAATGCGAAATAATTTGGGTGGTAGATGATGTTGTAGGTCAGGGCTGTACAAGGAGCCGTTTTCAGCGCCTAGCTGCGAGCAACCAGCCGAGCGTCGAGCTGTCCCACCGCTCTGCGCAGGGCCCCACAAGGAACCCAGCTACATATACTTACGCCGCGCGTACCTACACTACTGCAGTTCTCCTCACTGATTCTACCTTTAGCAACCGGACAGCTCGACGCTCGGCTGGTTGCTCGCAGCTAAGCGCTGAAAACGGCTCCTTGAGCAGCCCTGTTGTAGGTAATGCGCTTAACGAGCACGCGTTGGTTGGCGCGACGCGACAATCAATGTAACTAAAACTAAATCTCGCTCGGAAACGCTCTGCACAACAGTTAAAAATTAAGTTAATAAAGAAAAAAGATAACCATTATAAAATAAAACTGATTGATTTAAAATAATAAGGTATATTTTTGGGCCAATCGTCGAAGTAGTCCTATAAGGTCCAGCGTAGAGCGATTACTTAAAGAAACAGGAGGCATAATTCCCTACAAATTATTCGAATGTATGTTCAATGTGTAGGCATATCAATATATTTTCCTTTCTTTTCGTTTCTAGTTTCTACTGGACATGCAGAGGTAAGATAGTCAGGGGAAGTTTCCAGAATACTGCTCTATGACGAGTGCCAGTATTGACAGTATTGGCACTCCGTTACCTCTGCACACGCAATTTTAACAAAGCGAAGATAGCAAATCCTACGTGGTATCGATGTGCACCGGTTACAATTTTGTTACAAATTATTTTGTTTTCCTAATTATATTAATAAAGGCAACTCACTTATTATATCAGTTAATTATTTAATACTCTCGTTCTTTTTGATTTTTGCTATCTGGCAAAAGAATGCCTACACTTCGTGTCTGAGAAACTGGGAAAAGTCCAAAAAGTTACCGAACTGCGTACGATAACGTACTAACATAGGGCGTGTTACTTTGCAGGTGTAATTAGAGAACACACATTTACTTTTTTCAACTTTAACCTTTATTAATTGTCGTTCCTTATTTCTTGAAAAGTTACATTCAGTATAATGAGTATAGACTATGGTAGCTGAAATAATCAACGTAGATTTTGCATTACAAATTTTCAATGCGACGAGAGGATACACCATCAATAGATAAACCACCTCGAACTATAGGTAATTGAGGATCAGTCCTCAGTTGCAAATCAAATGGTTCCTTCATAAACCCAATGAACTTTCTCCCTTTTCGCTTATCGAAGACTAGAGACTGAGGTAATACCAACCTCTATTTATTTTATACCGTAACGATGTAGACATATCACGCATGACATCATTTCTGTTACCGTACAACTCTGCGCTATCTTATCTCTGACATCACTTCCGTTACCATCCCGTGTGATGCTCCAGCGCACAGTGGGACAAAACGATCCGACGGTGATAAAAAATCTATAACTTTGGTTCTGGTCTAGATATGTTAATGAAATTTGGCTCAATTAAACCGCAAATTTGCGGCCTTCAAGTTGTATTAATATAAGTTATATTAACCCTCGGAGGCCCATGCTAGGCCCGTGCATTTAGACCCATGTTTTCGAAAAGTGAGGCTACTGGCCAACTACAATTCACATTTTATTAACATCCTCACTAGTTATTGGTATTATAGTGTGGCAAACCCCGTTTTTTAATATTTGCTTTTGTTTTACTGTGATCGGTGCTCAAAGTCTGCCAAAATCGCAAAAGTTAAGAGACAAAAATAATTAGGTGCTACTTCGTGCTACTTTCCAAGAAAATGGTAATTGAAGTAAAATCTACCTTACCTGCCCATTAGAGTTTTCTGTGCTATGTCATAACTCCGGCTATACAAGATATTTGCGTCACACACTACCTCCACCAATTACCATTTTCTTGGAAAGTAGCACAAAGTAGCACCTAATTCTTTTTGTCTCTAGGAGAGAAGGGTTCATTCTTTCAAATGTATCAATTACACCCTTTGCAAATGGTTGCAACTTTTTAAAGTTTTATAAAAAGTTTGTTAACATTTTACCCGAATGTATGGCCTTAACAGAATATATATCTATGTAATTAACTTTGCACCTAACTTAAATTGCACCTCGTACAGAAAAATTTTCAGAATCGTGAATAAAAACTATGGGAAACATAAAAGTTTCTAATAAGCTCTTAACTTTTGCGATTTTGGCAGACTTTGAGCACCGATCACAGCAAAACAAAAGCAAATATTAAAAAACGGGGTTTGCCACACTATAATACAATAACTAGTGAGGATGTTAATAAAATGTGAATTGTAGTTGGCCAGTAGCCTCACTTTTCGAAAACATGGGTCTAAATGCACAGACCTAGTATGGGCCTCCGAGGGTTAAGGGGGTAGACACGGGTAATGCAGCGCGCTGTGTATACCGACAGAATGTGGCCCGAAACATGGGTGTGGGAAATTACGTTGTTTGTCCTTATATGAGCAGATTTTGGGCTGGGTGAGGTGTCATATGAAAGAGGAAGGTTCAGTGCAGCGCGCTCTGGTAATGGTTCGACGAGATTGTGTTGATATCTAATAATATGAGTGTTCAAAGTAGAGCAAAATTCGACAAAAAAAAGTTTTGTGACTCAAATGATGACCAGAGCGCGCTGCACTAAACCTTCCTCTTTCGAATGAGACCTCACCCAGCCCAAAATCTGCTCATATAAGGACAAACAACGTAATTTCGTGACTACATTCCCAAATACGAGTTCCGCCATATTGGCGATAAGAGATGGCGCCTACTCATGAGGACTGTTGGCTCCGTCACTTCGCAGGCGGGTTACTTAAATTATAAATTGACTAGGTCGTGATGGAAGTAAGAACACTGATTTCAATGAAACGATTAAGAATGAATATATTTCCTCTCGCGTCCATCCGACGCTAACCATGGTCGTCCCGAGAGTGTCATGGCGTCACTTCCCTTTCGTCGAGACAAACTCCCCACTCTCCACATACCGGAGCAGAGGGGAAGGACAGGAAGGCCACGCGATACGAAGATCCCTACAGCACTCCCCCCCCCCCCCCCCCCCCAAGACCTGAGGTCGGTGCTGAATCTGACGAATTCCATCAAATACTTTGTGTGAATTATCCCGGCCCTCGTGCCGTAACGCATAACGCAATGGTAGAACGCTGAGTCTTACAAGCTACGAAATACTATAAAATACGTAAGATATAAAAATATGAAAATATAAAAATAGTCTTCACGCAGTATAGGAACATAGAATTGAACAATACGCTTGAACGCATGAGATGCGCAGTCTTAACGTGATTAACTTAGTCTTTGGTAGTGGACGCGAACGCGACCTTTTTACGTTGATACGTTTTAAGAACGGACGGAGTGCTCGTAGATGCGGATGGACCGTTGTCCATTCCTTGGGACGGCGCGGACTCCGCGAACTCGTTAGCAACCAGATGAGCTGGTTTCAGGAGCTCGACGGAAACAGATTTAGGCAAACCGTTTACCTCGATCGTATAAACCCGATCGTTCACCCGTTGCAACACCTTGTGCTGTCCGGTATAAGGTCTTTCAAGAGACTTCTTAACCATGTTCCGCAGAAAATCATGAGAACATGTGTGTAGTTCTTTGAATACAAACGCACGTTTCTTATACTTATGCGCAATTGGCACCGGTCGCACCAAACGCATGTGCTCACGGAACTCGTTGACAAAAATGTCCGCATCCGGCACCAAATCCTCCGGAAGGAAAAACTCGCCGGGCAGTCGCAGGGTCGTTCCGAACGAAAATTCGGCAGGGGATGCGCCGGTGTCAGGTCGCACATGCGTCCTGAGACCGAGAAGCACCGTTGACAAGGTACGAGGCCAGTTGGTGTCAGAATGACACATCAAAGCAGCCTTGAACACTCGGTGCCATCGCTCAATCAACCCATTGCTCGCAGGGTGATATGCCGTCGTGCGAATCCGCTCGCAGCCAATCAAGGATAGCAATGCCGAAAACAACCTTGACTCGAATTGAGCACCCTGATCGGATGTTAAGATCTTGGGAGCCCCGTAACGCGAAACCCAGGTGTCGAAAAACACCTCTGCGATCGACTGCGCCGACACCTCCCGCAAGGGCACCGCCTCTACCCACCGAGGGAATCTATCGATCATGGTCACGCAATAACCATAACCGCCACGCTCCGGTAAGGGGCCCACTATGTCAACGTGAACATGCTCAAAACGACCGTCGGGAGCCACGAATTGCCCGGGCAACAACTTGAAGTGCCGCGATATCTTTGATTGTTGACAATCCGTGCATGTCCTGCACCACTTCGCGATGTCGCGCTGCATGTCCGGCCATACATAGCGCTGTCGGGTTAGCCGATCCGTGACCTTCGCGCGCGGATGTGCCGGTCGGTAAAATAGGTTAAAAACCGTCTCCCGCAGGCTCAAGGGAATATAGGGACGAATCGACTCGCCGGTAATCTCGCAGAAAATCGTAGAGTGGTTCGGTCCCCACTGGATTGCTTTCATTTTTAACGGAAAGTCCGCAGACTTGCGAATCAACTGGAGTTGCTGATCAGCCTCCTGCAGTTCCGCAAGCTGCACCAACTCGACCTCCACGGGCAAGCGCAATGAATCAATTCGCGACAACGCGTCAGCGACTACATTGTCGGCACCGGCCACATGTTCTAAAATTAGTGGAGAACTGCGCTATATAAGACAGTTGACGAACCTGCCTAGGAGATGCCTTATCGGCCTTTAGCGCGAATGCATATATCAGGCCTGCACAGCTAGGCTGTGGCGGGCAAGAGCGCTCTCGATTGCTCGTGAGCCAAGCGAAGAGCGACGCCGTGAGCATTTCCCCCACCCTGTGGCCACTAGCTGTCGTAGTATGCGTGTAAACTGTAAGGTGGGTTGCTAACGTTCAGCGGCACTCTCGGCCAGCAGAACGTATTGAATCGAAATGGGGTGAAATGCAACCAGTCATTGAGACGTCGACAGCTACCTTTATTTTTTAAAAGTATTGTAATTTTTAGATATCTTACCGTTACAAGGAAACAATTTTGTCGCATTTATATACATATAGGGTAAAGGACCCAATTACTGACACCTAACCAATTACTGTCACCTTAAACTATTTTACTTAAAATAACGAATAAATAAACTATAATATATAATCTATAGTATACATTATAGGTTGAATTACATATTTCTTTTTGTGCATGACTTTACAACGTTTATTTATTCGTTATTTTAAGTAAAATAGCTTAAGGTGACAGTAATTGGTCACATATGTATGATATATGTTTATTATATATAGGCCGTCTCCGCATTTGCGGAGGCGGTAATGTTGAAGAAGGAGGAGGCGGAGCGGGACAGGATCCGCACCGGGCATCCGTCCCGCGTAGCCGCCCCTCGGAGATCCGGTAGGATCGGGCGGAGGAGATGACCCGGGGCCGGGGGAGGTAGGGTGGTGGCGTCGTTTCGTGCGTCACCACCGCTCCCCGTCGGCATTACCCCGGGTCGGAGGCGGCCTTAGCCGCGAGTTGCCGTCGGCCTCGCGTCGTGGCAGGGCGCGTCGCGTGACGGCGGAGTTACGATCAGGGAGGGTCCTCGTGTCAGACCATCTGCTGCTCCCCCGGGAGCCGCGCCATTGGCGCCGTTTTCAGCGCGCTCCCGAGGAAGGCGGTCGAGCAGGTAAAGAGTGAGTGCGGCGGTCAATTGACCATATGACCTAGTGCCGCCTCCCCGCCCGGCCGCGACCCTTCGGGCCACGTCCGGGTCACTGCTCGACCGCGGGGGGTCGCGGGGTGCGGGTGCCGGGGGGCACCCTCATCCCCTTACAACATCATGCGACCCCCCCAGAAGTGACGTCGTGGACGCGTGGTCCGTCTCGCGTCGCCGGAGTTTTGGGAAGACCCCGCGCGTTACCGCGCGGGGTTGTTGAGCGCGGAGCCAGCATTTGCGCTGAGGGGGGGGGGGGCAAGCGAATGTATCGCTAGTTTGCTCTCGCACAAGTCCTCCCCCTCGAGCGTGCGACTCCGCGCCCGAGGACGACCACCGTGGAGTTTTAGTGGGTGCAAGCCCCACATAACCCCGTCCCTCCCCCGGGGGCGGGGTACCCGTTAGGGATTTCTCCACGTTAAAAAAAAAAAAAAAAAAAAAAAAAAAAAAAAAAAAAAAATGTTAATTATATATAATTATTACCCCTATGTACTCCTTTCTTTCAAAAAATATTGTCAAATAATAATTCTATACGTGGTGTATGTAAAAAACGTTCAAGAGATAGCAAAACAAATTTCTGTACACATCCAGTTTCTCGCTACACATACATCTGAGCAAAGCTGGTTGCTAGCTTTAATGGGCCTCAGACTCCCCACTCACGAACACTCCCCACCACGGCACTGTTGCTCATGAAGGCGTGGTTTAGCGCTTACGACGCTCTTTCCTCACGCTGTCAAAAATTTTTGCCCGGCGGGCATTCAGCTGTTCAGGACTGGCATAAATCAATGGCTTGTGGTCGGTGACTATACTGAACTCGCGACCCTCAACAAATGGACGGAAGTATTTAGTTGCCTCGTAAATGGCTGTGAGCTCCCGGTCGTACGTACTATAATTGAGCTGCGCGGAGTTGAACCTTCTAGAGAAAAACGCGAGAGGTTCCCAAACCCGCGACACGGACAGCTGTTCGAGGACTGCGCCCATAGCGGAGTCCGACGCATCCGAAACCAAGCGGATGCTTGCATCGCTGCGAGGATGCACCAGTAAGGCCGCGTTGGCAAGATCAGCTTTGATCTTCACGAACGCGTCTTTCGCCTCGGCGGTCCACTCGATTTCCCTTTTATCATTTTTGTGAGACTCGCGAAGATACGCGTTTAAGGGTGCCTGAGCACTCGCCGAGTGCGGTAAATTTCTGCGATAGAAATTCACCATGCCGAGAAAACGACGCAGTTGCAATACATTAGTGCGCATGGGAAATTCCGTGATCGCGTTGACTTTCCGAGTCGTGGGGCGAATTCCCCTGGAGTCAATAGTGTGCCCCAGAAAATCCAACTCGGACGCGCCGAACACGCACTTATCTACGTTCAGCCGAAGCTGAAACTTCTTAAGCCTTTGAAAGATCTCTCGCAAGTGGGCAGAATGCTCCTCAGGGGAGGACGACGCGACCAAAATATCGCCCAGTGCGCGGTTTATATATCGCTGGAACGACTGACCGGCATTTCGCAAGCTGTAAGTCATGTAACAATACTCAAATAAACCGAAAGGCGTACAGACCGCGGTTTTCTGAATGTCCTCGGGCGCTATGGGTATCTGATTATAGGCCCTGTGGAGATCGTGGGACGAAAATATGGTTTTACCCTGCAGATTGGCCGTTCAATCATGCAGATGCGGTGTCGGGTATTTATCCGGTATAGTAACGGCATTCACCTGGCGATAATCCCCACAGACTCTCCAGGATCCGTCCTTTTTGCGAACCAGATGAATGGGACTGGCCCAAGGACTGCTAGAAGGACGACAGATAACGGCCGCGACTAGTGCTTTAAATTCTGCTTTAACCGCTTTGAGCTTCTCCGTGGTTAAGCGCCGCGGACGATCCGCAACGGGCGGCCCGGTGGTCATTATATAATGTAAGACGTCCCGCTCCTGAGGAGGGGATAGCTGGGATGATCCAGTAATCTCCGGGAACTCCGCCGGGAGTTCAGCAAAATTCGAACCCGGGTTGACCGAATTAACCGACCGCACTGGCACGGACCTAGCCACTGCCAGAGAGTACATTCGCGTAGTCGTATCCAAGAGTCTGCGTCTCTTGAGATCGACAATAATACCGTAGTGCTTAAGAAGATCCGCACCAATTATCGGATACGGCACCGCCGCGATACAAAAATTCCAACGAAACACGCGACGCAAACCCAGATCCAGTTCGCGAAGCGACTCGCCGAACGTGTCGATTCGCGAATAATTCGCGGCGAACAGTTTACGCTCGGAAGGTTTGACGTGAATTTTTAGGTTAGCGGGCAACAATGAAATGTCTGCCCCCGTGTCAATCAAAAAAGATTGACCAGACGCACGATCGCGAATATGGAGACGATTCTCTGAGTTTACACCTTCACTAGACATCTCCGCACAGGAAGGATCGCCTAGTTTTTTTGCTTCCAAACAGCGTAGTTCGTGCACGACTCCCTGCATGATAATGGGTTCTGCGGGTATTTCCTATGCGCCAAGCAAAGCCCGGATTTGTGACGCTTCTGCGACTCACCCCGTTGCTTGCTCGCCGAACGCGACCGAGCGCGCGCTCGTCCGCGCGGTTTATCCTTTTGGAATGACGCCTTCAATTGCTCTAACTGTTTCGTCAACGCAACCACGCACGCCGTGAGATCAACTTCTGGCGCAGGGCGCGACGATGTACCGGAGGAAGAAGCTACCTGAGCCTCGACAGGTCCCGCGTTCTCCGGGATCTCTGCAAGCCGATCCAGCTCCATGGAGCCCGCCGCGACGAGAATTGCCCGGTGGCCCGATGGCAGCTGTTCCAAAAATATGGACTTGAGCACTATGTCGTCGCACTGCCCATCATTTACATTACGCAAGCGACTTAACAGGAGTGATGGTTTGCCGTCGGTAAGTACTTACCCTTTAAGCAATTTACGCAGGTTGCCCTCCGAGGAGCTGGCAAAAGTAGCAATAATACGCGATTGGATTCGCTGATATATGTCTGCAGGAGACGGACGTGTCTGAATAATGTCTTTTACACAACCAACTACTTCAGCATCAACGACCGCTAGCACGAAGTCTGCCTTGGTACTTTCCACCGTGATTTGTGCATTACGCAAAGATGCCTCGACCTGCATAAACCAAATCGCCGGATCGGCCCGAAAGAAGGCTGGGATTTTTGGCTGCCTATACGCATCAACGCGAGCCGTTTCGGAAACAGCATGCTCTGGGACTCTGGCGGTCTGACCCTGTGGCGGGCCAGGAGAAGCCTCGAACGCCGCCAGACGTTGCTGCAGGTCCCATACCTGGGCCTCAAGCGCGGTCAAATCGTTCTGACCCCTATTCTCGGTAGCGTTGTCGTCCGCCATTATAACTACGGTGCTCGCTAGACAAAATGGCGTCATTTCCACAACACGTGCTTAGGGATATGCGCACCAGAGAAAATCCAACACACTGCAACGACCGTGATAAAGGCGCCGGAGACGTTGGCTTCACGCAATCCCTCGCAGAGACAACAAGGCGCCGATGGCGATGGCTTCCGCAATACCTCGCCGGGACAAAAAGGCGCCGGTGACGTTGGCTTCACGCACCGCACGATCCCAAATCGGGTGCCCACAGGATAGAAGGCACTAATCCGGTATCCGGCGATTGCCGAAAGACCGCAGTGATACAGCCAATGGTACTGCCAAGAGATTGACGTCCACGTGGCTGCGCTGGACTTGGATTCCCCACCGCGTGCGTAGATCGCACCGGCCACAATCGTTTTTGATGCGTTGATACAAAACACTACTTGAATTCTTTAGTCGGGGTCACCACTGTTGGCTCCGTCACTTCGGAGGCCGGTTACTTATCGTCGTCCCGAGAGTGTCATGGCGTCACTTCCCTTTCGTCGAGACAAACTCCCCACTCTCCACATACCGGAGAAGTGGGGGAGACAGGAAGGCCACGCGATACGAAGATCCCTACAGGACTGCCAACGTGGAATCATACAGAGGGCCAGGGCACTTTTATCTCAATAAAAAAAAAAAGTGGTATCGTAGCAAATCTGAAGCGTTAGGTGGATACATGTGCCACAGTAAAAGCGTGATGCGATATCGATACGAGAGGTGGTCTGGACGCGGTGATCGCTTTGATGAAGCATATACGGAAGTATGCGGTTCCGCTATATCAATATATACTGGCAGATATCAATAATATCAGGCAGGCTATGAAGGAAACCACTAAGGAGACAATTAAGGGCATGGTTGGCCTAAAAAATGTCCTTCAAAACATGAAGGTGGCGCAGAGAGCGGGGCAAGCGGACGGGGTGGCACCCCGACCTGAAGACCACTTGATGGCAGAGTTGAGGAAGGGGGAAGGAGATCCCTAAGTAAGGATGGGTACCCCCCCCCCCCTGGGAAATAACAGCCGGACGACGACGATGGCTGGAGCATTAGGAGACCCTGGTGACAGTGAGAGGACCCGCACGGTCAGAGAGGTGGATCCCCCACGGATCGCCGATATTAGTGAAAACCCGGAGAGACGTTACCCTATGAGTTACCTGTCGGGCCTGGGCAAGGAGGTGGAAGGAGAGACAGGGCAGAGGGATATTCCGGAGTCATCAAGGTTGTGACGTACGTCACTGAGGCGTTCCACCTCCCGCGTACCGACTCGCGAGGCGAGCGCGCGTCACGCGAGAGAGACCCCCCCCTACCCCCGCGCTCGGCGGCCCGCTAGACTGACTCGCGCGGCGACCGATAGGCGGCCGCGGGCCTAATCAGCGCTCTCGCGGCAACTTTTCGCGCCGCGAGGCATAAGACCGGGGCCGCAAGCGACGTGAATCAGCTTGCTCCGTGGCTTCGCCTCCTATGCAAAGTCGATACGCGAGAAACTCTTTTTGGTTTTCTTCCACCTCCGAGGGAATTCTAGTACGCTGAGTGCCTTACCACTTGACCGCTTGACCGCTTGACCACTTGGCCACTTGACCACTTGACCACTTGACCACTTGACCGCTAGTAAGCCCGTTCCCTGGTCGCTACATCAGCCGAATCTCGATTCATGCTGGACCGTCCGGCCGTGGTGGTCAACCAGCGGTCAATGATAGCTGGGCCCACCGCACGACAGGCCTTCCGTGTGTAGACTGTGCAGGGCCGAGGTTTTAACTCGCCCGGCAGTAGACGCCCGACCTTTCTCGAACACGGCCGAGCACCGCTACTAAGTTCGGAAACTAATAAATACCCGAAACTCTCCAGTTTTAGATTAAGGGTCCACACGCCCCACAGTGGTCGAAAATCGAGAAAACCTGCCCAAAACATGAAGATGACCTTTGATTTGTACCAAAATGGGTATACTAAGGTATCTGGGGTATGAAATAGGAAGGAATGGAACGCAGGACGGGCACGTTAGGGAAAGGGCAAGAAAAGCCGCAGGGGCGATGAGACAGGTGTGGGGAATCGGGGAAAGGAAGTGGGTGAAGGATGTCAGAAGAAGAATAAGGTTGTTCGACGCGCTGGTATGGACGGTGGCAAGCTACGGGGTGGAAATATGGGGATGGAGGGAAAGAAAGGTAATAGAGGCACTACAGGAGAAATACATAAGGTGGGTGCTTGGAGTGGAGTGGAGGACGCCAGGGTACATGGTAAGGAAGGAAGTTGAGAGGGTAAAGATGAGGACAACAGCGGGAAGAAGGGCGTGGAATTTCGAAATAAGACTAGAAGAAGGAGGAGGAAGTGGGTGGGCGAGGAAATGCTGGGAAGAAGTGAAAAAGAGGGAATGTAGAAGTGGGAAGTTGTCAATGTGGGAAGAGGAAAGGAGGGGATATTTCAAGGAATTAGGATTAGAGATGGAGGAAGTGAGGGAGTTAAGGAAAGAAGGTAGAGAAGGATATGAGGAAGTAGAGCGAAGGGACAGAGAGAAGCAAGAGAGACAGACATGGGAAAGGATAGGGAATTCAAGGTTTAATAAATGGTATAAGTGGGTAAGAGGAGATGGATTGCCTAAGTATCTGGACAAAGGCTGGGGAGAAAAAAGGTGGAGAAGAATAGCGAAGTTCAGACTGGGGAATGGAATGGCTGAGGCGAGATATTGGGAGTGTGAAGAGGAGAGAATGTGCAGAATGTGTGGAAGTGAAGAGGAGACATGGGAGCATGTATGGGAAAGGTGCAGAGGCGAGGGAGAAGGTAGCTGGCAAGAAAATGTAAGGAAGATACTAGGCGAAGAAGGGGAGGGGGAGAGCTGGATAAGGAAACTGGAGGAGAGCAGAATGGGGCAAGGGGGAGAATAAGAAGGAACAGGAAGAGAGTGACAGGAGATGAATAAAAGAGATAGGAAAGAAAACGGTGGTGGAAAGGAAAAAATGAAGGAGAGAGGTAGTAGAGGGAAAGGAAAGGAAGAGAGAGTGAAAGGAGAAGAGAAGATGCGGGAACGGAAGGACGAAAACGAATGGGCGAGGTAGTAATAAATAAGTAGGAAAGGTAGAATTAAGGATAGAGATGAGGAAAAAGGCGAGAGCGAGAGAGGGCGAGCGATGGCGAGCGAGGAGGAGCGGGCGGGGGGGAGAAAAGGCGTGCGAAGGCGAGTAAAAGCGAACAAAGGCGAGCGAGAGAGAGCGAAGGCGAAGAAAAGTGTGCAAACGAAAGAGATGAGGAAAAGCGTGCGAAAAGCGTCGGAAAGGGTGTAAATATAGGGCCAGTAGGGGTAGAAAAGGCGGAAACGGCGAAATTGTAAAATATTGTAAATATTGTAAAAATGTAAAAATGTAAAAAGGAAAGGAATGTAAAAAAAAAAATGTAAAATGTAAAGTGTCAAAAAAAGTGTAAAAATGTAAATAGAGAAAGTAAAGGGAAAGGGGTAAAAAGATAGCAAAGGCAAGAGGGACCGGAAGTTCTTGTAACCCTACGGGGAACAATAAATATATACAATACAAAATGGGTATACTAAGGTTTTCGAGGTCGCTGATTAAGAATCTGAAGTCAGAATTGCAAAAAATAAAATGGCGGACCCAATATGGCGGACGCGCATATCAGAAAAACATTAGATTTATTCTAAATTTGGTAGCCTGGAGTTTTCGAGTTCGCTGATTACGAATTTGAGGTCAAAATTGCAAAAAACAATATGGCGGACCCAATATGGCAGACCGCATATCAGAAAACATCAAATTTGGTCTAAACTTGGTACCCTGGCGTTTTCGAGGTCGCTGATTACGAATTTGAGGTCAAAATTTAAAAAAAAAAAAAATGGCGGACCCAATATGGCAGACCGCATATCAGAAAACATCAAATTTGGTCTAAACTTGGTACCCTGGCGTTTTCGAGGTCGCTGATTACGAATTTGAGGTCAAAATTAAAAAAAAAAAAATGGCGGACCCAATATGGCAGACCGCATATCAGAAAACATCAAATTTGGTCTAAACTTGGTATCAGGAGCCAACAGTTTGTGCTTTGACGGCCTCTAAAAAAAAAGTTCCGATTTGTTCCACCTTGGGGTTTGTTGGAACTTGATCACACAAGTGTAGAGAGTCTGAAAAAATTATATCCAGTTGCTACTTTTTGCAACTTTGGACCGCATATCAGAAAAACATCAAATTTGGTCTAAGCTTGGTATCAGCAGCCAACAGCCATCGCGAGTGGTCGAAATGGGTTTTCTAGCTGGACAAAACCCAAAATTGAAAGTAAAAAACTTAAAAAAATCTTTCATCACGGTAAGTGCAAGGTAGGTAGTAGATGAGAAGAATCTGTCGTTCACGGAATTTTTTAGTGGCAGAATTTATGATATATATTCAATTTGTGATGGATTCCAACATGAACCGTAAGTACAAGGATTCTAAAACTTGAATATATTATTTGTTTGCCTAGAATCAAAAATATACTACAAAAATTTACAGTCTTTGTACTTTGACGACCTCTCAAAAAAAGTTCCGTTTTGTTCCACCTTGGGGCTTCTTGGAACTTGTTCACACAACTGTAGAGAGTCCGAAAAAATTATTTCCATTTGCTACTTTTTGCAACTTTGGATCTGGGACATTTTTTAATAAGTAAATGTAAAAAGGGAATTTGCAACGAGCGAATCGCGACGTTGTTGTGTTAGTGTGTGTCGGTGTGTGTAGGGAGGCCGTGCATTTCGTTGTAAAATAACGAGAGTTTTCGGATAGTGAACGACTGGTGTACAAGCGTTTTGATTATTTACAGGTAATTTCCTGCTGAAGAGAAGATTCATTTTTCAATTCCTCTGCGAGAGGAACAGCGTCTCTATGTCGACCAGTGTTGAAGTCCGGAATTCAATTTATGAGTATTTTTCTCAACTATATAAGTTTGACAATTCAAACATTAAGTCACAGGATTGTTTTAAGCAAAAAATCAAACTATTTTGTAGTAAATTAGCAGAAAAATGGAAAGCCAACCATCGCATTACGCATAAATTTCTTCTGAAATGTTCTGATTGGCTTGAACAACCGTTGTTTGAATTTAAATGTCGAGATAAGGGTGGACGACCAAAAAAAGAGTTTTCTAAAGCAAGCCAAACAACGAAACGGAGACTAATAGAAAGCTTGCTGATGGAATACACTCCGGAAGAGTTGGAGTTCGCAGCACGAGTTGCACATAAAACATCGGGGAAAAGAAATTTGGCCCGAGTGATTGAGCAAGCTTCAGCTAAGAATTCCAAATCCGTCAGAAAAGTATTGACGCCACAAAAACCTTTTACACCTTACACACCAAAGGAGGCATTAGCTTTGATGATTTCGCTCGATCTGACGAAACACCAATACGTTTCTATGCAGCAAGGAGCAAAGGAAAGAGACGTTCCCTTCTATCCTTCCTACACACAAATCTTGATTGAAAAAAAGAAATGTTACTGTTTGGGAATGAATAGTTCTCTGCGCCGCCGCACTCTCGATCACCGCAGCACCTCCTGGGCGGCGGAAGTCGCGGTCGATCCGCGATCGATCAACCAATCAGCGTCCGTCTTGTCGATCGACGCTCGAGAAGGTTCGAGAAGACGCCAGGGCGGAAATGCGCATCCATCTTGTATTCCATTCTGTTCAGAACCGTGCGCAACAAACAACGTCTTTTGCTCATTGTTTAAAGGCCCTGCTCAACAAGCAATTGTATTGTCCATTTCGTTTTCACGCTATTCTGTAAGCTCAAACACGGTGTTCGCGACACAGTTCGTGTGTATTAATCGTTGATTGTGCATTCGCGATTGTGCGTGTCCGCGTGTCCACGTTTCCACACGTGTGATTTGTAGTACAAGAGAGTGTACGGGGGCTCAACCCTCTGTTTCCAGTGCGCACAACGGCTCCTCCGTTGGCGCATTGCTTTTAAATAAAGACTTCACATTCCTTTGTGCAACACAGTGTTTTAGTGCCAATCACCGGTCATAACCTATCCAGCAACCTCGTGCTCAACATAACCTAATATTTTACAGTTACCCTGCCGAATCATCAGTAATTGTCACCGAAACCAAGGGAGAGGTGAAACTACAAGGTTTACTAGACCATACAGCACAAAGGCTGGTACTGTCAGGACAACACAGCTTCATGTCAAAAATAACGGACTCCGATTTCGACCACAATAATTATTCCTTCAGGCTGACTTACAAATGGGGACTGGATGGTAGTTCGGGACACTCTCTCTATAAGCAGAAGTTCAGGGATGGTAACGCAGAGACATCGGATGCCCACATTTTATTGACATCTATTGTACCCCTACAATTAACGGCAGAACATCAGCATTCTGGGCAGAAGGTCGATCTGTGGAAAAATCCTCGTACTTCGTCCACCCGTTGGTGTCGTCCGATCAGATTTCAGTTTATTCACGAGAATTCCGAAAACACTAAGGAGGAGAATGCCGACATTAAACAACAAAGAACACAACTGACTCCAACTACGGTTTCTTTCGATGACAACACAAATATTGCTGTTCATCATTCGCTGTTAAGGACAATGGTAGACTCAAAAGTTTGTAATGCCTTGCTGGATAATACATCTTCACAGACGTGCTACGTATGTGGAGCTTCACCTATACAGATGAACAAAATAGACAATGTCCTGAAACGCTCCTGTGACCGCAAATCGTTCAATTTCGGTCTGTCGACTTTACACGCTTATATCCGATTTTTCGAGTGCCTTTTACACGTGTCGTATCGGTTGGATATTAAGAAATGGCAAATTCGGGGCACTGGAGATGGGAAGCAGAGGTTTCAACGAAGAAAATCGGAAATCATTTCTAAATTTAGAAATGAAACGGGCCTTCTTGTCGACGTTGTTAAACAGGGGTTCAAGACCACGAGTGACGGTAATACTGCGAGACGTTTTTTTGTAGATCCATCGAAATCTGCGGAAATTATCGGCGTAGATGTAAATCTAATATCCCGCTTTGCGGTTGTTCTACAAGCTATTTCATGTGGTCAAAATATTAACACATCAGCTTTCCGTCAATATGCTCTTGATACAGCCAAACTTTATGTATCTTTATATCCATGGTACTATATGCCAGTTACTGTCCACAAAGTGCTTATACATGGTGCTGATATGATGGAAAGCTTCGTACTACCCATAGGACAAATGTCGGAAGATGCACAAGAAGCAAGGCATAAAGAATTACGAGCATTTCGCGAGTACCACACTCGAAAAATTTCTCGGCAGGCCACCAATGAAGATCTCCTAAACAGCCTCTTAGTATCCTCAGACCCTCTGATTTCAAGTCGGAGGCCACTACCACCGGTTGTGAAGAAAGACCTGCCACCAGAATTACTATCTTTATTACTTCTATAAATATATTTTATAAAATTGAACTGATTTTAATTTCTATCGCCCGTTCATCCCAATCCTACTTTTCTATATTCCATTTTCATCAAATAAACGTATATTTAGTCGAACTACTCCATTCAGTTTCATAGATGAAGCGGAAATAGTTTTGTCCAGCTAGAAAACCCATTTCGACCACTCGCGATGGCTGTTGGCTGCTGATACCAAGTTTAGACCAAATTGGATGTTTTCTGATATGCGGTCCGCCATTTTTTTTTTTTTTTTTTTTTAAATTTTGACCTCAAATTCGTAATCAGCGACCTCGAAAACGCCAGGGTACCAAGTTTAGACCAAATTTGATGTTTTCTGATATGCGGTCTGCCATATTGGGTCCGCCATATTGTTTTTTGCAATTTTGACCTCAAATTCGTAATCAGCAAACTCGAAAACTCCAGGCTACCAAATTTAGAATAAATCTAATGTTTTTCTGATATGCGCGTCCGCCATATTGGGTCCGCCATATTGGGTCCGCCATTTTATTTTTTGCAATTCTGACTTCAGATTCTTAATCAGCGACCTCGAAAACCTTAGTATACCCATTTTGGTACAAATCAAAGGTCATCTTCATGTTTTGGGCAGGTTTTCTCGATTTTCGACCACTGTGCGCCCCCCCCCCCCCCCGCCCCCTCAAACCTCGTGTCGATCGGTCACTGGGGCCATTCGGAAGTATATCCAAAGACCGAAGCCAAAGGCACAGACATTCCCATTGGAGTAGATCAAATGCGAGGAATTGATGAAGCGCAAGCTATTAACTTCCCGTACAAAGAATGCGTGGGAACTTTGCTGTACCTAAGCAATGGAACGAGACCAGACATATCCTATGCTGTGAGCTATGCAAGTAGATTTGTAGACCCTAAGACCAAAGCTAATGTAACAAACGTAAAGACAATACTGCGATACCTGAAAAACAATGTAGATTTAGGCATAAAATTCAATCCAGATAAATTGTATAAGGGAAAGGAAGAATTGACTTGTTACAGCGACTCGGACTTCACCGGCGATGCCGAGACCAGAAGAACCACTAGACAAGAGGTACTGGTCTAATCATATTCTATACTGGTGGACCAGTGTGTTGGAGCAGTAGAAAACAACTACTGGTAACGTTGTCGAGTACAGAGGCAGAACTAGTATGTGCCACAGATTGTGCTAAAGAGGTGTTGAACCTGAGATTGTTGATTCGCGAACTGACAAATAGAAAAGTAGAAGTTAAGTTATATATAGCTAATCAAATTACAATACACATTATAGAAAACGGTACAGCAAATAAAAGATGCAGACACATAGGTGTAAAATACTATTTTATACGTGAAAAATACAAGGAAGGAATGTTACAGATTGACTACTCTCCAACAAGAAGTAAACCAGCCGACATCTTAACTAAACCATTGAATCCAGTCAAATTTGAAAAATGTAGATCCGCGTTGGTGGTTAAGAGTAACAACAACGCAATGCCAGAATTAAAGGAGGATGTTGGGAGTAATTCAGGCGGCATTGCGTTTTTCGAGCATGAGTGTGAGTGAAGGAGAATGCGAGAGAAATAACAGGGAGGCCTGAGCTGAGAGCACGTGGGTGAAAGAGAGTACAGAAAGAGAAAAGCAATTAAGAGTTACCTTCATAATAAGTGTATAATTACATATCTTCGTTCACAGTATTTGTATTTGTACATGCAGAAGTGCGAGAGGGTTGAGGCGAGGAGAGAGTAGGAAAGAGAGGTAGTGACAGGCAGCGGAGAAAAGAGGTAGAAAAGAAAAGAATAAGTGAGAGATAAGAGAAGAGAAGTTGAGGGTGGACAAAGGGAGAAAGGAGGGGAAGAAGGAGATATAGGAAGCGGGAAAGAAGGTAGGAAGCAGAGGAAAGGAGGCAGAGTTTGGGAGGCGAAGAAAGAGTGAGGTTAGGAAATTTTTTGAGGCGGGAGAGATAGCAGGAGGAACGGAGCGCAGCGACATCTAGGAGAGAAGGAGTTACTGAGAACGTTAGGCGAGGCGGGAAATTTGAAAGAGATTAAGGAGCGAGTGAGGAAGAAAGTAATGCAGGCGATTAAAGACGGAGGGAGCGGGAAAGGGGAGAACGTAGGCAAGGAGAGAGGAGCATGTAAGGAAGGCAGTAGAGGCATAGAGGAGTATTTCAAAAGGGGAAGGGAAGGGGAGGGGGAAGAAGAGGAGAGGGAGGGGGACGAAGAGGAGGTTGCATTCAGGAAAAGTAGGAAGGTAGGTAGGTCGCCACCGGTAGAGAACAGGATGGGAGGAATAGAGGAGTTGCTAAAGAAGATAAGAGAGGAAATGAATAAGGGGTTGGAAGAGGTGAACAAAAGAGGGAAAGAAATTAGAGAGGAGATGGAGGAGATGAAGAAGGAGTTCAAAGCGAGAGAGAGGAGAGATGGCAAATGAAATGGGAAAGGATGGATAGGAAGATAGGCGAGGTGGAGAAGCAGGCGGGGAAGATGGAGAAAATGAAGGAAGAACTGGGGGGAGTAGAACGGAGGCTGGAAAAATTGGAGCGAAGAGAGGAGGAGTGTATAACAAAGGAAGAGGAAAGCCGAGAAGGAAGGGGAAGAGCATTGGAGAAAAGATTAGGAGGATTAGAAAGGAGGTGGGAGAAGAAGGAAAGGGAGGAGAGAAGGAAGAACGTGGTGATAAGAGGGATAAAAGTGGAGGGAAAAGAGGTGGAGGAGATAGTGCAAGGGCTGCTGAGCGAGATAGGAGTGAAGGGAGAACTGGAATGGGTGAGAGAGGTGGGATGGAGAAAAGAGAGCAAGGAAAGAATGGCAGTGGTAAGGATGAAGGAATGGGAAGGGAAAAGGGAAGTAATGGAGAAGAAGAACAAACTAAGGGGAAGGAGAGAAGTAATTGAAGACGATATGACATTTGAGGAAAGAAGGATGCAGTGGAAAATAAGGAGGTTAGTGGAACAGGAGAAGGCGAAAGGTAGGAGGGTAAGTATATAGGGTAGTATACAGGGGAGCATGGATAGAGGAGGAGTGGTGGGGGTGGGATGAGCAGGAGGAGGTGCTAAGGAATAAAGGAGAGGAAATAAGAGAAAAGGTAGACGGAAAGGAGGGGAAGGGGGAAGAGGACCGGGAGGGGAGGGGAGGGAGGGAGTAGGGGATGTAGGGGTGGGAACAAAAAAGGGGGTGGTGAAGGGTAAGGAGATGAGAATCGGGTTCTGGAACGTGGCGGGACTGAAGGGGAAGGATGAGGAGTTCTGGAGGGAAATACAAGGATGGGACCTAATAGGGATGACGGAAACGTGGGTGGAGGAGAAAAGATGGGAGGGTATACGGAGGAAATTGCCGAAAGGGTACAGATGGAAGAGGCAATTTGCGAAAAGGAATAAGACAAAAGGGAGGGGGGTAGGAGGGATGGTAACAGGGGTAAGGGAGGGTATAGAGGAGGTGGAGGGGGAAAGCGAGGAGGAGACAGAAGGAATAATGGTGAGGGGAGACGTGGAAGATTATTACAGTGTACGTCAATCAGTAGTATGAGTATATGATGGAGAAACTGAAAGGAGAAGCTGACAGAAGGGTAGGGGGGGGAGAATGTAATGATAGGTGGGGATTTTAATGCGAGGACAGGGACGGAGTGGAGACTATGGACCGGAGAAGAGGAGGGGGAGGACAGCAGAAGGAGATCGAAAGACAAGGTAGTGAACAGGGAGGGAAAGAGGCTGATTGAAGTGATGGGGGAGGAAGGGTGGGGTATAATGAACGGGGCAAAGGAGGGGGATGAAAGAGGAGAATTCACGTACTCAAGAGGGAGGGGAGAATCGGTCATAGATTGTGTGATAGGGGACCTAAAGGCGTGGGAGGCGGTGAGGGAGCTAACGGTGGGGGACAATATAGAATCGGACCATCATCCGGTAGTGGTGCGGATAGGGGAGAAGGGGGGTGAGCGAAGGAGGAAAGCAAAGGAAGGGACAAGGTGGGTTATGGACTGGTCGGAAGAAGGAGTGGAAAAATATAAAAGAGGGATGAGCAGGGAGGAGATTAAAGGAGGAACGGCGGAGGAGGTGCTGAGGAACCTCATAGAAACGGTGAGGAGGGAGGCAGGGTGGAAAAAGATCGGGCAGAGAAGAGAAGAGAGCAAGTGGTGGGATGGGGAGTGCAGGGACAGAAAGAATAAGGCCAGGGCGGCATTGCGAAGGTGGAGAGAGGGAGAGGGGTCAAGGGAAGAGTACAGGGAGAGGAAGAAAGAGTTCAGAAGGACGTGTGAGGAGAAGAAGGAAGAGGAAAGAAAAAGGTTTGTAGAGGAAGTAGAAAAGGTAGATGGGGAAGGAATGGTATGGGAGATTATTAGAAGGGAGAGGGGAAGGAGGAGAGAAACGAATGAAGACATAGGAATGCAGGAGTGGAAGAGGCATTTCATGGAGGTACTGGGGGGCGAGAGGAGACGGTAATGGGAAGGTGGGAGAAGGGGGCGAGGGGGGCACAGGGAGAGGAGGGATTAGGGATAGAGGAAGTAGGGGAGGTGATAAGGAAGTTGAGAAAGGGGAAAGCGGCGGGGGTGGATGGGATACCGAATGAGGCGTGGATATATGGCGGAGAGAATGTGGTGAGGGCGATATGGAAAGTATGTAATGGAGTGTGGATGGGGAAGGGTGGCCAGAGGAATGGAAGGAAGGTGTGATCGTGCCGATAAAGAAAAAGGGGAAGGGGGAGGCTGCCGGGGATTACAGAGGAGTGCCATGCCGACGGTCTACAAAATATACATGTCGCTGCTGGCAAAGAGGCTAGAGAGCGAAATGGAGGAAAAAGGCATGGTGCCGGACAACCAGGCGGGGTTTAGGAGGGGAAGGGGGGTACTAGACCAAATATATGTATTAAACTACATAATAGGTAGGGAGATGAAGGAGGGGAAAAAGAAGATGGTGGCCTTCTTCGTGGACCTCAAGGCAGCCTTCGATACGGTGGAGAGAAGGAAGATGGGAGAGGCAATGAGAAATAGAGGGGTGAGTGAGTGGCTGAATGAAAGAATCATGGAAGCGTATGAGGAGACTAAATGTTGTGTGAGAGTGGGGGAGAGAATGAGCGAGAGTTTCTGGACGGAGAGAGGGGTGAGGCAGGGGTGCCCGCTAAGCCCAATAGTGTTCAATGTATGCATGGCGGACTTGGAGGAATGTTTGAGAAAAGAGGGTTGGGGGGGAGTGAAAGTAGGGGGAGAAAAGGTGTATGAGCTGGCGTATGCGGACGATATAGTGTTGATGGCGGAGGAGGAAGTAGGGATGAAAATGATGATGAGAGTGCTAGAGAGGTATATGGATGAGAAAGAGCTGAGAGTGAATGGGGACAAGTCGAAAGTGATGAGGTTTAGGGTAGGAGGGGGGAGGATGAAGAAGAGTGAATGGAAGTGGAAGGGAGGAAGAGTGGAAGAAGTGAGTAAGTTTACATACCTGGGGTACAAGGTGGCAAGGAATGGAATGCAAGAGGCGCATGTGAAGGAAAGAATGAGGAAAGCAATGGCTGTGATGAGGGAAGTGTGGGGAATAGGTAAAAGAAGATTCGGGAGGGACTGGAAGAGGAGGATATGGATGTTTGATAGGCTGGTGAGCACGGTGTTGTTGTATGGAGCGGAAATATGGGGATGGAAGGAAAGAATGGATGTGGAAAGAGTGCAAGAAAGGTTTATAAGATGGACGCTAGGGCTGGAGCGGTGCACCCCGGGGTATATGGTGATGGGTGAAACGAAGAGAGAGAAAATGGGGCGGGGAGAAAAAGCACTAGGAATGGAAGGAAGGGTATGAGCGGAAAAGCAGGGGTAATAGCGAGGAGGTGCCTAGAGGAGGTGAGAAGAAAGAAGAGAGATAGTGGAATAGAGTGGGTGGAGGAAAGGAGAAGGTTTTTTGAGGAGAGAGGATTTGCACCGGGGGAGATAGAGAGGAGGGAAGGGCAGGGGTGGGATATGAGACAGGAATTGGAGCAAAGGGATAGGGAACTGCAGGGACAGGAAACAGAGAGAAGAGTGAGGGAAGGGAAGTATAATAGGTGGTACAGGGTGGTGAGGACAGAAGGGATGCCAAGATACTTGGCGGAGAAGGGGAAGGAGGAGAAGATGATTAGGGTGGCGAGGTATAGGATGGGAAATGAAATGAGAGGGGAAAGATATTGGCTGGAGGAAGGGAAAAACGCCTGCAGGGTGTGTGGATGGGAGCAGGAGACGTGGGGACACGTGCTGGAGAGGTGGGGACACGTGCTGGAGAGGTGTGGGGATGGGGGAAGGGAAGAGGAGGAGGAAAGGGTTAGGGAAATATTGGGGGAAGGAGGGTAGGGGGAAGGGTGGATGGGCAGAATGGATAAGCGAAGGAGAGAGGCAGAAAGGAGAGGAATGGAGGACGGGGAAGAAGGGGGAGGAGGGGATGGGGAGGTATGAGGGAGTGGGAGATGGAACGGTCGCGCAGGGGGGAGGGGAGGGAGGTGGGGAGAGGGAGAGAGGGACCAAGGAAGGAAGGGAAGAGGTAAGGTGTGGGAGTTAAGAAGGGAAAAGAGAAGAAGAAAAGGCTGTATATAGTGTAAATAAAAAATGTATATATATATGTAATGATAAGGGGGGGGGGGAGTGAGCGTGGCGAGCGTGGCGAGCGTGGCGAGGCGAGGCGAGGCGAGGCGAGGGAGCTGTTCGGAGTAGAATAAGATAGTATAAGTTAGGCTAAGTAAGATAAGTTAGGTTAAGAGGGTAAGGTGAGAGGAATTGTAAGGGAAGAAGACCCGAACCCGGAGGGGAAGGGTTAATAATAAACTATCTATCTATCTATCTATCTACATGCAGAAGTGCAATAAACTACGTTTACATATAAAACTATAGTATTGACGGTTGAATATTAGCGGTGGAACTTACGGGCCGCGCGGTTTAAAGCCGAGTCAGTTGAGCGCGCGGAAGCGTACGCTCCCACGCGCACGCAGGAAGCACGCGTAGATACAGACCCACACACACAGTAAAACCAGCGTGGTCGGTTCTGCGTGTTGAGTCTGTATCTACGCTCAGTGCCGGTTTTAGCACACTGGCACCCCGGGCAAGATTAACATGGCGCCCATCATAAGGCACGAGAATCAATTAGCCGGTTTCTGCTTAACGAATCTATAACACATAAATATAAATAAATGAACGGGAGGGGGAGCACTAGGTAGCGGAGCCCCTACAGATTTGGCGCCCCGGGCGATCGCCCGACCGGCCCGGTCTTACACCGGCACTTTCTAATGCGTGCTTTCTGCGTGTAGGTGCTAGGGGTCAGTGCTCCGCGTCAGCTGCTTCGGATTTAAACTGCGCGCCCGGGAAGTTCTACCCGCTAATATTCAACTGTTAATATCTCGAGAACGAAGCTTCAAATCCCAAAACGGTAAAGGATTTTTCGATGTCTTCTTGCATTAGCATATTACATGTTCCGGATTGCCCCTCAATTCTGGGACACCCTGTATATCTATGTATATACCTTCACAGTCTCTTCACAGTTATACGTTTTTCACTCATAAAAACATTACCTCTACTATTTTTTCCATAAATTAAACTATAATGGACCTTTACTAGCATAAATCAATCGAAAAGTGGTCAGAAATAAAAGTGGAAGCATTTTAATAAAACCTCCTCTCTTTATAGAGAGTTTAAGTTTACTCGATTACAAATTTTAAACAGAAATAATATCATTATTATCTATCCCCTAACCCTATCAACCGTTTTTACTATAAATAGTCGTGTATTATTAAGGGGCTATGCCTACCTGCAACGTCTGAAAACGCAAGTATTTTCGGTATTTTTTTTTTTAAAAAAATTTGAAGACTGTTTTAAATAAACGGTTGTATATTCGAAAGTATATATTTTAAAGTTCTTGTAGTTTTTTGGAATGCAATATCTAAATAAATAATGGAACTATAAGCGATCTCCCGGCAACGTTTTTTTATTACGGTAACCACTGTAGCTTTAACCTGGTTCGTCAGAAATAAAAAAATCGACCATATTTAGTTAGTATATTAGATTATCTTGTCATTAATCGTGGATTTTTCATTTCCGTTGCGTAGTTTTTATTTTACAGATGAAAAATGATGAAACATAAGCGCGAGTCTGTGGTGAAAATCGATACTTTTGCTATGAGAAGCCGCCCTTTTGTAGCAAATTAATATTTTGGGATAATGAACTATTAAACACAAGACAATCCAATATACTAACTAAATTCCCACGAATTTTTTTTTCAAATGAACCAGGTCAGGATTAGAGTGGTCGCGGTGACCTACTGAAAAAAAAATCGCTGCCGGGAGATCGCTGATATTTTTTTTATTTATTTATATTTTCCATCGCAAAAATTACCACAAATTGTTTAATATGTACCTACACTTTCGAATATATAAAGGTTTACTTAAAAAAATCTTCAAGTTTTTTAAAAAGAAATCTCGAAAAAATACTTCTGTTTTCAGACCTTGCAGATAGGCATAACCCCTTAACGTAAACATCAAGGGCGTCCGCAGACTTTTTTCCGGGAGAGGTAGGGCGGGCAATTTGGAGAACAGTCAATTTGACAGACGACGTTTGGTTGCTTGTTTGAACCCATTTTGTAGCGCTAATTTAATTAAAAACTTAAATATTATTTTTTTAGTGTAAACTTAATAATGATTAATTTTTAAAAATAAGCGTTTTTTTCTCAAGCAGAGGGGGCAGCTGCCCCCTCCCGCCTCCCCCGCTGCGGACTCCTACGATAAACATTTTGTTTCGCGATTTCTAAGCTTCGTACCACTGTGCGCCGAAAGTGCGACAGAGGGCGCAGACACGTGAAAGGCGAAGCGAGGCAACGGTGACGTCATGTCGACTGTTTCGTCCCGTCTCGCTCGTTCTCGGGTTCTCTCACTCTAGACCGAAGGATTCCAAGAAGTGGTGGGGAAAGCGACGCAGCTTCAACCGGTGTTCATGGAAAATTCCCACCGGATTTCGGCCTCGCATCGTAGGGAGGAGGAACGCATGCGCGCGATGACGCGGTGACGTCAAACCAATCAACGCCAAGACGGAAACGAAACTGCGCCACAGTCAAGTCAAGCCTAGTGATCCTCTAGGTAGTGATACGCAGATGTGTCCACCATTTTGGCCTAAAGCGGAAGTTGCAAATTGGCGGGCACATTTTGAAATAATCGAGAAAACTGAAGTAGTACTATTTCCTTCTGCCGTTCTTCATACAAATTAAAACATGTTACGTTAAATACATTAGACTGTTTCTAAATCTCTACGGAGCACGTAGGGCAGGAGTGCACAAGGGAGCTGTTTTAGCGCCTAGCTGCGAGCAACCCGTTTGTCCCGTTGCTAAGTTTAGAATCGGTGAGGAGAACTGCAGTAGTAGCGTAAGTATATACGGCTGGGTTCAAGTCATAGCAAATGCACGTACACTACTGCAGTTCTCCTCACCGATTCTAAACTTAGCAACGGGACAAACGGGTTGCTCGCAGCTAGGCGCTAAAACAGCTCCCTTGTGCACTCCTGACGTAGGGTTTTCTAACTTTACTTAAAAGGTAAAAGACTAAAAAGGTAAATTTCGGGTCAGGCATAATAACAGCGACACTGAGCCTCGTTTCTAACTCCACTACGTTGTATCGAATAGATAAAACAGTGAGTCCTGGAACTCCACTCATGTAGATTCGGAAATATTTTTCACTCGTGCATTGACGGGTTAGCTTTATCCTAAATTTTGTCTCATAAATATTCATACTTACAAAATCTGCACGCGTTAGCAATAGTTTGCACGTTCAAAAATGACAGCATTAAATGAAGTTTGCTGGTGATTCCACTTTTCGCTCAATGTTGTGGAATCCAATTGGTAGATGTTATTGCTTCGCCCAATAGGAAAAATTACGCAAGATAAACGGTGGTGGGGCTAGGCACGTACCAATTACATGCGAGCAGTATCTCTTTCTTTTTCTACTTGTTTACTTGCTCTCTCTACTTCCGGTTACGGTCACTAATGGTGTCGACCAATAGAAAACGGCGGCCACATCTGCGTATCACTACCTAGAGGATCACTAGTCAAGCCGAGCAAGCCAACCAGCGTCGACAACCGATTCCCCGGCGATATTCTGTAAGCGGATACCCTGCTCGGAAAAGAGCAAGATCGAATGCTGCAGCAAGCTCAAATAGTAGGGGAGAGGCTTGCAGGTTGCCACCCCTTAGCTTTTTTTATCATAACTCGTCATAAAATTAACGTATCGTTGATTTATGGTATAAGTTGGAAAGAGGAAGTGTAGAGCTACAATCCTGAGCTAGAAATCATATAAACTCTCGAAAAATAAAAATTATACTGCAAATTCTTGAAAGTATCTAAAATTGACTCCTTGAAATTTTGGCTTGCAGGTTGCCACCCCTAGAAAAATTGCTGAAAGTGTAAAAAAAACTCAAGTAAAAACCTGATTCAGAAAACTTTTTACAATTTCTTAAATTTTATTTGCAGTCAGTGGCTGTAAACATGAAAAAATGAGTGGAATTGCCATGAGTCGAGGAACGCTTCGAAATTCTTAATGCCGCCTTCAGATTTTCTTGTTCTGCGTGCTGCCATACTAAAAATGTATCAAAAATGTAAAAAAATAAACGAAAATATGACTAAAATGCAATAAAAACACTTCACTTCAAACTCCATGACAATAGTAAACATCACATAATCATGAAAAATCACATTTGAGTGTAAACAAGCGGGAAAGAGAGAGGTGGCAACCTGCAAGCCAAAAAATGTGGCAACTTGCATTCCGACGCATTTTTGGAAAATATGAGAAAAAATTGTCAATTCATGATATGTGTGGAAATCTGTTTGGAATATGTAAATTAGATTTAAAAAAAACAACACGGTACGAATAGTTACCTTGAATTGTCGATGAAAATGTTCAATTTACGAGCACAAGGAAAACAAAAAATTTCAATAATTCAATTTCTTGGCAAACACTAAATCACACTTCGCTCAGCAAACACAGTGTTATTGCGTCTGTCCGCTCCAGAGCTTTAATAAATAGTGACAACTACTCTTTTAACGTCGATGTGAGTCAGAGTTGAGGTTATGACGCTGCTAGAAAGTCGAAATACAGCAGGCGTGGCAACCTGCAAGCAGTGGCAACCTGTAAGCCTCTCCCCTACAATATTTGGATATCGAAGGTACAGATAATAAAGGTTCCACCGTAGTTGCAACTGTTGCTAAGTAGTACGATTACATCTCGCAGTTCTCTTTGTTCAACATGTTCTGAATTTTCAAGTTGTCTTTAGTTTACGAGATATCCGCTAAAAACTTTATTTAACACTAGAACTACCGAGTTTAACACATACTCACATCGGCTTACTACCATGCTTTACGCGCCGCCCGCCCTAATCTCGCCCCAAACTATATTAATACCGTCGATTGTGAAACAAATTTCAATATATTGTGCCGAAAGTTTTTTATTAATATCTCTGAAACTAAGGCCGTCCGCCAAAAAATTTAAAGGAAAATGTTGTTCAGAATGATGACATTGAAATCGGTGAGGAGGTAGCTTTTCGACATGTTTACCGCTTCCTGCGATAATAAAGTACCTACAACATATTGTAAGGGCTAAACTGACGTCACGAATTTCAAACATGAATTAAGCACGCGGCGACTAACGTGACTAGTCAAGTGAAAATTAGCGTTCCATGAATTTTGACCGTATAAGAGAATTGTAGCCTTGTTTTTGGAGCAGACAGAAATTATTAGCCCTCCGACTGAACCTATTATTCATACGTTTTAAAAGTTCATTGACACTTAACAGAAAGTTGGTAGTTGAACACTCAACATACACTTGGAAATTGGAATTTCGAATTCAGTACGAATGTATCGAAGAAATTCCCTCAAAAGACAAAAATTAAAGGTACGTGTATGAGGAATTGAAGTAACTTCAGTAGGACGAGGTTAATATTGTAAAAAATGTCTACACAGGTCTTCTTATAGGACAACTTCTTTATATGTAATTACTAATTACTGCATTTATTTTAAGTAATATTGTTAAAATGCCCGTTGAAGAACTGCTTAATAATGTATCTTCTTTTATTTAAGGTGTAGCTGGTGTAACTAGCTGGAAATCGAGGCATTTTTCGGGAATTTTTTTTAAAGAAAGTATTTAATCGATCTTTCTGAAACTTTTAGGATATTGTATTATCAGGTTAAGGAAGATAAAAAAAATGTTATTAAAAATGAGCGGCAAATAACAAAATTATAAGGACTTATGCCCAGTCCGTTAGCGACGCAATAGTTGCACTGCGGGCAACGTAGCGTCTTTTGGTTTCATCTAAAACCAAAAATCGAACAATTTTCGTTTAGTTTATACGTGTACGCACAAATCGTATAAATTCATAACTTAAAAAATGTAAAATTGAACAAATGGCGGCCTCTTGAAAAAAAACTTCACCTTTTCCAACGAAATTTTGCCTTAAATTTGTAAAAAAAAGTTATTTATTTAAACAATATCATTATACCAATAACTTAGCTCTATGAAGAAAATGTTCACAAATATCCGTGCACAAGGCCAAGTCGATTGGTTGAATATTTTTGGAGTTACATTGCCCGCAAATTGTAAGACTGTCGTTTCGAGAAAAACGCATTTAAAGTTTTGTGGTAACCTTGCGCTCCGTAGCAAAACCAGCTATATCCGCTTTAATTTTTCGAATTTCGTTTTGCGGCTTTGGGGAACATATTATCGTGATGTTCAACTATTGATTTATGCAAAAAAAAAAATCGATTTCTTCGACCCGCTACACCAGGCTCCCCCCTTAATGTTAGAGAAGTGAGAAATTCTCTGATAGCCACCCCTGCCGTATACATGCATAGATGGTGTCCCATTTTAATCTTTCCATGCAGTTATCTCCTAACGTTTAGACGAAGCTCAATAAAAACAACTTTCACCATATCGTTTCAATATTTGATCCTTTTCCAACACATAATAAAGTACATTATTTCTATTTTTCATACTTATTGAATATTCAATTTTAATACGGTTTATACATTTTACAACAGCATTTGCCACAAATGGATTCGACCGACGTAACATCCTTATTCAAGCTTTATAAACAAGTCTTGCTCTTTGAACGTAAACATTAGCACGAAAATATCATTGAAACGTTTCGAACTACACATGTACCACCCGCAATGTGTAGAGACATCCATATGTAACCAAAGAACTGTTCTACTTTTACATCTACACTTATACTTTATACATAATGTATACGTATATTGATCGCTTCCAGTCAACAGTTCGGCGAGAATTCGTTGAATTACATGCGATTCGCCTTCCTATGACCTCTTTTCTCCATATGGCTTAAATTTTAGAAATTTCCGAGAAAACGTTCCCTTCCAAATGCGCAAAAACCTGAATCTTATGAAATGGAATCCCCATTCCCATCAGGCAGCATCATTAATCAGTCATTTTGCTCATATATATAGAGCAATAGGTACATGCTTCCGTACATATAATAGGTACACTCCGCTCGCCGGGAAAATCAGTATGTTACGAGAAAGAAAGGGGAATAAAGAGAGAGGAGGATAGAAACGGGAGACGTCCGGCGCCGTGGCGCCCGTCCAGGACGCCAACGACGCCGTCTAGCTTTATAGTCTTCAGTTTAGCAATTACTAAGAGAACCCATCACAGTATTGCTCCTCCAATCCCCGCGGTTATGTCCTGTGTGTACTGTATCTGTGTTAATGCGTTTTCTTTTTTTATTTCTTTTAAATGCTCTCTAATAAAACGTGCTGATTCGTTTTATACTTTCTTCATCTTCTTCTTAATTAGATTGCTGCTTCCAAAACTTGCTCTCCTTTAACGAATCTAATTATTTTAGTATTATTTGTACTACGTTAGCTGTGTAACGTGGAACTTCTATTGTAGTTCCTTCTTCTATATTCTGTAGGTATTATTTTTAATTTAACCTTAATAGTTTTAGCCATGAAAAACATATATACATACCAAAAACTAAAAAATAATTATTTTCTTGTACTGCAGTTTCGATGGTGTATTTTCACTTTAAATAAAATCTTGGAGCAGGAAAGGTATGTCATAACAGAATATGAATCAATTTAATACAGCATCAAGCGTCGAAATGAATTTGTTGTGAGATATCCTGCTCTACGATTTCTAAATTTTTAAAGTGAAAAACACCATCAAAATTGCAGTACATGAAGATAATTATTTTTTAGTTTTTAGTGCATTTTTAATAAAATCGTTTAACATACATTTTTTTATACGTTTTTATTTTTTATTTGGTAGTTTTCAGTGTTTATGGATTTACATTTCACAGCTCAGACTTCTTTGAAAATAGTAGTTATTGCTTTATACAGTTTCACAGTTTGCTTAAACCCTATAGTGCTAAGTAATTGTATTAATTACTTATTATATCACATTGTTCATGTTCACATATACATAGGTATTCCCTCGTACGCGACCTCCATAGGTGTACATATACTGTCGACAGTGTCGACCGATTTCGCTGCATGACAGGAACCGCAATAATTTAGGGTGCGTTCCACTTTTACGCCCAAATCGCCCGCAACGCCCGCGATTTTCATTAAGGTAATTTTCCTATACGCGACTGGAGTCAACGGCAAGAATTTCAAAGTCCATTTTCTTGAAAATGAAGCACAATATCAAAAAAATGTATTCCTCTTTCTCGACTTATTTACTTGTTATAAGTCGAAAAGAAACAGTGACTTTTTTTTATATCGCGCTTCATTTTCGAGAAAATCGACTTTGAAATTCTTGACTTTGCGTCCAGTCGTGTATAGGAAAACCTACCTTAATGAAAATGACGGGCGTTGCGGGCGATTTGGGCGTAAGTGGAACGTACCCTTAAAGTCACGATGCGGACTAGCGACCCGAACGCAGCGGCTTTTTGTCGTTTTCGAAAAGAACGCAAGTGGCTGATTTCAAGCCGTTTGGATTTGTGGTTATGGGTTATATTTATGGATGACTGTGTAATTTTTTAAATCCCTTGGGGTTTTCTTTTCATAATTTTGTATTGTCATCCGTGGGTTAAAATTGAGTTTTTGGATTTGAACCAAACATACAAACAAACAAACATACAAGAAACAGAGGATCGAAGCTGAATAAAATAGTTTAAAAACATACCCTACTGATGATCAATGTTGAAACGGGGATAGAAAATTTTATACACAACTAAAGGTTCGAAACGAAATTTAATAATTGTAATACTACCTTACACAAATTTCTTGTTTACATACGTATACGCCGCTAATTTAAATAATTATAACAGTTTTGTAAATAGAATATTTTTTAAGAAACACATAAACGTCTATTTCGCATATCTGATAGTTCTCGACACTTTGTATTAGTTAGATATTGTCTTCCTAGATTCCGTATGAATGTTATAAAATAATTGCAAATGTTTAATTCATTAAATTCTTTTCTTTTTAATAATTTTTTTTAAATAGGCGTATAATGTAAACACATGCCTAACTGTAGTGCCAGTTCTAGAAATCTGTGAGAAAAGGCGTTAGTAATCTATAATAATATTACAATTATGTCGTGAAAAAATATCAAGTAGGTACTGTTCCAGACGAAATGAAAAAAATTTAAGGACTTCTCTTGGGAATTGTCGTATTGTGTTTACACTTGGTCGTCGTTATTTCTTTTCATATTCTCAAACATTTAATTATTAGTTAAGTGGGTATTCGTTCGTTTCATAATCCAGAAATTGTTTATATAATGGGGCTATTTGTCGAGTGTCTTAGACGATGGATTTTTGTTTAATGTTGTACGATTAAACCTTCTTATTATGTACCTTTTTCATACAAACGTTTTATTCTCCCAATATATGTGTGGTCCTTGAGTTTCTAAGGAATGTTTTTTTAATTTTTCTGCACTCCTTATTTTTTTGGAAACAACAGAGTATTCTTATTATATAATTGAATAAAATCAACTCGTTGTGTAGAGGAATATTTACATAATGTATTATGTTATGAAGTTTTCACTACTTCTCAATTAATTGGTACCGTAGATAATTGCTCATCAGATTTCCGTTTTAATCTTGTTTTAATTTTTATTTAATTCTTGATTTTTTAAGAATTTTTCAGAGTTGTTAATCATTGATCCTCTGCTGCACGTGTAAACACTATTTACAGTATTACACACACGCATGAATACAATATAACTGCGATTTCTATTTGAAAAAATCATTAGTGCATCATTAATTATACCCATTTGCATAATGAAGTAAAAATTTCCACAGTTTGGCACTTCAAAAAAATCAAACTTGTATTAAATATTAAATACCTACTAAATTTATAATCCAATGTCTCATTGTCAGTGTTGGTGTCTTTAATATTAATTAATACCACGTTTCTTATGCTAAAATTACAATCGATGCGTATAACATAATTTATAAGAAAAGAACCGCACAAAAATTTAAAATTATTTTGTCATAGAAAAGTTGGCCATGATAGAAATGGAGTAATTTCCAGAATTTTAATTCATTTACGATTCTCGCCAACAATTTAGAAGTAACTACATATACGATGAATTCAAAATCGAATCTATATCGTATAAATTTGAAAACATTAATTGAGTCTAATTATATGTAAATAATCAATAAGCGTTAATAGTAACTCTTACAAGGGAACACCGTGAACCCGGACTCACCGATTGGAACGCAACTTTGTGGGTTTTTAGAGTGACATGCATTTGGGCCCTATTACCCTTTAAGCGGGTGAAAACTAACCTCAAAGTCAAATTGGCACTTCCACTTTTTCGCGTATAACTCTCAAAGTACAACAGACAGAAAAAAATGTTTCAAACAAAAGTTGAATGGTACGATAAGCGCTGAAAACTTGCGTTAACAAAATTTTGAAAAGAGTTTAAAAAGAAAAATATCTGATGAAAAAAAACTTTTTCAAATATTTTGTTAACGGAAGTTTGTAGCGCTTATTGCACCATTAAACTTTTGTTTGAAACATTTTTTTCTGTCTGTTGTGCTTTGAGAGTTATACGCGAAGAAGTGGAAGTGCCAAGTTGACTTTGAGGTTAGTTTTCACCCGCTTAAAGGGCGATAGGGCCCAAATGAAACACACCGTTGTCCTTGTTTCGAGTCACTCTAAAAACTCACAAAGTTGCGTTCCAATCGATGAGTCCGGGTTTCCTTGTTAGACACTTTATAAGAGTTACGCAGCTGAATAACTTTTGAAAAAACACACTAGGTATGAGGTATCATAGAAAATCAATGAATGCTCCACCGAGAAAGTATCAGCGTTATGGTACCCATTACTGTAATATGTAGCGGGTCGTCCTCAGAGGAACGAGACATCCTCTAATGCAGATAATAACTTTGGCATACGCCCAACACGCGTTAGATGTTGTTCTCGCACGCAGTCAACAAAACTCGAAAGAAAAAGCGTTTTCGTGTGACTTATTACCAGCAACTAATCGCTGGACGCTTTGGATGCCAGAGCTAAGTCTACTCTAACTGCGAAACTGTGTGGCCGAATGTGCCAAATAGAAAACGTTATGATTATGGATGGTTAAGGCGGAACGTTTCGTTAATACCAGAAAAGTGGTAGATACTGCTTAATAACTAGGACCCTGGCTTTAGAACGACGACCATACACAATCATTTTTAACCGACTTCAAAAAGGAGGAGGTTATAGATTCGACCCGTTTGTATGTTTTTTTTTTATGTTTGTCCCCCCATAACTCCTCAGCATATGGACCGATTTTGATGATCTTTTTTTTATTCGAAAGAGGGCGATGCACCGGTGGTCCCATCCTACACTGCATCAACATTGGCCTAATATTTTGCCAGTTATGGTTAATAATAAAGATTATTGTCACCTAATTATTATTATTTTATGTACGTACGCGCATATCTCCTCAGCATGTTGTGTCAATATATATAAAACTAAAAAGTTAAAAATAAAAAAAAAATTTAAAAAAATAAAATTGCATTAAAAAGTTAAAAATAATTTTTTCCCTTATTTAATCTACGACTCCCATATTTTTTAAGTCGGTGCCTCATCATTTGCACTGTGTAAATCTGGCACCGGCTTAAAAAATATGAGAGTCGTAGATTAAATAAGGGAAAAAATTATTTTTAACTTTTTAATGCAATTTTATTTTTTTGAAGTCGGTTTTAATTTTTGTAAAATTTTAATGAAAACATTTCGTTCATTCATCCAGCATTTACATACATACATACATATTTACATGTTAATAATTAATTCACAGATTATGAAAGTTACGAAAATTAATTAAAACTAAGTTACTAGCACTGAATAATACATACAAATTTCATTAAAAATTACATGAACATCATATAAATACATCTGTACTTCTACGATCCTGAGGAACAACTTTTAGTTGGAAACGGATGCCTTATCGATTAGTAGGTATTTTGCAGTGGCATTTGATAGATGTTTCTCTGAAAATGAAAGGTTGTATTAGCGCTGGTATACTTATTTGATCAGAACACAAATCACGCGTACTTATGAACCTCTCAGCATTTCAGAAACAAGGATCGGTCGGTGCGCAATAATGAAAGTGTAGCTGGTGAAAAGTATCCCGAGAGCATCAGATGCTCGGCGCCACATTGCCTCGACCCAAATAGTAATAATACCATCGGCGAAGGCGGGCAGAAGACGCTGTTGCGAGTGATGAAGGACGAGGAAGAACGATCGCACACCACCTACATTTGCAAATCGTGAACGTAGCCAGAGCCTTCTGTTACATTATTATCTGCCATGCGAGGCATAAATTTCACGGCAACTGCCTCTTCTTCCAACGACTTCTTCGTATCCCCCTATACCATCCCGTTTACGATGTTACCAAACGTATCCATCCGCCGAGGATGAAAGAACCACTTTGTTTCATGTACGCGCGCATATGTATCGACGATTATATCGGGTCTGTTTGCGTGGGATCCCGTTCAGAGTGAGAAATATCCTGTTTTCGGGGAGAATGTCATATCGCGAGAAACATTAAGGGTCGGGGATAGAAACTTTTCTCATACTGATAAATCAGCTGATGACACCCACGGATGGTTCCCTCGGAAAACTTTGGCCATATCGATGCTATAAAAGGATGACGCGGCTGGGTCAGTAGGGGTGTCGTTTGTCAAGCGACTACTCGTGTTAATTTGCTGTGAATTCGGTAGGAATAAACTGTGAATAAGCTTGGAACAAGGAACAATGAATTCCCGTATAATTGGACAACTTACTCGCGCTCCTTCAACCTGCATGCTTCACTCGTGATTTAATACTAAAGCTTTCAGAAATTACATGGATTTCCTAATGGAAGAACTGTTTTACCAAATTTGCGTGCTAAAATTAGCCAACCCGGCGTCTTTCAATTCTCCCATAAACTTCGATGTCCCTGATATTGTTAATAGCATAGGTAAAGTATTCTGCAAGTTGTAAACATTGACGATAATACTGTACTTCCAAGTTTTCAAAGTATGTACATATTATATGTATATGTAGGTATAAATCTATTACCTATATCTATTGTCCAAAACAGCGAGGGCCAGTTGGGCCATTAAGGAGCCCGACCTCCATGATGTTTACCAGAGCCGCGCGGAAGGGGAACTCGAAAGCCAACATAACGTGGACGTGCAAAGGGTAGAGAAAACTATAATAGTGTACGGTGCAGGCTCATACGGGTAGGATAGGCCTGAATGACTGGGATTCTTGGGGGCCCAGTGTTCGCGCTGGAAAACACCATGGAAATCGCGCTCCTGAATGGCCCAACTGGCCCTCGCTGACCTAAAATCATACCAAATGTCATATAAATCGTACTATTTTAAACGAATTTAGCTTAAAATTATGCAAATCAATTTTTCATGTAATATCCTTCATTATGATCCGAATTGCGTCGTTCCGAGTGTTATTTTCGTCGGAGGGGTGTAAGGAATCGATTGGCATCGTTTTCGCAAAGATCTGATGAGAAATGCGGAACTTGAACATTTCTCACTTCTTAAGGGAGGATTCTCGTGTGACAGCCCCCGAAATTTATGATTTTTTTTTAACAAACTATTGGTAATATTGCATTAAACTCTTTTGGGATGTAAGGATCTTTAAACTTGTAGAATTTTTTTATGTCGATCCATCTTATTATTTATTAATTATTGTGGAATCATGTTAAACTCTTCGACCATGTTGGCGTCAGGTGTAGCACCTGTCACAGTCATCCGATTGCAAGAAGAAGAAAATTTTCTTAAAGTTAAATCATTCACGCTGGGACTGGACCTAAAATTTTAATTTTAGTTTTTATTTTTAATACTTTTTTCGTCGATATAAAGAATAAGTAATATGAAAAATTTGTCTAAGGATAAAACTTACTTTTGCTTTCAAACGCCATAACTCTATCAATTTTCATTTTTTTTTCTTTAAAGTGGACCAGTCACAGCGTAAACTATCTAACTTTAAGAATCTTCTATTTTTTTTTGCAATCAGATGATTGTGATAGGTGCGACACATCCTGCCAACAGGAGTTACATCGTCGAGGAGGTGGAAAAGATTCCACAATAATTAATAAATAATAAGAAGAATCGATAAAAAAATATTTTCTGCAAGTTTGAAGATGCCTCTGTATATCCCAAAAGAATTTAATCAAGTATGACCAACCGTTTTTTTTTTTTAAAAATTCTTAAATATCAGTTACTTTTGGGGCTGTTAGACGCATAGACTTATATAGACGGAGCGGAAGAGAGGACTGTAGGCGAGGGGACTGTAAGATCGGAGGGGCAAAGGCAGAAACCATACAGGCAATTCGGTAGTTAGGTTCGGATGTATTCGGTTCTTGTCGGTTCGGCATTAACGGCTATGTTCAAAACAGAACCACTGTTGCTCAACTATTACTGTTCTAAAGCGTCGTAGTGGTCGTTGTAATATATACTCATATATTAATCATTTAATTGAGTGTAACTAATGACTTATTGCGTGGTAAGCGGTTGTGCAAATCGCAGGAAAAATAAAAACTGCGAACAGTTGGAGAAAGAAAAAATAAATAATGATAGGATTCGATTTCACATGTAAATAAATAAATATACATACATAACCAACAATTTATATATCCTTACTTCCTTATCCTTATCCTTACTAATATATAAAACTGAAACGTTGTCTGTTTGTTTGTCCTTCTTTCACGCCTAAACGGCTGAACGGATTTCATTGAAATTCTGAATATACATTACACACGTCCTAGATTAGATTATAGGCTATTTATTTTTTTTGGTTTAGGCTTTTTTATTTTTCAAACATCATAAATAATTCCCCGGTGAAACCGGTATACTTAACCTTTTCGACTAAGTATCCCTCATAGATATATATAACGTCATTGAATTTCCGAATAGCTCCGAGGAGGAACGGAGTTACCCGATTTGCCTGTATGACAGTCCCCTTACCGCGAATCTTACAACCCCCCTCAGAAACGCTCCGTCTATATATGTCTATGGTTAGACGAGAATCCCCCCTTAATGGGTATTCCAGCTCCTTCGAGGGTCGAAAGCCATAACACACGGTGAGGCATCGCGGGGTGTTCTTTTCGCCACGGGGTTTCGAAGTGATTTTTTGTGGTCGAAATTCCGTATCTCATTATCAGTGAATTCTCAACGGATTTTTATTTTGTTCTGCTCGTTTTATCGGGGATTAAATTTACTAAAATGTAAAATGCCCGAATTGCCACGAAAATAAGGTTTTTTCTATCTTCTTTTCTGACCAAGCTTGAAAACTTTAGTAGAACAATCCTTAGGGCTATTTTGGAAACATTTTTCTTATCTAAGTAGTTTTTTTTACGTAAAATCTTAATTGGAACTTCGCAATAGCGAACAACTTAAAACGGGCGAATTTTTGACACATCAAAATATTTGAAATACAACTTTACCATGCCTGAAATTTTGGAATGTCTACCGAGTTTACTACAACCAGAAACTTCTAACATATCAATTTAATGTATGATTATAGAAAATAATAGCATTCAGAAATATTGGAAGAAGTCAAACCCGTGATCTATTATTTTACGCTTTTATTTTTGTTTATTAATAAATAATACATACCGAATCTTTCCGAACCACTTATTTTTCATTTTTAGTGTGAGTAAGAATATAATAAACAAATTCAGAGAGGAATTAGCTGCGACTATCTGCGCCTTCGGCGTCAATCCGATTTTGTTTAGTAGGTGATAGCGCCCAAAGTGACTTTTTGTGGACAAAATTCCGTATCTCATTGGCAGTAAATTCTCAACCGTTTTTTATCTTGTTTGGGTCGTTTTGTCGGGGATTAAATTTGCTACAATGTCATACAGTAGCTTTCAAAATTTCTTTAGGGTTTAAAAAGAACAAAAAATTTCTGAACGTTATTCAAGGACCTTCTTCAAGTTCGACAGACGGAGTTGAGCATTGTGATCTCAAATTCGAAATTAAAGGATCTAATGTTATTAACATATTATGCATCACGTCCTCATTTATTGTCACCCTATGAAGAAGACAAAAAAGATGTAGAGTATATGGAAGAAGGCTAGTGTTTTCTTGATTAAATTTGAATTATTTAATCTGTATTTATTTTTTATTTTATCTCCCTTTGATGATATATGAAATCAAAATGGTTAATAAACTCGTTGTCACGGAACCAATAATTCAGAATTATTTTGTTTTTCATTAATCCGTAAAGAAATTTTGACAACTACTGTATGACATTTTAGCAAATTTAATCCCCCACAAAACGAATAAAAAAATATAAAAATCGGTTGAGCGGCACCCCGCACAGTGGCTTGTTTTCTAGGGAATTGTGAATAAATTCAATTTCCGACTTGACAGATAATGAAAATGTAAATACGTGAAAATGTTCTTAAATATGTCTAGTATAATGGTCAAAGTTTGTTTTTTCTTTAAAAGTAATACCGACTGCTCTATAAATGTTTAAAGTTGAACAAAATTTTTGAGGCACTTCTCGGGGCGTTCCATTTCTTCTGTGTCTAGCGCATCAAAGATTGCAACAAATCTGTGATATAGTTGACAGTATAGTATATTTCAAGGCGAACAAAATGACCCATAGATCAACGTTTTCCGATTCTTTTAACGTTTTCTGTAACGTTCTTAGATAAGCACATTTTATTTGCGGCAATTTTACGTATATAAAAAATGTGCCGCAATGTGCCACGCTGAAATTTGTTTTATAAGGAAGGCAGGAGTGTATACTATCGAGTCGAAAAGGAATCAGCTGCTGCTAGGTGCACCTTTTTGTGTTAGGTGCCGAAAACCATTGTAAAGTAAAAGTAACTAGGCAGCAAACCGTCTCCTTTTTCATGACTTACAAGGAGAGCTTGCCTCCGATTGCTTTGTACTTTGGATATGTTTTAGAGGACCGAAAAATAAGAAATGCGTGTCTTTTTATTTTGGCCCGTTTGCATATTTAGGAGGTAAAACCACCACTCAAAGTTATAAGAAGAGGTACAAAAGTAACTGACGACAAGAATATCGTGCACATTAGGGTGGCTATTATTTACTCTTGGTAAAAATTTTTTTCAATATTTTCTTCGGGGCACCCTCCAGAATAGTTCCAAATAATTAAAAAAAATCTGTGTAAAGTTTCAGCTCGATCGGATAACGGGAAAGGGTGCCCCTGGGCCGTTAAACATTTAAATCATTATTTAACAGCTCGCGAAGTCGATTTTATATAACGTCTTCCAAGTTATTGATTAAATAAAAAAATATGTCAAACAAAAGTTGTAGATCCGGACAAGGAGCATCTTTTTTGGTGTATTACTATTTTTCGTGCGACAAACGGTTTTCGAAAAATCCGAAAAACTAAAAAAAATAAACTTTTTTTTTTTTCAAATTTTGAAAGTTTAAATGCTTCTAGAACGCTTCTTATTTATGAAGGTGAACAAAAAAATGGAATTTTTATTTTCGAGGATGTGGAACAATTAGTCAACAAAAAAATGGAACATTTTATTTCTCCTGATTTCAACAGATTCTTTCAAAGGTTTTTAATACCTACCACATTTTTTGGAAAAGACCCTTCTACATGGGGTGATGACGAGGCTTTCCAAATTGGGTGAAACATCGTGAACGGATTAAAAGTGGTAAATGACACCGCTGAGCGTGGCGTTAAACTTATAGAAGAATATAACAAAATATTATCAAAAAATGAAGAGGAGAAACAATTTATACTGCAGAATGTGACGGAATATAGAAAGCAGTATCCTGACGTCACAAAAGAGAATTTATCAAAGGATTTTTAAAGCATTTTTAATATAAAGGAACCCCTAATAAATACCTCCGTGGCTATTTGAATTTTTCAGACACATTTAATACTGTGTTTGTTAACACAGTCGCGTCTAGGGCAAGATCTGCTCGGTCTTATCGAACGTCCACGAGCAGGTCTGGGACGCAATACTTTCATGACATTTCTATTCGTAATTTACATAATAGCTATAATAACTTATTTCCAGTCTTAGAACTGCTTTTCTTCTGTATAATGGAGCGTTATAATGAAAATCAAAAATGTTTAATATCTCCATCGTTTATGGATATATGAAAAAACTCTTCAGACAAAAGTTGTAGTATATAAAGAGGCGAATATAATGGAAGGAAACAATTTTTTTTTCAAGGTCACTCTTTTGAGTTTTCAAGGTCGCGGACGTTTTTTTGTTAACAATCGTATATGCTGTGTATGTATTCTAAAACACAAAAAAAATACAAATTCAACGATATGTCATAATGTATATTTATGTCAAGGTTTAAAAAGTTCAAAATTTTCAAATTCGTTGCGCGTCCTTTTCCCGTGGTCCAATCGGGCTGAAATTTTTTCCAGATCATTTTCTTAATAAGTGTCACATTTCTGGGGTACGGGACCAAAAAAATCTGATGGTCGAAAAATAAGGTCCACCCTAGTGCACATAGCAAGTTATGACGCAAATGAAATTTATATCCTATTTTATTCAACACAATGTTATAATATTCTTTAAACTAACAATAGGAATATTTATGTAAACAAATGAATTAAACAAACAACAAAATTTTTCTCTTGTGTTTCAAGAGTGGTAGAATATACCCCCAAAAGTTTGAAAATGTTAAATGTTAATTTCATTATAAAAACTTTCAGCCGAGACTGTAGAATGTCCCCTTAACGTCCGAATGGTCAATAGTTGATTAACAAGGGAAGTTAGGGAACCCGGAAATTCAGAAAAATTATGAAACCTGGTGTGCAAGTAGAGTAATTCATCCGTAACACAACTATATTTTTTGTTGGTGCCATCGTACGGTTTTAGGGGCTCAAATTACCTCTCGAAAAAACAGAATTTCATTTTCGTGGAATATCTCGTGAATGGTGAGAGATATCGAAAAGAAGTTTAAACAGAAGTTACATCTTTTTTTATATCTACAAAACCGCGTAAAATTAATTTTCAAAACATCCATACCTATCAAGTTACCCCCACCACCAACCCTTAAATTTCAGTTTTTGTATTTTGTAAATATATGCAGAAATACCATTGAATAACCTCTTTTCATACATATAAATAGTTTATGAATTATGTTTCTTTTTGTAAACAAATAAATCCTTCATTTTTACCACTTTTTCGTTTGCAACAAAAATAACAATATATTTGAAATCAGCAGGTCGAAATACGTAGGAATAGGGCATAAAATAATTTATTCACAATTTTTCCCTATAAACACGCCACTGCATATACATATGTATGTCATTACAAAAGTTTATTCAAACGTAGGATAATAATAATAATCATAATAACCAAAGGATAAGACGTAATTGAATCGTTTATTCAACTGAAAAGCACAGTCATACATTACTATTATTCACTTTCGTAGTCGACGTTAAAATAGTTACATGAAATAACCATGGCTCCTATCAAATAAATAAAATATTTGGTTTTGTGTTACATTCAGTTCATCGTGAACCGAAGGAGACATCTTAGAAAATAAGCATGAAGATAACATAGTTTCATTGTCCATTAACTTTTTCGATCTCGTTATGCACAAAAACTAGAACGGTGCAATATTTTTCTTACACGCGACTGTTTCCTTTTCATTAATATTTCCTTCATACATCCATGTTGTTGTATATCAGTTTTGTGCCTCCAACTTCTTTGTGATTACTAAGTTTTCATGACACATGCATATACCCTTGCCAACACTGTTTGTTTATATTGAACGTGTACTGGATATCGAGTGACCTTCGTTGTGAGCATAAGTGGGACTCGAAACAAGAAGGACAACAAGCTGATACAGGATATAAATTAGAATAGTAGTCTTAGACGAAGATCTCGTGGACCGATTGCATCCCACACCCTTGCACTCACACACGAATTGATAACTGTCGTGCGTGTAACGGCCTCTATAACATTCCCTGTCAGCGTTCCGCCATTTCGCGCACTCGCGCACAGTTATATATTCCTGGGAATCCGTGAAGTAATCTGAAAATCCACAGTGCTATTTTGTGAAAAATCGGGATGAAAATAAGATGAAAAACTGGAGCGGATAAAAATGTTTTACTGCAATAAAGTCGCTATGGAAAGTTTCAAGGGTGCAGCTATTATCTTGAAAGAAGCAATAGGTGAATTTAATTTTGAAATTTGATTTTCGTATTGTAAACTTGCCCTTACACATGTATACGGCTTTGCGGCAAAATGCGTGAGACGGTGGGCAACGTTTCAAGTACTTTATGTCCACTTTATTCACTGCGCAATCCCTGTTTCTTTTGCTGTTACATTGATAACACTTGATGGCTCTGGATTCTTCTTACGAGCATTCACAATAAATCACATGCAAACGTGGAGCAAAATAAAAATATTAGGTAACAGATTTATTGCGTTCTTTCCTTTGCACATTTTTTATTTACACTTGAACACAAAATTTTGAAGGGAGTTAGCAATAACAATAACATTAATGTAAAACATTTTCATTTTTAAGTGAATATTACTAACAACCAGTACAGATATTTACGCACTTGGCACATCATTGCTCGACTACAAAATATTCTACATTATCGACGACCGGTAAACGCTGTACCAACATTGTAAAACTTACCCCTTTGAACAACGAGCAGGAATAACAATATATGCAGCGTATTTAATTTCAGCTGCATTATTTACTTTTGCTTTAATAATCTCTTCAACTTTTTCTCAACTTCAATTTCGAATTTCTCGGTGATTGGTAAAAGGCAAAAATATTAATCTTACCACCAACTGACTTTCATAAATTGTATATCCTCGCTAATTTGTAACTACGTTAAATGTTTTCATCCCATTGCCCTTCATCGAGATTCTAGACAATGAAACACATACCGTAAAGAATAACGATACTGCGCATTAATTCATCAGGAACCATCATATTATACGAGAGGTTATACAGTACCTTGGTAAATGAATGATTCGGTGAAGTGGGGAAGTTATTTCCTGTTTGGTTGTTGATACGGTCGAATCTTCTATTTAATTTAATGTTGTAACAAATTTGCAAGCTATACCTCAGAAGGAGGTTAGAATTGAATTTATTAATTTCTTACTTCCCTTGTCGTGAATGCTTCCATCGCCTTGAACATGACAAATAAAATCGATACATCGCTATATCGACCAAGCGTTAATAATTTGTTTCCAAATTTTCGTCTTTTAATAACATGACATAACTGTGTAAATACATTGCTCTAAGATATAAAATCATAAGGAGAAAGTAAAGCATCCAAAACAAATAAAATGTATCTAGAGAAACAAAACATTACCAGTGAAATCTTATTTAAAAATTAATACATATTCCTTAAAATGTCTAATCTAAAATATCATGCTAAACAAGTGTATGATGAAGTAGAAAATTTGCAAAGCTTCTTGCCACTAATCAGTAGCATACTGAAGCAGCGCTGTCTAGCGGTGGGCCCCTTAAGTGCCTGCTCTGCTGGAACTGCCAGTTAGAACCGCATTAAAATATTTTTAATCCGTACTGATGCGGTTTTCTTTCCGTGCAATCTAGATTGAACCAGATGGAATATTTTCTCTCAATTTCCAACCGGGTGTGCATGTAAAAATCTTGGTGGTATCTAATATCTATCTGTACTTCCTTGCGCAATTTGTCATCGGTTCTACTCGAATTTACACGAAGTTGTTCTTAAGTAACTTTGTTCATTTTTTAAGCTGGTCCTATCTGAAAATTCAGATCCAAATCAATATGGAATTTATTGGTATTTTCAAGTTATTCTGCGACCAGTTCTTACACAGATTTGCATATCGTAAATGCATGTTGAAACACACGTATTTCCGGATGAAATGAACTCAAATTTTTAGTTGTTTCTAACTGGAATCCAAAAGTGCAGACCAAAATTCAGATGGGTAAACAGTGTAGTTGTTGGCCATCTGGCAGTGATTGGCCTTTTTTTAAAAACATGAATATTAAGAAATAATGTACATTATGCCTTTTATAATGAACATATTCAGATACCTCCTACTTTCATGCGTCGAATGCAATGACTATTTCGAAAAATAGACGACTTGAAATCGATGCTTGAAAACTACAGTGATTGAATTGAATAGCCATACGGTTACATCAGGCAATTCTTAGATAATTTAATGCATTTATGATATATATATATATATATATATATATATATATATATACTCTCATATTCGTTATATAGACAAATAAAGGTTTAAACTTTATAAAAAAGGATTATTTATTCAAGAAATTATAGGGGAGACCGGGGATAGTTTGGACATGGGGATACATTGGACAGTTTGAAAATTGCCTCCATAGTGTCATGATGATTGCAATTTTTTTGTAGTTTGTGCCTATATGCACACCAAATCAACTGATATTCAATATGGCGTGTTGCATTCACGAATGACAAGGCATTTCACACTTTTCAATTCTTGTATGTTACTGTATAATATTTTCATCTACCTTTTGTTGTGATTGGGATACTTCATTATGGAAAAATTTAATTGAACTTTTTTGAGGCATTGCTGAATGTGTTTAGAATAAAGTAATACTATGCAAAAATCAAAGTATCCTTTTTTAGGAAAGGCACGAATAATTTTGTTTCGATATGATATGAGGGGTTATATTGGACAGATAACACGTAGGATAGGCTTGAATGACTGGGATTCTTAGGGGCCTCAGTGCTGCCACTGGCCCAAGAGGACAGTTATTTCAGCCTATGAATACACACTCTTGCAGTTTTTCTTATCCGATATACACCCGCGGTATCATTGGCTTCGAGTTCCCCTTTCGCGCGGCTCAGGAAAACACCATGGAGGTCGGGCTCCTTAATGGCCTAACAGGCTATTTGTCATTTTAAATAAATTATATATTCATTGGATTATTCATTATCATTTCTTTCCATCTGTCCAAACTATCCCCGTGCTATGTCCAATGTAACCCCACCAATGGGGATACTTTGGACAATATGCATCTCTGAACTTTTTTCATCTCAAAGTAATACTAGGGAATGTAAGGTCCGTTTCTCAGGTTCAAATGAATAGCGCACATTCTGAGCTATCGAATGGTGTACAATTTATAGTCGTAAGGCATCTTACAGGCCCGCTAAAGACTATTAATCAAAAATTGTCCAAACTATCCCCGGTCTCCCCTACATTATTGCAGAAATTATAGGTGGCCAAGAACTGTAATGTAAATAATGTTCCAGGACAGTCATTGGCCACGAGGCCAATGGGTAGCTAACAGTCATAGCAACAGTGAAATAGCTGTGTTGTGATTTTAAAAGGTTATGTTTTAAAAGAAAATACTATTAATACAATGTAAAAGAAGGTGCAATACTAACTAATATAGAAACATTTAAATAGTAAAGGTATTATAGGTTATATATTTTTAAGAATATTACATTACATTTAGTTCCATTTTATGAATATATCCATTTTTATTTAATAATTTAAATCCCGTTTCTAACCGAATTAATTAATTATTTTACATTAACATTATTTCATAATTAGGCCTTAGAGCATTAAGAATTAGGTAGGGTATATGTTACATATAGATTATGAAATAGTGGCCAATAACTGCCAAACGATCGGCCAATCGTTGCCTTCGTCTGACCAATAACTATGTGTTTTGATAGGAAACGAATTTTCTGTAAAATTTTTGTGGATCCTTCTACCTACTCTTTCTTTAAATAAATTCTATTTCTAGACTATTAGAGTCGTTTACAGCTATTAACCGTAATTGTGTTCCTAAAGCTAGCAAAATAAGACTTATAATTCAACGCTTATGTGAACCTCCGACTTAGGTGGCCAACAACTACACTGTTTACCCTTACTCATCAGTTTTTCCAAGCCATTTTACTACCTGGTTTTATTTGTTTTCGCGACACATTGATGGTCCCTCGACCAATTTAGTCGGGTTGTCAAGGAGTCGTCGTATAACCGTTACACTTACACCGTGAGCTGAGGTTCGATATAATTTTATTCTTAAACCTAATATATCAAGAGCTTCTGCCATGTCGATCTTGCATCGAAGTCTTGATCACGGAGCAAGTGGCCATTAATTTTCTATCCGCCAATCCAGTGAAACCCGGGCCAAATTCTTTCTCTTCAAACCCCATATTGATCTCGTGAATTGTTTGATCTGCCAATCCGGATTGCGACAGATTCAACGGAGTTTGTGGCATATCCAGATTCAAACCGTAAGATTTTTTACCCGCAATTTCAGATGCCAGCCTTCCGGGTTTATACAAGTGGCAATCTCTGATAGAAACCGATGAATTTTCGATATGCAAATCCTCTTGAATTCAACCGGATTCTTTTTTGAACTGCCAAAAATCACTTCTTGGAAATCCAGGTAGTACCGCATTCAACCAGATCGATCCAGTTCCAAATTCAATGCGGTTCTAACTGACAGTTACAGCAGGGTGTTCCCCTTTCAACTGCAATGTGTATTGTACCTATAGTACCTACTTACTAGTAGCATTGGCTCGCTGTGGCGACGTTTGTCACTAATCACACGTCACATGTAGCCAGAGATGGGCATTATTTAAATTATTAATTATTCGGTTATTAAATTATTTAATTATTTGAATAATAAAAAATTATTTGAATAACGTATCAAATAAACAGATTTTTATCTTTTTCCGTCGTCGAATAAGTATCACCAAACACTGATGAATCTGCAGTTCTGAATTTCTAATCAGATCTTTGCGAAAGTAACGTCAATCGATTCCTCGTATTTTCTCGATCAAATTGGCCCCAGAAATGATATAATTCGGACCATAATTAAGGAAATTACGTAAAAAATTTATTTGCAGAATTGAAAGCCCGTTTCTTTAAAAATACTTCGATTTATTTTATTTTCTGTGAATTTAATCGGGAGAATGCCAGGAATCCACTGGTGTCACTTTGATGCGATGAAACATAAACAAATTCAGATTCTGTATAGTCGATGACACATCGCCGAGCAACGGCGATCTTGCGCGGCTCGGGCCACAAAGGCTCTCGCCGGTTATTCGAGCTTCTAGGATAAAGATACAATGAAAGATGAAAAATTATTCGAAGCCCAAGATGAAAGGCCTTCGAATAAACAAAGTATCTTTGACCCTCGGATGAATTCCCGTCGAATACACTGCTTCATCCGTGGCGCTTCGAATAAGGATAAATCGTCTTATTCAATCTCCGAATAACGGATGAACGTAAAGTATCTTTTATTTGAGGTTATTTGGATATTATCTTTGCCCATCTCTGCATGTAGCGTCGTAGTCGCCTCTTTAGCGTCGCGCGGTATCCCTGTCGAAGCGGACGAGAGTGGGAGAACCCCACTGAACACGCGTGCTCTATCTCGGACAACGCTGCCGGGAATGCCGGGATAAACCAATTGCGTGGGCCGCTCAATCATATGACGTAAATCCGCTGGTTTCTCTTTATGGGGATATCGGAAGCATTTCTTGTATCCTTCATCCCTAAATTAATAGGCGAATGTTTTATCAGAGATTTACAAACGCCTGTCATGTGATTGAAAAAATAATAGGAATTTGTGAAAGAGTTCGCAAATCTTTAGTAGGCAGGTGTGATATGTGTTTATGGAAATGGAATGAAAGCACGTAGCATACCTTGTGTAAATATCAACGTACTATTGCGGTTAGATAATTCGTTGTTTTTATCATGTATGTATTAGGGCTGGGACTATTCGAATAATTTAATATTCGAATATTTTAGAAGTATTCGAATGCTACGAATAATAAACTTCGAATATTTGAATTTTATTATTCGAATATTTCAGTATTCGAATACTATTCGAGTATTTCAGTATTCGAATACTATTCATTCGAATACTGACCCACTTCAACATATCCGGTCGACTTGAAACTTTGCACACATACATAGTTCAATTTTGGCTCAAAATTAACTTACAATATTTCACCCTGACAAACTAACGAACTCACAACTGAAACTAAATGAAGGCTTGTAAAAAAATGAACCTAAAGAACTTGATTTATAATTCACACCATACTATTGGAATACATCAGTATTCGAATACTAATGTATACTTAAATATTCGAATAGTATTCGAATACTTAAATATTCGAATAGTATTCGAATACTTAAATATTCGAATAGTATTCCGATACTTGGATATTTGAATTATATTCGCCAAATAATTGAGCAACTGAAGTATTCGAATATTCGAATACCGAAAAATTCGACAAATAGTCCCAGCCCTAGTATGTATGCATATGATAAATAGAAACAAGCGAATCATTTACTTTACGTTATTGAAACCAAAACTCCTTTGTAACTTTGATAGATTTGATCTTTTCCCCATGTTATTAGGCATTTTTCACTGAATTTATTGAGTACTACTTGCACTACCATATAAGTATCGAAACTATCTTTTTAACATCCTGAATATTACTAGACTTAACCATCTATTAAACCACCTATCTATTTAGGTTTAAAATCCATTAAGGCATTATTACATGACAAAGTGATAGATATATGATACTGGATTTGCGATGATATTAATATACATAATTATGTATAAAATTGTTCATGTGTCACATTGTCTTCGCGGAATAACACCCTTGAACAATTACGAACAATAAAAACATTTCAGCTTGTTGTTTATTTACACATCGACTATAGTAGAATTATTTATTGTAAATAAAGTGCAACTTAATTTTTATATGTACTACCAGATATTACACATAAACCAATTCTTATATAGAAAACAAGCATTTCACACTTCTTAACAGCCCTCTTTTCTTCCACATTCAGCCACCTGTAAAAATTTTACACGGAAATGTATAAATTTCATATTTCTTTAGTCAATCGAGTCAACATGTTATATGTACTTGAATTGATATTGTTAAACAAATATCCATAATAATGAAGGAAATATTGCTGACCTAAAAATCTCAACAAAATTACGGTTATCCTTTCGAAACAAATAATTTTTTCCTCGTAGATTCTTTTGCGTCTTTATAGATAAATAAAAGGAATATTAAAGTGCTCCAGATAAACGGTATACTTTACATGCGAAGCATACATATTAATACAATACATTTACGATTGGACTTATGGTGGTAAACCATATTCTTGTTATAATGATTGAAACGTTAACTTATAACAGAAGAAAATGATTTTTTTATTGTAAATATTTGTCAATACGTATGAAAACCCAAAAGTTTATCGCTTGCACACTGTCTCCATCTATAATTGGCACTGCTTTAATGTAATAATTTTAAATGGATGATTCCTTGCTAAACTTGAGTTTCTACAAGTACAAGAAAATCCATTTCATTTCATTTTCTAAGTACTTAAAGGGCCTTTAAAATTGGAAAATCTCTATTACTGACATTTCATTGAAAAAATGATCTGCATTAGCTACTTCCATGGAGGAAATATGATATATTACGTTGTAAAATAATATCTTTAATAATGAAAGACGGGAGGCAAGATATTTACCATGCAGAACATAACCACCAAAGATGTGTCAGGGACGCACCGTGTGCTAATTATGTTAAATGCCAACTGCTGTAAGCAATATGCAGTTAAAAAGGAGACCACAAGTACAATTCTTAAAAAAGAAAGAAACGCAATATATAGTATTGACTACCAGAGTAAAGCCTTTGATTTATGTGTATATAAAATCTGTTGAATCTAACTAACAATTTATTAAATAAGTAATCAACTAAAGTACATACAGGTATCATATGTGTCATGAATAATTATTTACATGAACACGTTTATCATGATTTCTTAAGAAAAGATACTTGAAATTCTAATGGACTGTTTTCATTTAAACGCCATTTTGCGAGTTCGTGTAATAGGTACCCGCCGATTCGTTTAATCTAAATCGCAAAATGTAATGCATACGCAAGAATTATTAGGTACATCTTTATCAGATAACAACCGTATCTCATTTATCTAATTATAAATAAATGCAAATACAGATCTGGCTGAGTGAAATCACAATTGCGCATAGGCGTACTAAGTACACAGTCACATACATACTTCGGTCATCTTGTGACGGAAATAGGCTGATCTGTAAATCGTAATTACAATAATGAGAGTAGTAATGATTTATGAAAGTAATAAAGACGTTGTTCGTTCTACTACAAAATAAATTAAAAAAATTTATTTACATTGCTTGGTATAATCGAGATATTACCCACATAGGACACGATGTCTTGAAGACGTCCATTTTGCCTCAATTTTTGGGCCTTAACAACTGACTTCCTGATTTGTAACTTTGGACGTCTTTAAGACGTCTTCTGGACGTTAGTGGACGTCTTTGTGTTATGTGGGTAGGTTGTTGGAAAAGGCAAAAGGCTTCTTGTTTGTATACCTACTAATCCTTACTTTAAAGAAAGTTATAAAGTTCTATAGAATAAAAGAATTGTAATAAATTGAAGGAAAGGCATTGATATAAAATAATTAATATAATCAAGCTGAAAATGGTAGAGAAACAATCTTCTGTAATTACCTACTAGAAAAGGAATTCTTCTGTGTGATAATTCCTGACGACATGTAGCGCAAAAGACATTTTATAAATACGTGTATATTCCCTAAGTAGTAGCATTTATTTGTTGGGAGTTTGATGGGCCATTGACGTGTTATCGGTTGGTCAACAGTTGAAGTGTTGCTCTGTTATTAAATGGGCCAACGATTGTCACCAACATAAAGGCCCAACTGAAGGTTTCTTTGCATGGGCCCAACTGAAGGATTCTTTCCAAAAGACGTCTTAAAGACGTCCAGAAGGTGTCTTAAAGAACTTAAAAAGACGTCGTAAAGGCGTCTTCTTCAGGTCTGGTTTAGGAAAAAAAATTTGGCGGCGAGGAGAATCGAACCCAAACGTCACGCTTACGAAGCAACCTTTTCTTTTTTTTTTATTTTTATTAATTATACTTTGCATAAAATATACATTACATATGTATCTTACTATATATACAATGTACTGTGCGCTTACTGCTTAACAACTAGTACCTGCTTACATAATACTAAGCTTAACCTAGGGATATTACTGTATGTACTTAGTCTACTCGCTTACGATTTTGTTTAATACCCTGTTCTGATTGCTTTTATAATTAGCGATAATGACTGGAGTACAGGAAAGGAATGTATGTCGCTCAAAAAACCTGCCTATAAAAGTTATACCTATATATTAATTCGTATACTGTGAGGTTTCACTCCTGATAGAATAGTTGCAAGGACTGATACGGTAGTTTGTGTTTGAGTCTAAAAGGAAGGTTAAAACTTCTGATTTCAGTTATATTTTTTGTTAGTTCGTTGTTTCCTAGTTGAGTGGTATAGAAACGTTCTGCTAATTCTCTTATGTGATCTAAATAATGGTATCTCAGTCTTTTCATGTAGATCCTTGATTCTAGCATATCTACTCTCGGATAGTACTAATCTAAGGCACTTCTTTTGGTACACCTGAAGTATTTTAATATTCGTTTGAGAAGCTCCACACCATACAGGGCAGGCATAAAGAATAGTAGGTCTAAGTATCATTTTATAAATCAATTTCTTATTGATTTTAGATAAATTTGGAGAAACCATTATGGGGTATACTTTTCTTTGTATAGAGTAGGCTTTGCGCAAGACTTGTTTGATATGTTGCTTATATGTTAGCTTGTTGTCTAGATGTACTCCTAAGTACTTTGTACTATATGATGGTTGTGTTTTATGATTATATACCTTAATTGGCTGATAGATTCTGGTGTCTCTATATTTTTTACTGAACACTATTACTTCTGTTTTATTGGCATTCAGAAGGATTTTCCATGAGTCATAATGTTTGGTTAATAAGTCTACATGTATTTGTATTTGTTTAGCTGCTACTGCTGCACAAAATGAGTGTGCGTAAATCGTACGAAGCAACCGCTGTTCGCAACTACTCAATACAGTTCCTCGTAAACACTTTTAATTTCTAGGTACATAACTATTTAGTATTAATTGTTTATAAAAAATGCCCAGTGACGCGAAATATTTTACAAAATATCATCATTCGACCTTAAAATTTCACGTTCGTCTTAAGCCAGACGTCTTTAAGTTGTCTGAAGACAGGTGTCTTAAAGATTCCCTAATAAGGTAGTGAGACCTTCAGACCAAAAGCAAACGTAAAATGGACATCTTCAAGAAAAGCACCTTTTTTCTGAATTGATATTATTTACACTTCTTTGGACTAAAGTGGAAAAATTTAAAGAAATAAATAAATTCGACTGCATACAACAAAACTTTAGTGGGCCCCAAACTATGGCCCGACATTAACAAACTGCGATATATATACGTATTTATAAATAAGAAAAGAAAAATCACAACTTGGAATATAATAACAGGTTTTTGGAGTTTCTGACGTTTGTACAACATTTAAATGTTGTCTTACTTTGGGTTGTCCCAATGCTGTATCATCGTTGTAACTTTTTTGTTAATTAAGCAACCATAGAAATTGTAGGCCCAACATTGAATATTCGTAGGCAAACTGTCGTAACTTTTTTGCCGTAGGCTTTTTGGAAATTTGTTGGCAAAACCACTAACTATATCCCAATTAATTCCCAACTGTTGGCCAGCTAAATATGCTACTAGGGTCCTCACTTATTCAAGTAGTTGAATCTGTTTTATAATCACAACATGATCTGCACGTGTGTGAAAACTGAAAATGTTGTTTTAAAAAAGCAATTACCTAAATCATTTTGTTCTGGACACTGGTTGTGTAATTTCCCCCTCAATCTTTTTTTATAAATACAACACACATTTTGCATCAGCATAATGAAGAAAAAAATGGGTTTCAACTTTCAACAAATGGTGGAAGAGGTTTGCTGACAACGTGGAAGGGTATCTTCCACGTTCCTTTCCGAGTATTGTTCGCGTGCGACTTATTATACGAGCTTCCATGACATTTCATGACGTTCAGTATGTCACAGGAAAAGGGATATTATCCACTTAGCGTGTTCCAAACCACCACTTTACGCTCCATTTGAACATGAAGCTCTTTGTATCGCCCACGGCCTTCCCCATTTAACATGTGGCCCTACCTTACTCGTCAAAACAATCGCATTTTTTGCTATCATCCCCTTGATTAAAGTCGCCTGACTTTGCGTCGCGTTGCCCACAGCAACTTGAGATTCCCATTTTCTCCCTCCCTTGTAAGAACGAGCAGCAATCGTTTGGAAAAATAAATTTACATAATTTTACATTTTTCTTGCTAAGGGGTATTTATGCGATGGAATAGACTCGGCCAGCATCCTGGCCTTCCCGGCGAACATCAGCTTTTGTCCCTTAGAGACCCGGAAATGTAATACTTAACGTATTTCACGAATGCCTTAGTTAAGCATTACGCAAGGAAACTTTTATCGATAGGGATTACAGTATACAGGGTGTTCGGCTACTGATGGTCCTCCTTGTAGTGGGCGATTCTACATGCCAAAATATGACGAAGATATAGATTAAAATTTTTTAATATCGCGCTCCGTTTTCGAGAAAATTGGCTTTGAATTTCAGCTAAATACGCGCGCACCGAAGTAAATATGTGTAGGGTAAATCCGGGAGACGCGGTCGGGCCGGAGAGTTGGTCGTGTCGCTATATTTCAGAGTCTATACGTAAAAATGCATTAAAGTGCAGACCAATTACTTCTCTAGAAGCCAAATAGTTGAATGAATAGCGTTATTTCGCTTCCTTCTGTGGTTTTCTGGATTCATAGGCTATAAAAGGTAAATTGATGTTACATTTAACCTCTTTTGTCAAACAGCGGTTGTACAGAATCGTATTTAAAATATACTTCTAAGTTTATTTTCCTTTAATGTTTGGAATAATAAGATAGTAGAGATATTGCGGGACAATGCAGCCAAAGTATTTGGCCATATTAACTCTTCCTCTCAAAGCTAACGAGAAGACCATGTCTCGCTGCAGAAAGGTGAGATGGTCGAGTTATGATTTTTTTATTATTTTTGTTTATTTTTTTATTTTTTATTATTATTTTATTATTATTTTTGTTTATTTAGTTTATTTATTCAGTTTTGTATTCATTTGCCTTGCTAATCGCAAGTAGGTAATTCACTTTTTCTTCGATGTGTTCTTTACTTGTTTAGCGTAAACAAATTAAATATCAATGAATCCGTAGTTGTATTCACTCATAAATAATTTTGCTTTATCCTTTGTTAATTTTCCATAAATAATTATGTGAGTGGTCTCTGCCAACGACGAAAACCATTTCTCCCGGCACCTCGGGGGAGGTGGTCAGATGTCATGACTTCAGTTTTCAACCTGATTTACAGTAAATATTGTCTTAAAGCAAATATCGACCAGTGTTTCTGAATCGGCATAAAATTCTGAACATATTAGGTTTGTTCTGATAAAATAAGCAATATCTCTATTAGTTTTAATAGCCATTTTATATTAGGTCGACCGCGTCTCCCGGATTTACCCTACCTACAGTTTTCGGCGGCTGAGGGGCACACGGAGATAAGGGGTATGCGTCGCGGCCGTTCCGTGGTTTCCGTAGGCTGTAATTCAGAGTCAATCTTCTTGAAAACGAGGCGTGATATTAAATTTTTTTTTCTATATTTTCGTCTTATTTTGGCCTGTAGAATCCCCATCAAATGAAATTTGTATTATTGACCATTTTTTTGTGAAAATTCGAAAACCGGTTTTTTTGGGAATAGTTGAAGTTGAAAACCGGTTTTTTCAAAAGTCGGTTTTTATATAAACCCCAGTGTTAAGAAAAATATACCAACTGACTGCTGAGAAAAATAGGGAAACAGAATAGAAAACGAGTAAAATAACTACATTTTTGTTAATCCTGCACATATCGCTCATTTGCTGCAACAACGACACAACTCAAAATTTGTAGTTTTTCAATTATTAGTATAGAAAAAGCGGTTGCTGTCTAACAAATTTTTCAAACCCGTTTCCCCTAAAATCGTGAATTTTGAGTTATGTCGTTGCAGCAAATGGGCGATATGTATTAGGGTTTATAGAAAAATCGACTTTTCAAAAAACCGGTTTTCGAATTCCACTATTCCCAAAATACCGGTTAAAATCGATTTCGAATTTTCACAAAAAAATATATTTAAAATAGAAAATAAATATTTATACCTATTTTAAAAATGTTCAGTTCTTTAAATATCTATCGAATTACAAACATATAATAAAATAAAATATAATCTATCTACCTATACAAAACCAAATAAATAAAAAAGAAAATAACTAAAATCCGTACAATTTTTTAGTTCATTTAATTTTTATGGATCCACAAAAATATAACACAAGAAAATACACTGCATTCAAAACCAAATGAAAAAAACTAAAATAAGTAAAATCCGTACAAAATATAATTTATAAATCTTAATTTCATTTATTATTTTTCTTCCGAAAATATGAGCTCATGAAGATTAGTTTTACAGTAAACTGTTACTTACTACAATATGCTTGTGTGCGAAGCGATTTCAAGTCAAAATGTTAACATTTTTAATTAAATAATGAATTAATTTTTACATATTAATTCTAGTACATAAAACCGGTTTTTTAACATTAAAAACCGGTTTTCAAATTTTACAAATTTATAACAAAAACCCGGTTTTTAAAAACCGATAAACCCAAATATGTATATTGAATTATATAAGAAATACTCATTTCGATTACAGAAAGTCATAGTTCGATCATCCGAATATCGTGTCGCTCGACTAGTTCGGATAACCGAGGTTCTGCTGCACATAGAAAAATCATCATCCATCAATCGAAACTAGCCGAAAGTAAGAAGGCATTTCCAACATCAACCGTGGGCAGCTGCAGCCCTGTTCCAGTTTATTTAAAAATATTGATTTCCGCGTGCAGCGTGCGGCAGTGGAATCTGCTGGTCGCATCGGGGACAACCGGAGTATCAGAATCACGAGTAGCGACGAAACTTTCCCTCGGCCCGTGATTAGATCGTTTGAGCCTTGGGTTATTCGTTGACAAGTCCGTTTTTCCGTTCGTCTCGCCTCGTCTTGTCAGCCCCGGTTCTATCACTCGCGCGCAATCACGTACTCATGGCTCTGTCAGTGCTACGAGCATCGCCGCCTTGGTTAGCAGGCTTGCGCTGCAATCGCATCGGGCGACAACGGGGATCGTGGAACAGTGCTTCAGCAGCTACCGAGGCCGAATGGTTGGCCTCGTCAACCCCTGATTTGGCCGCGTTTCGTTCTCTTTTCCTCCCTCCTGCTCACGGCAGCCTGGGCGCCTGCCTAGTCGCGTGCAAGTTACGAACGGTGACCGCGAGGAACGTTGTTCGCTGAAGGACGTGCAAGGATACGGATACCAACATGGGGCGCACAGTCATTCTCGTCCTTTGCCTCTTGGCCGTGTTTGGTTTTTATGGTAAGCGTCTAGGCGTCCAGTCTAGTTTCCCTGGTTCAACGATCTGGGCCGGGTTTACGAGACTACTTACTATCGATCTTCGCGCTCCTCTCAGACCTAGTTTCTCCGGCTCGTTGCTGTCCATAAGGGTTGAATTATGAGCTTCTGTGCAGCACACACTTTTCTTGAGTGCCATGCTCGAGATGTTACATGCTAGCCCGTGGGATGAGCTGTACTTTTTTTTGCAACAGCATTCAAATATTGTTTTCTTCTTCTGATCGTTAGTCACCAAGATGACCGCCTCACGTCGCAGGAGTCATGCGTGTAAACGCACTGTCAATGTTTGGTTCTGTAATCGGTTTGTCTAAATAGGTTTATAAAATATAAAAATACGCTATATTAAAGATACGCTTCACCGAGATTTCTAACATCATTAAACTTTTTCTTGGACGTTCGTAATTGAGGTGAGGATACGTTTTATCCTCGAAGTGGATCAAACTACTTCCTCGTTCTAGAGGAGTCAAGTGTTGAGAGACAGTGTTAGCCCATTTGATAATAACTACGTACGTGTGTAATATTATGCCTACGCGATGAATCCATTGCCTGCCGTCTAAAATTAGGGGAAATTATTAAAATTGTGTGTCTCGAAAAATGCAATTAATGCGAACTTCGTTTAAATCAATAACGACGAACTATACACTAAGGAACTATATCGATATAAAATCCTGGTTTATTCGTGCGAAATTATCTTTTTTCAGTATTTGTCATTGAACGATAACATTCGCAAGATAATTTCCCTGCCTCTAATAATTCCGGATTTTGAGCTAGTAACATTTTCTACACCTGTATTAATATTTCTATTCTAATTTTTAAGATAATTCCGCCAACTAATAAGCATATACCTATTAATATCTTGAGTTCGATAGTACTGTGTTATATTATGTCGCTTAACATGTTTATTCCACTGAACCTCTGTAATTCCCAAAATGATGACCGATCGCTGAAACGAGATTAGGAAGTGCAGGCGAGCAAATTTATTGTCGTATCTTTTCAGGGCAGGTAGCTGCATTGATTTTTATATCAGTTAGGGTCGCGAGGACGATGAACCTTTCCGCGATCGGAATTTACAGCTTTTACAATATCAATAGTATCATCCGGCCAAGCAATAGCTATTAACTATCCCTTTTGTCTAAAATAAACGCCTATCTATTCGTTACTTACACTAACAATAAGTGTTAAACGTTGACCTACATAAGCATATGCATGGGTACATTAAAGTGACGTGTACGCACACGTACACTGATGCGTGTAAAAACGTAACATTTAAATACAAGTAGCATACTGATGCCCCTCAGCATAAATCGGTTGATCGTCGTATTATCTTCGTTTTACGTTGACCCTTCTTATCAGCCGCTTGGTGATGTTCAGAGCATAGTGCTCCGAAGTATTAGGAAACTGAGGCTAAACTTTGTGTACAATCAGACAATGATTAGGTATATTGCTGCTGGCAATGCTATCGATAGTGGCATAATTAAAGAAATGTAAATTTCTTGGGGAAAGCAGATCAAAATTTATATTCGACTAATAGCCGGACTAACACTGGTCATATAATTTGCTTAAATTGGTATTTTTTAATTTATGACACTATCAATGCCCAGCAGCGATATTCGAAATTTTCATTAACATTTTTCAATTCTTTCGGTTTGTATATGCAGTAAAAAATGTTATTTTGGTACAAGTGTTCTTGTAACGTTACAGGTGTAAATTCCATGCAATGCTACTTGTGTAACAGCCACAATGACAGTCGATGCGCCGACGAACTTCCACCGGATGCCCTTAAAAAAGATTGCTCCGATCTCAAGGACGGTGCAAAATACACGATGTGCAGGAAGATTACGCAAGTTATTGAGTTTAGCGTTAATGGGCGTAAGTAATGCGTATATTATTTCATTCAACTAAAATTATCATCATTGCTTTAATGTTTCATAAACTTCGTGCACCCTTGTTCATTTTCGTTTATTCAACTCTCACATTACTAAGAGTTACAAGATACGTTTCAATGATGAGGGATTAAAAAAGTATCAGTAACTATTACAACAATAAACGTAGTAATAAAAGGAACGGTATATTTGGCCTACTAAATATTAGTGCAATATTCTGCGACACTGCGCTATCTATATTAACCGAGATTAATACAGCACCCTCATTATGCCATAGAAAGCCGCAGTATGTACAGTGGGGGACAAAAGTAGGGTAAACCGGGGCGATAGTAACAGGGGGGGGGGGCGATTGTAACACGTTGAATATCTCAAAACTTATGATAGATATTAACACACATTTTGAATATATGATGAAGAATGACATTTGGAATACACACATCCATGTCCTAGAGGTATAGACATGTATAGCGAAGAAAATAACTTTTCGATACCCTAAAGTAACCAGTGGCGGATTTAAGAAAAAAGGCCCAAGTGGCAAACGTTCTGAGGGGCCCATTCTTCGGGAAAATGAAGAGGTAGTTTATTAAAAACGGGCTAACTGTAGTAGTACAAAAAAATCTAGTGTTTGGTTAAAATCATAATTTTTTTTAGATAGGGCCTTGGGGGCCTTTTGGGCAGGGGCCCATTTTTTCGGGAAAATGAAGAGGTAGTTTACTAAAAACGGGCTAACTGTAGTAGTACAAAAAAAATCTAGTGTTTGGTTAAAATCATAATTTTTTTAGAGATAGGGCCTTAGGGGCCTTTTGGGCAAGGGCCCATTTTTTCTGGAAAATGAAGAGGTAGTTTACTAAAAATGGGCCAAGTGTAGTAGTACGAAAAAAACGTAGTGTTTGGATACCTATACCTAATCATAATTTTTTTTTGGTCATGGGGCCCTGCAGGGGCCTTCTGTGCAGGGGCCTAGGCGGCAACTCTTCATCAGCCACCCTGTTAAATCCGCCACTGAAAGTATCGTTTTCTTACTGATTTAAAATTGTAATATAAATACTTCCTTTGCAAGGACGTGTTTTTTCTTTTTTTAATACTTAATCTGGCCATTTTTTAAGTAATACTAATCGTTACTTATCACTTTTACGCGTCTCGTTAATCAAAATTTATAATTTAAGTTCAAAAGCCTGGTCGGGGGCGATTGTAACATCGGCAGTCCGGATCGGTTGTATCGCGACAGAACCGAATAGTGATAAAAAAGATGAATAATATTGTCGTGTTTGCATGGCGTCCTATAGCGCAGCACAAGCAAACTAAATAAAAAATGAGTGCAATGTACTGAATGTAAGGATTTATCACATGAAGAATGCACCAGCCAAAACGTTTTCGAATTCTGCCACAATTGCGATACCGCATAATTGGTTATAAATTTTACTTTTTTCATTTATTATTATAATTAAAATCAATAAATATTTCAATTTTGTAAAGTTAAGTTTGTGCTACTATCGACTCCATGCAGTGTTACAACCGACCCGGGGCCAAGGGCGGTTGTAAGACTTTGCACTGTAACGTTAGGGCTATAACACTCCGCTTCTCATTTTTTATTAACAACCTGGATATTACTTGACACACAGCGAAACTGTTGTGTCTCAATAATGTTAGATAAGTAAGTAACATTTTCGTAGAAGAACTTTTGTTCTAACTGTGATAGTTCTTGCGTAATCGTGTTCCAAAGTCAAAGTGTTACTACCGCCCCCGGTCTACCCTATGTGGACACCCTTTAAAACAGAATGACTTGTTTAAAATTGGTCCAAACGACTTGAGTTTCTTTGAGAAGCTAGAAGGATAGGAGTTTTGGTCTGAACCGTCGTAACGAGAGGACGTGTTCTGCTGTCATTCGTGTTTACATGTACGATATTCTGCTAACTATACACTGTGTACAAGAGTCGTTAAAGTGTCAGTGATTTTGTGTTTTTTTTTTTTATCTGAGCCATGTGAACAGAACTCATTGTTATAAATGATTGCCTCCGGTACGGGAGACGCCCACTCTCAACGTCTGTTAAACAACACAGTAACTAACACTGCAATGTCTTCCTCAAAAGGATCATACGCTCAAGTAGCTCAAAATGTTAACTTCCCAAAGAAAGAACAAGCCATCGTCACAGATGCAGTTGAAGGTCTTTGGTCAGCCATTGGTAGGCTGATTGGCCCCAGTAATATTCGCTTCGTCTCAAGAATATCTCACAGTAGAGTTTGTTTATATCTGAGTAGCCAAGTGACGGCCGACAAATTTCTTGATATCCACAAGAAGGTAAAAGTAAACAATCATACCGTTGAGTTTCGTCCGCTTGTTTCTAAAGCCAAACGTGTAATACTCTCTAACGTGTGTCCAATAATTCCACACAATGTAATAGAAGACAAACTGTTAGAACTGAACATTACTAAAAAATCTCAACTGTCCTATATAAGAGCGGGAATGAATGACCCCGGTTATACCCACATCCTCAGTTTTAGAAGGCAGGTTTACGTTGAACCAGAAGATATAAGCACACTGCCAGAAGCCATTCAGATAAATTTCGAGAATACTTTGTACTGGATATATATTTCAACTGAAAAATTAACCTGTTTTCTATGTAAAGAAGAAGGTCACCTCGCTAAACATTGCAAGAATATCGAGGCCAACGCCCGAGAACCAATAATTAATCTTTCTCTCTCCATTCCTAAGGTCACTTCGCCGGATCATCCTAATGTTAATGTCGCCACTCAAGGCGATCAAGCACCAATTCAAGAAAAAATAGTATTTAAAACTCCGCTCGTTAGCGGTATTAAACGCGCCCTCTCAAACACAAATTCTTCTAATGAAGGCGCAACAGAAGCAAATACAATCAACGACTCCACAAATAAAGTTAACGCGAGTGAAAAAATAATAGATACTAACATCAAAGGGACAAAGAACAAAAAACTTAAAAAAGGGTGCCTTCCAACCGATATTAATGAACAACTAGAACCAGTCAAATCATATATTTCGAATGCGGCTTATAATCTCCCTCTCAGCTATGAAAATTTATCCAGCTTCCTTGTAGAAAGTTCCGTCAATCCAGACTTAGACAGGGTAGCTCGGAAATACACTGAGGACATACCAGCTCTTATTAATATGCTTAGAAGCACATATGATTATATTAAACAAAGACAGATGAAAATTCGAATAACCAAAATCATTAAAAAATTGCAATTCCCAAACAAGGATTATGCTTCAGCCGAAGACCCCAGCTCCTCCGACGAATAACTATAACTAATCAAAATACACCTCATCAATCGCGAACTTCTGCCTCGCACTCACAATCAAGCCGCAATTCTTCGAATCTGCGTCTAATGTTTTGGAACGCAAGAAGCATTACACAGCGCAAAGAAGAAGTGGAAGTGTTATTAAAGAACTTAGACATCCTTGTGTGTGTAGAATCGTGGTTAACGCCTGAAAAATGCATAAAATTTTCCAATTTTAATGCACTCAGAATGGACAGGACGCATTCACCCGGAGGCGGCATAGTTATCTTACAAGGAGAGTATTTTAGGTGTCCGCCTATGATCATTTTGATTTTTGGATATGTTATAGAGGACCGAAAAATAAGAAATACGTGTTTTTTTATTTTTCCCCGTTTTCATATTTGGGGGGTGAAAACTGCGTTCAAAGTTAGGGTTAAAAACTCATTTTTGTGGAATATCTCAAGAACTATTAGAGATAGGGGAATAGTGTCAATGGACGAAATTTGTGTCTTTGAATGCGAAATATGACTGACTCACCAGATTTTCAAAAAGTTCACAAAAATGATTTTTCACCCCTAACTTTGAACGCAGTTTTCACCCCCCCCCCCCCAAATATGAAAACGGGGAAAAATAAAAAAACACGTATTTTTTATTTTTCGGTCCTCTATAACATATCCAAAAATCGAAATGATCGGAGGCGGACACCTAAAATACTTTCCTTGTTAGTGTGTAACAATATCGCTTTCTCTGAAGTAAAAGATCTACCCTAGTAGCATTTCTGGTTGGCCAACGGTAGCCAACAGTTGGGAATTAGTTGGGATATAGTTAGAGTTTTGCCTACAAATTCCCAACATAGGGCCTACGGCAAAAAACTTACGGCAATTTGCCAACGAATATTCAATGTTGGGCCTACAATTATTATGGTTGGTTAATTAACAAAAAGTTACGACAGTTTGCCAACTAATATTCAATGTTGGGCCTATAATTATTATGGTTGGTTAATTAACAAAAAATTACGACAGTTTGCCTACGACTATTCAATGTTGGGCCTACAATTATTATGGTTGGTTAATTAACAAAAAGTTACGACAGTTTGCCAACTAATATTCAAGGTTGGGCCTACAATTACTATGGTTGGTTAATTAACAAAAGATTTACAACGATGATTAAATGTTGTCTTACAAACGTCAGAAAATTTGCAACATCCAAAAACCTGTTATTATATTCCAAATTGTGATTTTTCTTTTCTTATTTGTAAATACGTAATGCGGACGTCTGTCTTGAGACGAATGTGAAATTTTAAGGAATGAGTCTAAAGGTCGAATGATGATATTTTGTAGAATATTTCGCGTCACTGTGCAGTTTTTATAAACAATTAATACTAGTTATGTACTGAGAAATTAGAAGTATGTACAAGGAAATGTATTGGGTAAGTGCGAATAACGGTAGCTTCGCAACTGGGAAGTTTGAGTTCGATTCTCCTCACCGCAAATTTTTTTTTTTTCTTAAATCAGACCTGAGAAAGACGTTTACAACGTCTTTTGAAGTTCTTCAAGACGCCTTCTGAACGTTTTTAAGACGTCTTTTGGAAAGAAACTGTTGGACTTATGGAAAGAAACCTTCAGTTGGGCCTGCGTTGGTTACAATCGTTGGCCCATTTAAAAATAGCGCGACACTTCAACAGTTGGCCAACGGATAACACGTCATTGGCCCAACAAACTCCCAGCAAATAAATGCTACTAGGGTAGTCTCTCCTGACGACACCGTCGAAATCTGTGGAATAAACATCACTAATGTCAATCCGCCGCTGAAGATAGTAGCATGTTACAGAACTCCAGGTTTTATTCTCTCCCAAGCTAATTGGGAACAATTAGTCAACAATATTGGAAAAGACAATAACTGCATTCTTATGGGAGATTTTAATGCTCACCACACGATATGGAATTGTTCCAACACCGACCTTAACGGCCAGAGACTCCTACAGTCTATTGACAACCACGACTTATTTCTTCACAACCCTAACTCATCCACCCGCATAGATTTGTATAGAAGTAAGAAGTTGAACATTGACCTTATCTTTTCATCTACGAATATTGCAGACAAAATTGACGTAAAAACTCATGATGAAACCTGGGGTTCTGATCATTATCCCATATTTATAAGTATTCACGTAGAAAAAAACTTTTACCGCAAAAAGAGTTTCAAAATTGATTCTATTCGTACTAACTGGGAAGAAGTCATAACGCAGTTACAAAACTCCTATATAGAATTTTTCGCACCACTTTATGACACACTTCCAGCACCTGAGAAATATAAAATCTTTGTTAATATGATAACGAATATCATCAAGGCTAACACTCCTAAAAAGAGAATTGTCAACCACCGCACACATCGAAACCCTGTTCCCTGGTGGGACTTTGAATGCGATAAATTTAAAAGATTAAGAAGAGCTTCATATAAAAAATGGGAATGTACAAATAATCTTATTGACTTGATCAATTACAAGAAAGTAGCTGCCCAGACTAAAAGATTATTCAAAAAGAAAAAAAATAAAGTTTCAGAGAATTTGCGAAAAACATTAACTTCCGCACTGATATAAAGTTTGCCTGGAACAGAACAAAAATTTTAAAAAATAAGTGGACCAAAGCAAACGTAACGAGCGTAACGGAAAACCTTCAAAACGAAAACCAAATTTTAACTTCACTTAATAAAATAAGTCCCCCTTGGGTTCCTACTTACTTTCCCGACTGCAACTCTAACGACTTTCTTGACGCACAGTTTGATCTAATTGAGTTCAACACAGCTTTAAACTCACGAAACTCTAAGTCAGCTCCCGGACTAGACGGAATTAATTATGAAGTTATTGAAATATTACCTATAAAGTACAAACTAATCCTTCTAGACATCTACAACCAAATATACACAACAAGTGAGTATCCGTTGGAATGGAAACTATCTTACATCCATTTTATTGAAAAATCAGACAAAAAAAGTGTTCGTCCAATAGCCCTTTCCTCTTGTTTCTGCAAACTTTTTGAAACTCTTGTTAAAAACAGGCTACAATGGTGACTTGAACACAATAATTTACTTCCAACAAGTCAAACAGGTTTTCGCAAAGGCCGGTCCTGTATTGATAATCTTATTAACTTAACCTTATATGTGTATGAGGGGTTCTCTGTCAAAAGGGATACGTTGGCAGTGTTTTTAGATGTCCAAGGTGCTTTTGACAATGTTAATAGTGACATCCTGTTAAATAAACTAGCCTACAGTGGATGCTCAAATCGTCTAATAAGTTTTGTAAAATTTCTTACATATCAGCGGGAAATTCGTACAGGGTCCACATGCAATGAAACTAGATTTGTCTATAAGGGCGTTCCGCAAGGAGGCGTTCTTAGCCCACTTCTCTACTTACTATGCGTCTCAGAAATCACTAACAGCCTACCTAAAAGTGTTGCGGTCTCTCAATTTGCGGATGATATTGCAATTTATTCGAAAGTCTTTTCGTTAAACAAATGTAAGCATCTTATTGAGAAGTCTATATCCATTAGAGCTGTTGATACCCGGGAGAACGGGTACCCGGGTACCCGTGAGATACCCGGGAAAAAAAAATTCCCGCGTAGGCGCTACCCGGGTAAACTACCCGAGATACTCGAGACTCTCGAGATCTCATAGAGTACCGTTCCATAATTGAAGCCACACTGAGCGTCATGGCCTTCGAGTCGAAGGCTTCGACCCCCGGGGAGACAGGAATACCCATTACGAAGTGAGGAATCTCCAGCTCCGAATTTCTCATCAGGTCTTTGCGAAAACGACGCCAATCGATTCCTTATGTTTCTCCGATGAACATAATACCAAGAACGACATAATTCAGACCACAATGAAGAAAATTCCATGAACAAATGATTTGCATAATTTCAAATTCACTTCGTTAAAAATAGCTCGATTTACACGAAATTTGGTATGATTTTCATCGGTAAAACATAAGGAATCCATCGGTGTCACTTCCATATCGATACGATGAACATTAAATAGCTTCTTAATATACTGTAATGAATATTTTACCCTCGAGTACGGGGGGCCGACCTCGATTCGCTGCGGTCGGCCGAGGATTCATAATACCTGATTCAGAAATAAAATAATTCTTAACTCTTTATCGTATCGATATGGAAGTGACACCGATGGATATCTTATGTTTTTCCGATGAAAATCATACCAAATTTCATGTAAATCAGACTATTTTTAACGAAATGAATCTGCAAATGAAAAACATTTGTTGATGGAATTTCCTTCATTATGGTCCAAATTACGTCGTTCTTGGTATTATTTTCATCGGAGAAACATAAGGAATCGATTGGCGTCGTTTTCGCAAAGATCTGATGAGAAATGCGGAAATCCTGGGCCTTTCTCACTTCTTAATGTTATTCGAACCCCTTCGAGGGTCGAAAGCCATAAAATTCGGTGAGGTACCGCAGGGGGTTGGCCTCGCCACAGGGTGCCAGACGGCATCTCTCTGACAGGCATCGCTCCAGAATTACGTTCTGTACTCTGTAAGTTCTCGAGATTCTCGAGAGTCTCGGGTAGTTTTCCCGGGTAGCGCTTATCCGGGAATTTTCTTCGTCCCGGGTATCTCACGGGTACCCGGGTACCCGGGTATCTCGTGTTCCCGGTCCAGAGCTACAGCCCTAATATCCATTATCAAATACAATCTTCTTTCCTTAGGACTCGAACTATGCCCACAGAAAACAGCCTTACTCCATTTTAACAGGAAAAATGTTACTTCAGGTCAAACTGAAATTAAAATCGACGAATATATCATCAAATCTTGTGATTCTACTCGATTCTTGGGGATATTTTTCGACTATAAAATGACTTTTTCACCTCATATATGTTATGTTAAAAAAAGATGTGCTAAGGCTCTGAATATCGTAAAATTTCTTTGTGGAACATGGTAGGATTCTGACCCAGAAATATTGATTATTCTGTACAAGAGTTTTGTTCGGTCCATTATAGAATATGGTTGCTTCATATACTTTCCTACTCGCAAAGATGTTACAGAAAAACTAGAAAGAATACAGAACATTGCAATAAGATCGGCCCTAGGATATCGAATTAGTACACCAACCAATATCTTGTTAGCAGAGTCTAAGCTACCACTAATTCAAGAACGAACAAAACTTTTATGTAATTGCTACTTAAGTAAGATATTCTCGAATACAAACTCCCCAACATACAAGGCAATACTAATTTTACATAACAAACGCAAAAAGAATAAAAGGAAACGTAAGAGAATTCTGAGACAATGTATTGAAAACATAACGGATTCAGTTAAAGTGACCAATGCACAAAAACATTATAATATCTATTGTCACGAATATAAAACAACAATAACCTCTGTTCCGATCGACTTTGAACTCGGCAGAACTCTAGAGAATTCGGATAATCCAAACTACATGTTAAATGAAATGCTGTCTACAAGCAATGCATGTGCAATCTATACAGATGGTAGTAAAATCCCCGGTAATAAGTCTGTTCGATCAGCGTGCACAAGCCCTAAAACAGATACCCAGGTAATAAGATCTATTAATTATAATGCCTCAGTATACACGGCAGAATGTATTGCTTTGAACGATGCTCTGGATATCGCTCTAAAAAATAGTAATCAAGACTTTCTTATATTCTCGGACTTCTTAAGTGCATTACAAAGCCTCCAAAGTACGAAAATTGACATTGGAATAAACAATTACATAATAGAAATAAAAAAGAAATATAATAAATTCTTACAGGAGAGGTCCAATAATATTAGCACCATAAAATTCTTTTGGGTTCCATCACACGTAGGAATTCAAGGCAATGAGGATGCGGACCGCTTAGCAAAAATAGCTACAGAAATGCCTACTTCTGACTTATTAACAATCCCATATACTGATCTTTTTGAAGGTTTTAAAAAAAGAGCAACAGCTCAAACACAAAGTATCATAAAAGAACAAGGACGGATCAAGGGACAAAACTACTTCACAAACTTCTATACTGAAAAATTAAAGCCATGGTACGCTCATAAAGGCCTTTCTCGCGAATTCATTGTTACCATAAATCGTTGCAGAACGGACCATTATAACCTGAAAGCATCATTGGCTCGTATTGGAATTATTAATAATCCAAATTGTGATTGTAAAAAAGAAACTCAAAGCATAAATCATATCGTTTGGCAATGCCATCTCTACAATGCCCAGCGATCACAGTTAATTAGTCAGCTACAGAAACTCAAGTTCCAATTACCACTATGTATAGAAACGTTAATCGCTCTACCAACTATTACAGCGTGTTTATGTATTTACAACTTTCTAAAAAACTGTAACTTAAAAATCTAATGTACAAACCGAACAAAATGTAAGTATTCAGGTATAGCTGAAATGAACCTCATCCGAGGTTCCGAATGCTTAATAAAAAAAAAAAATAAAAAAAGCTAGAAGGATTACTTTGCTACTTGGGTGACGTGTTTCGTCGTTATGAAAAAAATGCATTTGGTCGTAATAGCGAAGAAAATAGTCGTTTTTTCAACTTTTTTTATCTGAGTTTGTAGATTTAAGGGGACCTTCCGGTCTAAAAGTCGATTTTTTTATTTCATTTTTCGAATGTTCAACCTTTTAGGAATACGTGTTTAAAAGGATTTGTTGAAATTCGTAAAATTCCAGAAGTTATAGGCATTTGAGTAGCGGCAAATGCATGGGCAACAACCGGGCACTCGGCGGTCACGTAAACCTTTAAACGCGTTTTTCTCGAAACAGTGTTCTCAAAACGGTGGGACCTGTATCTCCAAAAGTTATTATCCGATTCGACTGAACCTTTTTTTATTTTGAAGAATATACTTCTGGCTAGGGGGAGAACTAGAAAAATTACAAAAAATTGAAAATTTATAATTTTCAAAGGCGTTGAAAGGACGAAAAGTACAGGGAAAAGTGATTTCAAACATCAAGTGTCGTTATTTTCTAAAAAAAAATGTCATTTTTTTAATTTTTTCTAGTTCCCCCCCTAGCCAGAAGTATAATCTTCAAAATAAAATAAGTTTCAGTCGAATCGGATAATAACTTTTGGAGATACAGGTCCCACCGATTTGGATCAATTTTTTTACGCCTTGACTTTAACGACTCCCCAGGGCCGTCTGCAATAATTAATTATAAAACAAAAAATATATTTCTATAACTTAAGACATCCTTAATACAATGCAAAAAGTCCCATTAAATTATATATAGTAGTTTTCCTTTAATTAATTCCTAAAAATCACCTATTTTTTTGGGCTCTAGACCGGAAGGTCCCCTTAAGTAAATTGTATACCTGCTAAAATTTCATCGAAATCGGTTAACGTAGCTATGAGCTACAAACAGTTAAAATTAGTGGAAATCACAGTTTTCGGCATTTTTCTGCCTGTAACTGTAATAAACCTAAAAATGCTTACAAATTTTCATTAGAGACTCAGATAAAAATGTTGAAAAAGCGACCTTCACTATTTTCTTCGCTATTCCGACCAATTGCGTTTTTTTTTCAAAACGACGTCACCTAAATAGCAAACTAATCCTTCTAGCGTCTCAATGAAACTCAAGTCGTTTGGACCAATTTTAAACAAGTTATTCTGTTTTGAAGGGTGCCCACATACTTTTGTCCCGCACTGTATATTGCCAAGCATGCTACAGCAACATGATTAATACAATACACACACTGCAGCAGTTTAAATTATCTCTTGCAATATAGCATCTAATATCTCGCCATCTACCATAGAATAGTGCATATTAAAAAGCTTCTATCATACAATAGTACATATTATAAGCTGTAAGGTAAGTGCGGGTAATAAGGTCCACTTATGGATCCATAATTTTTTTTTTAAAAATAATTATACACATTTTTGAGAACTTTTTATTTCATAGAAATCAATAAACATTAATCTGTAAACTCTAGTATTTGGAATAATATATGGAAACAACAAACACGAACATTTTTAGGTTTTTAAAAACCGTGTAAATAGGCCTTGTTTTGTGTAGAGCAGGTAATTAGGCCCATCCGTTTAGGATGTACAATTCGGGCGAACAAAGATATCCTCGTCCTCAGGTGTGAGCCTAATGCGATCCTCATGCACCAGGTGATACACAGAGCGCACTGACGCATATGACTCTTGGATTCACCTAATCTGCAAAATCAATTTTCTTCAAAGTTGGGGTCCACATTTTCTCCGGAGGTAGATGCAATGGGCTCTTTTTCGCAGACTTTCTTTCTTCCGGTTGAAGTGACACGTGCTTCGGAGCTCTTCCCAATATCGTGCTCGCTTAATATTTTGGTGGGCCTTATTATCTGCTTTGTCACTTCCTCATTCTTGAGGTTATGTGTTAAGGGGTTAGGCCACCATGGACGGAGCAAAATTGCAGTCATTATCGGCATTTTTTAGGAAGATAATAAAATAAACAGAATATTTAATATGAAGCCTGTTATTATACAACTCTCGCCGGAAAAATCGTATTTTTTTTCTTACAAAATGGCGGCGGTAGAGCCGTGATACGCTCGATCTTGTGGAGCGACGTTTTCCACGGTGTTCAATCTCACGACTATACCGTTTGACTTAGAACAAAAAACCAAAAAGATTTATTTTCTGCATGCCTAAAACTAGATAAGTACGTAGCGGTTTTGCGATATCTTGAACATATTCTTTGCAATTGACACTTTTTTAAAAAAAAGTGCACTTTTTATCCCCATGTTCACCATTACGAGACAAATTAATATTTCTGGATTTCCCTACGTATTTCTCTAGTTTTAGGCATGCAGAAAATAAATCTTTTTGGTTTTTTGTTCTAAGTCAAACGGTATAGCCGTGAGATTGAACACCGTGGAAAACGTCGCTCCACAAGATCTTGCGTATGACGGCTCTACCGCCGCCATTTCGTAAGAAAAAAATACGATTTTTTTCCGGCGAGAGTTGTATAATAACAGGCTTCATATTAAATTTTCTGTTTATTACATTATCTTCATAAAAAAAATGCCGAAAATGACTGCAATTTTGCTCCGTCCAAGGTGGCCTAACCCCTTAAACGTGTACTTTATAAATTGATCAATTTTCCAGTATTGTAGATTGACCTACCACGGAAAAATGACGGCTGGCCCTTATCACCTGCTGGGCCTTATTACCCGCACATTAATATGCCAGAATATTTGATAAATTACCCATAGCGTTTCTAACAAAACAAAAATATTAACGATTCTATGTATTTTCCGCAGTTCCAGCTGACACTCGAGTTATAAGAGGTTGTGGATGGGCTGAGTCAAATTACAATGGGAAGTGCTACCAGCGAAGCGGTTTCGGTGGTCGGCAGGAAGTCTGCTCGTGTTTGACCGACTACTGCAACGCGGCGACACCAATCGTTCCACCACCGAAATTTTTAATACTATCCTCTGTCCTCTGCAGTGTTTTTCTAGTATTCATGCGTAATTAGCCCTAAGAAATTCGCCATACTCCCGAACAGTCGATGAAGAGATACATTCAGAATCGTTAGTACCTACTTACATGCAGCATCGGCCTCGCATAGTCGCGAAACGGAAGGAACGAGCTGACAAGACAATGGGTCCTAGAGGAAGTACCTACATTCGATCTCTCGTTGCTGATAAGAGACGCGTGTAGACCGAGTGAGAAGTCATTCTTTAAACGCGATATATCTGCGTCTGAACAGAATTTTATGTTTATACTCCTGACAAGATACTCCGGCGATCCCGAAACGCTTCGGGGGACGAGCAACTCGGTCTCGAAGGGACTGTGGTTCGTTTGAGGTTATGGAGACGGTGCAACGGCTTCCTCCTGTCCATTGGTTGAAAGGATAACGTAGCTTTAGATAAAATGTGCAGGCTGTTGCTGGCTGCCTGTTCATTGTTAAGTAAGACGTTGAGGACATGTAAGAAGGAAATTAACGTTAACATACATACTGTACGCTACTTTAATCGCTATGAATGGACCAGAAATTTCTAAAAGGGTTGTGAAGTTAATTTATATCTAGAGAAAGATTAAATAAACAGCAGAAGAAAAGGTCGAAAGGCGTGCCACGAATGCAAATGAAAGTGACCAAAATATTTCTATCGCCGAGTACAATTCATCGTGCATTGGTATCTATTTCCCATTACTACTTTAAGGCTATACGCGTTTCTTAAACGAGTAAAGACAATCTAATTGCTGAGAATTTGCTGTTTTTTACCAAAGAATTATACAGAGATTTAGGAGCAGTATCAATTTTCGTACTTTTTGCAAAAAAAAAAAAGAGAATAAAACGGTTTGGCAAACATTCCTCGATCACGCATAATTCTTCTTGAGAAACTTCAATTTAGGTGCTGAAGGTGTGACGAAGGTTACATTGTGTTCATTCAACAATTTCCCGCATAGAGCTTAAGAATGATATTACTAACGTAACGATCACGCAACTTGTTTGAGAGTTCATTATGTCGTGACGAAGTTCACGGATGAAACATCTGTACGATATGTTTTTGTGTGAAGAGAGGGAAATATATCAGGGTTGTCGTTGCGGAGAACGTGGGATTCTGTTATTTTCCCCGTATCCTGTTGAATAATGTCCAACTTCAGAACTATAGGGTACTGGAAATATTTATTGTATCACCCCCAAATCCGCGTCCTATGGAACAATCTTCATAACTTCGTGTTTGATAAAGTAGCACCGGTAACTGTATGCCCACTTATACAAGGGAACACCGCGAACCCGGACTCACCGATTGGAACGCAACTTTGTGGGTTTTTAGAGTGACTCGAAACAAGAACAGCGGTGTTTCATTTTGGGCCCTATCGCCCTTTAAGGGGGTGAAAACTAACCTCAAAGTCAAATCGGCCTTCCACTTTTTCGCGTATAACTCTCAAAGTACAACAGACAGAAAAAAATGTTTCAAACCAAAGTTTAATGGTACGATAAGCGCTGAAAACTTGCGTTAACAAAATTTTGAAAAGTGTTTAAAAAGAAAGTTATCTGATGAAAAAAACTTTTTCAAATATTTTGTTAACGGAAGTTTGTACTGTTTGTAGCGCTTATTGCACCATTAAACTTTTGTTTGGACCATTTTTTTCTGTCTGTTGTACTTTGAGAGTTATACGCGAAAAAGTGGAAGTGCTTATTTGACTTTGAGGTTAGTTTTCACCCGCTTAAGGGGGAACACCACTGTGACGGCCGGAAAAATGAGCCCATTTTTAAGATTTTTTTAAGGAATAACTTACAGTTTTATTATAAAATTGTTATTACCTATGTTTAGAACAATGTCTTAAGAGACTATAAAAAAAAAGTAATAGAAAACATGCATAGATTTCCATATACAGTTAATCTCCTACACCCCTCACAAGAAAAACATAGGTCGCTTATCGAAACGATATCTCTGGAACGGCAACTCTGAAATCAAATTTTTTTTTTAATATAATCGGTATGAGTGTAGTTTCCGTTGTGCGTACCGATTTTTTGATCGAAAACATATTTTTTTAAATACGCTCGAAAAACTATCCATTTTTTTGTCGATTTTCGAAACTTTTTCTTCCCAAGCGCACCATTTTTACAAAAATAATTTTTTTTAAAAATCGGTACGCACAACGGAAACTACACTCACACCGATTATATTAAAAAAAAAAATTTGATTTCAGAGTTGCCGTTCCAGAGATATCGTTTCGATAAGCGACCTATGTTTTTCTTGTGAGGGGTGTAGGAGATTAACTGTATATGGAAATCTATGCATGTTTTTCTATTACTTTTTTTTATAGTCTCTTAAGACATTGTTCTAAAGATAGGTAATAACAATTTTATAATAAAACTGTAAGTTATTCCTTAAAAAAAATCTTAAAAATGGGCTCATTTTTCCGGCCGTCACAGTGGTGTTCCCCCTTAAAGGGCGATAGGTCACCCTCGATAGCCCTAAAACAGGCCTTTCTTCAAACGCAACTTGTAAAGTGATAAATAACAATAGAGACAACGTTTTTTCTAGTTTTAATCGTTATTCTATGAGCATTAACACAAAAAAAAAGAAAAGTCTAAATATCTCTATGTACATAAAAGTTGTGAATAAAAACGTAAAGGCGCGTACGCGGTGCACTGTTTGATGATGTACATAAAATCTCGAAAACCGCTCCAACGATTTGGATGAAAATTTAATGAGACATGCAGAAAACCATTCCCTAAGATGTGTCGGGAGCAGATTTTCGAAAAAAAAAAAATAATACAATGTTTATATTGAAAAATACGACGTTATCGATTTCTTGTATGAAAAATATTTTTTATCTTTTTTTAAAGAATTTATCTTGAAATTCTGTTCCCGACACATCTTAGGGAATGATTTTCTACATGTCTCATTAAATTTTCATCCAAATCGTTGGAGCGGTTTTCGAGATTTTATGTACACCATCAAACGGTGCACCGCGCACACGACTTTACGTTTTTACTCACAACTTTTATGTACATACAGATATTTAGACTTTTCTTTTTTTGTGTTAAAGCTCATAGAATAACGATTAAAACTAGAAAAAACGTTGTCTCTATTGTTATTTATCACTTTACAATTTGCGTTTGAAAAAAGGCCTGTTTTAGGGCTATCGAGGGTGACCTACCCCCTTAAAGGACGATAGGGCCCAAATGAAAGACACCACTTATTTACATATAAACATTGGGCTTATTTATGTCTTGTTAACAACTTTTTCACAATTAAAATGTAGTTAAAGGTATGAGAAAATTCGAGTTTGAACTTTTAACCACCGGTTGTATTACTATGTCATAATTATTGTAGGCAGGAACTCTTTAATTTCATTAAGTATTGACAAATAATCGTTGGAAAATGGAATTTTTGCATTTCCTTTTATTATTCTTTTGTTTGTATTTAATATTTCCAATGGAATAGTTGATGATATGTATACAAAACATCCTGTTTTACAAGGCACACAGATACATATTATTTAGATACATATTCGAAAAGGCATCATTTTCGTCTAGCGTATAATACGCGGAACTGAATTTTTGGAATGCGGTTTTAAAAGAAGTATTTACTAGGGTGGAACGAAATATAGGGGCAAAATATTTTTTTATTATTCATGACTTCTAATAGTGGACAAAAGTTGCATTTTACAATGTTATTTAAGCTGTGAAAGTTTGATCTTGATCAACAAATTAAGTGAGGTGCCGCAAGCCATTCAAAAGTCACACAATCAGTGAATATGAATTTTTGAATGGCTTGTTGCACCTCAAAAAATTCGTTGATCAAGATCAAACGTTCACAGCTTAAATAACATTGTAAAACGCAACTTTTGCCCACTATTAGATGTCATGAATAATAAACAAACATTTTGCCCCTATATTTCGCTCCACCCTAGTATTTACATATTTAAAAAAAGCTTTTCTTATTTAAAGAAACGTATTATTTTATCCAGTTCATCGGACAATTTTTACGTCGAACATTATTACTTAAAAAAATAAAATTAATACAACCACGTTAGACATACTTAGAAATATTATAAATATATCTAATAAATATATTAGAAATGTTTAGCATAAAAATGGTATTTACAAGTTACAAGTCTTTAAGTGACAACACCTTGCAAGAATAGTGTACCTACCTACTGAAGTTACGAATTCCGGGGCTACATAACCGACATTAAATTGTTCAACAAATAAACGACACATATTATAGAATTATTCATTAATTGGATTATAAAAATTTCCACCTAAAAAATCGAAATGTTACCTATATCGCTTATTTTCCTATGCAAATTATAAAGTGAAGTATTTTGCAGTTAAAAATAGTGAATACATAGTAGAATTCAATATATGCTAAGTAGTTGCGTATGAATTGACTGCAGATAATTACATCGGACAATTCTAAATAACACAAGCGTTTAAATATTGCTTATCTAATAATTCCACAACATCGAGATCACTTAAAAAAATTAAAATACGAATGGTGCTTAAACTAAACGTGTAATATAATATAATCAAGTCAGGTATTTCGTAGACAAAATTGCGTGAGCCGTGCGTCAAATTTTTCTCTCCTTTCATTGTTCCAGTCAGATAATTTTGTTTCAGGCAAATAGGCAGTAATCTGCCATTTTTCTTCGCGGTGTTCGTTGACTCTTCCGTTTCGTAGATTATTATATGATTTTTTCAATATGTACATATGTTTTCTTATTTCTCGTTCTCAAGGAGTTTTGACCAGTTGTAATTGAGAAACATTGCGCGAAAGACACGTTTGACATGTACATCTGTTGATTCGAAAAACAGGCGGAGTGATATCGAAAACGTCGTGCATCGAGCATCACGCGCTACCTTCTAATCGCAAGTCCAGTCGTTCATAATTTGAAAGCTTTCCCGATTTTCTGTGCGCATTTATTCAAGTTCGATATGATTTTACTTTATTGCCTGTCATCCACGTGAACGCGATCGTTCGCTCCATGACGTTTCTTCGTCGTACGTCAGTAGTAACACACGTGTTCGAACACAATCGGTCTATTCAAGGAAATTCAAAGAGTGTTCGGATATCAGGTAAAACCAAATCTGTGTACCATTATGCATATAGAAAGCAAGTCGAAAAATAATGCGCTTAGGTTAGAGGCGACATGTCAAGTAACAGCTGATGTAATGGCTATATTCGTTCCATTTGGACACAGCACTACATATGTGTGATGATCCGTAAAGAATTTCTTCTCTAATTTCAATTCAGTACAGAATATGATATTGAATGTTGCTACTTGATATTACCACAAACTAGTCACGATAGCGCGGCAAAATCTGCAATAGAACTGGAGGAAAATATAAAAAAATGCAACTTGCAAATTTGAGTAATTTTCATAAGAGATTACACGCGAATTATTGCGAACGCTTTGGTAATTATCACGTTAAGTTGAAGAAAGAGATAGTTTAGGTTGAATAGAATACGATTCCAATTCGAAATATTAAATTGCAGGCTTTTATGGAGGCTTACAATAATAATTGATGGTGTGTCATGAATGTACATGTATTAAGCAAATTTAATATTTACACAGACGCTGAAAGGTCACAGTAAGAAGAAACTTGTCTTCGAGCCGGTGTTAGGTGGATCATGCACCCCACAGCTGCGCGATCTAATCGATCATTTTTACAATCTTCGATCCCGCCTACGTCAACGCCGTCGTCCCTCTTGCATCCGCAGCAGCAACAAATTCTTTATGGTCCCATCGTTAATCCGATGCTAACCCTTCAACGATGCGGAACTGGCTTGCACCCATCTTGTATTTACCCAGGGGCGCAACGGAACGCTGGTCTACCTAGCCCTGTTCCTTTGCACGTGCAAGGTATCAATGCGTTACTTTTATTTATAATTTCACACGTTCAAATACCAGTAACAGTCGTTTAAGTAAGTTAAATAGTTAATCGGAAAAATGACATTATGAAATCGGTAAATTCAAAAACAAATTAAAATTGTTGGCATTTAATTTTCATTAATAGCTCACTTTCGTAAACTGCCAACCGAACAAATAAATCTTCTTTTTTACTACCGAAGCAATTGTATCGATCGTGACATATTATTCTATATTTTGTATTCATACATTATGAAAGGTAAAAGTTACATACCCCTATGTGTTGTTTGGTGCAAATTCCAATTATTATTAAATTATCTCTGATACTGAGGATATTAAAAGACATATTTATCTTGCACAATAGTTTGAGTTTCCTAAGATTCGCTTACAAACCCACCCCTGAATATAGGCAAAGGCAGCAGATGGCTACCTAAGAATAAACTCGTACGAAGTCAGCAATACTGTCAGCAACAACAACAGCAACAACAGCAGCAGCAGCAACCGCAGCAGCAACACCAATTGCCCTATAACCCAAAGCCTGTGGTCTTATACGATCAAGCAACAAGCACTGGTCCACCATCAGCGCCAGCAGCTTCGTTTTTAGTTGCCTCTTCGACGTACACGCACGGCTCCTTTTCTGGCGAACAGTACAATAATTCTGCAGTCACCTTAATACCGCAACCTTACTATAAGCCTCCAGATCTACAATCGTTCTGTTTAGTCCAAGATCGACAGAGCACTCAGCAACAAGACCAACCATCCCACAGTTCCTACTACAACATATCAGCTGCGAACAGTTGCAATCTACAAACCGTCAACGCCAATTCAGCGTTTCAGTTCCCCAATCTTGGTCCTTACACTTCTACAAATTTCCCAAGCAACCAAATCCCAGGACCCATCCAGGCGATACAACCTGCACAAGTCTTTCCCAATCCCCCCGTCAGCTTAGTCTACGATGGCATACAGGCAGACAAACACGTGTCCTCTTCCAGCACGCTCGACATTTCGGCCTTTAAATGTACCAAGAGCAAGGTATCTGCTGTCAATGATTCTCCGATCACACCGATTACTTCGGAAGGTTACAGCGCCTGGCCTACTCAAACCATCACCCCTCCGTCCAACACCATGTTCGACATGAAACCGAGCACTGACGACACCAATCAAGAGATGGTGAAGATCACCGCTAATCCCCTGGACAAGGTCGTCACGAACGTATCCGCGAAAACGCAAGAGGAACATTATTCCGACGAATCTTCGGCCAGCTTCGATTTTACGATCGAGGCTGAGAAAATGGTCTCCGCGCTTTGCAACACATCCTTGAACGACCTCGGTAAAGAGGACGCGAGCAACGGTAAGTCGAGTTCCGCACCTTTGTTCAACGGCGCTGGCGACACTATCTCGAACAAGAATACCTGGTTTGCTGACTTCTGTACGGATTACGGTAATGGCACGTCGGTAGCCGTCCAAACGGACGGTCTGTCTGCTGACAGAACCCAGTACCCGGAGTTGCTGAGGAAAGTTGTGTACTGGGGATGCACGGAAGCCGAGGTCATCTTGAACAACAGCTCGAAACTCAATCCCAGATCTGGTTGGCTGAAAGATCTCTCCGCGGCCACGAAAACGGCCATCACGAAATCGTCGACTTGCTTCCCGATATTTGCTGGGGACCACGTTTTCGTCAACGATTTGATAAACGCTTTACTGCGGGTCGGCAACGGTTGGCTCATTCTGGATAATTACTTGAACAAGCAGCATTACCCGAGTTTGGATGAAAAGTTCGACCGTCAGTTGGTCAGATGCTTTCAGCTATGGGAAGAGAACACGCACGAACTGCTCAATCAAATCGTGCACACCTTCCTGAAGCTAGATGAGAACAACGACACCTCTAACCCCGAGCAGAAACAAGAATCATTCGGCACCTCTTTCCCAGGTGATGTCTCAGTGTACACAAACTGTGACTTGTTTGATCCGTCGTCAAGCGGTAGTGCGAATGCATCGCGACAGGAGTCGAATGGTAAGAAGAATGATCAAGGCTCCACGTTCAGTGTGACGAAGTTGTCGATTGGAAGCCTGCGAAATATTGGCCTCGCCAACGTCAGTCAGGAGAAGCAGCCCTCTCAAAGAGAATCAAAGTTACGAAGTAAGTGGACCGTTACTGAGAACTTAACGGCAATTGACAGCGCGAAGTCTGTGCCGGAAACGTTCTCAGGGCACGCAGAAGCTGGCGTTCAAGCGAGCAGTAGATTTCGTTCCAGAGGTAACTCGTCTTCCACGAAGGTCGACACTTCCACGCAATCCCTGAACGCCGAATTCTTTCATCTGCGGAGCAAAGTTCTCACGGAAAGCAACCAAGACGCCTCTAAACAGTGGACCTTTGAAGAGAAACACCAGAAGCCCCCCGAGAACAAAGCTCCGCCACAAGAGGACCATGACTCCGTGCTCAAACTCCAACGACAACTCGATGAAAATTACGAGAAGAATTACGCCCAGAAGTACCTGTCGAGGGTGGAATCGTCGTTTCTAAACCCTTCGATTAGCTTGGAGTCTATGTATTTCACTGCCAACGAATCCGACAATTGTGAACCCAATTACACTGCTTGCCCTCCGTATGCAGTAGACTACAGTGACAAGGATTTGAAAAGCTTCGATCACAATCGTGGGAGTAAGAGTAATATGGATTTAGTTTACATTGGTAAATCGTCGACAAATCAATTGGAGCTGGCAGCTGTGCCGAAAGACAAGATGACATTGCTCAGTCAGATCGAGCCAAGTATCCCGGAGAAATCGTCTGAAGAGATGACTGCTAATTTGTCAGCCTGGTTCGCCAGCATGAGGAATTCTGATAATCGACAAATCCCATTTATGAATATCGGAGAAGCAAAGCCGGGAACTGCGGTATCGCGACTGCCATCGCGTCAAGAAGTGTCCAAGAACACGATGGACATTAGCAACTGCATCAGACAGTTGCAGATCGACGCGAACCGTCAGTTCCAGACATTACAAAATATGCAGAGCATCCAGAGCGCACCTTGGACCGCTTACAACCTGATCAATAATCGCGTTCAGGTGCAGCAGCTTCCCGAAGAGTACGACAGTTCTGAAGACGTCCGCGTATACATGAAACCAGGAAGCTACAATGTGCCAAAAAAAAGGCATCAGAGAAGAGCCAATCGCCGTGCAGACAACGCGATGCCTAGAAACGCAACTGGTGGGTCTGCCAATAGCCATCGTAATCATTACTCTAATAAAGAAAAAGTGTTCTGCGCCCCTGCGTTGTCGACACCTGTGTCTAGGTCAGCCGCAACACCTGTTCCCACCAGTGTTAATAATCTCACGAACGCGGCGATGAGTTTGCCCTTCCCAGCAACTCCCATCGTACCACCTCCTACTTTCTCGCATGAGAATTCGCCCAGAATTTTGAAGCGGTCTGACACGGCCAATTACACGATGTCTCAAGACGTCACTTGGAAGGCGGCTTGTGCTTCGGCTGAAATTTTATTAGAGGCCTTAAACGTGAGGGAGGATACCGATTCTAAAACGAAGAAAACTGATCGTATCGAAAGCGACCGCGTCGAAGGTCACGAGGACATGACCTCGAAGAAAGACGATAACAATTACACAATTTCGCGATTACCGCGAGAGCAGGAGTATATGCAGGACAGCTTCCCTAAGAGTTTGAAGAGCCATAATGACGGTGGTGCTGGTGCTTCGAGTTACGAAGCGTCTGAAGATGACTCGGGATCGACCTCTCGTTTTTCCACCAACACGAGCATCAATGAAGTTTCACAGTCGTCTGAGAATAAAAATGGTAACGATTGTAATCATTTAAAATATATTCTAAGTATTATACACACTTTCTTTACAAAATATTTTCTTATTAGTGAAAAGCCTTTTGCTATATTCTTTATTTATTATTACATTGCAGATTACATTACAAAATTAGTATATTCAATTGTAGTACCTACTTCGTTGAATCACTGTGATAAATTCTATTCGTTTTAATTATTTAACTCGACTAACATTTAGTTGCTTTAATACTAGAAGGACGGAAATTTCGGATATTCTGTAAATTATAAATGAATACATATACACGAAAGAGAAATTCTGAGACATTAACAACATCATAAAGACAGATCTTGTTGCTCATAGTAAAACAGCCCCTTCAATTCCTAATTTTGTATGTACACTAGCGCTCATAAAGTTCGCCCATTCTATGCGTGCAACCATAATTTACCACTGTAAGAAGTCAACATGAATTAAGTCAATTAATCAAAACTACAACGTAAAACGTTTAACATTTATTTGAAAACAACTTTAAACAACCACGTTCTTTGTTTGGGTCACAATATTGAGTCGTCTATATTATACAATATCGCTGTTTCCAATGGTAGATAACTATTCTTATCTCAATTGTAATCTTCTCATTTTTCTCTTTTCGGTGTCTTTCATCATTCTTCTTGAAGAAAAATCCACGAGTCGTCGGAAGTCTCCGAAACAACAACTAAACATAGTTAAAAAAACTCAGAGGAAGTTCCTCATAAATAGAAAAGATTAAGTACTGATAAACAATATGTTGTTCCAAATAGATCCAAATCGATTTAGAGCCTTTGTTATACGAACTTTCTTCTCGCTAGGGTTTTCTAAAGAACAAATCTTATATTGTATGTATGTACATATTTGCCTGCTAGTCGCTGCATTAACGTAAAAAGGCATTCTTGAAAGACTTTTCATACTTTGCGGGACCAGAAAGAACATACTGGTTTGCAAATGCGGTAGATAGGACGTAGATTAATTATCCGAATCGATGGTTGCGGACAGTGTTCGGATAATCGAGTAGCTGCGTTTTTTTTGCTTAAGGAAACCTTCCGGTCTAGAGCCCAAAAAGATAGGTGATTTTTAGGAATTAATTAAAGGAAAACTACTATATATAATATAATGGGACTTTTTGCATTGTATTAAGGATGTCTTAAATTATAGAAATCTATTTTTTGTTTTATAATTAATCATTGCAGACGGCACTGGGGAGTCGTTAAAGTCAAGGCGTCAAAAAATTGATCCAAATCGGTGGGTCCTGTATCTCCAAAAGTTATTATCCGATTCGACTGAAACTTTTTTTATTTTGAAGAATATACTTCTGGCTAGGGGGAAACCAGAACAAAATACAAAAATTACATTTTTTTGAGAAAATAACGACACTTGAAGTGTGAAATCACTTTTTCTCTATACTTTTCGTCCTTTCAACGCCTTTAAAAACTATAAATTTTCCATTCTTTGTAATTTTCCAAACTTTGTAAAGTTTCAGTCGAATCGGATAATAACTTTTGAAAATACAGGTCCCACCGTTTTTGAGAACACTGTTTCGAGAAAAACGCGTTTAAAGTTTAAAGTTGGGCGCCGATTGTTGCTCTTGCATTTGCCGCTACTCGAATGCCTATAACTTCGGGAATTTTACGAATTTCAACAAATCCTTTTAAACACGTATTCCTAAAAGGTTGACAATTCCAAAAATAAAATAAAAAAATCGTCTGTTAGACCGGAAGGTCCCTTTAAAGGAAGACTATTTGTTTTCAAATACTTTAATATTGAACAAGAACAAAGAGACTTAAACAAAGATTTGGCAGATTTTTTAACATTAATTTCTTAGTTTCTTACTTCTGAACCAATTGACATATTCGTGTTTAATGTCATTAGTTTGGTGGTCGTATTTCCTCTTTAAGCTTTATACCATTCCATAGCTGTTGTTAAAACACTAAATGCGTAAGAATGTGTAGGAGATATTATTGAAATTTTGTCCCAATTCTATAGTTGCCTCCCTTGTTCGTTCCCATCACTCTTTTTGTGCCCGATGTTGCTTTGCACAAGTTTAGGAATCAGCGTTTTTTTGTCACCGACATTTTAATGTAAACACTACCTACACGTTTCATTAACGAAATTGGAACTGCGAATACTGAATGGTAAAATAAAGGCACACAGTGTATAATGAAGATTGGTGAATTGTAGGAAACAAAATAAATATACTGTAAGCACTTGCTTTAACGGGGAACACCACTGTGACGGCCGGGAAAGTAAGGCATTTTTAAGAATTTTTTTCAGGAATAATTTACAGTGTTTATAGAAAATTTTTATTACCTACCTTGAGTACGCTGTCTTAAGAGACTATACAAAAAAAATAGAAGAACATTCATAAATTTTAATATATTAATTAATTTTCTAGACCACCCCACGCGAGCTGGTCGAATGTGTAATTATGGAACAGCAGATCCGAAATCAAATTTCATTTTTTTTTTTATAAACTATATGAGTGTAGGTAGTTTCCGTTGTGCGTACCGATTTCTTAAACAAATTATTTATGTAACAATGGTGCGCTTTAGAATAAATTTTTCGTAAATCCGCGAATAAGATGGACAGTATTTCGAGCGTATTTAAAAAAATTTGTTTTCAATCAAAGAATCCGTACGTACAACGGAAACTACACTCATATAGTTTATAAAAAAAATGAAATTTAATTTCAAACCTGCTGTTCCATAGTTAGTTATTCTTTTGGCCCGGGTATCCGGGTACCCGTAGGATACCCGACTACCCGGGTAAATGATCATCGATTTGACAACCGATCGTCTTTCGACTTTCGATCATTTTCGGCTAACATCAGTAATGAACGGAATAAATTTCAAGCAATTGAATGTGTGTGCGCACGTTACGATTATGAATATTATGATAAAATGTTTAATTGCTTGAAGTTTATTCCGTTCATTACTGATGTTAGCCGAAAATGATCGAAAGTCGAAAGACGATCGGCTGTCAAATCGAAATTCTCAACTATCTCATCACATCTAATTTACTCGGGTATCTCATGGATACCCGGGTAATTTTTGTCTACCCGGGTAGCCGAGTAATTTTTGTCTACCCGGGTAGCCGGGTAATATTTGTTTACCCGGGTAGTCGGGTATCTCACGGGTACCCGCCGGGTACTCGAGTACGGGTAGTAAGAGCTCTATTAGTTACACATTCGACCAGCTCGCGTGGGGAGGTCTAGAAGATTAATTAATATATTAAAGATTTATGGATGTTTTTTATTTATTTTTTTCATATAGTCTCTTAAGACAGCGCACCAAAGATAGATAATAAAAAATTTCTATGAAAACTGATAATTATTCCTGAAAAAAAATCTTAAAAATGGCTTACTTTCCTTACCCCCTTAAAAATAGAAATATTCCCGTCAATTGGCGGTGTGATAATCGAGATTTCGCTGTACTTATGAGCGATAGTGTATAGAACGTTGAACTGATAAACAAGAATGTAGATCCAACGATATATCGAAACGATACCTACATTCCGTTCTTCCAGCATTAAATTTCGCAATATTTTATGCAGCTGCCCGTTAACAGGTTCTAGTAAAACGAACGTAAAAACAGACTCGTGGTTAATCAGAACTTTGAACAACGCCAGTATGGTAAATAAGCAGAAGCGCCGGAAGAACAACACCGAACCGCGCAGTTCAGAGTCCTCAAACAGTTCAGTGATAGAAGACGAGCAAATAGCCCCCGTCTTTTCGTTAACGGCTAACGACACCACGACGACGGTTGTAACCACAACGACCATCAAAAACCTTCAGCAAATGACCTGCTCCAGAAAAAGCTCGCGCACCCTTTCAAACAACGACCGAACAACGGAGGAAATCGAGCGCACCGTAGGGAAAGCCACGTACTCCGAAACCGTACGGCGGTGTACACCGTTGAGCGCATCGCAGTCGGAGAAAAAGGAGTTCTGCAAACGGGGACGGTTAAACGTCGCCAACGCGTCGGCGATTTGCGGTACAGTAATACCGATTCCTGGCCGCAAGTGTCAGAGAAAAGACTCCGAAAAGTCGTACTACCTCTTGCATAACAGATCGCGCAAGTGTTCTGGAAAGAGATCCGTAAAGAGTTGCGAGGCTGGCGATCCCCAAATAGAAGAAATATTGTGCGCCCGATCAAAGAATCCGCGAAACGACGCGATCGGGGAAAGTGTATCCGTTACTCCATCCCTGACGTCGAAATCTGCAATGAAGCATGGAAAGAAGAAAGAGGGAGCCGAATGCGCCGAATTCTTGGACGGGAAATCCGGCGGGAAATCCAGCGACCGCGGCTGGTCCGTGTGGTACAGTTCGAAAAGAAAACAAAATCTCAGCCCGCTTGCGCTTAACAAGCTGGAGATGATACATCAGACAGTTTGGCAAATGGAAGAAGCAGAAATCTTCAAGTGCCCGTCCTTGGGGAGCAGCGGTGGCAGTCAGTCCTCCACGCACACGGTTAATTTTCTGTTGCTGTTTATATTACCCCGCCGTGTGAGCTATAAAATAATTATACAATGTTGTTTCAGATCGAAGAATATTGCAAAGTTGTGAAAAGTCCAATGTTCCTCGAAACTGTTGAGTACAAGCTAAAAAACCGAGTTTATCATAAAGTAGAGCACGCGGTTAGAGACTTCCGTCGTATCGTTTATAATTCAAAATTATATCATAAGGTTCGTAGTCTATGAGAATTAAATTTATGATAGAGCTGTAGAATAAAAATTGTTCGGTATTTAATTCAGTGAGGCGAAAAGACGGTCTAATGAATACGAACGAAATTACAGGACAATCATGATCGAGTGAAAACGATCGAAACGCTATCGAAGAAGCTTGAAGAACTGTTTGAAGAACATTTTTCCACTTGGGACTTGGATAATATTAGCGGTAGTCCGAGGGAAGATTCGCCCGTGCCGCATCGATTGAAATCGAACGGGCAGAAACCGATAACTGGACGTTTCGGTAATACGAAGAAAAGTCCGCCTTCTTCGGTCACCGAGACTGTTTAATTCCTCCGCTGACGCACGTTTCTATGCGACGCTAAACTTTACTCGAAGAATTATTGCGCCTGTAATTCACGGTGACGTTCTGTTACACATCTGCAATTTATATTATCATTAGATTGAATAAAAGTCTTGAATTAATCTGAATCTGATGGATTGCGGGGGTCAGGAATGTCTCTGACAAGTTGTAAGAATCCATCGCAATCAACAGGATTTAGTCAGGCATCGGTTCGTATCGTTGTTTTAACGTAAGCGTTCTACGAATTTTCGTTCACAAAGCCACTTGCTTCGTTAGAGTTTTCTTCGTTTATTTCTAAGGAACGCGGAATACCTTAAACGCGAAAGAGAAATATAATTATTTGTTCCCAATATATATATATTGGCGCCCCTGGCGTTAGAAAGAGAGGGGGTCTTTCTCTTTCTATCGCCCTCTACATTTTCGCCTATTGCATGCTTCCTCCATGTTTATATGCTCTAAGGTTGCGGGCGATTTGGGCGTAAGTGGAACGCGCCGAAGATCGAGACGCAATGAAACAGAAATTCCGCGAATAAAGTGATTTCTCATTTGCGACATGATTAACGCGCATGAGTATTAAACGTCGACGAAAAGGATAAAAGTGAATGCTATGATACAAAATTGTACTGGGAAACAATAGATTTTTTCTGTTTCTGTTTCTGTTTTTCCTGTGGTTAGCAGGGTGGCATTTCAAGCATTATCGCTTATAGGGTAAATCCGGGAGACGCGGTCGGGCCGGAGAGTTGGTCGTGTCGCTATATTTCAGAGTCTACATATACGTAAAAATGCATTAAAGTGCAGACCAATTACTTCTCTACCCATACAGCACACCTCGTTGCAGCAGTATTGCAGGGACGTTGCTGCAATATTACGTTGTTGCAGGTTGCATTGCAATATTGTAGGAACGTTCCTGCAATATTGTAGGAACGTACCTGCAATATTGTCGTGCATTATTGGAGTGGCAATGATCCTACAATATTGCAGCAATATTGCAATTTCGTTGCCGTGCAATGTTCCATTGGCAACGATCCTACAATATTTCTGCAATATTGCGCGCACATCGACGTGCAATGTTCCAGTGGCAACGGTCCTACAATATTTCTGCAATATTGCGCGCACATCGTCGTGCAATATTGTAGTGAAAACTTGTGGAAACATTACAACAATATTCTGAAGCAACTATGATTTTGTCAAAAATTTTCGAAATATGTACATGACGTCGAGTGGATTCTACGGCGTGTTTCATTTAACTGGATACGCACCGCTATATTGCCGAAGAGTTGCAGGATCATTGCCACAATTTTGCCGTTTCGTTGCAGAATCATTGCCGGAACATTGCAGGACTACATATTCGTAATGTTGCCGCAACTTTGCAAAAATACACACCTGCAATATTGCGAAGGCGGACATAGGACTGAACCTGCAACGTCTCTGTAATGTTATGTTGCAACATTGCCATCTTGCACCGCATCATTGCAGAGACGTTGCTGCAATGTTATGGTGCTGTGTGGGTAGAAGCCAAATAGTTGAATGAATAGCGTTATTTCGCTTCCTTCTGTGGTTTTCTGGATTGATAGGCTATAAAAGGTAAATTGATGTTACATTTAACCTCTTTTGTCAAACAGCGGTTGTACAGAATCGTATTTAAAATATACTTCTAAGTTTATTTTCCTTTAATGTTTGGAATAATAAGATAGTAGAGACATTGAGGGACAATGCAGCCAAAGTATTTGGCCATATTAACTCTTCCTCTCAAAGCTAACGAGAAGACCATGTCTCGCTGCAGAAAGGTGAGATGGTCGAGTTATGATTTTTTTATTATTTTTGTTTATTTTTTCAATTTTTATTATTATTTTATTATTATTTTTGATTATTTAGTTTATTTATTCACTTTTGTATTCATTTGCCATGCTAATCGCCAGTAGGTAATTCACTTTTTCTTTGATGTGTTCTTTACTTGTTTAGCGTAAAGAAATTAAATATCAATGAATCCGTAGTTGTATTCACTCATAAATAATTTTGCTTTATCCTTTGTTAATTTTCCATGAATAATTATGTGAGTGGTCTCTGCCAACGACGAAAACCATTTCTCCCGGCACCTCGGGAGAGGTGGTCAGATGTCATGACTTCAGTTTTCAACCCGATTTACAGTAAATACTGTCTTAAAGCAAATATCGACCAGTTTTTCTGAATCGGCATAAAATTCTGAACAGATTAGGTTTGTTCTGATAAAATAAGTATTATCTATATTAGTTTTAATAGCCATTTTATATTAGGTCGACCGCGTGTCCCGGATTTACCCTATACACGGAAAAGGGTATAGATTTGTGAAATATATATGTAAGTATATGGAAATCATGGAGAAGTTGAAAATCCCGCGTTATCCCCGCGAAACGGAGCGTGCGCAATATGAGCGTTACCATACGGTCAAAGTTAACGCGCATCTACCGTAGAAATGTCAGTAGGCAAGTAAGTATGCATGCACGTACATACACATGTGACACGGCGCGAATATTATATACGTATAGATTGTAGTAATGTCAAACGCCGAGGGAAGGGAAAGATGGCGGTCGAGCGGTAATTTTGCGATGCATGGGATATAGCCGTATAGGCGGTATAGCTAGTTCACAAACGTTGTGTCTCATGCTCCTCATCGCGCGATGTAATCACATCGATCGCGACCGTCCCGTGAAGCAGACCGTGTCGAAAACGGCAGCAGAACCGCCACAAAGAAAGGGGGAAGAGAGCAAGAGAGAGGGCGAGGGAAAGGGGGGACCAAGTGTGCAGAAAGAGAACGGACCCAGTTTATACGTAACGAGTGTTGAAGCGGTTCATTGCTCCGCTCTGACTTGTCGCCAAGATGGATTGGGACTCGATTACGATGGCAAACCTTCACCTGACGATCACCGAGCACCAATACTACGAGGATATTCTGAGTTATTGTTGCGAAAACCCTGACACCGAGAGCGTGCCGGTGATCAAAGTCGCCGAACTGCTGCGCTCCGCGAATTTGCCAGCGGTTGTCACGATGAAGGTAAATTATGTCTACTCGTTACGTTTAGCCTGTCAGCTGTTGGTTTTCTCTCGCTGCCGCCACATAAATATCGAGACCGTCGGGACGCATCAACGTTTAATTGCACCGAGGTGGGCGTTCGATGTGTCACGATGTCGGCAAATTACGGAGACCCCAGAAGGTTAGGTCTAAGCAATGATCACGAGCGTATCTTTAAACGAGACTTAAATCGAACTCGAAGCCGGTATTACGAATATCATAATCAGCTGCGCAGCGCCTGGCAGCGCCGCTTCCGCAAGTAAATACATATACATATGCAGCTACATCGTATTAATTGTCAACACGTATTATCCTAAGATCGATTAACATTCTTCCGCTCCTGTCTCTATAACAGATTTCGAATAAATCGCGCGCCAGCCGGAGTAAAATGATTTCCTCTACCACGCATTAAGTATTATTTTAATAATATTTCGTAATATTTGTAAATACGCAAAATAACTGTATCGATGGTTTATAATCCGAAAATTGTTTAACAACAATCAGAACTTCGAAAAAAATGGTATTAGAAAATCGTTCCCGCGGATATGTTATTAATTTCGCTCGAAGTAGAATTTAACGTTCGCAACGGCCGACTTATAAACGCGGCGCGCGAAAGACGCAAAAAAAACCAGCGTCGAATTGTCACGCGAAAGCGAGGAAGGATCGCGCACGTCTACTCGCAATTGTCACCGGCGAAATGAATTTTTATGGCTCGTAGATTCTGGACATCTGCTTCGGAACCGAAGCGGCGCACATCGGCACGCATCTTGGGAAGAAGCAATTCTACGGGCTGCTGAAGCTCGTGGCGGCTCATCAAGCGGGGCTTATTATCCGCAAGGACATGATTACCATGCCTCTGGACGTGATACCGTTGCCAAAGTTCACTTGGCCCGCGTCGGGGGACGAGGATGGTAGGAGGAGCTCCGACTCCAACCAGCCTGCGAAAGGTCAGCGTCACGCTCCCGAGAGCACCACGGAAAGCGAGAGCGAAGCGGAGTCTCCGAGAGAAACTGGCGGCAGCACCGACTCGCCGACGCCGACGAACAGTGTGATACAAGACAGAAACAACGATATAAGTGGTGATACGATACTGAACTCCGTATCTGGAGGCTGGGAGGGCTTATTGGTATCCGAGGAGCAGAGACAGTTGTTAGGAACCGAAGAGGAGAGTTCGGAGCGTCACAGCAGCGACGAAGGTGACGGTGACGGCGACGGCTCGGGATTCCCGCCGGAGGAAGTATGGATAATCAGCGACGAGCAGCGTGAATATTACACCGCCCAGTTCGCTCAGCTGCAGCTCGATCCCGACGGGCTTCTGCACGGCCCCATAGCCAGGACGTTCTTCGAGAAGTCTGCGCTTCCGCTGGGGGAGCTTAGTCGGATTTGGCAGCTGGCGGATATAACCAGGGATGGGGCGTTGAGCTTACAGGAATTCTTCGTCGCGATGCATCTTGTCGTCTTGCGAAGGAACCATGTCCCTCTGCCCGACTTTCTGCCCCCGCCTTTGCTAATCCCGTTGCTTAAACAAAAGACCGGTCCGCCTCCAGCACCTGTTCCGCCGACTACAACCACCCAGAAGGTCCCGGCTAATTCCACGGGCACTCGGGAGAAAAATAAAGAGTGGACGAAATTCGTGGACTCGCCGACCGGGACGAGCAGCTCCCTCACCAGCCCGGGGCTGCAATTAGTAAATTTCGATTTCCAAAAGTCCGCCGTCGAAAGGGATCCCAAGATTCTTCATCCTGTACCGTTGCGTCTGACGCCCGAAGCGGCTATTCTTGCCTCAGGAGCTAATGGCAACAGTAATAGCTGCGCTACGTTGGGAGACGACGATCTCCAACACGCCGCAACTGCATTGATGCAACGACCTATCATAAAAAAGCCACCTCCGCCTCCCGAAGAAGCTATTATTGTAACTCCAAAGAAGGAACCGCCGCCTCCACCGCCACCCAGACCGTACAGAACGCATGCGAGAAGTTCTAGTCTTGATCTTAATAAATTAGGTATATGTTGCTACCAATACTCTGCGATACTTATCATCTGTGGCTGTGAAAGCAAAGTTTTACGCTTCAAACTGTGCGCGTTCTTGTAGGGAAAAATGGTCAAAGTTTCCTCGGAGCACCTCCACTAGTTCCACCAAGAATCTCTCCCGGAATCGTAAGTATTGTTGTTCACTTTCGCGCCGTTCGTGTATTAACATGGTAGATTAAAGTTATTAAGTTTAATTCACTTATGTTTAATTGAGCTGCTTCTTACCCATATTCACGGTAGATATTTCAGCTGTTTTATCATATTACACTGATAATGAGTGTCGACTTTTAATTGTTCCTTGGCAAAGTTTGTTAAAAACATTTCGAATGGAAGTGTTTCGAAAGACATTGCGATGTACATATGTAGATGCAACTTGTTTGTAGGTAGACGCATTTAGGGCATTTGCGACTAAACGAAAGTAATCACACATTAGTCTAGATCATTTAGATTCATTTTTTTTCTAATTAGTGTAGAACGTCTAAACGAGTACGTATGTTACTGGAGCCGCAGTTAAGAGTTTCGAAAGTATTCGCGCGAGAATGTTGTAGTTGCGAGTACAGCATATTTTTGGGGTTTATACAAAAACCGGTTTTCGGATTCCACTATTCCCCAAAAAACCGGTTTTCGAATTTTCGCAAAAAAATATATTTAAAATAGAAAATAAATATTTATACTTATTTTAAAAATGTTCAGTTCTTTTAATATTTATTGAATTACAAACGTATAACAAAATAAAATATAATCTATCCATACAAAATCCAAAAAAAAAAAAAGAATAACTAAAACCCGTACAAATCCGTACAATATTTGAGTTCATTTAGTATTTCTTTCAAGTTCTTTTAATATTTATTGAATTACAAACGTATAACAAAATAAAATAGAATCTATCTATACAAAATAAAATGTAAAAAAAAAGAATAACTAAAACCCGTACAAATCCGTACAATTTTTGAGTTCATTTAATATTTACGGATCCACAAAAATATAACTCCAGCAAATACACTGCATTCAAAACCAAATGAAAAAAGCTAAAATAACTAAAATCCGTGCAAAATATAATTTATAAATTTTAATTTCATTTAGTATTTTCCTTCCGAAAATATGAACTCGTGAACTACGATATGCTTGTGTGCGAAGCGATTTCAAGTCAAAATGTTAACGTTTTTATTTAAATAATTAATTAATTTTTACATATTAATTCTAGTACATAAAACCGGGTTTTTTTAATTTAAAAACCGGTTTTCGAATTTTACAAATTTATAAAAGAACCGGTTTTTAAAACCGACAAACCGTAAGCATATTTATAAACATAGGACAGTTTTAAAAGATGTATTCTTTAAGATTTCTTTGTCTTTTTCTAGGATTTCTCAAAGATATCGATTCGTAATCAGACAGTAAATATGCTTTTAGTATGATTACACTTCTGCGCATTGTTATTGTACAATTTAAACGTTAAGTTCTTATAAAGATCCCGTGGTATGACACCGTTCAAAAAACAAATTTATATCAAAGAGAATCTGCCGTAACTTCCGTTAACGCGCTTCTAACCAGTATATAAAGCGATCGATAGATTAATTTGTGATTGAATAAATCGTTATGTACCAAGTGTAACAACAACAACCTCGGTATACATACATGTAGTAATTGGTAAAATGACTTTGAATGATCTTGCTCTAATGTAACTGTTGATTGTTCTTTTCTGAAGCTAGAATTTTACATAAGATACTGGATAACATTGCTGTGAATCGATTAAAATGGGACACCCATTATACGATTTTATGAATTCGGAAAATTACAAAGCAGACACAATTGTTACATAAAGAAAATTTTGTCGTGTATCTGCACTACAGACTTCGCCTCGAAAATTGGTTGGTCAAAAGAGTGAGGGAGAGGGACAAAAGATGTTAAGTGAAAATCAAGGTTTTGTTGCTGATTTTTCTCACTTTTCTCCAAAGAGCGAACTACCTGAAAATCTACCTTTGGAAAGCGTTACTCCCCAATCACAGCAATTCACTGGTGTCTGTGGTGCATTTCATATTTATAGAAAACCGAGTCCAAGTAAGATTCTTATCCTTCCTCTATTTGAGCTGTACGAAACTCGTGTAAACTACCAAAACAATTCACCTTCCTATTGTGTGTGTTTGTTTGTCTTTTCAGAGCGGGAAGGAGGAGAAGAAGATACACCTAAGGACGAGGTAGAAGAATCAAAAAAGTTAACGTTACAAGAATTACGAGAGAAGAACGCCGAGCTGCGATTAGTCTGCGAAGAATTAACACGAGAATTGGCTAGTGCGCTCCAGGAGCGTATAAATCTACGCGCGAAACTCTTACTTTTAACATGATGTACTCTGTTATTATTTGTAAACGCTGCAAACTATGAATTACCGATTTTTTTCCAAATTCACCGTAAACATTTGATATGTCGTGCTAGTCTAAAATCTCTTTTCTTTCTCACTTCTTTTCTGTAATTATTATTATCATTCTTGAAACCTCGTATATATTCATAATAATTAGCGTAACCGAAAGTGAATATTACTAAACAGATACGAACAAACATCTGTTGTTTATAGAAACCATATAAAACAGATGTGCAATACGAACTGTGTAAAATCTATCAGGAGAGAACTCGTCGATCTATTTCCATTATTGTTAATTGATATTCGAAGTATCGAACGAAGCGCTACTTTCTTCAAAATACTGATACTTCGTACAAACGTATATCTATGTATTTTTAATACTTCACTGACATATATAGTTTCTTGATACCTGCGTATAATACGCGAATGACATTTTGATTCGCGAAATAGAGAGTTTCACAGTTATCGAAAGTCTGAAAGAAATGTTAAGCTACGATGATTTATGGTTACGCTATTATCTATGTTTTGCCCTTGTTCGCCAGCAATTCCAGTGTGCATTATTAGAAGTGTGAATATAAGTATTATAGCAACAGCTGCCACTCCGTAACGTTCGAATGTTGCAGCATTTCAATGTTCACATTGTTTCGAGAACTTATATTTTTTATGCATAGCATTATGCTGAATTGCTAAAGAATAGTTCGTTGTATATTGAAGAATTCCGTAAAAGTTAAATGTTCGTGCCGAGGAATAATGGAAGCTCGGCGATTACTGTAAACTGCAAAATTATAGAGACATATTGTAAAAACGAGTGATAGATGTTTATTGTTTACGACGACAAAGTGAAACTGTATTTTCGTATCGCTGTACAATCAAACTTCTCCCAGCCTGACGTATAGCTGAGAATCGGTATTCCTGTAAAAGTGTTACAACGTGTATTTCATTTCGCGATAGTAATTGTACATAGTCAATAGATTTAGAACAAGGAATGAGAGAAAATGAAGTCTGCAGGAACAGAACATTCAGAGAATAAATATACTTCGAAGAAAAAATGTTAAATCCCAAATCAATTTACATGTTGTTCTTTTTTTTTTTTTTTTTTTTTTTTTTTTACATATTTAATGTATTACTGTTAATCTTGAAATGATATCGCATCTGCTATTCCGCTTACACGAATTATATAAACATTCTTATTTCACATATAGATAATGTTCTTGAGTACATTTCTACTTGGCTGATTATTTTAAGAAGCAACGCTTTAATATTCCTATAAAATATTAATAACGATTCCTTGTGCCATTCAATACGATATTGTAGTATTAATGATATTTCAGCAATTATTGATGACTACAGAATAATATTGTCCTATCGTTGAAATTATTTAGAGATAAATGTTTCAATTAACAATTATATAAAAAAAAAGACCTTTTTGTAAGTGTATAGACATTGTGTAAAAATTATATAAATTTAATTGTTATCTACTTCTTTTATTCGCGTAACCCTGTAAAATCGTAACGACATATACGTATGCAGATCGACGAACGTTCGGAAGAATGTTCAATAAAGCAACCTCTTAGTTTCGTAACAGTTTTTATTGGTGTCAATGAATGATAAATAATACTAATGTTACAGAAAAAAATCACAAATATTTTGAATGAATGAATGAATGAATGGTAATTAATTGCATATAACATACATTACTTGTACATACCTAGATAATACGACGCACGAATACAATAATTTATGTTACATAAATGACTATGTACCTTTCATACATGTGTATTGTTTTTATACCAACATAGGATAGGTTTAATTACGAACATTACTTTAAAGCCTGCTTTATTTTGTACTGGTTCTGGCCGATGGACGCCTATATAACATTAAATTTCATTATATTATCTGTGCGACAAGAAATGTATGCTAAAGTATCCATTTTTTTTCTCTCTATTTCTTTTTCATATTTCCCATTTCTGCGTGGAAATCCTATTATTCAATCTGAAGTGTTCATACATACAGCGATATGATTGTATGATACACATCGTACAGAAACATTTATGAATTCATTACACTTGGACGTACCAATGGCTGCTCGCTTAGTTGTCCTTCGTTTGCATGAACTTAACCAAATCGATTACACGGCAGGAGTAACCGAATTCGTTGTCGTACCACGATATTAGTTTGACGAAATTGTCGTTCAATGATATGCCGGCTTTAGCGTCAAAAATACTGGAGTGGTTTTCGCCAATAAAGTCGGAGGATACCACGTCGTCCTCTGTATATCCAAGGATACCCTTCATGGGTCCCTCGGCAGCTTCCTTTACTTTAGCTTTAATGGCGTCGTAGGGTGCAGGTTTAGCCAGTCTGACCGTCAAGTCTACGACGGACACATTGGGGACCGGTACACGGAAAGCCATACCGGTCAGCTTTCCATTCAGAGCTGGAATGACTTTGCCAACAGCTTTAGCTGCTCCGGTCGCGGCGGGGATAATGTTCTGCGCAGCGCCACGTCCATCTCGCCACAACTATTACATAATCAAAGAAAACCGATTACATGCGACGAATATATCAAATAACGGTGATTATTTACTTTAGCGATTACTCGCCGATTTTGATGACCTTGAAATATGTTGTCAAAGTCATCGTTCTGAGCAACTTTTTCCTATACATGTTACCGCCGCTCGGCCTTAGTTCCCGAGATATTTGCGGGAAGCTTCTGTTGATTTATTCCGACACAACGTATTCCACTTTCCAACTCGTCTCGGGTTTAGAATAGGTTGGGGCTAGAATAGTGCGGGGGGGGGGGGGGGGGCCGCTCGCGGGCACGTAAAGGTCTGCGCACACATATCCGTTCCGGCCTGCCAGTGGTAAGAAGAAACCCTCTACGTCCCTCTTCTTCTTACCACTGGCACGCCGGAACGGATATGTGTGCGCAGACCTTAAAGGTCTAAACACACTTGTCAATTCCGTGTCAGTGTGCCAGTGGTAAGACCCTCTACGCCCCTCTTCTTCTTACCAATGGCACACTGACACGGAACTGAGACGGAACGGATATGTGTGTTTAGACCTTAAAGGTCTGCGCACACATATCCGTTCCGTGTCAGTTCCGTTCCGGCGTGCCAGTGGTAAGAAGACGAGGGGCGTAGAGGGCAGGGCTTGAAAACTGTTATAAGAACTTTTATTCTGAATAACTGTTATGAAGAACCGAAATTTCCAACTATTATCTGTTTCGGTTACGGTTCCTATGTACCTCCTCATATCGGTTCCATAAACGTTATTTTTTCGGTTCTATATCGGTTCCGAAACGGTTCTAGAATCAATTCTTGTATCGACTTTTTCCTAATTAATATCATTAATTATTATTGTAGCTGCAGATTACTGTGTATGTCACTGATTTCTAATAAAGCGTTGAACTAAATAAATCTGCTATATATTTTTTACATTCACACACACTATATTATTCAGAATAGGAAGTTAAAAGTTTCTCTTGTTTCTATAAGGATTTTGTAAAAAATATGCACATATACAATCTGCAGCTACAATAATTAATGATATCAATTAGGGAAAAGTCGATGCAGGAATTGATTTTGGAACCGTTTCGGAACCGATATAGAACCGAAAAAATTGATTTGCGGAGGGAAATATGAACCGAAACAGAAAATAGTTGGAAATTTCGGTTATTCATAACAGTTATTTGGAATGAAGGTTCTCCATAACTGTTTCAATCAGAACCTTTACATAACAGTTTGAAACAGTTATTTTCGGAACCGTTTCAAGCCCTGGTAGAGAGTCTCTTCTTCTTACCACTGGTACGCCGGAACGGTAATGACACGAAACTGACAAGTGTGTTTAGACCTTAAAGCGTGGTAGCAAACCGATGCGAGTTTGGAGCTTTCAACTACATAGAAACTTGCGGATGCCGTCAACCCCGCCGGCGCCGCCAGATATTAGGATGCCTCTGGTCGTGAAACAATTTTTTTGCTAGAAAGATGGTGCTTTCGAGAGCACCTGTTGGGTATGCGGGAGCTCCCGCCAACACCCCGACTCACATCGGTTCGCTACCATGCTTTACGCGCCCCCGCGCTAATCTAGTCCCAACCAATACTAATACCCGGTACAACTTGGAAAGTGGATTGCGTTGTGTCGGAATAAGTCGACCGAAGTTTCTCGCAAATATCTCGGAAACGAAGGTCGAGCGGCGGTAACATGTACAGGGAAAAGTTGTTCAGAATGATGACCTTGACACCATATTTCAAGGTCCTAACCCAAAACTAATCCAAATTATAACATCGAAGCAAGAAATTTGAAAAATATTTTTGCGAACATCTCGGAAACTAAGACCGAGCGGCGGTAACGTGTATAGGAAAAAATTGCTCAAAATGTGGAGTTTTACAACGTATCCGAATTTCATCAGCATCGGTGAGGAATCGCTAAAGTAATTACCCAATTAACATGTAAAAGAGAGTAGGATAAAAAGAAGTTTACATACCTTGCCGGAAGGTCCGTCAACGGTCTTCTGAGTGGCAGTGGTGGCGTGCACGGTAGTCATAAGACCTTCGACGATTTCAAAGTTATCATGAATAACTTTAGCAAGAGGAGCCAAACAATTGGTGGTGCACGAAGCGTTGGAGACAACCTTATCGGACGGTTTGTACGAGTCCAGGTTAACACCAACGACGTACATGGGTGCATCGGCCGACGGCGCAGATATAACGACCTTCTTAGCACCACCTTCCAAATGAGCCTATAAAGATAATAGAAGAAAGCTTTAATCATAAATCTGTCTACCGACGGAGATGCATAATTACGCGGACAGAGTTTTACGTACAGAAGCCTTATCTATGGTAGTGAAAACACCAGTCGACTCTACAACATATTCGGCACCAGCTTTTCCCCATGGAATAGATTTCGGGTCACGTTCGCAGAATACAGCGATTTTATTGCCATTGACAACCAAGCAACCATCGTCAGCTTTAACTTCTCCCTTGAATCTGCCATGAGTAGAGTCGTATTTGAACATGTACACCATGTAGTCCAAGCCAATGAACGGGTCATTGATGGCAACAACCTATTGAAATCATAATCGTAATAATTAATAATTGACATGGAAACAATGAAATCTGTGACACTGTGAAATCAGTACATACCTGACCACCGCGTTCAATGGAAGCCCTAAGTACGAGACGACCAATACGGCCGAATCCGTTAATTCCGATTTTGCTCATGTTGTCTTCTGATTCTTAACAACTGGAAAAAGAACGAGTTGATTTTTGACATCATTGTTTTAAATCAGTAAAGACCCCTTGACGGCAGTAAGTTAACTTTTGTGTTACGGGTATAAACGTTTGATGAAAAACGGGCGAAAATAATTTCATTACTGCCATTTGCTGGGAAAAAGGAACGCGAACGATACAAAGGGCACGGGGCTATGTCGTGTCCTGTTCGCTTACTTTGTTTTCGCCGACGTTGTAATTTCGGCCAATAGCGACAATACGTGTGCACTACTTTTACGATTGTGTTAGAGAACGTGGGCCTATAGAGGGCGAATTCCACTTACGCCCAAATCGCCCGTGAGTTTCATTAGGGTAGGTTTCCTTATACGCGACTGGACGCATCGTCAAGAATTTCAAAGCCGATTTTCTCGAAAATGAAGCGCAATATCAAAAAATTTTATTCCTTTTTCTCGAGTTATTTACTTGCTATACGTCGAAAAGAAAGAGTAACTTTTTTTCATAACGCGCTTCATTTTCCAGAAAAGCGAGTTTGAAATTCTTGACGATGCGTCCAGTCGCGTACAGGAGAACCTACCTTAAGGCAGGATACCACCTTCGCACTTAAAAAAAATTGAAAATTTTTTTGTTCTCAAAGTACTCTTTCAAGTGTATAGAATCGAAATTCATTCATTAGAAACGTGACCGGAACCTTTTTCTTGTGTAAAAACCGGATTGGAACAGATATATAAATCTATATAAAACTTTAAACGCGTTTTTCTCGAAACGATGTTTTCCAAATCGGCGTGTCAGATTACTCCTATAATTTTCATCCGATTGACTTGAAACTTTGCACAATTCTTCCCCGTGGTGTAATCTAACGATGTACGTAGGGCTTTTGCTGTAGCGTTGTTATTTTTCTTTTGGTGCGCAATTTTATAAACTTCTTTAAACTTTTTTACCCTAAAAAAATTGACCTTTTTGTTCAAATGGCCGCCATTTTCTTAAAAATCGAAATTTCGTAAAATCCCTACGTACAGCATTAAAAAATATTGTTGCCAATAGGAACATTCTTTGGTTTTTTTTCTAAGAGCCACGTACAAAGCGGAATTTGACACGCCGTCTAACGATGTTCCTCCAAAGGAGTGTATTTTGGCGCCACCTACAAGAGATTATTTTTCACTTTTTCAGTTTCAAAAAATGTGTAATTACAGATTAAAGTTACATTAATGAATGACTGAAACCGATTTTGTTTCTGCGCATTCTTTGTATGCAAAAAAAATTCATGAAAAACGCCTCCAAAATCGCAGTCAAAGGTGGTATCCTGCCTTAATGAAAATCCGGGGCGATTTGGGCGTAGGATAGATGTCCCAATTACTGCCAGTGTCCCAATTACTGCCACTTCATTTATTATATGTAATAAAAGCGTAACGTATAAAAATAAATGTACAAAAAATAGTTATTATAATAGTTATTATAATAGTTATTATAATAACTATTTTTTGTACATTTATTTTTATACATTTATTTTTTGTACATTTATTTTTATACGTTACGCTTTTATTACATATAATAAATCAAGTGGCAGTAATTGGGACATCTACCCTAAGTGGAATTCGCCCAGGGATGTAAGTACAGATCCCGCATTATAACTTTGCCTCCGAGCGGTCACCGAGTCGGCCGTGGGTGCGGGAGAGCTGGCGTTCTTTTAATTCGATTCGAAAAACGTGCCAACGGTCAGACCCTCTCGCACGCACGGCCGCCTCTCAGCAGCCGCTCTGAAGCAAAGTTATAATGCACGATTTATAATTTGGCACTGGTAATGTTTATTAACTATCTTTTCCGCGTCAAGAAACATTACAGGAATGAATGGCTTTTCAAAATTTACATGCGCATGCATAATTATATTACACAACTTTTAAAATTCGTGATACACTAAGTACTTTAGTATGTACTATTCGTGCGTGGAAAGAAGACTCCTGGCGGGTGGTCACGGCCGATGCAGTCCGCCGCTGTGACGATTGGTCGCGTCACCTATTTCGGCACACGTATTTTGGTTATTGGCGAAATCGGCCACATCTACTTTCTACAATGTAACAGGCGGAGGTTCCGGCGGAGCTAGCGGCGGTCTGCACCGGTACCCATTGACTTTTATACATCCATTTCAAATGTTTCGTCAAAAGCAATCGTAAAGTTGCGATTAAATCATTACGAATAAATTATAGTATTTGCACTGTCGGAATTGTAGAACTGCTTGAAAATTGCAAAAATTTATTGTACTTCAGATATTCGTGTAATAAGATTTCCTATATTCTCAAAGGTCAACCAAGGTCAACACGTTTGCTACATAGACAATGTCCTTCAACTTGTCTTTGAGGGTGATCGTGACCTTCTTCACGTACGAACAACAGGACTACATGTTATAATCAATAGATTCACTATTAATCTGTAATGTCTGAACTAGGGAATACGTTTTCTATTCAATATAATGAACAGTCATTCGAATGTGACATATGTATAATCGACCTGACGTAATAGTGCTTGATAAAAATGACAATAGCAGGATGTATACTATATTTCGTAAGAATATGTATACCTATGTTAACGCTTTATCCAGACTTTTGCAAATTAAACATTAGTAATTGTAATTGAAAATGATAGCGAAATTAAAACAACAGGCAGCATTAATTTTTAACTGAAACATGGCAACTACATTTCCGAGCTGTTTATAAATAAATTAAAATCTGTAATTAATTATGAAATATAAAAACTTTTGTTTTCTTTTTCAATTTCACTCACAAATTATTACAAAACTATAACTTATGTATGCAGAATGTTATTATCACAGCGATCGATAATTTTAACACATAAAATCACTAAAATCGAGCTGATAGAGAGGCCTTTTTAAGTAATTTGTATTGTATATTTATAAAAAAAATTAGGATAATAGGTCAGTTGCATTTCACGGTGTCATTGCACACAAGAGTGTGCAACAAATAGATTGAAATAAAATTTTCTCAAGTGGAGGTAGAGACTCCCTGCCGGGGGACAAACTCGGGCATGGAAAGAATTTATCTGTGCACGTTTTCTCGAAGATTCTCTGCAAGATAGTTGAACTGACTAATATATGAGTTACTGTACGAAGATACTTATTCCGATTGACGTCATATTAACCGGTAGGGTCGACATGTACATACAGGCACATGCTACGTAATTCCAGATATAAGAGCAGAATAAATCCTGACTTCTAATTTCATATTAAGGAATGCCAGCAGGACAATGGAGGGGCGTAGTTTATCGAGCCAAACCGAAGTATACGATGCAAAGCTGTTAATTCTGCGGGTAAATGAAAAGAAGATCAACTGGAGCACAGTTGAAACTTGATGATACTTACGTGAAAAACGATCCGTACACTGCGATTACCACAGAAGTAGTGTCATTTGAAGGGCAGAAAACAGTAATATAACTGGCATCAGCGAAGGTGTGTGCGTGGTAACCGTTTTTATTCTCGTGTGCATTCGGCTGTACTCGGGTCACGTGACACGTGGTCTTATCGACGTGGTGTTTACGACACTGATATATAAGTACACTATGGATTAGGGATGCCGATGTAAAATCGATCTTTCGTGTCACGATTTTCGATTTTTTAAATTTATTGTCAAGACAGGGATCGAATCGAGGATCGTATCGCAACCAAAGAGATCATGGATTGATTTTCACATGCGGTGATATTGTTACGACTCCCGCCTAGCGGCGTGTGGCGTAAACTCTAGAAGCGCGAAGTTTGAATCAGACTACACAAATGTATTAGGAAAGGGAAGCAAAAGTGATAGGGTAGATGTCCCAATTACCGTACCCTGTACCTATTACCGTGCCTTTATGCTTAAAGAAGCCGTACAAAAAAACTCGCATACATAAATAAGGAAATAAATTTTTTTAATTAAGTTAAACTATTAATGTATGTGTTAGAAACGAGTAGGTTGCATTTTCAAACAATTAAAGCTTCTTTAAGTATAAAGGCACGGTAATAGGGACAGGGCACCGGTATTGGGACATCTACCCAGGGATGTCAGGGATTGTTTGTGGCGCAACACTTACAGGAGTGGTGGTAATGTGTGCGTGAACTGACGCTAGCGCCAAGGCAGCCAAGTGGCCCCAACGCGAAGCCAACCACGGCCAACCAGTGTCGACAATGTATTTTCCGGAGACGCTGGTTGGCCGTGGTTGGCTTCGCGTTACGACCACTTGGCTACCTTGGCGCTAGCGTCAGTTCACGCACACATTACCACCACTCCTGTAGGTGTTGCGCCACAAACAATCCCTGCATCTACCCTACACGGAAAAGTGACAGCATTGTTCCCAACGGTGCTCAGCACTGTAAAAACCGGTGCTGAGCCCCATTCATGGCGCTGTTCAGCACCGAAAAACACCGTTGTGAATGGGCGAAAATATCGGTGCTGAGCCCATTCACAACGGAGTTTTTCGGTCCTGACAGCGCCGTGAATGGGCCCAGCATCGGTTTTTACGGTGCTGACCTTTCTCCATGTATTACCTGGAAATAGGTCTGGACCGTTGGGAACGGTGCTTAATTTTCAATCGGAACGACGAAAGGCGAGCACCGTTCACAACGGTGTTCTTGATGAACGCACACTGAAATCATCGATGCTATCTTACATCTTTGTTTTCCATGCTCGTGCACAGTCTGTTCTTTTTCGATGTCGCCATTGTCGCTGATTTGCGCTGATTTGCGCTGATTAGCGCGCATCCAAAACCACGACGAATGGCGAGCACCGGAAATATCGAGCATGGAAAACAAGGATGCAAGGTAGCGTCGATGATTTCAGTGCGTGTTCATCAAGAACATGCAAGAACACCGTTGAGAACAGTGCTCAGCAGCATTGAAAATGAGCTCTAAACACACCTGCGCGAGTATAGAAAAAGTATTTATTGGCAAAAGTGCTTAAATTGTGTATTGTTGTAGTGTTTATATGCAATTGCCGGTTTTGTTATAAATTTCCAAAATGGGCAAATACGTATTTTGTGGGAATCGGAGTAATAATAAAAAAAATGCGACATTACACAAGTAAGTAAAGATAATATAACCTCTTATCAACTTTCAATAGTACTGATATATTTTTGTTCTAATTTCCGTACAATTATGCGCAGATTTCCACGAGATGAAGAATTATGTAAAGAGTCGGCGAAACTAATAGGTTTGGAAGGAGTTAGTACTGAAAGTAGTAACAGAAAACGTTTGAAACCAGAAGCTGCGCCCACAGTTTTAAACAAAGAGGCAATGTTCGAAAAACAGAGGAACGTTTTAGTCTAAACGAATTGTAGAGGTAAAAAAGTGAATCATCCTTCATAAATGTTATTAAAAATAAGAATCCATTATAAAAGTATAGGTAGTATTCTTTTACAAGTTTTTCTTTCTGCTTTACATGTGCATACTCTCATTGATACATCCGCAGTCACATATTTTTCAGATAAAGCTCAAGATTGGCCTATAATTTCTGAAGAAGAAAGCTGTGAACCATAGAGAAATGTTTTGATGGAAATTAATTATACGGGTAAGACGGATGTGTACGTTGATATAAGGTGAATGTTAAAGTTTCTTTACACCTCTACGTTAGCTTATGTAATGAATATTCCAGATGATGAAGATGTTGGGCTATCTTCTTCAATAATTAAACAAGTCCCTGATGCATGTATAATAATAGAATGCAGTGACTCTCCTACAACGAGCAAACAGATACGTAAGTTGAAATCTTAAATACGCTATTTAAGTTAGTTACATATGTTATAAGAAAATTTGAAGATTTATTATTGAGATATTGACAGTGGTATAAAATGTTAAGGGGCTGTTCCGGACTAGAGCCCGTAAAATAAAATCGTTAAAAAATAGGTCATCTTTAGGAATTAATTAACCCGGGAGTAGGCGCATGTTGGTCTTTTCGACCGATGATTTCGTATGTTTTGAAGCATGATCCATAGCGTTCGGCTGTTTACTTTCTTCGTGAAACTATTCTCATTTGAAGGAGGTCTCGATTAGTTATTTATTTCATTGACAGTTAATTATATTTATTTACTTTATATTTTATTTGATATTTTATACTGTATTTTCTTTCATCTGTTATTATTTATTTCGTTAACAGATTAATATTTATTTTGGCGAAACTTCCGAAAACCGGTCAAACCCGATTTAGCTATAATTTTGAAGATAGTTTCATTTTGCATAAAGACGATGTTTACGAGAAGGATTTTTTGCGACTCCAAAGTTGAGAATTTATATATTTTTTTATCATTTCGATGTCATTCCCTACCTTACCGACGCAATATAGTATACTGTATAATGGTCAGAACTATTAAAACAATTAAGGATGTATCGGACCTATCTTCAAAATAATGCCAAGTTGATGGAAATTTGTGAGATTGTTCTTTTTAATGTTCCTGGTGTGCTCCAAAAATTTTAAACGGATTCACTAAACGGTTACCGAGTTACAACGATTTTATTTTTCACTGATTTTACACGTACTCTTAAGGCCCCCATACACGAGCGAGCATGCTCGCCGAGCCGCTCGCGTCAAGCTCGTCGATATGCTTGCGGGAGCCCACACACGATACGAACATTCGACGAGCCTCAGTTGTGCCGAGCGCGTTGCGAGCTCACGTTCAGAATGAATTTTAACCAAACCATTGCGCTTATAGGCCGTGCGTGCGAGAGAGTCTGACCATCGGCGTTCTTTTAATTCGTTTCGAAAAACATGCCATCGCTCATATGTGATCGTATGTTTCTCGAAACGAATTAAAAGCGCAGTAGCGGGCAGAGTGTACGCACGTGAACGACGAAGCGAGACAAAGTATCATGTTTTCTCTTTTGGATACTGGGGTGTGAATGATAACTGAGGCACAAAAATTATTTAAATAACGATCGAATAAATGATACTTTATCTTTATTCGTTATTCGAGGTTCGAATAATCGAAGTTATCTTTATTCGAAGAGCAACGAATAAACCATTTTATTCGATGAGAATTCATTCGACGAATGACGATAATTTTTTATTCGAATAAATGCGTCGCATAAATTTTTCATCCGTAGCATTTATCTTTTCGAAGCCTTCGAATAAAGCCACGATAACTTTCGTTTGGCTGCCCGGTCGGCTCGTAGGCCATTCGCAACGAGCCGAGCATCTCACGAGCCGAGCATTTCAACCGCTCGTTGATCCCATACACCAGCGAGCATGCTCGCCGAGCTTGCCTGCAGGAAGCTTCCGTGCAGCTCCCTCACATGCTCGCGATTGTTCACACACCCTACAAACATATTCGACCAGCCCCAGCCGTGGCCAAGCTCGGCGCGAGCCGAGCATTTTATTGCTCGTCGACCCCATACACGAGCGAGCATACTCGCCGAACCTGCAGTTCGCGAGCCGCTCGGCGAGCATGCTCGCTCGTGTATGGGAGCCTTTATGGAAAGAGACGATCTTGAGGGATAAACCATCTGAAAAAATGTTGAAGAAATAATGCCAATGCTTTCAATTTTTTTGTACATGCAGTGTATGGATAGATGAAAATATCTGCCAAGTTTCAATTGTTTTCACTACACCGTTTTAAAGAAATAAATTATAACTTGAGAAAATTGTGTGGTCCGCACGATATGTATCTCGATGGCTTATGAAACCACGGCAACGTCGCAATCAGCTGACCAAGCGAAGCAAACTTGTAGGTGTCGCTACACGTATATCTAACCTAGAAACACTGTTCTAATCTAATCTTCTAGCTAACTTTTTGTCTCCGTTACACTCATGCAGAGATAGAAAGGGGAAATGAGAAATAGCGGGACGGGATTATGAATATGAAATAGCAGGTAAAAATACGCAAAAAGAAGCAATAATATGTCACAGTTAACATAATTTTATATATTTTGCATAAAGTAATGATAACAAGGTGTAAAATATATGAAATATCATATTTTTGCATGCCGTAAAATATCAATAATTTTATTTATTGACTGCTTTGCAAGAGTTTCGTTAACTTTTCTTAATTCATTTTTTATAAATTCCCGAAGCCTGTCATATCAACTCCAGCTAATGCCAATTTCTTTTTTACGGAAGGACTAAGAGTTTTCATGGCTGTCAACGTTGACACAATTTTATTAATTTTTTCATTGCTATGCCATATAGCAGTTTGTTCCGAGTACGTCTTTGTGCTCATTAATAATTTTTGAGCAGTTATTTTACTTTTTCAAAATTTTGTGAAGTATCACACAATCTTGTGCTGCATTATGAGCGCCAATGACAGAAATGCTCAATGCATTTGCTTATCCGGTGATTGAGTTTTCTCCTTTTTGTTTTCGGCCAGTACTATTTCGAATTACAAGTAGTGTGTCCACAAAACCAAAAATTACCTCAGAAAATTCGTTTTCTAGTGAACATTGTACAATTTTTGTCATTAATCTGGGACCATCAAATTTCAGATTATGTGTGGCGATACAGCATTTTTTTCCCAGCGATGCTAGCCACTGGTGGAAACTTGCCAACGCAGCTCTTATAGGTACAGATTGTACTTCTCGACCATTATACATGAGGTCACCGTAGCAGCTTGTCAAATTGTTTGCCTGACTGGCACTTACAGATATATCTTTAATGGGATTGACATAAATGTCGAAGGATTTTTTCCCATATTTTGCACCAATTTGCCAAATGTCACAATTCATTTCAAATCCGGATGTCTCCAAGTCGACTAAAACAATTGCGACTTCGGTTTCTTCTTCTTCCTCCACATCGGACTGGTCCTCCTCTGCCAGCTCGTTGAGGAGATCAACATTACTTTTGTATGTTACGCCTTCAACAGTCTCCTTTCTATGGCGTAAAACTGCTCGCCGATTTTTTAACAACATACGCTTCTTTTTATACACTGATGACTTCATCAGTTGCCGCCTTCTCTGTAGCGTTTTCTGTGACGCTTCAACATGTCGCGAATGGTGTTTGCCTGGTGATTTGGAAAGCTTACATAATATTGCTTGCGTGTAACCTTCTCCGATATTTTTTTGTCCAACTGCGCAAGCAAATTGAAAGTCGGCGGATGCAGTTTTGCTATAGCAGCGTGACTTTGGTGCTTTACTAGCCATGGTTGCATTTAAACTTTCGTTAGTATTACTGGATGCACCCGCCGAATATTTTTCGGCATTTTTAGCCAGTTTATCGAAAATGTCTCGTAGTGCCTCAAACAATTCCGGATCTTTAATTCCCCCTGGAATGATTTGGTGATCATAATTTTGACTGACTTCAATGAATCCACACCAGGAGCCACATCTACTATGATCGTTTGTGGCATGGTATGGAATATTACGGACTGCATCAGCCATCGCTTTGGAATCACCTTTATTCTGGCACATAGCATATGTAAAGCATCGGTGGAGATAAGTAATGCAATTTTTGGAAAGCTCTTTATGGTTTTTTGTATCCCATATAATTTTTTTTTCACACCGCCTGATGTGTGATTCATATCTGATTGCTTTATGATTGGATGTTTGCTGGCAGCTTGACAAACTGCATTCGTCGTACTATCATCATCTCCAATAAGTATACCTACTTCAGCATTTGAGGCCTTAAGAATACTGCTGTCCACAATAAGTTTTTTGGCGACGTGAGGCTCCATGGCTTCTGCTGAACCGTCAAAATTTTTCCGACAATCGTGATCTGGAGGAGTTTGATTTTTCCATCACATTTTATACACATCCGATTACAGGTTGCATAATGTAACACCATACCACTATGGTGACCAACAATGGCTCCAAAGCCATTCAAACTATCATAATTTCTACCCGCACCTCGAGTACTCCATCCCATATCGTAGGACACTACAATACGGATAACGTCATTGAATGTAACGGGAGGTTCTTTGTTGCATTCGGAATCGGCAGAAGTAGGTCCAGATTGATTAACATTGGACTGGGTTAGGTTAGGTCTAAAAGGATGGGCAAATATACATAGATTTATTTTTATATTATTGTTCTCAGTTTTTATAAGTTACAATATATTCTAAATCTAATTTGTAAATAACTTGATTGAAAGTATTTCAATTTTTATATACTTTTGTCTAATATTGTACGTCCAGCGGGCGCGCGCCCTCCGCCCTAATCTAGCCCCAACCAATACTAATGTTGAGTACGCAAATGTTCGTACGTATTTGCCGAACCAGTTCACGTACAATTATAATGAATGGACTCACGTTCGTGCAGGATGGTACAAGAAATAAATTAATACAGAAACTCACACTAATGACTAGTAACTACATTGGAAGTAAAAGTTATAAGTGATGTTCTCTGTTCGAGCGATCGGTGAGAAGTACCCATGGCGTCACCCGCTTACCCTCTTGTCCACGTGAAAACGGAAATGCCATCGCTGCTAGCGCCGAGAAAAGAAAGCTCAAGCTGGCCTTCTGATTGGTCAAGACGAAAATTCGCGCGGGAGACCCAGTAGCGAGGAACGGAAAGGACGCTTGGGTTTTCTCAATGACGTAGCCTAGCCGCTCGCCATGCACTCTCTCGCCGTGTTTTACGACCCTTTCTTCCCCGGCCTACGAAGTCGTCATCTGGCCGACAACCGACCAGTGCCGTTACACTCTATCTACCCGGTGTCCATTGTTTTATAAAAAATCCATTCGCGTCTCAATCACGCCTCGTTCACGCCTCAACAACTAATATCCGGAACAAGTTGAAAAGTGGTGACCAAAGTGAAAATCTTTCCCCCAAATATTGTTTTTGAGTAAAAGAAATCTATTTTCTGAATTTCAGTCGAATCGAAAGATGGAAGTTTTCAAAATTGCAGGGAGTGACACTAAAATGGTAAAATACATTTTTCGCAAAATTTGGACCTTAACTTTCGAGTCGCAGAAAACGCTTCTCGCAAACATTGTTTTTAGGTAAAATGAAGTTATTTGCAGAATTTCAGTCAAATTGGGTTTGACCGATTTTCGGAAGTACAGCCTTTATTTTATCATAAAAATGAAAATTATTGATGTATAACGATTCTGAAATAAGTAAAATACAATGCTATGCATTATTTATATTATTTTAGTCATTTTATTATGTTATTTCTCATTAGATTATCATCGGTCGAAATGACCGACGCGCGCCTACTAACGGAAGTTATTTGGCGCGCCTACTCCCGGGTTGAAGGAAAACTACGACATATGATTTAATGGGGGTTTTTGCATTGAATTAAGCATGTCTTAAACTATAGAAATATATTTTTTGTTTTATAATTAATCATGGCAGACGGCACTGGGGAGTCGTTAAAGTCGAGGCGGCAAAAAATTCATCCAAATCGGTGGAACCTGTAGCACCTAAACCATTGGTCTGAAGCAAAAAACAATGCCAGATTATTAAAGGACACGAAACTCGCTCGTGGATTGACCAGAAAAATTTCCAAAAATGATTTTTTTTTTAGAAAATAGCGACACTTGAAGTTTGAAATCACTTTTTCCCTATATTTTTCGTATTTTCAACGCCGTTAAAAATTACAAATTTTCAATTTTGTTTAAATTTTACTGGTCTGTCCACGAGCCAGAAGTATATTTTTCAAAATAAAAAAGTTTCAGTCGAATTGGATAATAACTTTTGGAGACACAGGTTCCAATCATTTTGAGAACACTATTTCGAGACAAACGCGTTTAAAGTTTCATGTGAGTTCCGAGTGGCCGGGTGTTACCCATGCATTTGCTGCTACTCAAATGCCTATAACTTCGGGAATTTTACGAATTTCAAAAAATCTTTTTAAACGAGTATTCCTAAAAGGTTGAACATTCGAAATAGTAAATAAAAAATCGATTTTTAGACCGAAACCTCCCCTTAATGTTCATTGACTAAAATCTCTATGTACAGTCCTGAGCATTATTTCTCATTGCAGTTAGGCAAGAGAAGTGTTTCTCAGTTCCAAGTACACCAAACAACACAAATCCAATGAAGGAGAAACAGCAACCCTTACCAACAGATGCAAAGTTTTTTCATAACAACCTTTACAAGGACACCCCACACAATACAAAGAAAAAATATGCCACGTGTGCTGTAGGGGTGCTAATGTCGTATGAAAGAAAATGAACGAAGATTTATTTAGTTTTACAAAGTACAAAATTTTATTTACAAAATCATCACACAAGTTAATCGGTTGGTTAAAAAAAGACTTCATTTACAATGGGCCACCGCATCATTATCGAAGTCCTTTACGTTTTCCGCGTCGTCCCCTATCATACAATCATCAGCAGCGGCAGGTTGCGAGTCGGCTGTACTCGGTTGCGGCGCTCGACCGCCTTGCCATTCAGGCGTTGTCGGTAAACCTTCTGACGCTCGGTATTGGTAATTTTGGGCTTTTCGGATTTGCCATCTCCAAACTACACACCTACTCTCTTGTAAGCGTTTGCGATACTTTTGAACACGTTTAGCACCCATATACCGCGACATTTTGTGCAAACACACAATTTTCACAACATCAATCACGATTATTCAGTCCTTTTAACAATATCACCTCTATTACTGTACACTACGGAGGTAGTACTCGATGAGACGATTTCGAACTAATTTCAGCGCACGCCGACCGCCGCAAAACATGCCTATTTCTCCCTCCACTCTCTCCGCGCGGGCTAATGCAATAAGCGCGCTCATGTTGTGTAATGAATTAATAACCTTTGTTCCTTCGTCTGTCGAATGGTATCTCGTAAAAGCGTGTATGTCTTTTCGTTTAGAAGATATTGCAATTTCAAACGTTGCATGAAAACGTAACGTTCGATTTTCTGGTTGGGGGCGGGGGGCACTGCTGGCCTGAAAGGCAGGGGGCTGCCACTCTCATTTTCGATTTTGTGACAGTGTTTCAACTGCCACCTAGGCAGTTCCAATTTTTTCGAACTAAAATTCAATATGGCCGTCCAACATAGTCTGCGAATCCCGTAAATTACTTGTTTCCTTGCTTTCTTAGCACTGGTGGAGGTGAAGCTGTCATCACTGCCTATTCATAAAATACTAATTATTATTCATAATCTATTAAATAACAATTTGAATAAAGTAATCATTGAGAAAAGCAAGTTAACCTATATCTTACTTGAATGACTCTCTGCCTCTGGCCATATAATATCTGCAGTTGCACTGCTAGGTCCAGCAACACTAGTATCAATATCTGTATAAAATATATCCATTACTAGTACATTTATGATATCAGAAACCGGAATATTAAAACAAGAAAGTAATGAACATAATGTTTAGCATGCATCCTTGTGCAAAGAGATACTTTAATTTCTCAAGAAATGCTCATTTCTAAAATTATACCGATTGCAAAAGTATTAAATATTTGTCTTACCTGATTCTTTGTTCATCTTAGAACTTTAATAAAGCACAGCACAGTTAAAACCCCGTATCGCGTAGCGTGTATTCGAATTCGAAAGCGTGGCGTCACTTAGTCACTTGCTTTGCCTTGACGGTGGCGCCATTTCGTTTTCCATCGTTTCCCATCTTGGCGTTGATTGGTTTGACGTCACCGCGTCATCGCGCGCATGCGTGGAGTGCCCCCACCGCTATTCCTGATGCGGGCGCACGACATTTCCGCCGTTCCCTGCCAGTAATAATCTATTAATTGCTGCAACATTTGTTGTATTTTGATCGCACACCATACTGAGGATGATAAGTCCTGTTTCTTCGACAGCTTTTACAACAGTTTCGATTTTTCGTTTGCCTCCATGAGAGCCCAAATAACGGGCACATTTCGACTCTGCGTTGAGCGCACGATTGTATCTCCTCCACTTCTTGGAATTCTTCGGTCGAGAGTGAGAGAACTCGGGAGCGACCGAAAGAGAACGAAAGAGTCGACACGAAGTTACTGTCGGCTACGAAAGAGAGAAAACATGATACTTTGTCCCGCTTCGTCTTTCAACTCGTGCTCGAGCTCGACCTGTTGGAATGTTAGGTGGGGAAAGGATAATTCCCCGTACACAATGTGCAGAGACAGCAGGCATACTCCTGCTTACGTTATGTGTATCACACAGGAATAAATAATGACATCGTTGTAAACAAACAATCAACTGTATTTCAGTAGAGTAAAATGGCGAACGCTAGTATGGGTTGGTCCCCACTGTATCTGTTTCCAGGAACTGGAAAATTCGGCAGATTCGCGCAATTGTTTTAACTCCGCGTCGCTATCTTGCAACTCGGCGAGCTCGTTGAGCTCAACTTCAACTGGCAGACGTATGGCCTCTATTCTCGATAGTGAATCCGCCACCACGTTATCCACCCCTGGAATATACTCTATTCGCGTGATAAATTACGCGATGAATGAGAGTTGTCGGGACTGACGCGGTGACGCTTTATCAGCCCGTTGCATGAACGCATACATTAGAGGCTTGTGGTCAGTGGCGACCACAAACTCTCGAGCTTCTAAGAAATATTTAAAATACTTGATCGCTTCAAAAATCGCGGTAAGTTCTCGGTCGTAATCACTATATTTAAGCTGTGCCGTCGTAAACATTAATCAATTGTTCGAGGACAGCCCCCATAGCAAAGTCAGACGCGTCAGTCACCATGCGTGTTTCCGCCCCATTGCAAGGGTGGGCTAACAACGTGACACGCGCTATCTCTTCTTTAACGGCTTCAAAAGCCTTTGTAGCCTCCAGAGACCAGACAATCTCGTGCTTGTCATTCTTTTTCGAATCGCGCGTATATTCATTTAGCGGAGCTTGAGCTTCGGCCGCATGAGGAATGCTCCTTCGATAAAAATTCACGGTGCCTAAAAAACGACGCAACTCAGCTACTCTGCGTGGCTTGGGAAATCTACGAATGGCCTCGACTTTATCCGACGTGGGCCTACTTCCGTCGCAGTTCACGACGTGGCCCAAAAATTGAATTTCGGGAAGTCCGAATTTACATTTGTCCACGTTCAAGCGCAGGTGAAACTGCTTCAAGCGCTCGAACACAATTCGGAGATGCTTCTCGTGCTCCTCTGGAGACGAAGATGCAATGAGGATATCATCCAAAAAAGCAAACACACAATCGAGGTCAGTGAGGGCACGATGAATGTAACGCTGAAACGTTTGACCGGCGTTTCGCAGTGCGAAAGTCATTACCAGAAATTCGTAAAGACCAAACGGAGCGATCACGGCGGTCTTTTCTATATCCTCCGTGGCGACCGGAATCTGGTGAAAAGCTCTGTGCAGATCCAAGGCCGAAAATACTGTTTTTCCGTGCAAATTTGCAGTAAAATCATACAGATGCGGAACCGGGTACTTGTCAGGTACGGTCGCAGCATTTAAATGGCGGTAATCGCCCACGATTCTCCAAGACCCATCCGGTTTTATAACTAAATGAATTGGACTCGCCCACGAACTACAAGAAGGGCGGAAAATACCGGCCTTACACATTGCCCTGAACTCTTTTTTTGCTGCGGCCAGCTTAGCAGGCGCGAGACGCTTTGGACGTTGTGCCATCGGGGGTCCTTTAGTAGCTATATAATGCCTAATATCGCAGGATTCCCACGGGATGCACGCCCAAAGTATGCATCGTGGTGAGTGTATCGATTAATCGACGCCTCTTTAGATCAACTACTAAGCCATAATGGGCAAGAATATCCACCCCAATGATAGGATACGGAACTGCAGCAACGCAGAAATTCCACGAGATCTCGCGGTGAAGCTCGGGATGTAAAACACAGAGCCTTTCTCCATAAGTGTCGACCAACGTGTCGTTAGCCGCGTATAATTTAAAATTGGTGGGTTTCTGGTTGATCTTACCATCAACGGGCAGAAGCGAAATATCTGCACCGGAGTCAATAAGGAAGTGACGACCCGAATATCGGTCTAATATCTGCAGACGGTGTCCCATTGCTCGAGACTGGAATTATGGCGGTAACATTCAAGAATATAAGGTCCTTTACCTCCCTGTTTCTAATAAAATGAATTGAAATATATGTAACATTGGTGGCAGGTAACAGAAAACACAAAATAATAATGAAAATATTATGTATTTATGCATATACATAAAATATAATAATATAAACATGAAAGGAACATAAATATATACATAAAATATAATAATATAAACATGAAAGGAACATAAATACACACATATTTTCTAATTGTTGTCGTTATCGGTAGTGTTGTCATTCTTGTAACGTTCTCGAACGAGACGTTGCCGTTAATTATAGGGGATTCTACAAGTAGAGCGGTTTACTCGTAGAATGGTGGGATTGGTTTGGGTGGCGTGCGATAAAGAAATGAATTTCATGAAACTAGAGTCCTTCTTTTAACAATAAATAACAGAAATGGTTTATTCAAAAGAATTGGTTTGATTTGAACAAGTACGACGCGGTGTCGTGAGATTGTAACGGAACGAAAATGATTACGTGACGACGCGTTGGTCGGTTAAACAGAATATTATTCGATTTTCGCTCGTGACGCTAAGTCGGTATAATAGAACAGAAAATTAACTAACCTAGATATCGCTCCGATCGGTAAGAGTTCGAGATAACGCTTCGAACGAAAGAAAATAGTATTTAACGTTCGGTCGAGAAGAAATAGTAATAGACGCTTAGTCGAAAAGAAATAGTGATACGATACTAGATCGTTATTTGAACACAAATTCGACACTAAGTCGGTATATATAAGGAATGACACTTTGGTCGATTCAGAATGTTTAAGTCAAGATAATGAGAGGGTTCCTTCTCTCAGATTTCGATAGCTTCCAGTTGCCTATCAGCTTGCCCACGCTTTCTAGGATTGGTGCTAAGGTGCCTCGTGAAAAGCCTCCTTAGTTGTAGATTCCACGTTGCTCAGGTGCTTTGTCAAGAACAGCCTAAGATGGTAGCTGAGGTGCCTAGTTGAGCGCCCCAGATGGTAGCCAGGTAGCTTGATTAGAGCATACCCAGATGGTAGCCAAGGTGCCTACTTAAGCAGCCTTAGATGGTAGATTGTGAATGATATTGAATGTCTTTGGAAGTCCAAGATGCCGGTTCAAGCGTCTTGGTGTGAAATTTGGCTTGGATGTGGAATTTTAAGCGTGGTGCCTACTCTAGCGCCTCGGAGTGAATATTAGTTAGTTGGGTTGTTTAAAGTGGTGCGTACTTATGGTATCTTGAGGATATCTGCTGATCTCTCTCTGCTTTCCTGCTGCTGGCGGGCCCATATTTATACCTATTTGGTGAACCTAGCTCGGTCCAATCACATGTCGCACTTTGCGCGCACCAATTAGCTTTCGTATTTAGCTGGCGCCAATCAGGCGTTACACTCGCGTTTCACTTGCCGTTCGGCCGATCGTGCGTCTCACGCATGCGCACTTGATCCGCTCGCGGTCCGCACTCGATTCACTCGCTGGGTTGAATGACGTTGCGCATGCGTTCACTTCACTTGGTTTGTTCACTGACCACTAGGTTTTAGGTATATGATATGGTATAATATAGAATAATAAGAATTAATATAATAAAAGAAATAATTTTTAACGGCGGCTCGTCGCAGGACGTTACATTCTTGTAACGTTTGAATATAATAACGACGCTTGGTCGATTTAGAATGTTTAGTTGAGAATTTGAGAGGATTCCTTCTCTCTGATTTGTTGTAGCTTCCAGTTGCCTATCAGCTGGCCCACGCTTTCTAGGATGGAAGTAGAATTAGATGATTCCTTCTCTTAGACTCGTAGTTGCTTCTGGTGCCTATCAGCTGGCCCACGCTTTCCAGGAAGGGAAGCTGAGGGGCTAGTGAAAGCGACCTCTGGATGGAAGTTGAGGGGCTAGTTAAAGCGACCTCGGATAGATATTGAGGGGCTAGTGAAAGCGACCTCGAAAGGAAGTTGAGGGGCTAGCTAAAGCGACTCGTATGGAAGTTGAGGGGCTAGGTAAAGCGACCTCGGATAGGTGTTGAGGGGCTAGTTAAACCGACCTCGGATAGATGTTGAGGGGCTAGTTAAAGCGACCTCGGAATGGTAGTTGAGGGGCTAGTTAAAGCGACCTCGAAAGGAAGTTGAATGTACGAAGTCAGGACGTTGATTTAAGATAAACTAGAGTTGAGAGACTGAGGGGCTAGTTAAAGCGACCTGCTTTTAGTTCGGTGGCAGAACCAAGTCTGCTCTCTGCTGCTGGCAGGCCCATATTTATACTGTTTTGTAGTACTTGGCCCGCACCAATCACTTGCTGCGCGATCATGCGCACCAATTAAAATTAACATCCGGTTCCCGCCGGTTCGCGCACTACACTCGGTTTATTCGGCGTCCGGTTGATCTGTGGCGACTTCGCCATTACGCCGCCAGGATGCGCCACCGGCTACGCATGACCAAGCCTCGAAGCTAAGGCGCCGGAAACAGCGCCTCGAGGCGAGGCAATGCGTGGAAACAGTTACAGCTAGACTACGAGACGCAGCAGTCGCCATAGAGCTCTTGTATCAAGGGATAGTTTTTCCCCGCACCACGTGCAATGTGTTGCAATCGTTGTAGCCAAGTGGCTAATAATAATAAATATAACCTCAGCAATAAAGTGTTCCCAGACTAATTCATTCGGTAAAGCCCTATCCAACCACTCCCGATAGTGCATTCCGAATAGTGGTGACCCCGACGTGATCCTCCGCGATGTGTGCTGGCTTCAGCACCTCCGTTGACACCGACTTTTCTTCGCCATTCACACGAATGATGAAAACCTTGTCATTGACACGCCGAACCACCTCGTATGGCCCAGCGTACGGCGGCTCCAACGGGCGGCGCACCGCATCGACACGCCTGAAAACGTGGGTACACGTGGCCAAACTTCTGAAAGTAAACAGAGCAGTTCTAGAATGATTGCTCGTCGGCACAGGCCTCACAGTCCGCATGTGCTCAGCGAGCCGCTCGGCAAATCCCTGCTGGTTCGCAGGAATGTCCCTGGACACGAAAAACTCTCCAGGCACACGGAGCGTAGTTCCAAATAGCATCTCCGCAGGGGATGCTTGAAGGTCCTGTTTAAAAGCCGTGCGGAGACCCAAAAGCACAAGAGGCAGTAACCGGGGCCAGGGGACCGTCGGATTACACATCAGGGCAGCCTTCAACGCTCGGTGCCATCTCTCCACCATCCCGTTAGATTCCGGACGGTACGGCGTCGTGTGAATTTTATTCGCGCCAATGGCCCGCGTCAGGGCAGCAAACAACGCAGACTCAAACTGGGCTCCTTGGTCGGTTGTTATTGTGAGCGGCGTCCCAAACTGGCACACCCAATTACTCAGAAATGCTGTAGCAACCGTCTCCGCTTGCATGTCTGCAAGGGGCACGGCCGCCGGCCAACGAGAGAAACGATCTACGATAGTTAAACAGTATCTTAAATCTCCTATCTGGGGTAAAACAATTAAGTCTAAATGTACATGGTTAAAACGATTGTCCGGCACTTCGATACTGTCCGGAAGGAGTTTATTATGACGATGAACCTTAATTTCTGGAAATCAATTTTATATGCTGCGATAATGTTCTTCCACGTTGCCCTTAGTATGGTTTGTTCTGGCATCCATATTAAATCCTTATTTAACAAATTATTCCTGATCCCTTTTATTAAATGTGGGATACCGTACAAAGGAATTATTTTGTAGTTATCAATTATAATACACCGTTTTGGTGATTTATTTTGTTGTAAATAATACGCTTTGCTTTCTTCACATAAACTTTCTACTGCGGCCCGATTTGTTGAGCCCTGATCACAAATTAGGGAAATAATCTTAAGCCCTACAAAGTAATAGATATTACAATACAAAATTGAAAAATAGTTTAATATTATTTCAATGCTAATATATCATTTTTTTTTAACACCTGCATGAAAATGGGTGTTTTTTACGCCTGCTGAGCGGGAGCAAAATGACAAATTTCAGACGTATTCGAGTTTTCTATTTTTCTCCCAAGGGAAAAAAACTTTACGCGCATACGTATTCGCAATTTTTTACTTTGCTCCCAAGGAGAGTCGAGTTTGGCGTTCTTGATATTACAGCTGTCACAGGACCCCTTTTTATTAAAAGATAAAATGAGTAATAATGAGAGTGCTAGCGATACGGGGTACCACACGCCCCCCGAAGTAGCAGAAGCTGCCAAAGCGATCGGGGAAAATTTGCTGCCGTGGAAATCAAATGAAAAGTACGAGACGATGTACAACAAATTTATGGAGTGGCGTGATAACCACAAATTAGAATCATTATCGGAAGCAGTTTTTTTTTTAGGTATTTATTAATTTCGACAAAATAAAAAAGCAATCGAAGATGCACATTTTTTACGAATCGCTCAGCAGGTTATCAAAACACACACCTTTCATGCAGGTGTTGAAAAAAGTGTTGTGCGTGTAAACTTCACGATCGTCGAAATCGCTTTACTACTATTTCTTCGAATTTAAAAATATTATAAAACTTCTTTACATACCAGTGTAGTAGGCATATCGGCATTTAGGCAACGGCCTAGTGTGTGGCTTTAACACATAGGTGGCGTGCATTTATGAGGAGTTCGGAAGATAGGAAGCGTGGAGAGTCGGCGTAGCCGGTGTGGCTAACGCTGCTGATCAGCACGCGGGCGGTCCGGGTTCGATTCCCGGCGCCCGTGGCTTTCCTTTTTCCGTCTCCTATACCAGTTTCATGATTTACTGTTCTTATTATATGCTTGATAAGTATCTTTAGCTCTAAAGTTTTTGTCGTTGCTTTGCAAAATTCATATACTATTGCTTGCTTCCAATGTCCCACTGCTGCTTTTAACATGAATACCAAAACATGGTCGAATATTCCCGTATTTCCTATTCCCACTAACTGATCATTACGTTCATCGTAATCTATACGTGGTATGAGTGCCATTTCATCAAATATTAACGGGCACAATTTATATCTTTTAGCTTCAAATGTTGTGCACTTTGCTTTAAACTAGCTATTATACATAGGTTTATCCCGCTTTCAAGCGGTAGTGTCTGCAACAACCGGGTCATTGTCCTTCTTGATGGCAGCTTAAACCATCTTGATAGTAATCTATATCCTGCACCTGACGCTTTGTATAGTGCTAAGCTGACATTAATTTTTCATGCAAAGAAAATCGTTGCCCTTTTGTAGGAAATTTATTAATTCCATTTAATGAATATTTAATAAATTGTTTATTAGATTATAAATGTAAGATAATATATGGATATAAATTGGTTTGGTATTAGTAACTTTAAGTCGTTAATTCTGCTCGATCATATTCACTCTTTTTCGCACACCGTCCGATTCTCGACGAGGATTCTTAGCAACTGTTTTTTGGTTGTTCTCGCTCAACCGCTATAGGTAGTTCGCTCCGGTTCGCATCGGTACGCGACTACGCGTCGGTTTGGCGTACGTGCCGGTTGCCAGCTTGATCGCGCGAATTTCAAACTCTCTCTCAAAACACATCCATTCCTACACTTTTGATTTGACACGTTTTCTTAATAACTGTTGTAAACCAAAGTTAATTGGGGAGTTGACAAAATTTTTAAAAGTGTTTAAAACTGTTCATTATGATAAAATATGCTTGTAAAAAAATATTAATTTTTTGCTACACCTCTAACATGAAAAAAATGTAATTTTTATTTGAAATAAAAAAATTGCCGCGAAAACGCACTGCATGGTCACGTGACCATTTGTGACGTCAACGTGCAGTAAACAACGAAAGTTGTGGTTAGGGACAGTAAGGAGTGAATTTTTCTCACAAAAATAATGGATAATAAAAATTATTATCAATACAGTGCTGTTCCCTGTTGTGAGAACAGGGTTACGATAGAGTTGTACATAGCCAACTGCATCATCGCCGTAGCTTACTCTTGAAGACCTATATAGAGAAATAATACAGTAAGAGTACATAACCTCTTAGGTATTTAATTTCTTTCAAACATATTTCTAGCTTGCAATTGTCTAGTAAAACAATATACTTACACAGAAGTTTTAACATTTCTGTATTCGGCAGAACAGAAGTCTAGATTTGTAGCGAAATAGCTAACCAAAAAGTGGTTAAGGCGCACTGGTTCGGTCAGTTAAATAATTTAAAAGCTAATTTGCAATTTTAACAATTATATATTTCCGACGTTTCGGTCTGCGGTTTAGACCTTTTTCAAGGAAAGATATTTATAAAGTATACTGCGTTCGCTTTAGAGTCACACGTTTGATACGACGTGTAACACACGAGTCGGTTGTAGCATGACTGAGGTAAACATAACTTGGAGGACTATTTAAAGGTGAAACAAAACTGTGGCTAGAAACGGAGTCAAAAGAAAGACCATTAAATATTAAGAACGAATTTAACAATTATTGATAGAACAAACATTTTCAACCTCACAACAACTGTCAAAATACCAAATTAGCTTTTAAATTATTTAACTGACCGAACCAGTGCGCCGAAACCACTTTTTGTTTATTCTAAAAATACGGTCGATAGCTCAACTACTTTATTTGAAATAGCTAACCACCATAATAGCGTCCAATGTTGGTAAATTTGTGCTGTCACCTTTAACGAAGTTCTTTTCCATTGCCAATAATATACCTACTTTCACTACTTTCCTTACCTAAGAAATCGAGTAATAAGTACTCGTAAAGGATATTTTTTAATATAAACTTGTATGAGCAAATGCGCGAAGTGTCACTCGTCGCTATATATAAATCGCTGTTTACTGCACAATGACGTCACGCGCCGTGATTGGCGTTTGAGATCACATGACTCACAACTTAAAAACGTCAATTTTATTTATTAAATTTTGGTAAAACGGATAAGTGTTTTATTAATATTTCTATCATTTTAGGCTTTTCATTAATAAATCTGTAGATTTCACTACTTTCCCTTTTTTTTTTCAAATACTGGCAACTCCCCAATTGTGTCTGCATGCAGGTCTGACTGTTGAATGTACACTCCTCACATTAATTAGCGGATCACTTCTAGGAGCCCGAAAAATAGGGCCAAGTTCACATGGTCATAACTCCGGTAAAAATAGTCGTATTGATATTTTGAAAACATGGTTTGAAAGCGTGGAACCTCTACTTTCAGCTGCTTTTTCCAAATTTTAGATGCATTGATTTTCGGTACAGTTATAGGAATATAAAGAGCACATGGTCAATTTTAAAAAAAATTCTTAAACTTTGCGATGTTCCACGGCGTGCATTAAATTTTTTACACACATTCCATTTACACCAATCGAAAGCGGCTACTTTCCTGTGTAAAACGCGAGTAATAAATTGCTTGTGCGATTTTTTTGGCCGAGTTATTCAACTTTGAAACAAAAACCGTTTTTTTTTACTTTAGTTGCTTCTAGCATGCGAAGAGATCATCGTAGAACGTTCCTTAAAAAACAAATAGAAAGATCAGACTTTCCTCTTTAAGACGCATCTTCGATTTTTTCGATTCGGTTAAAATTTCGGTCTCTGATGTCCTTTCCAAAATATGCTTAAAAATTGCACAAATTCCATTTTCTCTTCAACTCGCGGTATCTTCGCGAGGGATGATCGGAACATCAATGTCTTAAGCCCATTTTAAAGCGGAGAGTCTGCCGATTCTTTTGAGTGCCACCGGAACCCGCTTCGATAATTTTGTAAGGGAAAAGAAATTATACGTTTTGTATTGAAATCATAAATCATTTTTTATTAGTTTTCTTTATCATTCATTACGTTATTAGTTTTTCTACAAAATTCGTTTATACACAACGTAATAATAGTAGTCATTATATAGTTACAAATTGTTTCCTTATGCGTACAAATGAAACTAAATATAACATATCGCTTAACATAGGTTACGATAAAAAGTCTAATATTACTTCGAAAATTATAATTTTGTATTAAATAATAACTGATTTTATATAAATTTAAAATACATTGTACGAAATATTCCTGAAATTGGTGTATGATGTTTCCATCTGTATAATTTTCCTTTAAAATGTGTTGTTTGCAAAACGTGCAATTTACTTTTGGCAGTATTTTTTCTTTTATAAATAAAAATATTCTATGTTCTGCTTTATTCGTTAAATTTATATGTAAGATGTCTCGTAATGCAATATGTATATGTGGTTCTTCCAGAATGTCTATTGGGTCTTCGTGTTCTTGTGTATTAGCCTCCGAAACTATATTTTTGAGTTGAAAAAGTGTAACATCTAGGGTGTCCTCACAATTTGCACCTATGCTGTGCTTGCCTGATACATTTCTTACTAGTAGTGTTTTAAATGAATCTTCGAATTGCCTTGAATTTAGTAAATTTGCGCGTCCTCTGTGCTGCCGAATTTGTCCAAAGAAATTCTCTAATGGGTCTTGGTTAAATTGTCTTGTGTATATAGTGGTTAAGTTTTTTAATTTTAATACATTTACTAGTTCTATGAACCCTTTCAATGTGAGAATGAAATTCTTTAATGATGGTGGAATTGTTCTTTGAATGGTATTTTCGGGTTGGAAATACATACGTTGCATACTTTTTACACAGTTTTCAAATCATTATTCAATTTCCCTTTAGCACTATTTAAGGAATCGAACAGATCGTTGAAAATTGTTAAGATTTTTGCTGTTCCAGTTGCTTGTAACGGCATCTCAGAGTTACCACTGGAATCTTCTTTATGTGCAACAAATGACATTTTCAATTCACATTCATTCGATTTTTACGATAATATAAATTTCAATACTTACTGTTTCGAACCATTATGGTAATGGCCGCAGCCATCGTATGGCTAAATATCTGCGTCGCATAACAGACTTTCATTTTCTTTATCTTAGTTCTTCTGACGTGATATTGTGATTTTAGGAAGGAAAATTATCTCCCCACTTCCTACATCCATCTCGTATGCCTGAATTATATCGCCCCATTTAGCTACGAGGGTCTTATTGCCACTTTCCCATATTAAATTTTTTTGTAATAAATTATTACGAATTCCCTTTATTAAGGGGGGAGTTTCTTTTTTCTTGGTCAAAAATATCGATACTTTAGGATTTTTTATAAACAAAAATATAACATTAATTAATTTGAAACTTTGTATATGTTTTTGTTATACTTTCATCATGTTACATAAATTTTTTCAGTTCAATTCACTTAAAAATACAGTTTCAGTTGCCCGTGAACTAGGACGCTACGCACAATTGCTTCATTAACGGTTGACATTGTTGTGCCCAGGCAAAGCCCAAGCACACGTGTCACCGCTATACATTATACATATTATATTACGTTCGTTACGAAACGTTCGAGACGTTTCCAAGCTAAGACAGCCGCTAAGCAACCGAATCTACAAAATCAGCAATATGCGAACGCATCGCCGCGACCGGGCATGGTAACGCGTACCACGCCCAAGAGGGATATAAAACCAATCCGACTCCGCTAATAGAGAGACTCGAGATCCGACCCTCGACCGGGCAACACGGCTAAAAACTACTTGTACACCTCAGTCTAGTTTAAGTTGTTTCTGAATAAAGACTTAGTCTCTGAGTTTAAACACATTTGGTGCAGTTCACCCGGTGGATTCTTATCCTTTAATCGCTCCCGAACTCACGATTACGCCAGATCCCGTACCAGCCTTGCGAGCCATCACGCAGGGCACAACAAAATTGGTGGCAGCGGTGGGATCTGCATCGTAAAAGTTTTACCGAGCCTTGACGCAACCGATCAATCGACACCGTCTGAGATTGAACTCTCTCAGACAAGATTATTGGATCATCGCAGTCGCATAGGCTGAAACAGGTTATCGTCTCTACCGAGGTAGCACAGAGGACCGAGGAACGGCCTTGAGAAGACGTTCAACGCAGTCCGAACGACGACGAACCTAGTAACGAGTAAAATCAGCTTGTGAGTAAACGGGTGAATCAACCATCCACCAAACACCAATTCCATCTACGAGGATGCCACGGATCCGAGGACCGAGGCGCACGAGAGGACTTGGAGACCGAGGAACGTGTAGGAGCCGCACCTGAAGGACGGACGGAGAGCCGTACGAGGGAAGCAGCCGTACGAGGGAAGCAGCCGTCGAGGTACGCAGCGAACAGCTGTACGGATCGACCTTGCTGGGTCCAGTTTCATCTTATCGCCGCCGTTGGTTCACGTACGAGAGGACGTCCGACTGAGCCGACGACATGTGCTTGCGAGCAGCATTGTGAGTAAATGAAGCGTATACCGAGTCCGAAACAGAAAACGCGAGCGTAAATATTGTAAACCAGAGTCCTAAAGAAATCCAGAGACGGTACATGCATGTCTATAGAAGACGAACGCGCGAATCAATTCAAGCTTCCGGGTCAAAGGAGCTTGTCGAGATCATTCGAATCGTTTTTCAATAAAAAGTTAACCTTCTTACGAGAAGAACTAGACCTTCTACCTTCTATAGACCATCCAAGACCGTCCCGCCAAACACTTCGACCGCCGCCGTTAAAACTAAACGTTAGACAGAACGACGATTCAAGCGTAGAATCATCTCCGGAAAATTTTTATGACACCGAATAGAGAATATCCGATTTTGCTAGCGGACTTTAGTTTGTTGGACAGAGTAAATTCGGAAGGACAAGAAATGTCGTTGCTTGACGGAGCTAACCCCCCCCCGGACTACCGGACGTAAAAAAATTGTCTACCGCGTTGTCGCTAGTCGATAAATTCGTAGGGAAATCGTCAGACGAGCTTGCAGAATTTTTGAAGTCCTATGCGAGCGCTGCAGAGTTTGTCCCCGCAACGGAGTTACCGCGGTTCTTGAAAACGGTGATAGGAACGAAAATAAAAGGCAAAGCAGCCAAGGTATTAGAGTACAAAGATGTAGATAGTTTCGATAAATTGAAGGACATCTTAACTTCCTTGTTCGTAGACAAAAGATCAATAGGAGCGGTTGGAGCGGAGTTTCACGCCTGTCACCAGCGAGAAGGCGAAAGCGTAAAACTATTCGTGTGTAGAGTAGAAGAATTAGCTGGGGAATTATCTGAACTATCGGTAAAGCCAGGGAACAGCGACGAAGTAAATAACGCGTTAACAGAATCAGTGCAAGAACGCGCTCTAGATGTTTTCACCCTCGGGTTGAATATAAAACTGAGAACGATCATAAGGTCTCGAAACTATGCAACATTAAATGCAGCTATAGCCGCAGCAATTGAGGAGGAACAAGCGATGGGTCTAAACACCTCGCGAAATTACAGGAAATTCGTTAATCAGCCCAAAGGAAGGGAAGGATCAAACGTACCGCGCTGCGAACGCTGTAATAAATTAGGACATTTAGCAAGGAATTGCTATACGCGATTGAGCATGCCACGAGAAAACTATCCGACACAACAAACGACCGTAAAAAGGGAAGTTCAACGCGTCACAGTAGTCTGCCACTATTGTAAAAAACCGGGACATCAGATTAGAGAATGCAGGGCTAGAGAAAGAGCAAACGGACGAGAATATAGACCGCGCTATACGAACACGAACTACAGACGTGAAGATTTCAGACAGAATTTTAACAGAACTCCGGGTCGAGAACAAACTAGCGATAATCAATATTCCCCTACCGCGAGCCGCGGGACAACCGACGATAGACAAACGAACGCAGGACCTAGAGTAGAGTCATACCGAGCGAATATGGTAGTGACATCCCAGCTCGGAAACACAATCGAAATTAGGGCGCCGGAATTGACCAATGAAAAAGCGAATATGTTAGTAGACACCGGTGCCGATATTACGTTAATAAAGATAGGAAAAGTGCAGGACGATGTCCGTGCTGAAGACGAAATAGTCTCCTTGCGAGGCATAGCCCCCATGGAAATTAAAACACTGTGTCTAGTACAATTAAACATAAAAGTAGGAACTTTGCACCCTTGCCGGTTAGTCAGAGACGACTTCCCGTTAGAAGCAGACGGAATCTTAGGACAAGATTTTATGGCTAAACAACGACGTATGCATCAGGGCGAACCTAGGAATAGAGGTGTACGGAATACGATTCCCTTACTCAGGAGGAAACATGACTTTAAAACCGCGATCTGAAACCATTCTCCTAGCTAGAACGACAGATAAAGGCGAAGGTATAGTAGAAGGACAATCTATTAAGCCAGGAGTGTTCATAGGAAATTCGCTAACAGTAGGCCGGAACGGGAGATGTGTAATAAGCGTAATGAATACCACAGCAGACGAAGTCCTTATCAACACGCCAACCGTGACATTACAAACGCTGACGAGCGATGACATTGACCCGACGGACGTGATCGGCGACAAGGAGCGCGACACACCGACGTACGTGGTACACGCCGTACACGGAAGAAATAGAATGCAAATCTTACGTGAAACTCTTAGAACGGAACACTTAAATAAAGAAGAAGAAGTCAGCTTACGCGGGTTGTGTGAAAAGTATAACGAAATACTCGGTTTAGAAGGAGATAAGTTGGGATACTCCACGAAGGCGGAGCATTCAATTACCCTAATCCCAGGTACTAAACCTATATTGTAGGGATTATTTTTATTTAAATCCCCCCTTTTATGGGATAGACCAATTATATAATGCAAGTACCGGCTTACCCACAAGCGCTCTCTTAAGCTCGCGAAATGCAATCATGTGCTCTGCCTCGAAACGGAATTTTCCTTCGGACTTTAGCAGGTCCGAAAGCGGTTTGGCCATTAACGAATACCCAGGTATAAATTTCCGAAAATACCCGGTGAGGCCCAGAAAACTCTGTACCTGTTTTATGGTCGTCGGCTCGGGGAATTTCGACACTGCTAGCGTCTTATGCTCAGACGGCTGTATGGTTTGACCCTCAATAATATGTCCGAGAAACTCTACTCTCGTCTGCATAAACTGACATTTCCTCCAATTAATAAGTAATCCAGCCTCGCTCGCGGTTCTTAATACGTCTTCCAAATTCTTAACAGCAGTCCCGTGATCCGTGGCAGGAATAATCAAATCGTCGAGATATGTCAACACTACCTTCGCGTCTATCAAGTCTCGAAACACGGCGTTAATAAATCTCTGGAATACAGAAGGCGAATTACAAAGACCAAATGGTACCTTCAAGAATTCATACTGTCCGTCGGGCACTATAAAAGCCGTGTATTTCCGTGATTCCGGCTTAACAGCGACATGAAAAAATCCGTTCTTCAAATCCAGGGTACTGTAAATTTTCGCGTTCTGCAGAGAATCTAGCTGGTCCTCAATCAATGGAAGCGGATAACGATCCCTAACTATTTTCAGATTAACCATTCTGTAGTCAATAACAAGTCGGCGCGTACCGTCCTTCTTCCTAACCAACACCACAGGACTGGTAAACTCGGACAAAGAAGGTTGGATAATACCATCGCGTAACCATTCCTGAATAATCGCATTCACTTCCTCACGTTCGGACATCGGTAGCCGTCTCGCTCGTTGGTATATCGGTTTCTCGTCCTTTAAAATAAGCACCATTTCAACGCCAACTTCCCGGATCTTAATCGGTCGATAGTTTGACACTAAATGCGCCACCTTGCACCTAACCCGCGCGTCCGTAGTACAAGGGATGTTAATCTCATCTACATTGAAGACACCTAACTGAAGGACATCCGTGTCATCGGAACGAGAGAGATCTTCCTCGCACAAACCCCGAATTTCCACGCTTCCGTGTTTAATGCATAGCTCTACCGTTTTTAGGAGATCAGTTCCCAACAGACAACTGTGTCGCATGAGTGAATCCGGAATCACATGGATATTTATTGGATACGAATTTCCATCTATTGCAATGACTGTGCTAAATTCCCCTAGCGTTTTATTCGCAGATGACCCCACCCCCTGGAAACTAATATGTTTTTCTCCTAGAGGTGGAGCGCCTAACGTCACATATGTGTCCCACCGCATCAATGTAACGTCACTACCAGTGTCAACCAAGGCTACTATATCGCGACTGTCTATTACTACTGTCTTAACATACTTTCCCGGCGAAGACTGCGCCTCGGGTCGTTGATCCACCGCCGCTGATGACTTTTTGGGACAGCTATTAGCCATGTGGCCAAACTCCTGACACGCAAAACACTTGACTCCCCGTGCCTTCTCCGGACATTCCGCTGCTCGGTGTCCTATTCTGCCGCAATTATGACACCTCAGCGTCACCGGCTTCACCCCAGATGCCTGCTGTTGGTACGCTCGCCGCCGCTCATTGTCCCCCGGTGGCCCCCCGCGGGCTTGCCCTGCGTCGGTCGCCGGTCCCAAAGCCACCCTCTCAAAGGCAGCCAGCAGTAATGCCCTGGTTGTAAATCCCTGAATGCGCGCCTGGTTTTGTATATTCAGTTCAGGTATACCCTCGATAATGAATTCCACTATTTCGTCATCAGGAATGGGCACACGGTTTCCCAATATTACCTTCGCATGGTAATATTCGCAGAAACGCTCCCCTCGCTTCCACTGTCGTTGGTCAAATTCTCTCCGTCTCAGCGCCTTATTCGGCGTGTAAAAGAACATGCTGCGCATATCAGTTAAAAATTCGTCCATACCCATCACAGTGTGCTCCGGTCGTGAGTGAAACCATTCCGCAGCCTTTCCCTTTAGACGAAGGCCCACGAGTATTTTGGCTTCCAGATCGCTGAGACCATGCGACCCTCTTAACAGTTGCAATTGCCGCTCCCAATGGTCAAACAGCACACCTTCACCATCGAAGCAACTCAACAGTTCGGCGATAACTGAAATATTCTTCCTTGGCGGTCCCGGTTGAGTAAGTTGAACTTGCTGAACGGAACCCGCGAGTTGCTGATTTTCCAACTGCAACGACTCAATCTGTCGACGGGCCGCTTTCAGATCTTCCTTCATTTTCTGTCGTCCTTCAAAATCCACAGCTGGCTGCGGAAGACTCAGCTGTACGCCGTCACTTCCTCCGCCTCCAGCGGTTCCGCTAGTCGTTGCTAAGCATGCACCTTCCGGGTCTATGTTCAACAGCCTCGCCACCAATTCGACTTTGCTGCCAGTTGTTTCCTGCCCAAGCTCAGACAACTTCTTCTTCAACGCAGTCAAGGTTAACTCGTTATAGTCTACGACGCTCATGATGAATGCCACAGTCAGACTCACAACTGCAGACTCACAGTACTCACGATTCAAACGGTCGGTTCACCGTTACTCACTTCTACTCTATGTTACTCACAATCACTCACAACACTGACAGACTCTCACACCCCATGACCTCTAATCCCGGACGAGCCCCCACTTTGTAGGGATTATTTTTATTTAAATCCCCCCTTTTATGGGATAGAGGTATATATACGGATGTAATTGAACATTTCCATTAGAAATTTAACACTTTATTAGAACATGTAATGAAACTGGCTCGCAGGCCTTGCTCTTCGTGTGAAGCTCTAGACAAAACTAAACTCTGCTCTCCGCATGCATCATCCGCTACGTGTATCCTTTCCCCCTCACCTTTCCTCTCCCTCACTTCCCTAATCTCTCTCTTTCGCTCACTACAGCCACACGCTCCAGACTTTCTTCGACGACCGTCAGCCACGTCCACCCCGATCTTTGGGTGGCCTCGCATCCTACGTTCAAACCGTAATCTCAACCACTCTGTCCCAAACACTCTTCTCTCGCCTCTCTAGCCTAAACATCCCACAATCGCACGACAATCGCTCTGGCCCAAACATCTCTTCATCACGCTTAATACTTCAACCGCTTACGCAGAACCTTTGTTCCCACAATATACGTGAAGCCGTATAGATTGCCTCAAGCGCATACGGAAGAAGTAAATAGACAGGTTCAGGAAATGGTAAAGGAAGGAATAATTAGACCAAGCGCCAGCCAATGGAACGCCCCGTTGCTAGTAGTTCCGAAAAAACCCGACGCCTCAGGAAAACGCAGACTCAGGGTGGTAGTAGATTTTAGCAAGGTAAACGACGCGACAATAGGCGATTCATACCCCTTACCCAACATAACAGATATTCTAGACCAATTAGGCGGAGCGAAATACTTCTCAACCTTAGATTTGGCGTCGGGATTCCATCAAATAGCCATGAAAGAAGAAGATCGTGAGAAGACGGCATTTTCGACACCATACGACCATTTCGAATATAATAGAATGCCGTTTGGGCTTAAAAACGCTCCCGCGACGTTCCAAAGATTAATGAATACCGTACTATCGGGCCTACAGGGAATAAAATGTTTCGTGTATTTGGATGATATAGTCGTCTACGGACGCTCGTTGAAAGAACACCAGGATCGTCTAGAATTAGTATTTGAACGTATACGCGAAAGTGGCCTAAAGCTTCAACCTAACAAATGTGAATTTCTACGAAAGGAAACCGTGTATCTAGGTCACGTGATAACCGAAAACGGCATCAAGCCGGACCCTTCGAAGCTCGACGCTGTACGAAACTTTCCGATACCTAGAGGAGTCAAAGACGTACAATCCTTCTTAGGCTTAGCTGGATATTATAGGAGATTCATAGAACATTTTTCACAAATCGCGAAGCCTTTGACGCAACTATTAAAGAAAGACCAAGCATTCAGATGGACCGCACAGGAACAGGAAGTTTTAGAAATACTGAAGGAAAAATTAACAACCGCACCGATACTACAATACCCTGATTTCTCGAAACCATTCGTTCTGACAACAGACGCCTCTGGAAAAGCAATAGGAGCAGTATTATCGCAGGGAAAGATAGGGCAAGATTTGCCAATAGCGTACGCAAGTAGAGTGTTAAACAAAGCAGAAGAAAACTATAGTACCATCGAAAAGGAATTGTTGGCCATCGTGTGGGTGACGCAACATTTCAGACCTTATGTATACGGCACTAAATTTAAAATCGTAACAGACCATAAACCTCTAACTTGGCTTTTTAACGTAAAGGACCCCGGTTCCAGATTAATGAGATGGAAACTGAAATTAGCAGAGTACGATTATAGCATAGAATATAAAACGGGAAAGACAAATAAGAACGCGGACGCCCTCAGTAGAATGTTCGCGATTACGCGAGGAATGAAGCGACGGCTCAGCACCGAAACACTAGCCGTCACCAGTGAAAGCACCAACGAAGAAGACGAATCCCGACGAGAAGAAGAAACGAGCGATACGACATATACAGAAGACGATAAAAACCGAATACTGCGCGAATTCCACGACACTCCCTTAGGTGGACATTTAGGGGTAAAACGGACCCTGGAACGTATAAAATTAAACCATTCGTGGTCAGGAATGCGCCAAGACGTAGAAAAGTACGTCTCCAGATGCGAAAAATGTCAGAAAAATAAACTATCGAGAATAACCAAAGCTCCCATGGTAATTACGGACACCCCCACGGAACCATTCGAGAAATGCGCACTAGACATAGTAGGACCCTTACCCGAGACAGGCAGACGAAACAAATACGTGCTAACCTTTCAAGACCTACTAACCAAATTTAGCAAAGCCATACCCCTCGAGAATCAAGAAGCAAACACTGTAGCAAAGGAATTCGTCACTAAGATAATTTGCGAATACGGCATACCACAACAAGTGCTAACCGATCAAGGAACCAATTTCCTAAGCCAGGTATTCAAAAACGTCTGCAAATTGCTCAAAATCGAAAAAATTCAAACCACGGCCTACCACCCACAATCAAATGGAGCATTAGAAAGAAGCCATCGTACACTAGCCGAATACCTAAAGAATTTTATCGCGGAAGACCAGACTGATTGGGATGAATGGCTACCGTACGCGATGTTTACATACAACACTACACCTCACACGTCTACTAGCTACACGCCCTACGAACTCGTTTTCGGGAGACAAGCTACCCTGCCGACCTCACTAAACCAGGCACCGCAATTAACATATACCTACGACAAATACGCTGAAGAATTACGCGAAAGACTACGGTCTACAAATAGCATTGCGCGCGAAACTATAGGGATCAATAAAAACAAATAAAAAAAACTATACGATAAAAAGACAGCTAACAGATCTTTCAAAATTGGGGACCAAGTACTTCTACATGACGAGACTGTGAGACGCGGACGATCAAGGAAATTAACACCCGCGTGGATAGGCCCGTACACGATCCAAAACACGCACGATAATAATAATTATACTATAAATAAAGGACGACGAACACTCCGCGTACACGCAAACCGACTTAAACATTTTATAGAATAAGGGCAAGAATAGGAAATGGTCGTAATCATGAAGGGAAGTAACGATACGCGAACAACTAAATAAGCTGATAGAAGTAACATAAATTTAATAAAAATAAGAATTTTACATAAACGGTTTACATTAAAATTAAAATTCACGACGCGCGGCTGAAGAAAGGGCGGCCTCGTACAGTGCCCACAAGCCCTGCCGCCGCGCGGGCCCGATAAATTGATCTCCGTGACGCTCTGAAACAATCACCAGACGCGAAATAATCAGAATCGAGAATTCGGCAACGGAAAACGACACCTAAACAAAGAAAAACTCACCAAACAGGGCCCGCACGCCCCACGCGTCCTCCCCGTCGAACCATTCGGCGTTCTCGGCGTCGAACGAACTCTCGTACCGCGCGCCGGTAACCAAAATTCAAGCATCCCGGCGGGGCCGGATATTCCAACCACTAAAAAAAAAAAAAAAAAAAAAAAAAAAAAAAAAAAAAAAAAAAATATTTTTCTTAATTTTATTAACACAAACTCCACACCCCCACGCACGTCTAATAGACACCAAACATTAATAAACCAACCAATAGAAACAACACGATCTCGCGAGGAATGTCCATTAGCGACAACATGATGGAGACTGAAACGAAATAAGAAGCGACGAGGCAATCGAGCCCCTACGAAGAATGTCCCACGATAGCAAAATTTTATCTCGAGCACGCACTGCACTCGCGCGACGAAAGACTTCACGACTGACAAAACGAAGCGCCGACTACACCTCGACATTATATTTTACAGGATTACTGTCCTACAAACGACGATACTACTCATAGGAGGAACAACCCCCGACACAGACTTCGCTATAAAAGAATTCCAAGACCACCCAGGCATTTATTTCGAAAACATAGGCGATCTACAGATCTACTGAGATAGTTGGAAATTAATACTACACGTAGACATATCTTACATTTACCGACGCGAAGCGAATCTCCAGGCAGCACTGTATGACATACTTGCCCAGTGTAAAACACCTTCTACTGATAACTTACAAAAATTCTGTAAAACGTTCGGCACGAAAACCCAAAGCAAAGTAGACGGATTATAGATGGATTAGGCTACATAGGCAAATCACTCTTCGGGCTAATGGATTCCGAAGATAGAAAGAAAATCAACGACCAAATAGAGTTCCTAAAAAGACAGGACAGCAGATTAAAAAATACAATCAAAGGACAAATGCAAATCGTAAGAGCTAACGCCGAATTTCTCAATGAAACTATACACAACGTAGAAGAAAACGAAAAAACCCTTTTAAACGCGACTTGGCAAATTCAATACCTACTCCAACAGACTACCGACATTACTAGATTTCGAGAGACGATAGACGAAAACCTCATACTAATAAATAGCGTCGCGGAAACACTCCTGCGCGACACTCAAGACTTATTAGAGTTCATTATTGATATAAAGAAAGGAGTCTTAAACCCACGACTGATACCACCAGCACAAATCATAACCTACCTCACTTCCGCACTAGCTCATATACCGCAAGGACTAGACTTCCCCATCGGAATAAAATTAGAAAACATGCACGTCTTGTACGAAATCCTTACACTCTCTGCATTTTCGGATACCAAATCAATTACTGTGGTACTAGATATTCCGTTGCTAAACGCAAAAAAATTCAAATTAAGCAAGGTACACCCAGTACCCACAAAGATAAACGAATCGTTCTACGCGTATATAGAACCCCTCGACTCCTACGTGGTACTTGACACCGCGGTGCAAGATTACATACAGTTAAGCAAACAGGACCTATCAAAATGTAAGACTATAAACGAGCTATACCTCTGTACCTCTAACCACCCGATATTCAAAGCGATACCATACGGACCGTGCGAAGTACAGCTATACACCAAACTAACAAAAAAACCGAACAATTGTAAAATACGCATTATGACACTGAATCACACAATCCTAATAGAATTACAACAACCAGGCGCATGGATTTATATCGCACCAAAACCGATACAATTAGCAGCAACTTGCGACGATAAGGGCACAAACATGCATAGTATTAAGGACTCTGGTATAATAACGGTAAGAAATAAATGTACTATCACTACCGCCGAATTTACAATAGAAACCGGAAAGCAATACGGAATAGAAAAAACATGGAACTACTTACCTGGTTACAATTTGTCGCTAGACGAAATTACACTTCCACAGACCACTGTAAATTCGTATCGTAACACTACCACGATACATTCGTATCGGATATTTATCTGAAGATATTTTATGATAATATGTTGCCCATATGGCTTCGTACATATCATCGATAGAATCTGAATGTCTTCTGATAGCTAAACCATAGTACACTGTTAATTGTTTAATTAATTTATCAGTTAATTTATTTTTTCCTCCGAGTTTCTTGGTCTTCTTTATGTTTCTTAGCCGCGATCCCATACGTTTCTCTACATGACCTACACATTCTTTTTTCTTCAATATAAAGTCGTCACCATATGGATTTTCCTCGGGCAATGCTTTAAATGTCTTTGTGTCTCCATCACCAATATAGTTTCTATATCTTATTCCAAAATATTCTACAGATCGCAGGAACATTTCCTTCATGCCATCCACTTCCATCTTTCCGGACGACCCACTATGGTTAGCACTGCACTCGTCCTTGTGTTCTTCCATCCACAGGTCGTATTCCACCGTACCAGATTTTGATTCCCACACTTTGCAACCATGGCAATACGAAGATTTCACTACGATGTCGATTACTTTGCTACAATATTTTCCAATAAGTGTTGTGACTCCAAATAATGAATTGAATCCTCTCTTTTTCCATGTACCATCGCCGGATACTGTGATCTCCGTCAGCGGGTTCCCATTTTCAGCATTTTTTAGTTTTTCCTCTTCTACTGCTGTCCTTCTCAAAATATCGAAAACTGTTTTAGCCAGGGCTTGAAAAGGTTGCGAAATAACTGTTTGAAACTGTTATATAAAGGTTCTTACTGAAAGAGTTATGAAGAAACTTTATTCTGAATAACCGTTAAAAAGAACCTAAATATCAGACTATAAAAGATGGATGAAATTAGTAACTATACATGGCCGACCACTTTCTTTAATTGACGACGAAGCCTTCCGTAGTATCGTAGCTATGATACCTCAAAAAGAAATAATTAATGCACATAAAGTGCGTGATAGCATAAGAGCAGCGTCGGATATTCTAAGGCAATCAATTCAACAGGAAATAAAGGGAAAATTAATATCTTTAAAAGTAGACGCAGCAACTTGTATGGGTCGATGTTTTTTAGGATTAAATATTCAATTTATTAAAGCAGAAAAAATACATATCCGGACAATAGGCGTTATAGAGTTGTTTCACGGCCATACCGCTGAATATTTAAAACATATAATTATTAACGCATGCAGCAGATTTGGCATTTCAAGAAAACAAATATTCAGCATGACAGTAGATAACGCGGCGAATATGCTGAAAACTGTGAGAGTTTTAAGCGAGGACGATACTGATAATAACAATGAATATAATACGGACAATATTATACATTCCGAATTGGTTGAAGTCTTGCTAGATGAAGAAGAAGAAGGTACACTTATACACAGTGCAGAAAACTCCGATTTAGACTTTACCATCACTGCAATTAGATGTGCTGCCCACACCTTACAATTAGCCATCTACGATTTTTTGAAACAAGAAAAAATATCAACCATTACAGAGAAAGCACGGAAAATCGTTAAAAAATTACGTACACCGCTTTTGAAGTCGATATTGTCAGTGTTGTCTAAAAAAAATGCGATCCTTGATTGCACTACCAGATGGAATTCTACGCTGGACATGCTGGAAAGATTACACGAACTTAAGGAATACTGTAATGAAATCAATGACGAGGATCTTAAATTACCATCGATAATGTGGAATAAATTTTTTGATTTAATTGTAGTTTTAACACCCGCACGTGTGGCTACAAAGAAACTACAAACGGAACAGTTACTAGTTGGGGACTTGTATGAAATATGGCAACGATGCATCATCGAAACAAGAAAAACAGAAAACGAATTTGCCACGGACATTATTACATTTATGAAGAAACGGGAGTCAAATCTATTTAAAAACGTTTTAGTTTCATGCGGAATATTTATGGATCCCCGCTACCACGTTATTTTAACTGATTCGATAATTACAGATGTCAAACATTGCCTTCATCAGACACATGATAGACTTTTAAGTATTTCACACCGCCCATCCACTATTGAATCTACCAATCCGAACGAAGTTGATATTTTAGAAGACGATGACTTTGAAAAATTACTACAAAATGCAGAAGCCACACGTTCTAATGTTTCATATAATAATATATGTCAGACCCTAGACAACGAAATAGAAGAATATCTAAAAGAACCCCAATTAAAAAATTCATCCAATATATTACACTATTGGACGAAAATGAGAAATAAAATGCCGAAATTGTTTGAACTATCCAAAATAATTTTAGCAATTTCGCCAACACAAGTTAGTGTGGAACGCTTATTTTCGGCGTTAAAGTTTATTTTATCCCCCCACCGTTCGTCAATGAAGCCGGACATTATAGAAGATATTTTATTAATCCGCTTAAATATGCCGAAACTACCACAAGCAGGCACATGACAAATTATAATGTATAATATCTGTTGCATGTATTATTATAACAAAAGTGTAATAAATATTTAATTTCATAGATCGAAACTTTTATTTGTCAAGTTCATTTTTCCAATTAGGGCCACCTCACCATTAGGACCATCATTCTGACAACATAGTAAAAAATCATTCAAATCGGGGAGCTAGACCCTCAACGGTATAACAACCAAATATTTATATTAACGAACACTTCATATTACGAAAGAATTGTATACGTATGTACAAATGTGTACATAATATATATTTACTTACTTATTTATAATAATTTTTAAACAATTTGGTTATTCACAGTAGTGTATAGTTGTAATATGTTGTAATTTCATTTTCTATAAAATTCTGTACAATCGTTATAAGAATCGGTTCTATAACCGTTTTGGAACTTATATAGAACCTAAAAAATAAAAGCTATTAAATCGGTTCTATAACCGCTTTGGAACTTTTATAGAACCTAAAAATAAAAGTTATAAAGCTATATAGGAACCTAAAAAATAAAAGTTATAGATCTATATAGGAACCTAAAACATAAAAGTTGTAGAGCTATATAGGAACCTTAACTTATACTTTTATAGTCTGATATTTAGGTTCTTTTTAACGGTTATTCAGAATAAAGGTTCTTCATAACTCTTTCAAGAACCTAAATCTTTATAATAACCGTTTCAAGCCCTGGTTTTAGCTCCTGAATAAATACTATCTAAACCAGTATAATATAGAGTGGAACTAATTCCTTGACAAATGTCCATGAGGCCACAAAATATATTTAAACCTTCTTTGCCAACTCCCAACATTCTCAAAACTAAAATAATTCTTCTATTTATTTCATAGGATTTACCATCGATCAAAGGGCACGAATGTATGTATTGAGAACCACATTTACACTCTATTGTTATTTTAAATTCTAATCCACGAGAATTACTTTCACCAAAATTCACTTGTCCTTTACACACTTTACATACAACAAATTGAGATATTGCAGTGAAAACTGATAAAAAAGCAATAATCCGATATCCATGGCTTGGATTCACAGTAAAATCTTCAAGATTCGTTGATGCTAATTTTTTAGCAGACGTACTCGCAAATGAAATTTCTCTTTCACGAGTATGAATATTTCCCGTGAATTTCCTTTTTTTAGTTCTATCAGCACGTGTAGACCTTCCTCTATGGTGCTTTCTATCCATGGCAGTCGTGTCCAAATGAAGTTATTTAACAATAAAAATATAACTAAACAAAACAAAGAAACAGATCATAAATAACTAATAACAAATAACAAAAACACAAATAACAGTTTAAACAATAACACGATAATATCGAGATTCACAGGAAGAGAGCGAAGTGCACGTTTCAAAAGCCGAAGACATTTTTGCCGCTTTTCCAAGCGACATAAACGAAAAAATATGTCTAAGGAGTTCAAGAGGATAGAGAGACTTTTCCTTCTCACATCTGGAAATTGTCTTTCGACACGTACTTGTAAGCAGACCGTTGGTCTGCTCCACAGCTGTTGACACCGTCCTTTTAGGCCTAACTGCTCAAGAGTCAAGGCGAACGAAACGAAGCCACTAAAGATGCCTTTGTCAAATTATGCTAATGTCACTGCAAATAAATTCGAACTTGGCTGTTAGAAAACTACGACTCCAATAACATAAACGTTCTACAATAGTACCATGGATTCTGGGAGTATCGATCGCTCGATCACTTGCCGCCAAATATATACCTTCCTTCAAAAGTCCATAACTTTGAACATTTTATGAATTTTGATTTAAAATTTTGCAGAGACATTCCTACAAAGTTAAACTACAAGATTCTGTAAAAAACAAAAAATCGATTTTTTTACCCAAAAAAAGAAATTCCCCCCTTAAGGCCTGTGCCGCTATTGTTCCATACGTCAATGACAAATGTGATTTTCTTGCTCGATGATGTTCTCCAATTTCTTCTAGTTGGGCTTCAATTTCGTACAACGAATTAGATGTGCGTTCCAGTTTGTTATGGTCATTTGGAAATAGAGTCACTGTGGCATGTTTCCCTTTAGAGTACTGATAGATCTTAGGCGATATCAGGCCAATGTTCAGTAACATGTTAGGGATATAGTAGTAAGAATCTTTGCTCAGATACGTCTTTGATCCTAACAAGGTGTGATATCGTGTTTTTCTATTTCATCTTTATGAACCGGAGGAAAACGATACTGTCGCGTATTCACAGGAACATCATCTACTGTGGGAATTCTATGTTTAATGTATGAAGTACATGGTAATTTATCACAAGGCAAGTGGAATCGTTCTGGAAATTCTTTAATGATTTTAATTACATGATCCCGCTCTTCTTCGTTCAAATGATCGAGACGCAATTTTTTTATGATTTCTAAAACTCTATCTTCCGCGATTGGCAAGGTTTCGTTTTCCGTATCAGAATCGAAATAATTTTGTTCTTCTTCGGGGAAGTTATGATACTCGAATGGTATTAATTCTTGTGGCGGAATTTCGACTTCGACATCCTTATCCGTCGTATTGACGGCAAAGACGTGGCATGCACCTCAGTAGTCAGGGGGGGGGGGACCGCGCGCTCTTCGGCGAGGGGGAGGGGAGGGGGTACAGAGTTCGTTGGTGAGGGGGTGGGGAGGGGAGGGGGTACCGAGTTCGCCGGTGAGGGGATGATGTCACAGGGGAGGGGGATTCCAAAATGGCGTCGACCGAGTTCGTTGATGAGGGGATGACGTCACAGGGGAGGGGGATTTGAAAATTTTCAAAATGGCGCCGCGCGCAGCTCGAGTTCGTTGGCGAGGGGGCTGACGTCACAGGGGAGGGGGTGGATTATCAAAATTTTAAAATGGCGTCCCGCGCGTTTCGTATTGGCGCCACCTGTTGGATGTTTAAGGTACTTTGGGCACGCGTCGCCGCCGCGCAATCTCCGTACGCGTGCGGGGATCGGTGCGCAGGCGCGATCGCGAGCGAATCGTGGAAATTCGAATTTCGTCTTCGATGCTGATTTTTGAGAAAGAGGGTGGTATAGAATTTCTGAGAAAAGATAAGCGATAAAGATGGCGTGCGATAGGATTGAACACGTTTTGATACCTATGTGCACGCCATTCATGCAGGATGTTTATATCGTGATATAAACGTAGAACGATAATTATTATAAATCAATCGTCGCGGTAGCCCATGGAGTAAATATATAGCGATAAGTATTCGGTGGAGAGTTCCGAATATTCATAGTTCCGAGTATTTAATTTATGTAGTAAACATAACATTGCACCGCGCCATGCAGTGTGTTTATATTTGAGCAGGATTGAACGCGTTTTGGCGCCTACGTGCATGCTCTTCAAGTCGGATGTTCATATTTGATTCGTGGAACCGATACAGTGCACGTGTAACGAAGAAACGAATTATACGTTGCGTTCACCCTAGTTCCGAGTATTTAATTGACGTAACCCCACCCTATTCACCGCGAGAGAATCCGACGTTGCGTTCGTGTAAACATCAGACAACGAAAACATATAGCGATAATTTTTCGAAGTAGAGGTTCGAATATTTTAATGATCGAGGAGGCTGCAAGTCAATCGTCGCGGCAGCCCATGAAGTAAACACGACATTGCACCGTGTGTTCATATTTGATTCGTGGAACCGATACAATGCACGTGCAAGGAATAAATGAATTATACGTTGCGTTCACGCAAGCAACTAAGCGATAATTATTCGGGGCAGAGTTCCAAGCATTCTCACGATCGAGAACAGGGCGATGTCTCAGGTATCAGTCTCGAGGGGCTGTAAGTCAAGTGCCGTGCGGGGGTGCGTAAGGGCAAAAGAATTCGTACATGAACCCAAGGGCATCTGGTTTACATCAGACCAATGTTAGGACCACCCATATTGCCTATCCGGAAACGCGATTGACATTTGTCTAGACCATGTCTCTAAGAATTAATATTATGTACGAAAGGATATTATAAATGATCCGTGACAGGTATTAATGCGAAAGTTATACATTTATTAAAACATTGTGAAATTTATACATGTGGGGATCAGGAACCCCCATAACATAAGAGGCGGATACGGAATAACAAGGATAGGGAAGTCGGCGGTAGCCGAGTAGGCTACGGCGGCTGATCAGTGCGCAACGAATCTAAAGATCGCGGGTTCGAGTCCCGCGTCCGAGGCTTCCTTTTTCCGAATCCTACATACATTTATTATTAAAACATACATTTATCAGTAAAACATATCTGTATGTACTATAGTGGTACGGACTTTACATCACGCAGCATGGATTGCATTCCTAACGCGATCAATTCACAATCGATCAAAGAATGCTTTTCGAAGTGGTCGCTTTCGGAAATTAATTTTACATAATCTGTCGGTGCGGTAGCGCTGCGTAGAACGTCTACGAAGGTAGCATATTTACTACTTACTGAGTACATATTTTCACTTAGCCAAGTGAATATATGTTCAATGCAATGTTCGTATGCGAATAGTTTACGTAACGTGACTTCAGTCATATTGTAAAATATTAGGTTATGTTGAGCACGGGGAGGCTGGTGAGGTTAGGAACGGTGGTTGGCACCAAAACACTGGATTGCACAAAAGAATGTGATGTCTTTATTTAAAAAACAGTGTGCCAACGGGTGAGCCGTTGTGCGCACTGGAAATCAGAGAGTTGAGCCCCCGTACACTTTATCGTACAACAATCCACCGGTTACCGCGTGGACGCGCGAACACGCACAATCGCGAAAGCAGAATCAGGACGATTGATACTCTTGAACTGTGTCGCGAACACCGCGTTGAGTCTACAAGTTATGAATACGTGATTTGCGCACTGAATTTGTTTGATGAGCAAAGCTTTTAGACAATGAGCAAAAGGACGCGTTACGTTGCGCACGGTTGTGAACAGAATGAAAAAGAAGATGGATGCGCCTTTCCGCCTGGGCGTCTTCTCGAACGTTCTCGAGCGTTGATCGACAAGACGGACGCTGATTGGTTGATTGATCGCGGATCGACCGCGACTGCCGCTGCCCGGGAGGTGCTGCGGTGATCGAGAGTGCGGCGGCGCAGAGAACTATTCATTCCCAAACATGCTCCCGCCATCAACAGCTGATCGAAGATGTTGATGTAGAATCTGAAACAGGCAAAATTGCCAATTTTGCATTTGGCCTGATTAGTGTTGTAGTGGCGGTCTTGAGCGTCACGACTCGGGTGAGTCCATCCTTCCCTGGATGCAAGGTGATGACCCTCGCAAGTGGCCACTTGCTTGGTGGAAATCGCTCATCTGTGATGAGCACCAGGGATCCGATTTTCAAGTCGTTGGTTGGATGATGCCATTTGGTGATGGATAGTTGTCTCTGCAAATAGTGGGATGACCACTGAGTCCAGAATTGTTGCATCTTCTTTTGAATGAATTGCCACCTGGCTGATGGCAAAATTGATGAATTCTCCACTGACGGTTCCGGAAGAGCTGAGAGTGGTTGTCCAACAAGAAAGTGCGCTGGTGTAAGTGCTGTGATGTCATCTGGGTTGTCACTGAGGGGCTCAAGCGGTCGTGAGTTGAGCATCGCTTCTATTTGTGTGAGAAGTGTGCTGAACTCCTCATATGTGAGCACCGTCTCACTGACTGTGCGCCGGAGATGGTGTTTGATTGACTTCACGACCGCTTCCCACTTGCCTCCCATGTGTGGTGCGGCTGGTGGGTTGAAATGCCATTCTGTCTTGTCATTGACGAACAGCTGATTCAATCGTTGATGCGCCTCAGTCCCCTGGGTGAACATCTTCTTGAGGACGGTGTCAGCTCCAACGTAGTTGGTTCCGCAATCGGAGTGAAGAGTGAGAGGAATCCCTCTCCTGGAGACAAATCTCCTGTAGGTGGCGATGAACCCTTCGGTTGTATAATCTGTCACCAGTTCTAGGTGAACAGCTGATGTCGTGAGGCACACAAAGACACAGATCCAGCCCTTTTGTGTCTTGGCACCTCTTCCTCTCCACGTCTTCAGTGTGATTGGACCCGCATAATCAGTGCCAGTATTGTTGAATGGTCGTGAGGGTGTAACTCTCGAAAGAGGTAGTTGGCCCATCAGTTGATGGGCACGGATCCCCCTTTGTCGAGCACACACAACACACCGCAGGATGTACGATTTTACTGGCGCTCGCCCTCCAACGATCCAGTAGTTTTGTCGAATCTGGGCGAGGGTGAGCTGGGTCCCTCCATGGAGAGGTTGTCGATGCGCATGGTCTATAATCAATTTAGACAAATGTGAATGACGAGGTAAGATTGCAGGATGCTTACTCTCGTAGCTCGTGCAAACATTGTTGAGTCTGCCTCCAACTCTAATGACTCCACTCTCATCGATGAATGCGGTGAGTCGATTGAAGACATGAGCAGCTGGCAATATTGAGCCTGAGCTGAGCATCTTCATCTCGCTGGAGAAATAAAGCGTCTGCGTTGCTTTGATCCAGAAGATCCTGGCCCATTCTAAGTCGATGGGCGATAAGGTGAAGAGCGGCAGCGTGACTGGAGCCTTCTTCAACCTTGAAACAAATCTGAAACAAACTGATGTGATGCGAATAAGTTTGTTAAGAGATGAATATTTGTAGATGAGGTCCCAGTGATATTCAATCTTTTGAATATTGAGCAGCTTTGAAATGCCTGGACGAGCCTCTAGTGCACTCAAATCTTCGTCTAGCATTGGTTGTGATGGTCATGTTAGACTGGGCTGCGCAAGCCATGGTGGTCCCGTCCACCAAAGCGTATGATGTTCAAGCTGCGATGTTGATAAGCCTCGTGATGCGCAATCAGCTGGGTTTGAAGTCCCTGGAACGTGTCTCCAATGTGCGCCTTGGGTGATCTCTTGAATTTGAGACACACGATTCCTTACGTAGTCCTTCCAGCGTGATGCGTGTGTTTTGATCCAGGTTAGTGTCACTTGTGAGTCCGTCCACAGATGTGTTGTAGCAATGTTGAGCTTGAGCGTTGCTTGAACATATTTGGTGAGCTTCGCCAGCATCAATGCTGCAGTAAGCTCGAGTCTCGGGATTGTGAGCTTCTTTAGTGGTGCTACCTTAGTCTTGGAGCACACCAATGTCGCGACCTTGTGATTTGTGGACGGTGATGATACGGTAATGTAAATTACCGCTGCCATGGCGAGTTGTGAGGCATCAGAAAAGCCGTGTAGTTCCACTGTAGAGTTGCTGAAGGTGTTGAACCACCTTGGACATGATAGCTTGCGCAAGCTTGTTAAATCTTCTCTGATGATGAGCCATTGTGACGTTACTTGGGAAGACAGCGAATCATCCCAGTTGAGCTTGTGTAGCCACAACTCTTGCAACAGTGTTTTTGCTCGAATTATGACCGGCGCTAGAAAACCTAATGGATCAAATATTTGTGCTACTTCTGATAAGATGAGGCGTTTGGTGAGCCTTGAAGTTGAACTTGGTTTTGAAGTATCTACATTTACACCTTTATTAAATGCAGCAGATACTGCCGCGTGCCTAGTGCTATATGCAAAAAAAAAGGGAGGCGCACGCCTTTTCTATCGACTTTACTTCCTTTACTTGTTCAACAAATTTCGAACCATACAGCCACTCGTCTGCCTTAGTGGCTTCTAGTGTTGGTCTGATTGTCTTTGTTGAAATAAGAGGTTGCGTGGTTGTTATAAATAATTCTTGAGACGTTATGAGATTAATAAAGTAAAGTATATTTATATGTGGTGTTTGCGAATGGATGTTTAAACGCCGGGGAGGTTATGTTCAGTAAAGGATCACAAAAATGCAGTGGTGAGCTCAATGATTTCGCACTTTTATTTGAGAATGTGCTGGGTGAGCGTTAGCCTCGACAGTGAGGACTTGAGTAACAGTTTTGTGAAATTTAATGGAAGAAAGTCTGTGAGAGAACGTCCACGCGCACCGCCTCACCACGTGCTCGCCTTCCAATTCAGATTTCTCCGTTGATGGGTAGTGAGTTAATTTAAGTGAGCCCGAGCTTGACGTTGAGAACGATTTTGAGATGAGCAAACACTTGAGAAAGATGCAAGAGCTGAGAATCTGAACGATTGCAATGAACGATCTTGAACAAGAGAGCACGTCTTGATTCTACACGCCGTTTTACAAGAGTGAGGTTCCAACCGGATGAACGTTCTCGCCCCGGCGTCTTCCAGAATGTTCTCGACGCGCGTAGCGGAAGTGAGATCTGATTGGGTGGGCGACGAACGGTGTGATTCGATTGGATGATCGCGCGGACGGTAAGATCTGATTTGTCGATCGATTGTAGATCTGCCGTTGAGTTCCGCTGCCCGTAAGGTGCTGCGGTGAGATGAAAGCGGCGGTGAAATGAACTAATGCTTGAATCTCAAACATGTGGTATGTACCAAGGTCTGTAGAATAGAAAGGTTGCCTGGTAAGTTTCGACCAATCAGGAACCAGAATGAAAAACGCGGGCGTGACGTCACCCAGCATGCCCGTTCGAATTAATACGAAATTTATATAGGTCTAATGTTGCATAAAAAATGCAATTCTCATGATTACGAGAAATAATATACTAATATAATACATTAATTGACAACTGCGAGTTAGTACTTGTACTTAAAAGTGTTTTGGTACTTCTGTTTATCGTCCTTTGTTGCTCTTCTTGTGGCACTTGGTTAATTTATAGCATGAGCTGATTTCTGTTGTGACCATTTGCATTAATGCTTTTACTGGATTCTTGTTGAGAATATCACCATTGCTGAGGCTGAAGCCGGTGTCTAAAAACCAATTCCTCAATAATTTTAGTAAATGTGGATCGTCCGCAAAGAAATAAATGGCATTGTTTGTTACAGGATGCTTCATTGATGTATTATGTACACTGATCCCTAACTCCTTCCATAAACCTTGATTGCTGCCACCGCAATCAGAAGTACAGGCCACTACATTATAATTATTTTGATGTAACTTTATGATTACAGTTTCCAATATGTTTTTTGTCACTTATTGGTTAAAGTCTATGAACACAGGCTGCTTCCATTTATCAAATAATCCTCTTGCCATTATAACTTGCATATTTGAATACAAACCAACAATTTCATCATCCTTTTGATCAAATTCATACACTGATGCAACCTTCATCTCATCGAAGCTTAAAATGGTAGTTCGTTGAATTTCACTTTTCTCTTTGCCAACTGTGTTCATGATTTTTAGGACATCTTCTAAATATCCACTTCTTAAATTTATGTTGACAGCCCATTGTTGTAAGGTAGATAATCCTGGTAAGGGATAATGTAATGTTTGCCTTAAGTATATGTAGCAACGCTTACTGAAATACCTCAACATAAATGCTTTTGACAATTCATCTGCAGTCCATCGTGCTTTACTTTTTTTCTGTAACATGATGTCCACTTGGTTAGGTGTTAAAGAATCTCTAAACATTAACTTTACTTTCTCTTCAAATTTAATTTCTTTTTCTTTCACTTGCTTTTCAAGATTAGAAATATCCTGCTTTAATAAATCCTTCTCTTCTTTGTCAATTTCAAGTTTCCTTTGCAATGTTTGCTTTTCCTGCTGCAGTATTTCTAATTCTTTTTTAAATGAAGATTCTAATTGCATATTTTTTGTTTTTAATATGTCATTTTCATGACGCAGTGTTTCTAATTCTTCTTTAATTGTAAATACTGACTCTTTACTACAGCATGGTACTGTCAACTTATCACCTATGTTTTCCTCCACACATTCCACAAGCTCAGGATTTATTTGGGCAGGCAGAATTTGTTCCACAGATTCAGATTTATCTATATTTTCTTCTTGAAGTATCTTTTCAATTAATACCTGTGTTTCTTTTTATATCTTTGGACTCTTGTAGATTCTATCACACTTTCTTCACATTCTGGTAATAATAAGTTTAATGAAGGAATTGCTGAAAAACAAAATTAGTATTTAAAAAAAGACATAAGCAAATATAAACAGATAATCTTATTTATTTACCATCTTTTTTTAGCTTTTTTAATTGTGATCTTGTTAATCTAGCTTGTAGTTCATCCTCAAAATCGTTGGGCTTAAAATGTCGACTACATATTCTTTTGTATTTTGGATTAAATTTATCTTTCCTGTAACACTTTTTAATCCATTCTCTCCTAATTTTAAGTTCTTTAGGAAAAGGTGAAAAACATTATATGCTCCAGATTTTCCTTCGCTTTCTTTGAGTTGCTTTTACATGTAGCAACACTGCAAACAATACCGCCTGGCATCTCAATGAAATTTAAATATAATATATAAAAACTAATATATAAAAACAATAATATTCGTCTTTGCACGTTCGAATATGCTCAGAATCCACTGGAATCCACTGTTCTAGCGTTGTTTGGCATGCTGGGTGACGTAGCAATATGGCCGCCTCCCACTCCACACTTTGGTTGCTATTGGTGACCAGGCAACCATTCTATTCTACAGACCTTGGGTATGTACAATGTTTTTACTCCGCGCAGTTCACCTCGTGCCGTCTCGAGTGAGAGCCGAATTCCTTCTACTACGCACCGACGCTTCGCTTGCCGCGCTCGGATTGTACAGTGATACTCAACCTGTACAGTGACACTCATATTTCCCATTCACACTAAACTAAATTTACTCGATTCTCAACACGCCTCCTTAAATTTAGTTTTTTTTTTGTTTTTTAGATTAATAAATCTTTAATTCCTCTCTAAACTTTTCAAACTTAGTACGTCCTAATGACTTAGTAAAAATATCTGCAGGATTTTCCTCTGAATCTATTTTTATTACATTTATTTCTCTATTTAAATAATTTTCATTTACAAAATGATAATGCGTTTCTATATATTTAGATTTCTTTGTTAAATTTCCAAATTTACTTATACTAATTGCACCTGCGTTATCCTCATAAATTTGTATAGGGTCATTAATCTTTATTCCAAAATCCTTTAATAATTCTTTAATTAATTTTACCTCACTCACGCATTTAGACAACGCAACATACTCTGCCTCTGTGGATGATTTTGTTACAATATCTTGTTTCTTTGATTTCCAGTAAATACTATTACCATACATTCTTATCACGTATCCAGTCGTAGATTTTCTATCAAAATCTTAACAAAAAATTATTACATATTAGTCTATCTGTATATGACGCATAAAGTAGATGCAATGCGTGTATAGGACTTACATTAGACGACGTTACGTATATAATTCCATATTTTCTGGACGTTCTCCAACGCGCAAACACCATCGTTGTTGTGAAAGGTACATCGAAGAGCACCCGTTGAAGACATAGACTTCAGGTTAGGAACGTCGGGGTCCGCGGTGTTAGGGATGATTCCGCAATAATCATCGTCAACGTCGTAGCCGCCGTCGTCTTCGACGGTTCGAGCGTTGTTGTTGCTGCTGCTGTTGTTCGGTTTTTGTTGTTGTTGTTGCTCCTTCAGTTCGTATAAATCGCTGACATCCTCAACGATTATGTCAGGTAGTAGTTGCAGCGTCCAGGTTTTCATTTCCACACCTTTCACGACGACGAAGTCAATGTTCGTGAGTACACTGGTGAGCAACCCAGGAACTTTGGAGTATGGAACGTAACCGTCAGACCAGCGAAGCCCGTGATGATGCTTCGCGAGTCAGGTTTCGCTTGACGGTTCTCGCACGATTTCAGATGCCCCCAGACGTACGGTGGTTCGAAGATCCAATGGCTGATCGTAGGCGTTTTATCGTTGTTACTGTGTCTGCGAATCGCGACCTCTTTGACAACGAACTCGCAATTGGTATTGAAACCTTGAAGATCGACAATGGCGAACATTATTTTACGATTAGGTAGCAGTGTCGGTGGTGGCGTCTGAACAGCAACTGAGAACTTGGGCATCGACGTTTTCACAATAGTAGTCGCGGCAGTAGTATTCGTTGATCGTTCACACACATACGCATATTATGTTAGTTTACGTACCACGTTAGTCAAAGGGCCGTATTCTACTATACGATAGAGCTGTTACTACCCGACCCGCCGGGTACCCGGGTACCCGTGAAATACTCGGGTAGACAAAAATTACCCGTGAGATACCCGGCTACCCGGGTACCCGGGTAGACAAAAATTACCCGGCTACTCGGGTAGACAGAAATTACCCGGCTACCCGGGTATGCATGAGATACTCGAGTAAATGAGTTAGTTGAGAATTCCGATTTGACAGCCTATAAACTCTTTCGACTATCGATCATTTTCGGCTAACATCACTAATGAACGGAATAAACTTCAAGCAATTAAATGTGATATTGTCTGCGCGTTATGATTATGAAATTATGACTATGATACATAAAATGTCTTTTGATCAGAATGTGAAAATTGCGAACTGTCGACGTTCTTTGCACTTACAATAGGGTAGTTTGCCCTATTACAGTGCCTGCCCCTATTAGCTTAAGAGTAGAGGAGTCAGTCTTATCTAATCCCAACCAACTCCGTCAGTCGATGCAAAGCAGAACTCGGAAAATCCTAGGAAAATGCACTCGTTCTGAGTTTTCGTTCGCATCGTTAATCGGAGTTTGTCGGGGATCTGTTTACCGGCTTCCCGTGAAGGGGGACGCCAACTTTTATGAGACTTGATGAAAACATTTATTTTAGAAATAAGTAAAACAACACGTTTATTTGTTTGAAATGAGGATTTAAAATTTTTATGTTTCATTTCTAAATACATGCTTTGAATTATATAACGCAGTGGTGAGCAACCTTTGGTCTAAAGTGCAAAATTCATTCCGATATCCTTTACAGTTCAAAAGATATACGTAAATGTTCAGGCGGGCCGCGGTTTGCTCATCACTGACATAACGGTACATTTGTTTGATCAACAAAACTCATTCTTACAAATCATATTTACAAATATTTCATTTCATCGTTTTACATACAATTCCTGTCTTCTCCGAGGGCGCGTACTCCAGGTATCGGGGGAAAAAAATTATACACTTTGCACATAGTTCATGGAAGATCGTCATTCGGTGGAGAATTTAGCCATCATGTTTAAGGTAATTAATAAAGATTGGAATGTCAGCAGTAGAGTGAAGGCTATGGTCCATGACAATGCATCTAATATTATAAGTATGGCTGTAAATCTGTTAGATACTGTGCGATACAGCATTTCTTGTGCTGCGCATAATGTACAATGTGTCAGAAAGAAGGTTGGATACAGTTGACGATTTCAAACACGTGGTAAAAAAAAGGCAGTAAGATTGTGCAATATTTTAAGTCTCCGTGGTCACACCTTCTTGTAATCACAAATTGGACACATGGGGTTCATTGCACCCCAGTGTCATTTTTGAGTTAACATTTTCGTATGTTTTAATCTTTTAACTTTTGAGTGATAATTGTACATTCGTAATACTCATACAATCATACTCTAATAGTCTTTTTCTAGAAATGTAAATTTTAATACGTTGAAATTTGTAGATATTTGAAAAAGTAGTTGTGAAAAAGCGATTTTTTTGGTTAAAATTCACCAAATATTACAATTTTATGAGTAAGGTCTAAAAATTTAGAAAAATATGGGTAAAGACATATTCTGGGGTGCGATACACCCCGTGTGACCACGAAGGGTCAATCATTCCAATTTAGCTATAATTGCTTTTACCAAGAAGCAGGAACAGTTCAGTCAGTAAACAGAAATTAATTCAAAGTTGTCCTACAAGGTGGAATTCCTATTCACTTAACTCAGAACGTGCGCGCGAGAACAGATACCTTGCTTGGTTGAGCAAGGCGTTGTTACATCCAAAATCCAATTTCTTCTTTAGGACAGGGACTTACTCGGTCATTTCATCTGTTCTCGCGCGCGCGTTCTGAGTTAAGTGGATATTCCTGTATGCGTGAACGACTTGTGAATAATAGAAACGCAATTACAAAATTTTGTGTTGCCTTAAAACTTGAAAGGTCGGAATATCATTGGTTAATAATGAGTGATATTATTACTTTGTTAAAACCTTTGAAAGTAACAACTACTGCATTATGCCCCGAAAATACTGTAACTATTTCTTTGGTACAGACTATTATCCATGACATTGTTAATAACCATTTGAAAGGGCATGACACGGGCAGAGCTGAGACTGAGCAATTTAAAAATGTTTTGGTAACGTCCTTTGTCAATAAATTTAATTTACGATCACATGTTCAAAACTGTACATCGTTTTGCTTCGTTTGCCGATCCAAGAAGCAAGCAGATGTCGTTTGAAAACAATGAAATGAAGAATATTACTACAATTTCCATTGGTAATATGATATAGAAAACATTTCATAAACGAAACTATAGAAAACGTTAATTCTATGCCAAGTGCACTAGATTTTATATTCCAAATTTCAAAATTTAACAGCGATAGCAGTTCCGAACTGCAAATGTATTTATAAAAGGCACAAAAAAACCATAATTGATGGCCATTAGTGGAGAAAAACGCGTGGAAACAAATACTCTAGGCTTGCAAAAATTACTAAGATGTTTTTTTTTATACTCACTTGCGACTTCTGCGAGTTCTGAACGAGTATTTTCAACAGCTGGAAATAATGTTAGCACAAAGCGTATCACTCTACTACCTGAGAATGTTGATTTGTTGGTATTTTTTACATCTCTACACGTTTCTATTTTGATGTAAAAATACTAATAAGTCTACATTTTCAGGTAGTAAACCAGTGAGTTTTGTCGTAACAATATTTCCAGCTGAAGAAAATGTGCGCTCCGAACACGCAGACGTAGCCGGAATACTTAAATACATTTTTGCCAATTCTGCTAGTCTTTTATATTTATTTGCATGAGTTTTCCACCATAACAATGGGTGTAAATTATGATTTATTTGTGATTCTAATAAATACATATCGATTTCTGAAGCACTATCGTTAGAATTAATGTCATTTTGATATATAAAATCCAAAGCACTTGGATGTGAAATCCAAAGTACTATCATTATCTGTATTATCTTCATTTATGGACATATTTATAATCCTATTCCGAATAGAATTAATAATTATATTTTTTATTTCAATGTTTTCAAATGTTAAATCTTTGCTTCTAGGGTCAAGAAAAGAAGCAATTTGGTGGACACTCTCACAGTATGAATGTAAATCGAATCTACGAGCAAGGGATATTCTTAAAATGTTCTTAAATTCCTTAGCTTCTACAGTGTCCCAATCATTGTCTTTTATATGATTATTAATTAATCCATGGATGATTGGTAGAACTAAGGAAATAGTTACTTTACTTTCCGAACATAATTCTATAGTTGCTAAATTGAATGGTTTTAAAATTGTGATAATGTCACTAATAATTTGCCAATCACATTCTGCCATTTCAAGCTTCAAGGCCACATTTAATTTGGTTATAGTTTGTAGTAGGCATACAGGGCATTTAGGCAACGGCCTAGTGTGTGACATTAGCACATAGGTGGCGTCCATTTAGGTAGGAGTTCGGAGGACAGGAACCGTGGAGAGTCGGCGTAGCCGGTGTGGCTAACGCTGCTGATCAGCACGCGGGCGGCCCGGGTTCGATTCACGGCGCCGTGGCTTTCCTTTTTCCGTCTCCTATAATTTCAGAAGTGGGATTCTGACCCTTAGTTTAGGCGTGTCTCTCGGATTATGGCCGAGGGCGGCGCATATGTCAGGTATGGCCGAACTGTAGTAGGCATACAGGGCATTTAGGCAACGGCCTAGTGTGTGGCTGTACACATAGGTGGCGTCCATTTAGATAGGAGTTCGGAGGACAGGAAGCGTGGAGAGTCGGCGTAGCGGTGTGGCTAACGCTGCTGATCAGCACGCGGGCGGCCCGGGTTCGATTCCCGGCGCCGGTGGCTCTCTTTTTCCGGCTCCTACAAGTTCTGTTGTTTAAAACAGAAAGAATTGCGTTTCGATTACTTACCAGACGTTCACACATATTGTATGTTGAATTCCATCGGGTAGGGCACGATTGAATTAATTTCTGTTCCGGTAGATTGAGCTGCTTCTGGTTATCCTGTAACGCAGACGTCGCCAAATTAGAATGATGAAAGTGTTGCACTATCTTACTGGCTTTCTTTTCCGCATCTGAAAATTGATTTACTGTTTGAAAGGCGTCTTTAATGGATAACTGTAAATTATGCGCAGCACACGAAACGCTGTATTTTAAATTTTCTATTAAATTTGCTGAGGCGTGCATATTACTGGCATTATCATGGACCATCGCGATTAATTTATTGGTAATCCTCCACTCTTCCTGCATACCTGTTACCACGGCTGTGATGTTATCCGCTGTATGTCGACCCTCTATGTCATGAGTGCATAGTGTATAACATTTCATTTCCCAATCAGCTGTTACGAAGTGCGCCGTCAAAGATATGTACGAATCTTGGCCACGCGATGACCAACCGTCGACGGTCACAGATATTGAGGCCGCCTTTTCAATTTCTTTCTCGATTTTGTCGCGTTTCTCTTTATAAATTAATTCCAATCGCTTTGTCATAGATTTTGGGCAGGGGCATCGGAATTCCGGATCAACAACTGCCATAAATTCTTTGAATCCAGAGCTAATGCCAAATGAAATAGGCAGCATATTAGCACCGATCATTCGCGCCAGTGCCTGGGATATCTCTTCCTGCCGTTTAGCTGAATGTGGAGTTCTTTTCTGTACCTTCCTGGGTACAGACTCGGCAAAAGTATTGCCATTTTCACCTTCCACTAGGATGTTTCATATTATAGGGTTAAAATTAAAATATTACATTAAAATAAAAAAAAAATTTAAAAACCCGACTGCTTAAAAAGCGAATAAAAATGAAACACCCTACCTTCGATACATTCAAGTGGTGGCTCATTTCCAGATGTACCACCAAAGCAATGCTCGGAGTGCTTTGCCCGTAGATGCCTTGCACTGGCCGATGTCGAGCCACCATACAAGAGTTTAACGTGGCACAAGTCGCAAACAACATAACTCTTATCCTCGGCCAACGTAACGAACGGCCACACCCAGCTTTTGCGTTGGGCCATAATCAATCAACGAAATTAATCTGTAAATAATTGCCAATACTTATTAACTGATAAACTAATTACTGTATATACAATACACAATTAACAAGATACAAACCAGAAATATGATTCACCACTGCAAATAGTTAAAATCTTCAAATCAAATACAAATAGTTTATTATTAAAGATTAAACTAATAATAATTCCAGTTCACTGATGAGGACAACAACAACAACTAAATTAACTTAATTAATATCTATTGTATATAGTAACACAATTAACAATTAACGAGAATAATATAAATAAATAAATAAACATACAACAAAACAAACAAAAGGAACGATTTAACTTAATTAGAAGATTAGAACTTGAAGACGGAATTAAAATTAAAATTTAATATTGAACAAAACTATTTTAAGTATGGATGTATGGAATTTTTGAGATTTCGCTAACACGTCCGTACACTTTGGTTTGCGGCTGCAGAATGGACGCTTTACAAAACCGATCGTATAAAACATGTTTTGTTAATTACAAAATGTCCTTAGAGACTAAGAGCCAATCAGAGATTTATTAATATTAATATATAAATTCTCATTCCTCGATAAATTTCCTCTCGAATCTCTCGATAAGCGTTTAACTTCTCGTTACAGAAGAGAGTTCAAATTTCAAATGTTTAAATTCAAGATACGTTTCCAGGTAAGTAGATATTCATTAATTTATATTTATAATCTTGAATTATAAATTATATATATAATTGTTTCATATCATATTTTATTAATAAAATTTTGGAACTTCAAAACAATTCTTTTATTAATAAATCTCTGATTGCCTCTTAGTAAACTTAGCATGTAACTATGTACTACCTAAGGACATTTTATAATTAAAAAAATATGTTTTATACGATCGATTTTGTAAAGCGTTCATTCTACAGCCACAAACCGAAGTGTACGGACGTGTTATCAAAATCTACAAAATCGCATACTTATATATGGTTAAAATAGTTTTGTTCAATATTAAATTTTAATTTTAATTCCGTTCCGAGACTTCCAAGCTTCCAATTAAGTTAAATTGTTCCTTTTGTTTGTTTTGTTGTATGTTTATTTTTATTATTTTTGTTAATTGCGTTACTATTTATTTATTTATTTATTTATTTATTTATTTATTTATTTATTTATTTATTTATTTATTTATATACGGGAAAACCCTTTGGTGCATAGAATTGAAAAGATCAGTAGACAAATAGTACATAAAAGTAGACACACGAAAACAGAACACATAAAACCAGAATGAAATAGTGCCAAGATAAACTACAAGCAAAAGGAATAGGATAAAATACAACAGAATAATAGAATAATAGGAATTAGCGGGAACTAATAACCGCCTTATTCGCCTTATATATAATTGATATTAGTTAATTTAGTTGTTCAGTGAACAGGAATTATTGTTACTTTAATAATAACCTTTGTACTATTTGCAGTGGTGTAATCATATTTCTGATTTGTATCTTGTTAATTGTGTATGTATTGAATATAGAGTAATTAGTTTTTCAGTTAATAAGTATTGACAATTATTTATAAATTAATTTATTTGATTATGGCTCACCGTAAAAGCTGGGTATGGCCCTTCGTAATTTCGTATTAACGCATTTAACGCTGCCCAAACTCCGAAGATAAGAATTATGTGGTTTATGACCTGTGCCAGATTAAACTGTCGAAATTAATCTATATCTCACTTAATATATAACTCAAGCACTGGCAAGGGTGGTTGCGGCAAACATGCTGTCATTTCATTTAGCAATAGTGCGGAGTATAAAGATTTTATACTGCACATAATTTACAGTTATTCATAAAAGGCGCCCTTCATAATCGTAACGCGCACACAATACCACATTCAATTGCTTGAAGTTCATTACTGATGTTAGCCGAAAATGATCGAAAGTCGAAAGACGATCGGCTGTCAAATCGGAATTCTCAACTATCTCATTTACTCGGGTGTCTCACGGGTATCCGGGTAGTCGGGTAATTTTTGTCTACCCGAGTAGTCGGGTAATTTTTGTCTACCCGGGTAGTCGGGTAATTTTTGTCTACCCGGATAGTCGGGTAATTTTTGTCTACCCGGGTATCTCACGGGTACCCGGGTAATTTTGTCTACCCGTGGGTCTCATCGGGTACCCGGGTACTCGGGTGAAAAGAATAGCTCTACTATACGATCGTGTATGATCATACAGTACGCTGTAGTATTAGCAGGGACATTTTCATTGCACTCGAAATCTATTCGCACGTCCACCGTAGCGCTCTTCAACGACTCGTTTTGCCTAGAACAATCTATGACCGCGATAGGCGCGTATCGAAAGAATTCGATCGCGTTCAGTAATGGTTCTCCGTGTCCGTAGTACCATCGACCAAATTTCGCGTACATATCGTACAGGAGCGCGTATTTAAACTTATCGAAATCCAAGTTCAAATCATCGTACGGATACGTCTCGGAATTTAGGTATAATCGAACGTTCGTGAGTTTACACGCGTGTAACGTTCTCGAACGAGACGCTGCCGTTAGTTACAGGAGTTTTCACAAGTAGAGCGGTTTACCTGTGAATTTGTGGGATTGTTTCGGGTGGCGTGCGATTAAGAAATGAATTTCAAGAACGAGAGTCCTTTCTTTTAACAACAAGTAACAAAATAGTTTATTCAAAGAAAGTTTGACGCTAGGTCGGAAAATAACATAATACGACACGGAGTCGTGTGAACCGTAACTAGTGATGGGACTGATACCGTATCGATACATATTGATACCCTTCTACAAATTTCAATCTGGTATTGATACATATCAAAGTCAAAGGCATCAAAAGGAATCGATGCTTCTTTGATACTTACATATCAGAATGTATCGATACCTGTTTGATACCTGCACAAAAATATCGATACCTACTTGATACCTATACGAGAATATCGATACCTGCAATATCTTTACCTCACGCTGAAGTGTAAATATTAAATGTTGTGTGCAAAACGGAACACTTTTCGTGGGGTAAAACGGAAAACCTATTTAATCCAGTTCCACCAATCCAATCGTCTTGAAACTTTGCAGACGCGCGTAGTTATGATGATAATACAAAATTATGAAAAAAAAAGACGGAAGGCGAGATAGAATTACGCTGTCATCAATAAATATAACCCATAACCACAAATCCAAACGACTTGAAATCAGCCTGTAACCACAAATCAAATCAATTCAATCAATATGCAATATAACCACAAATAAAAAATTAGACACTAAAAAGTAAAGAATAAAAAATATGCAAAAAAATTTTTTTAAGTTAAAGTATCGGTTGCGATTTGCAATTTAGTACTTCACGAAAATATTATTTATTACCAATCATGATTTGATAATATAACAATGAAGTAGGAGTAGGAATAAATATCATGAACTACGTATATAACTGAATTTTTATTAATACACGATGTAGTATGTACATATACATTATTCCTTAAGAATTAAGAAATAATATTTTGTTCACTTTGTTATCTTTTAAACGATTTATTTTCTTGCTTAGTAACTCCCCAGCCTTTGAAAAAACGCGTTCAGCAGGCACGGAGCTTGCCATAATGCAAAAATATTTTTTTACAAACTCCGCAAGAATGAAATATTTTCTTGCATTTTCCTTCCAATAACTAAGAGGATGTACAATTACAGTTAGACAACTTTTTTAAAGAAAGTTGTTTACCCATAAAAAATCGTCTTATTTATTGGAAGCAAAATGCAACAAAATATTTCATTCTAGAATAATGTATATGTACATCATTTATTAATTAAAATTCAATTATATACGTAGTTCATGATACTGATTCCAACTCCTACTTCATTAGTTATATTATCAAATCATGATTGGTAATAAATACTATTTTCGTGAATTAGTAAATTGCAAATCGAAACCGATACTTTAGTATCAAATAGATATCATAACAGGTTTGCCATCTGATCACAGAATTATCAAATAAAAAACGATAATTTCGTACAGTTGTCACGTCCCGGGTGAGGTTTTTTGGAACGGTGACTATGGGGAAGGAAAAGATCAGGCGCGAATCTATCATCCAGCACTCTGAAGGTTTTGTGGGAAAGCCAGGCGCGAATCTATCATCCGGCACACTGAGGGTTCTGAGGGAGGACCAGGCGCGAATATTAAATCCGTCACACTGAGGGTTTGAGAGGAGATCAGGCGCGAATCTATCATCCGGCACACTGTGGGTTCGTAAGGAAGGTCAGGCGTGAATCTGTCATCCAGCACTCTGAAGGTTTTAAGGGAAAGCCAGGCGCGAATCTATCATCCGGCACACTGAGGGTTCTGAGGGAGGACCAGGCGCGAATATTAAATCCGTCACACTGAGGGTTTGAGAGGAGATCAGGCGCGAATCTATCATCCGGCACACTGTGGTTTGAAAGGAAAGATTAGGCGCGAATCTATCATCCGTCGCACTGTGGGTTCGAAAGGGAGATCAGGCGTGAATCTGTCATCCAGCACCCTGAAGGTTTTAAGGGAAAGCCAGGCGCGAATCTATCATCCGTCACACTGTGGGTTTATAAGGAAGGTCAGGCGTGAATCTATCATCCAGCACTCTGAAGGTTTTAAGGAAAAGATCAGGCGCGAATCTATCATCCGTCACACTGTGGATTTATAAGGAAGGTCAGGCGTGAATCTGTCATCCAGCACTCTGAAGGTTTTAAGGAAAAGATCAGGCGCGAATCTATCATCCGTCACACTGTGGATTTAAGAGAAAAGATCAGGCGCGAATCTATCATCCGCCACACTAATCGACCAGGGAAGGTTTTAAAGCAAATTAGTATTGAAGGGACACCCGTTAGCACTCTTGTTTTGTTTTGGTTCGATAATAGGATTTACCGTTGCATTCGTACAAAAGAAACCACACTTAGTTTTCCTATGAATAGCACGGTTCATGCAGCAGTGTGTTTGTAAATACTGGGAGCGCTCTCGCGAATCAGCTGTTGCGGCAGCTTGGTTTCGTTGGGAAGCCTTATGATTCGAGGATACACACAATAATTCGAGACATGATTGATAACAAAGCGGTTTATTAGCCTTGTTAGAGCGTTTCTAACAATACGTGGGAAGATTTTGTATTCACACACACAACATTTATAATATGAATTATGAATATAAATGGCGATATATATATATATATATATAATAAGCATAAATGAAAGAATATAATAATAGGTAAGCAATAAGCATTAATGAAAGAATATAATAAGTAAGCAATAAGCGTTAATGAAAGAATATAATAAGTAAGCAATAAGCGTTAATGAAAGAATATAATAAGTAAGCAATAAGCGTTAATGAAAGAATATAATAAGTAAGCGATAAGCGTTGATAAACAATAATGGTATGGGGTGATATGCACTATAACAATGATATATAATAATGACTTACGGTAGTTGCCGTAAAGCACTGATTTGAATTGTTAACACTGATTGAATAATACTTCTATCTATTTGACTGTCTGTTGACAAAAGAGCGCTCTGGGCTCTCGATCCTTTGTATTTATATGATCTTCCAGGAGTACTGCGGGGGTACGCGCGGTAAAGACCTTGACAGATTTCGGGAACAAGACGCAGTAGATTTTGGGGGTTTTTGTAAACGGTATGGCTATTAATAGATGTATTTATGTCACGTACGCCAAATGCGTCGTAATTACAATCACGTGTTGATCACGTTTGTACATTTGCGTCGCAGTGACATTTCTGGGGTTCTTATGACTGCGGAAGGAGATACTCAACTCATCGAATAGATTTTGGGCGTTTTATAGGAAAAGGGTTAGAGTGACTTGGACTCTGTGAGTGGTAAAGAGGGGATTGAGACGTGGTCTCGATTTAAGAGGGTTTTTGTAACGAGGGACTTGTTTGAATTCGTTTTAAAGGGAAGGATTCGTGCCTCATATGGCAAATAGGCGAAGGAGTTTTGTAACGATCATCTCGTGATGGGGATCTCTAAGATACATCATCGAGGTGGAGTTTCGTATAGGTCATCTTGTGTTGGTGACCGCTAAGGTACAACATCAAGGTGCTCAGGAATCTGGATTGATCATTTAGAGACAGGGACCACTAAGGTATATCGTCCAAGTGATCGGTTGGGTTTGAAAAAGGGGTATGGCTTGAGTTCGATGGTTTTTGATGGAGTTGTGGATGGATTTGTGGGGAAGTGGCGTTAAAATACTGCGCGAAAAATTGTGGGACGTCACACCTCCCCCCTTATATGAAGAAATGTGTAATTTCTTAACACAAGGCAGGTGTGGTTTGAAGTGAGAGAAAAATTTTAACGAAAATAGCGGGGCATCACACCTCCCCCCTTATATGAAGAAATGCGTAATTTCTTAACATAAGGCTCGGGTGTCTTGAAATGAGGATAAAAATAAAATATACATAGCCTATTTGGCAATTAAAACAAAACATGTAGCCTATTTTGGCGAAAAGAAAAAAAAACAAAAGATATTGCCTATTTGGCGAAAAGGGAAGAAAATAAAAGACAAAGCCTATTTGGCGAAAAGAAAAAAAAACAAAAGATATTGCCTATTTGGCGAAAAGGAAAAAAGAACAAGGAAGGTAAGTGGTGGAGAACGGTATATAGTTTTTTTTAGTTTTTAGTTTATTATTATTATAACCCTTCCCCTCCGGGTTCGGGTCTTCTTCGCTTACATCTCCTCTCACCTTACCCTCTTAGCCTAACTTATCTTACTTAGCCTAACTTACAACTATCTTATTCTACTCCGAGCCGCTCCCTCGCCTCGCCTCGCCTGCTTGTCTCGCCTCGCCACGCTCGCCACGCTCGCCACGCTCGCCACGCTCGCCCCGCTCGCCACGCTCGCCACGCTCGCCACGCTCGCCACGCTCGCCACGCCCGCCACGCTCGCCACGCTCGCCACGCTCGCCACGCTCGCCACGCTCGCCACGCTCGCCACGCTCGCCACGCTCGCCACGCTCGCCACGCTCGCCACGCTCGCCACGCTCGCCACGCTCGCCACGCTCGCCACGCTCGCCACGCTCGCCACGCTCGCCACGCTCGCCACGCTCGCCACGCTCGCCACGCTCGCCACGCTCGCCACGCTCGCCACGCTCGCCACGCTCGCCACGCTCGCCACGCTCGCCACGCTCGCCACGCTCGCCACGCTCGCCACGCTCGCCACGCTCGCCACGCTCGCCACGCTCGCCACGCTCGCCACGCTCGCTTCCCCCCCTTACATTACATATATATACATTTTTTTTTTTTTATTTTTTTTTTTTTATTTACACTATATACATTTCTTCTTCTCTTTTCCCTTCTTAACTCCCAGCCCTTACCTCTTCCCTTCCATCCCTGGTCCCTCTCTCCCTCTCCCCCTCTCCCCCTCTGCCCACTTCCCTCCCCTCCCCCCTGCGCGACCGCTCCATCTCCCACTCCCTCATACCTCCCCATCCCCTCCTCCCCCCTCTTCCCCGTCCTCCATTCCTCTCCTTTCTGCCTCTCTCCTTCGCTTATCCATTCTGCTCATCCACCCTTCCCCCCACCCTCCTTCCCCCAATATTTCCCTAACCCTTTCCTCCTCCTCTTCCCTTCCCCCATCCCCACACCTCTCCAGCACGTGTCCCCACGTCTCCTGCTCCCATCCACACACCCTGCAGGCGTTTTTCCCTTCCTCCAACCAATATCTTTCCCCTCTCATTTCATTTCCCATCCTATATCTCGCCACCCTAATCATCTTCTCCTCCTTCCCCTTCTCCGCCAGGTATCTTGGCATCCCTTCTGTCCTCACCACCCTGTACCACCTGTTATACTTCCCTTCCCTCACTCTTCTCTCTGTTTCCTGTCCCTGTAGTTCCCTATCCCTTTGCTCCAATTCCTGTCTCATATCCCACCCCTGCCCTTCCCTCCTCTCTATCTCCCCCGGTGCAAATCCTCTTTCCTCATAAAACCTTCTCCTTTCCTCCACCCACTCTATTCCACTATCTCTCTTCTTTCTTCTCACCTCCTCTAGGCACCTCCTCGCTATTGCCCCTGCTTTTCCGCTCCATACCCTTCCTTCCATTCCTAGTGCTTTTCTCCCCGCCCTTGTTCTCATTTTCTCTCTCTTCGTTTCATCCATCACCATATACCCCGGGGTGCACCGCTCCAGCCCTAGCGTCCATCTTATAAACCTTTCTTGCACTCTTTCCACATCCATTCTTTCCTTCCATCCCCATATTTCCGCTCCATATAACAGCACCGTGCTCACCAGCCTATCAAACATCCATATCCTCCTCTTCCAGTCACCCCCGAATCTTCTTTTACCTATTCCCCACACTTCCCTCATCACAGCCATTGCTTTCCTCATTCTTTCCTTCACATGCGCCCCTTGCATTCCATTCCTTGCCACCTTGTATCCCAGGTATGTAAACTCACTCACTTCTTCCACTCTTCCTCCCTTCCACTTCCATTCACTCTTCTTCATCCTCCCCCCTCCTATCCTGAACCTCATCACTTTCGACTTGTCCACATTCACTCTCAGCTCTTTCTCATCCATATACCTCTCTAGCACTCTCATCATCATTTTCATCCCCACTTCCTCCTCCGCCATCAACACTATATCGTCCGCATACGCCAGCTCATACACCTTTTCTCCCCCTACTTTCACTCCCCCCCAACCCTCTTTTCTCAACCATTCCTCCAAGTCCGCCATGCACACATTGAACACTATTGGGCTTAGCGGGCACCCCTGCCTCACTCCTCTCTCCGTCCAGAAACTCTCGCTCATTCTCTCCCCCACTCTCACACAACATTTAGTCTCCTCATACGCTTCCATGATTCTTTCATTCAGCCATTCACTCACCCCTCTTTTTCTCATTGCCTCTCCCATCTTTCTTCTCTCCACCGTATCGAAGGCTGCCTTGAGATCCACGAAGAAGGCCACCATCTTCTTTTTCCCCTCCTTCATCTCCCTGCCTATTATGTAGTTTAATACATATATTTGGTCTAGTACCCCCCTTCCCCTCCTAAACCCCGCCTGGTTGTCCGGCACCATGCCTTTCTCCTCCATTTCGCTCTCTAGCCTCTTTGCCAGCAGCGACATGTATATTTTGTATACCGTCGGCATGAGTGTCACTCCTCTGTAGTCCCCAGCAGCCTCCCCCTTCCCCTTTTTCTTTATCGGCACAATCACACCTTCCTTCCATTCCTCTGGCCACCCTTCCCCCATCCACACTCCATTACATACTTTCCATATCGCTCTCACCACATTCTCTCCGCCATACATCCACGCCTCATTCGGTATCCCATCCACCCCCGCCGCTTTCCCCTTTCTCAACTTCCTTATCACCTCCCATACTTCCTCTATCCCTATTCCCTCCTCTCCCTGTCCCCCTCTCGCCCCCTTCTCCCACCTTCCCATTACCGTCTCCTCTCGCCCCCCCAGTACCTCCATGAAGTGCCTCTTCCACTCCTCCATTCCTATTTCTTCATTCGTTTCTCTCCTCCTTCCCCTCTCCCTTCTAATAATCTCCCATACCATTCCTTCCCCATCTACCTTTTCTACTTCCTCCACAAACCTTTTTCTTTCCTCTTCCTTCTTCTCCTCACACGTCCTTCTGAACTCTTTCTTCCTCTCCCTGTACTCTTCCCTTGACCCCTCTTCCTCCCTCCACCTTCGCAATGCCGCCCTGGCCTCATTTTTTCTGTCCCTGCACTCCCCATCCCACCATCTGCTCTCTTCTCTTCTCTGTCCGATCTTTTTCCACCCTGCCTCCCTCCTCACCGTTTCTATAAGGTTCCTCAGCACCTCCTCCGCCGTTCCTCCTTTAATCTCCTCCCTGCTCATCCCTCTTTTATATTTTTCCACTCCTTCTTCCGACCAGTCCATAACCCACCTTGTCCCTTCCTTTTCTTTCCTTCTTCGCTCTCCCCCCTTCTCTCCTATCCGCACCACTACCGGATGGTGGTCCGACTCTATATTGTCCCCCACCGTTAACTCCCTCACCGCCTCCCACGCCTTTAGGTCCCCTATCACATAATCTATAACCGATTCTCCCCTCCCTCCTGAGTACGTGAATTCTCCTCTTTCATCCCCCTCCTTTGCCCCGTTCATTATACCCCACCCTTCCTCCCCCATCACTTCAATCAGCCTCTTTCCCTCCCTGTTCACTACCTTGTCTTTCGATCTCCTTCTGCTCTCCTCCCCCTCCTCTTCTCCGGTCCATAGTCTCCCCTCCGTCCCTGTCCTCGCATTAAAATCCCCACCTATCATTACATTCTCCCCTCCCCCTACCCTTCTGTCAGCTTCTCCTTTCAGCTTCTCCATCATAAGCTCATACTGCTGATTGACGTACACTGTAATAATCTTCCACGTCTCCCCTCCCCAACGTACCCTCCTCACCATTATTCCTTCTGTCTCCTCCTCGCTTTCCCCCTCCACCTCCTCTATACCCTCCCTTACCCCTGTTACCATCCCTCCTATCCCCCTCCCTTTTGTCTTATTCCTTTTCGCGAATTGCCTCTTCCATCTGTACCCTTTCGGCAATTTCCTCCGTATACCCTCCCATCCTTTCTCCTCCACCCACGTTTCCGTCATCCCTATTACGTCCCATCCTTGTATTTCCCTCCAGAACTCCTCATCCTTCCCCTTCAGTCCCGCCACGTTCCAGAACCCGATTCTCATCTCCTTACCCTTCCCCACCCCCTTTTTTGTTCCCACCCCTACATCCCCTACTCCCTCCCTCCCCTCCCCTCCCGGTCCTCTTCCCCCTTCCCCTCTTTTCCGTCTACTTTTTTTCTTATTTCCTCTCCTTTATTCCTTAGTACCTCCTCTTGCTCATCCCACCCCCACCACTCCCCCTCTATCCATGCTCCCCTGTATACTACCCTTACCCTCCTACCTTTCGCCTTCTCCTGTTCCGCTAACCTTCTTATTTTCCACTGCATCCTTCTTTCCTCAAATGTCATATCGTCTTCAATTACTTCTCTCCTTCCCCTTAGTTTGTTCTTCTTCTCCATTACTTCCCTTTTCCCTTCCCATTCCTTCATCCTTACCACTGCCAATCTTTCCTTGCTCTCTTTTCTCCATCCCACCTCTCTTACCCATTCCACTTCTCCCTTCACTCCTATCTCGCTCAGCAGCCCTTGTACTATCTCCTCCACCTCTTTTCCCTCCACTTTTATCCCTCTTATCACCACGTTCTTCCTTCTCTCCTCCCTTTCCTTCTTCTCCCACCTCCTTTCTAATCCTCCCAATCTTTTCTCCAATGCTCCTCCCCTTCCTTCTCGGCTTTCCTCCTCCTTTGTTATACACGCCTCCTCTCTTCGCTCCAATTTTTCCAGTCTCCGTTCTACTCCCCCCAGTTCTTCCTTCATTTTCTCCATCTTCCCCGCCTGCTTCTCCACCTCTCCTATCTTCCTTTCCATCCTTTCCCATTTCATTTTCCATCTCTCCTCTCTCTCTTTGAACTCCTTCTTCATCTCCTCCATCTCCTCTCTAATTTCTTTCCCTCTTTTGTTCACCTCTTCCAACCCCTTATTCATTTCCTCTCTTATCTTCTTTAGCAACTCCTCTATTCCTCCCATCCTGTTCTCTACCGGCGGCGACCTACCTACCTTCCTACTTTTCCTGAATGCAACCTCCTCTTCGTCCCCCTCCCTCTCCTCTTCTTCCCCCTCCCCTTCCCTTCCCCTTTTGAAATACTCCTCTATGCCTCTATTGCCTTCCTTACATGCTCCTCTCTCCTTGCCTACGTTCTCCCCTTTCCCACTCCCTCCGTCTTTAATCGCCTGCATTACTTTCTTCCTCACTCGCTCCTTAATCTCTTTCAAATTTCCCGCCTCGCCTGACTTTCTCAGTGCCTCTTTCTCTCCTAGATGTCGCTGCGCTCCGTTCTTCCTGCTATCTCTCCCGCCTCAAAAATTTCCTAACCTCACTCTTTCTTCGCCTCCCAAGCTCTGCCTCCTTTCCTCTGCTTCCTACCTTCTTTACCGCTTCCTATATCTCCTTCTTCCCCTCCTTTCTCCCTTTGTCCACCCTCAACTTCTCTTCTCTTATCTCTCCTTTATTCTTTTCTTTTCTACCTCTTTTCTCCGCTGCCCGTCACTACCTCTCTTTCCTACTCTCTCCTCCTCCAACTCCGAGAACGGTATATATATATATATATATATAGGGAACCATATACAAGGATAATATACAAAATAAGGATAGGATTAATGGAAGGAAGGGGATTTTGGAGGGATTAATAAGGGGGAAAGGAATATTCCATGTATTGGAATGAGGGATCTTCCAGGATAAACGTGAGGTTGTAACCATCTTGATAATGGTCATTGAACCACCTTAGAAATTCGGGTGTCAGTTCCGAAATATCCGGAATTCGGAAAGCTGACCCCGTATCTAGGACTTCCACGTCATCTGGGTATGTAGGGATTGAGGAGGAGAGTGGTACAGAGGATAGGTAATGGGGAGTACCTCCTTGTTGCCTGACGCAGATGGGGGGGGGGGGCGATCCGGGGGTGGAGGGGTTACAGCCTCTTGCATTGTTCCCCTTGTCGGCGTTGGCGGGGGGGAGTCATCGATGACGATGACCTCCGGGATGTCCGCGTCTGCCTCCCTGATGGTCACTGAAGAGGAGATCTTGGGGAGGAGGGGCGATATGCTCCTTCCTTCCTTGACCGTTTCTCGGCGCAACCATTTTATATGGTCTAATTTTCTCCTTAGGCCTGCTCCACCATTTTTGGGCTTATTAGGCTTAGGGGCCCTCTTGTGTGGCATGGTTTTCTTCCTAAGAAATGATTGAATTAACACATGTTTTCTATATTAAAATTAGAGTCAACCGGGATCCTCGCGCAATCGACCAAGACGCGCTTTATTCGCGTGTATGATTTTTGTCTTGCCCTTCCATGATATTTTTAAATTTTGCGAAGGGATAACTTCTAATATCGTATGCGGACCGGAGTATTGGTCCCCGAATTTCCCTTTTTTCGGTTCTATTAATACAAAAACGGAGTCGCCCGGTTGGAAGGTCTGTTCGTTTATGTGTTGGTCATAATATTTTTTGTAACGGATTTTGGTTTCTTTTAGTTTTTCTGCGGCGGCGGTTTGCAGTTCTTGTACCCTCGCGCTTAGCCTTGAGAGGTAATTATTGTAGGTTTCATTTTCAAAGTCTTCGGGCATCCTTTTTCGACTGGGTACCCGGGCTATTTTTCCGAACACTAATTCATGTGGGGTGTAGCCAGTGCCTTCGTGGACGCTGGTATTATAACAGAACGCGGCCAAGTCTGTCCATTCGTCCCAGTCACTGTGCTTACTTATAAACATTTTCAAATATTCCGTTAGGACGAGATGCGATCGCTCTAGAGAGCCGTTAGTCTGTGGGTGAAAAGCTGTGGTTCTAAATTATTCGATTTTAAACTTTTTCGCGATAGCTTTCATGAAGTTACTAGTGAAATTTGCTCCTTGGTCGGTGAGGATGGCTCTGGGAGCTCCGAACTGACAGATAAATTTCTTTATGAACGCATCTGCAACTTTTAGTGATGTGGTGTGTTTAAGAGGTACGCATACGAAGTATTTTGTTAGTAAGTCTTGCATTGTTAGTATATAGGTATTCCCTTCTCTCGTGGTAGGCAACGGTCCTACGATGTCCAATGCAATTTTGTCGAAGGCTTGTCCAGGCGTGTCAGTTAGAATCATAGGTTGCCTGGTTTTAACACGGACGAGTTTCTTTCGCTGACAGTCCTCGCATGTTTTAATATAATCTTCCACGGCTTTCTTCATCCCTTTCCAAAAATAATGGTGACGAATTCGGTTATATGTTTTCGTTACTCCCTTGTGTCCGGCTAGTGCAGACGCGTGATTTTCGGTAATAATATCTTGTCTTTTAGATTCTTCGGGAATTTGAACTAGCTGTAAACATATAGTGACACTGATGTCCTCTTTGTTGACGGCTTCGAGGATATCTGTAATGACACTTTGCCAGCTTAAGTGATCCAAGTTCGATGTTTTGGCTATACTGAAGGATTGTATTTGGAGCTCGTGTACCGTATATTTAAGGTAGGAAAGGGCTTTGCCCCATGTTGTCATAGTTAGTGGTGTATTTTGTGTTTCTTTAATAACCAGCCCTATAAGGATTTGTCCCTTTTTGTGAGTTACGTGGGCCCTACCCAGTGGGAGATCGCCAGGTATTGTCAGGATTCCCGTTTCTTGTAATTCCTTTGCTCCGTTGTCGCAAGGTTTTCCATCCACGCTTAGAAAGAAAATGAGCGTTTCTTTTCGTAGGGATAATGGGTCGCGACTGATTAATGGCGTTATTCGGATATCTCGTTCGGGATCTGCTTCGTATGCCGCGTCCAAAAAATCGTTTAGTCCAATTATCGAAGATTCTGAATCTGATTCGTCCGATGCGTTGGAATCCACTTCGGAGTCAAGGTCGTTTTCCTCCTGCGGTGTTGGCGATTGTGGAGGTGAAATAATAGGGGCGTCCGCTAACTCCTTTTCTTCTTCCTGACTTACTTCATCTTCTTCGCTACTCATCGGTTCCGGCGGGTCTACCGAGAGCGGATCTGGTGGGTTTACTGCACTGGTCAACCTTTGGCGCACCCTCCTGGGCGGCTGTACTCTGGTAGGTTTTGCTCTTGGGCGAGTTTTATACGTGGGTCTAGTCGATGGCTTGGTGAGTCGGGGCCTCCCGGGACCTCGTTTAGCCGGGGGTTGATCTTCCCAATCGTCATCAGCTTCCTCTCGTGGTCGTACCGGATATGCCTCCACTGTGGGAGGATTGCGGGATAATGCATCGGCCAGCTTGTTACTTTTGCCTGGTTGATAACGGATTTCGTATTCATATTCTGCTAATTTTAGCCGCCACCTAACGAGACGCGACGTAGGGTCTTTTACCTTGTGTAGCCAAATCAATGGTTGATGGTCAGTAAATAAAATGAATTTCCGTCCATATAGGTAGGGTCGAAAGTATCTGACGCAATATACAATGGCTAAAAGTTCTTTCTCTATTGTTGAGTAGTTCGTTTCTGCTTTATTCAGAACACGGGAGGCGTACGCGATCGGTAATTCCTTTTCGTTGGCAGTCTGACTCAATATTCCTCCTATAGCGAATTCGGAAGCGTCGGTGGTAACGTGGAATTCCAGATCAAAATTTGGATATTGCAGGATAGGTTCTTTTTGTAATGCTAACCTTAGATGGTCAAAAGCCGTCTTCTGGGACGGTCCCCACTCGAATATTGTGTCTTTCTTTAATAATTTGGTTAGCGGGCGAGCTATTTTGGAAAAGTCCGGGATAAACCTCCTATAATATCCGGTTAGGCCAAGGAATTGTTTAATTCCTTTTGGTGTATTTGGTGCCGGGTAGTTTCGGACGGCTTCAATTTTCCCCAGATCGGGTTTTACCCCTTGCTCGGTAATTATGTGACCTAAATACGCGACTTCCTTGTGTAGGAACTTACATTTGGAAGGTTGGAGTTTGAGCTTCGCTTCTCGCAAACGGTGAGCAAGTTTCTTAAATTTAATTAAGTGCTCAGTAAGGGAACTTGCGTAAAGGACGATGTCGTCCAAATATACGAACATTTCGGTGCCCTGGAGTCCAGTAAGGGTATGATCCATTAGACGTTGGTAGGTAGCTGGCGCATTACAGAGTCCGAATGGCATCCTTTTAAATTCATAGTGTCCATGTGGCGTGGAAAAAGCTGTTTTATGTGCGTCTTCAGGTTTCATAGGTATTTGGTGAAATCCCGAAGCAAGATCGAACACGGAAAAGTATTTGGCTCCCCCCAATTGGTCCAATATTTCGTTGATATTAGGAATTGGGTAAGCGTCGGGAACGGTCTTTTTGTTTAGATCCCTAAAATCGAGTACCATTCGCCATAGGATTTCCCCATCGGGTCCTGGTTTCTTAGACACAATCCAGATTGGTGAATTGTAAGGTGATAATGAAGGCTTTATAATTTCTTGGTCTAATAATTTTTGTACTTGTTTATCGATTTCTTTCTTGTGTACTGGAGGGAAGCGATATTGTTTAGTATTGATAGGCACTGGGTCCGTTGTCTGGATCCCATGCTGGATAGCGTTTGTATGACCCAGCTTCTCATTTGGTAAATGGAAAAGGTCATGGTGTTTACTTAAGATTCCTTGGACATGGAGTTTTTCCTCCGGATTCATATGTTCCGTTGAAATTAGTTCGAGCACTTGTTCCATCCTTGTTGAGGATTTTTCAGAAATTGTCGATGGTTCCTCACCCGACGCAATAGTAAAAGACTCAAGGAAATCAGGGTGGAGGGTTGATCTGGCATAATGCACAGGGGGTGAGAGTGAGTGAACTTTCGCAGGTGCCTCAGTGTGGTGGATCGACGGATCTTGGGGTAAGAGGGACTCGTTTGGATTTAGGGCGGGGGTAGGAGTGACGCATTTAGACGTCATAGTCTTTTTTGTTCGTCTTTGTTTGGGTTCAGGAATCACAATTTCAAATTCTTCCAATTCAACAGTAGGTGTTGTGATCGTTATGTCTATTTCATTGGAATTTATTATCTGTAAGTAAGCTTTGCCGTCTTGATTACGGACAAGAGCATTACCAGCATGAATCCCAGTGCCTAAATCTAATCTAGGTAAATATCCTTCCTTTACGTATGAATTTGATACGTTTATAAAAGAAACAGTTTTTGACCTAGCGGGTAGCACGACTTGACCCCTATCTACAAACGGAATGGAATTTCCGTTGAATTCCAACTGCTTTTTTGAATAGTGTATTGAGGCATCTTGGTTCATAAAGAATTCAGTTCCCAGTATTCCGTGTGGTTTAATAGGGAAATCGTTTTCGACTACGTGGAATGTAACGTCGTTACCCAATAAAGTTATTTCTATTGTCCCGAGGGTGGAAACGAGGTCCTTAGCAATGCCTCTAAGTTGCACCTGTTTGTTTACGTCTATATTTTGAGATCGTTTTACGGCGTGAATTTTCAATAAGTTTACTTCAGAACCGGTGTCAATCATTAGTTCCGGTGTTATTTCGAAGTCTGGAGACCGGATAATTACGGACGGGGTTTCGCCAACAGTATTCAACCATGCGGTGGCGATCCTAAGTTTGGCATTCCCGATTCCGTTTGTGTCGTTATTGGACGCGCTCCTGTTTGGCCCGTTCCACGGTACGCCTCCATAGTTGGCCGTGGGGGCAGAACGTTTCCCGAGTCTCGCTCCTGGAAGGTTCCGGGGTTCCTTTCGTTGCGGTTGAATAAGCGTTTCCTGCACTCCGAAATTAGATGTCCGGGATTTTTACAATACGCACAAATGCGCAACTCCGTAGGTCTTGAGGGAGGAGGTCGAGTTTTATCCCAGTAGGGGACTATTGGATTTGGGGCTTGATTACCATATCCTGTTACTCGGTTTTGAGGATGTCGTTCGGTCGGTCGATAGTTCAAACCTTGGTAGCTCCTACAGGATAGTGCGTCGTGCCCCGTCTTATTGCAAACCTGGCATATGAGTTTAGGTGCCTTTTGTTCTGAAAACCTTCGGCGGTCCCTGTCCATCTTCTTATCCACGAGTACGGCCGCCTCGAAGGCTTCTTCGAGTGTTTCGAAATTATGTTGCAATAACATTGTTCTTACGTGAGGCGCAAGACCATCAATGAATGAGTCCAAAGTTAGGCGATCCACGTCCAGGGTTTGTGCGAAGTCGTGGCGATATTCTTTATTCTCCTCCAAGATGGCGAACCGGAGGTCCTTAACGCGTGAAATGTATGCCAACATATGTTCGTTGGTTCCCTTTATGATATTAGCGAGTTCCCCTCGGTAGTGGTCCGATGTCTCGGCAGGGGAGAAAGTGCGTTTAAGTTGTTTAATTAAGTCGTTTACGGTTTCGAAGACCCGATCCTCAACCGCCAAGTACGCGTCATCTTGCAGCTTGTTTATCAACAACCTCGCTAGCTGGGGTTCGGCTTGCGAGGGAACCAGAGCCTTAGCCCTATTGCAAGCTCTCGCGAATTGTAAAACGGACATGTTATGGCCGTTAAATTTTGGGACGGTTTCTATCGCGTCCTTTAATCTGATCTGGGGCAATGGATTCTGGTCTGGAACATAGTCACGAGTCAGTGTCTCAGGTTCTTTATTATATTTTAACACCGGTTTTCTATCGAAACGGGAGGAACCCGGCGTGGCAAATTTATTCGCGAATGGTGGGGGAGTAAGAAGTTTTTCTAGCATCCCTTCCACTCTTTGCATCCTTTCGTCCCAACCTTCCAACGTGGGGCCGCCCGATTTGGTAGTTACGCCCGAATGCATTTTGGGTTCGACAAATTTCGTGTGTAAATTTTCGATTACTGCTCCTTGTTGCTTTAGTGTTTCGATTTTCCCTAATAATTCGGTAGTCGCGGTGTCTATAGGGTTCATGGAAGAGCCCGCGCCTTGGTTTATTGCGTAAGGCTCATCAGTTTCGTCGTAATCGGACATGTTAAAATCGTTTTGACTCTATTTGTTCAAAAAAATGATCGGTTAAATTTTGGGCGTCCGGTAGTCGTTTTTCAAGCTTAGTGAATTCTATCCCTAGAACCAATAATTATCAACCCGTAATGGTTCCTGTTCAAGAGGAGAAAACGTTCGGTGCACTCGGAGCAACTACTTAGGGGACGCGTTTGGAATAGGGGGTCTTTGCAACGAGGGCACTTTGGGAATATGTTATCTAAAGAATAATAATGTTCCTGATTGATTTCGTTCACTTCAATCGGGTCCAGGTCGAAGCAGTGAAGGCAAATTTTGTAACCTCCCGTGGTCGTTGCTACACCGCCCGAAACACAGGTCAGTTCATTAGTATGTGCCAATTGGTTCACAAATTGGCGGCACAGGTTTGATAGATGTTGCCGTTGGAAGCTGTTACACATACTAGATATAGGGATGTAGAGGGTAACGTGCATACAGAGAATCGAACAAAAAAAAACGCGTACGAAGTTATATTGTTATAATTAGCAGTTATTTTAAAATTCGGGATGTTCTATGTTCATTTGGTTATCAAATTCTCGGTGGCTCTCACTAGCTAGGAGATACCAATCCGAACACACTACACAACTGCTCACGGGGCAGATTTAAAACAGAGCGGAATTGCACCACGAGCAATTGGGAGACACTGCCGGCGTCTGATAATAATGGATTTGATATAAAGTTTCCACACTTGTTAGATCTAGTTCATAGCAACTCGAACAAATGTCGTCTCCTTCATAAGTTGTAGCTATTTTCCCGGAGACACAGATCAACCACCGCATATGTGCCGTTAAAATTTGTAATCTGCGGCTGCGGTAATTTAATGTGCCACGAAGTGGGTTTTTAATGCACATTTTTAATAGGCCTTTGTGGGTGCCGTATAATAGAGAATCTATTTCTATTATCAACGAACGCATCCCACCGCTGTCACCAAAATTATGTCACGTCCCGGGTGAGGTTTTTTGGAACGGTGACTATGGGGAAGGAAAAGATCAGGCGCGAATCTATCATCCAGCACTCTGAAGGTTTTGTGGGAAAGCCAGGCGCGAATCTATCATCCGGCACACTGAGGGTTCTGAGGGAGGACCAGGCGCGAATATTAAATCCGTCACACTGAGGGTTTGAGAGGAGATCAGGCGCGAATCTATCATCCGGCACACTGTGGGTTCGTAAGGAAGGTCAGGCGTGAATCTGTCATCCAGCACTCTGAAGGTTTTAAGGGAAAGCCAGGCACGAATCTATCATCCCGCACACTGAGGGTTCTGAGGGAGGACCAGGCGCGAATATTAAATCCGTCACACTGAGAGTTTGAGAGGAGATCAGGCGCGAATCTATCATCCGGCACACTGAGGGTTCTGAGGGAGGACCAGGCGCGAATATTAAATCCGTCACACTGAGGGTTTGAGAGGAGATCAGGCGTGAATCTGTCATCCAGCACCCTGAAGGTTTTAAGGGAAAGCCAGGCGCGAATCTATCATCCGTCACACTGTGGGTTTATAAGGAAGGTCAGGCGTGAATTTATCATCCAGCACTCTGAAGGTTTTAAGGAAAAGATCAGGCGCGAATCTATCATCCGGCACACTGAGGGTTCTGAGGGAGGACCAGGCGCGAATATTAAATCCGTCACACTGAGGGTTTGAGAGGAGATCAGGCGCGAATCTATCATCCGGCACACTGTGGGTTCGTAAGGAAGGTCAGGCGTGAATCTGTCATCCAGCACTCTGAAGGTTTTAAGGGAAAGCCAGGCACGAATCTATCATCCCGCACACTGAGGGTTCTGAGGGAGGACCAGGCGCGAATATTAAATCCGTCACACTGAGAGTTTGAGAGGAGATCAGGCGCGAATCTATCATCCGGCACACTGAGGGTTCTGAGGGAGGACCAGGCGCGAATATTAAATCCGTCACACTGAGGGTTTGAGAGGAGATCAGGCGTGAATCTGTCATCCAGCACCCTGAAGGTTTTAAGGGAAAGCCAGGCGCGAATCTATCATCCGTCACACTGTGGGTTTATAAGGAAGGTCAGGCGTGAATTTATCATCCAGCACTCTGAAGGTTTTAAGGAAAAGATCAGGCGCGAATCTATCATCCGTCACACTGTGGATTTAAGAGAAAAGATCAGGCGCGAATCTATCATCCGCCACACTAATCGACCAGGGAAGGTTTTAAAGCAAATTAGTATTGAAGGGACACCCGTTAGCACTCTTGTTTTGTTTTGGTTCGATAATAGGATTTACCGTTGCATTCGTACAAAAGAAACCACACTTAGTTTTCCTATGAATAGCACGGTTCATGCAGCAGTGTGTTTGTAAATACTGGGAGCGCTCTCGCGAATCAGCTGTTGCGGCAGCTTGGTTTCGTTGGGAAGCCTTATGATTCGAGGATACACACAATAATTCGAGACATGATTGATAACAAAGCGGTTTATTAGCCTTGTTAGAGCGTTTCTAACAATACGTGGGAAGATTTTGTATTCACACACACAACATTTATAATATGAATTATGAATATAAATGGGGATATATATATATATATAATAAGCATAAATGAAAGAATATAATAATAGGTAAGCAATAAGCATTAATGAAAGAATATAATAAGTAAGCAATAAGCGTTAATGAAAGAATATAATAAGTAAGCAATAAGCGTTAATGAAAGAATATAATAAGTAAGCAATAAGCGTTAATGAAAGAATATAATAAGTAAGCGATAAGCGTTGATAAACAATAATGGTATGGGGTGATATGCACTATAACAATGATATATAATAATGACTTACGGTAGTTGCCGTAAAGCACTGATTTGAATTGTTAACACTGATTGAATAATACTTCTATCTATTTGACTGTCTGTTGACAAAAGAGCGCTCTGGGCTCTCGATCCTTTGTATTTATATGATCTTCCAGGAGTACTGCGGGGGTACGCGCGGTAAAGACCTTGACAGATTTCGGGAACAAGACGCAGTAGATTTTGGGGGTTTTTGTAAACGGTATGGCTATTAATAGATGTATTTATGTCACGTACGCCAAATGCGTCGTAATTACAATCACGTGTTGATCACGTTTGTACATTTGCGTCGCAGTGACATTTCTGGGGTTCTTATGACTGCGGAAGGAGATACTCAACTCATCGAATAGATTTTGGGCGTTTTATAGGAAAAGGGTTAGAGTGACTTGGACTCTGTGAGTGGTAAAGAGAGGATTGAGATGTGGTCTCGATTTAAGAGGGTTTTTGTAACGAGGGACTTGTTTGAATTCGTTTTAAAGGGAAGGATTCGTGCCTCATATGGCAAATAGGCGAAGGAGTTTTGTAACGATCATCTCGTGATGGGGATCTCTAAGATACATCATCGAGGTGGAGTTTCGTATAGGTCATCTTGTGTTGGTGACCGCTAAGGTACAACATCAAGGTGATCAGGAATCTGGATTGACCACTTAGAGATAGGGACCACTAAGGTATATCGTCTAAGTGATGGGTTGGGTTTGAAAAAGGGGTATGGCTTGAGTTCGATGGTTTTTGATGGAGTTGTGGATGGATTTGTGGGGAAGTGGCGTTAAAATACTGCGCGAAAAATTGTGGGACGTCACACAGTATCAGACAAGTATCGATAATTTCGTAAGTATCAAATAAGTATCAATAATATCGTAAAGTATCAAACCGGTTTTGATTCGGTATAGTATTGATATGGTATCGGTTGAAGAAGAATTGGTATCGATGATTGATACCAAGTACATAACATTTCGATGCGTATCGATATTTCCTATTGAGTACTTTGGTATCGAATTGATTGAATATCATCAATAGTATTGGTATCAGTCCCATCACTAACCGTAACGGTTAATTAATAGAACGTTAAATAATACGTGACGACGTATCGGTCGGAAATAAAGAATATCGTTGGTTTCGGTTTCGACGCTAGGCCGTTGCAACGGAATAAAATGTTAACGAAAAATGACGTTTAGTCGGTAATAAAGAATATCGTTCGATTTTTGATTGACCCTAAGTCGGTAGAACGGAATATAGAGATAGTTGACTCCTTTGATAATTAGAATTGAGTCGTTAATGAATATAGAAAATATAATATAAAGATGCGATACTAAATCGCTGAAACTCGACACGAAGTCGGTATAATGTATAATAGAGGAATTGACGCTTGGTCAATTCAGAATGTTTAAGTTGAGTGATTGAGAGGATTCCTTCTCTCGAATTTGAATGGCTTCCTGTTGCCTATCAGCTGGCCCACGCTTTCTAGGTTCGAAGTTGAAGGGCTATTAAAAGCGACTTCAGTTGTAGATATCACGTTGCTCAGGGACTAATTAAAGCGGCTGAGATGGAAGCTGGGGCTAGTAAAAGCGTCTCAGATGGTAGCCAGGTAATCGGTTAAGATGTCCCCAGATGGAAGCCGAAGGGCTACTGAAAGCGACTTCAGATGGTAGGCCTGATGTTGGTAGAAGTAGACTGGATTGTAGAATTCGCGGCCCAGGGGCTATTGAAAGCGGCCCGAGGACTGAGGGGCCAATGAAAGCGTCTTCAGTATAATACTGGTTCGGTCGAAGATCCAGGAATGAATTCCTCTCTGCTGGCGGGCCTCTATTTATACTGATTTCTGAAACCTAGCTCGCGCCAATCAGCTGCTGCGCGTTGCGCGCACCAATCGGATTCTATATCCGGTTCGCGCCAGTCGCGCACTACACCCGCGGTTTATTCGGCGTCCGGTTGACCGTGTGTTTCGCGCACGCGCGTTCGATCCGCACTTGGTTCACTCGCTCGACTGAGTGACTCTGCGCATGCGTTCGCTTCACTTAGTTCTTTCACTGGTCACTAGATTGCATTCATCCATACGTGCATTCATGACTTATTACTAATACAAAGGGTTTTAGGTATAACATAATATAAGAATAATTAGAGTTAGTATAATAAAAGATAGGTAATTACAGCGGCGACTCGTCGCGGTACGTTACATCTCGCCGCCCGGTTTATCTCTCGTCTCGAGAGATGAGTCTTTGGAGTAGCGCGCCTTTTTGATTTGTACATCAGAGGAGGAGGTTTGCCGCTCGACCTCCCTCTCCACTCGCTGGAGCGCTATTGCGTCCGCATTTGAATTTACCGCCACTCCCGTCATCGAGGGTGGTGCGTTTCCCGTACCGAATAAAAATATATATTTCCCTGCTCGCCGTCGTGGATCGGAATGACTGAGGTTGATGTAGTGTAGCCAGTCGACTTGTGGCACAGTTATTTTACATAATTTCCACGGTTTCGGTTCTGGCGGTGTTGATTTCGCCGCTCTTAATTTTCTTAGTTTCTTTCCCGCTCGGTTAGGCATATCGGTTTAGTAGCACTGCGCGAATTATGACTATGTTTGACTGACTCTCGGTGCCGAATGAGCCTTGTTATTACAATGTCCCTTAGCTATGGTTCTCCTTATACGGTATTAAGCTACGAGTTTACTTCCCCACTATTTGGTTATAGTTTCCCGAATTTTACTGTCCTTGTCTATCTATATCACGACTCTGCTCCTTATTATTGACTATGAGTTTCCTAGAACTATGCTGTCTTCCTCTATTTACATCGTGCGTCTATTTCTCTATGTTTCGGGATCGCGCGGTTTGTTTACATCGCGGGCTTGTTGACCTCTATATACATCTATCGTAATTGAAGGTGTAACGTTCGGCTGCTCAGGAACAACTGACGTGAGGTCCCTGAGGGGAGAGCGGCGTCCCCTCAAGTATAGGATAGGTGGGGGTTCTACTTCTACAAATTAAAGATTAAAATCTATGGCTTCTAAACTTAACAATACTCATTTATTTAATAAAACTTACTCTAATAACAATAACGATTAATTAATATTGCTTACAGACTATGAGTAAATATTCTTATTTTTGGGTTTTTTCTATGTTTTTTTGTATTTAATATGTTAATTAATATGTATGAATATATGTATGTATGTATTGAGATATGTCGCAGTGTACGGCCGCTACCGTCTCCGGGGCGAGCTCGTACTCTTGGCAACGTCTGCTGCAAGAAGGCCGCTACCGTTTCCGGGGCGAGCACACTTCTGTCGGCAGAGTTTTACTCTTACGTCGATTCGTGTATTACAGTGCACGGCCGCTACCGTCTCCGGGGCGAGCTCAATACTCTGTAATACTAGCTGCAAGACGGCCGCTACCGTTTCCGGGGCGAGCTCGTACTCTTAGCTATGTCTGCTGCTAGAAGGCCGCTACCGTTTCCGGGGCGAGCACACTTCTGTTGGCAGAGCTTTCGAATGAACCGCGTAGCTGCGTGCGCCTCCTTTTATACTGAGAAATTGGCGGGCTGGCGCATGCGCAGTGGGTCGCTGTTTGTTATTTTGTGTTTTACTCACTTATTATTGTAATATTATGTTTTGCGTTTTTACTAATACTTATAATTAATTATTCCTAATGTTCTTATAATAATTATTCTTCTAACATTTATCTAAATCATAAATTATACATAAAAGTCTTATAATACGTTTACGCGGTAATAGAAAATAGAGATTGGTTCCTACTTTACCGACGGTCGGTTCCTAACGGTTCGAGTCCCCGTGGGACGTTACATTGTGCTGCGAAGTTGCTAATGTAAATTTGGCGTGTACAACGCATACAGTATTTAAAATTTATCAGATTTTTTCCCAGTGTAATTAGGTGGTTGGTCGCGGGGGTGTGGAATCGTCGATCCTCCTCTGACATGTTAGTGAAGCATTCCTGGCATATCTTTCTTCTGAATATGTCATTCCTAGTAGTGTAATACTGGACCGTGATCTTCAAGCAGATTAGCTTCAGTAATTTTTCATATGCCCCAACTTCTGGCCTGTCCTCTTCCTGGACACGAAACTGCCATTCTTCTTTGTCCGACCACATGCTTGGATAAAAAGAATTTATTCGTTAAGAATACTATTTCTTGATTCCCCTTTTTGGTTTTAAAGAATGGAGTACTTACTTATTTCCTCCCATTTCGCTTTCCTTCCGTAATTCCGCTTCTGCACGCGTTTTCGTCTTCGATATCACAATGCTCTGGTTCTCACTTTGGAATTTTATTTCTGAATGAGGCCGCGCGTCCCCCCACTCTTAAATTTATAGTGACGCGGAATTAGTGATTTCTTGCGGAAATGTTCCTAGGACTTCCTCGTTCCGGTGGCACATAGGCCTTTTTGATTCTATCCTTGTGGACAATCTTAGTTCGATGGGGACCCATTGCCAACTTCACATTGTTGTTGTCCAAGACTTCTACTATTTTATACGGTCCATCGTATTCGTTGCTAAATTTGTTTCTTTTTGGCTTTAAAACTAGTACTTGTTCGCCTCTGTGGTAATTAACTGAGGATACCTTTCGGTCGTAGTAATATTTTTGACGATGTTTCAGTCCTTCTAAATTGCGTCGTCCCAGTTCGCGAATGTTGAGTAACTTTGTTACTAACCTATCTACAAAATCTGGATATGTGCCTATTGTGTCATTTGGTGTTAGACTTGAAGGTTGCCTGGCCCTTTTCCCGTATATTAATTCATAGGGAGTGTATTTGGTTCCCTCATGTACACTAGTGTTATAAGAGAACATGGCCTGTGGTAACCACTGGTCCCATTGTTTTTCTTTAGTAATGTAATGTTTTAAATATTCGACTAGAACGCGATGACTTCTTTCCAGGGAACCGTTTGACTGAGGATGGAACGCTGAGGTTTTGTACTGCTTGATATTAAGAGCTTTTGCAAATTTTCGCATGAGAGAGCTGATGAAAGACGATCCTTGATCTGTGAGAATGGCTTTAGGACATCCGTATTGGCATATGAAGTGTGTCGTGAATGCTTGGGCTATTTCTTCGCTTGTAAACGAGACTAATGGTATCGCTAACGAAAATTTTGTTAGGTTATCCTGTATGGTAAGTATATATGTTTTTCCAGAGTTCGTGGGTGGCAACGGTCCCACAATATCCATGGATATTTTGTCAAAAGCATCCAGCGGTGTGTCTGTTATTATCATTGGCTCTTTAGTTTTAATTCGCACAAGCTTTTTCTTTTGGCAACTTATGCATGTCTTAATGTGTTGCCTCACATCTTTCTTCATGTTTGGCCAATGGTACAGGTTCCTAATTCTGTTGTAGGTTTTGGTTACTCCCTTATGTCCCCCTACTGGCGATTCGTGATTTTCTTTAATTATTATCAGACGGTCCTGTTCCGATGGCAGCTGTACAGTGCCATTGCAGATCGTTATTCTGATGCTTGTTTGTAAGAATCTTAAATTTATCATGTGTTTTAATTTCTCCCATGATATATTGATTTCGGTTTTTGGCAATGAGATTTTGTTTATGTTTTCTTGTGTTAATTTAATATATAGGTTCCTGATTGTGGTGTGATAGGCTTCTTCGTTTGGAGGATCTGGCATCACCATTCCTAAGATGGTCCGTCCTGGATTAGGAATTTCTGTTCCTTGATTATAAACTCCGTACTTTCCTCTCCCATTGGTTGGCCATGTGTAGTTATAAATATTCCTGCAGTTTCTCTTCTCATCCATAAGTGATCTCCAATCTCCTTGATTCTACTTTGAATTGATTCTTGGTTAGTTATCCTGGGTAGTGCTCGCTGTCTCGGTGGTCCTTGTCGTCGAGGTGATACTTGTTGTCGGGGTGGACCAGTAAATGTTTTGAATTTATCGTTTGAATCTTTCCTTATAGTTATTGGGGATATTGGCCCGATCAGAGTTCCACTGGAATCTCTCGTACAGTATTTCTTACCCCTCATTGGTGGACTATTTTTCTTACTACTACTACTGTCGCTAGAATTTATTTTTGGAGGCTCTCTGTAAGAGTGACTTCTCGGTACCTCTACACTTTCGGTGATTTCCATGATCTCGTCCCAATCCCCTTGCATTAAATCAACCTCCATTCTTTGTGGGCTACGAGGACGGTCAGGGGCGGTTGGTTTGGAACTGGTTTGTCCAGGTGGGTGGTGAACTTCTACTGATACTTGGATATCTTTTTCTACCTCGAAGCTGTCAGTGGACACCTCCATTTCCGCCGATCCGAATTTTGCTGATACTCCCCTCTTCTTTTCTACTGGTCGGCTCGATGATGTGGTCGTTGTGGTTTTATGTTTCCGTTTTAGTTTCCTCCTCATTGGACGATGATGATGAGGATGATCCATCTCCCTTTGGTTGTTTCATGGGGCTTGGATTTGGGGATCTCGGTGCCGTGGCGGTTTGGGAGCGCTCTCGTTTCCCTCTTACTTGTAGTGGGAGTGTATTTACCGGGTTTCGCGAGAGGGCAACTGCATTAGTGTTATACCTCCCGGGCTTATATATGATTTTGTAATTGTATTCAGCTAATTTTATTTTCCAACGCATGAGTCTTGAGGTAGGATTAGCTAAAGTGTGAAGCCATTTTAGTGGTTTGTGATCCATCATCAGAGAAAAGCATCTTCCGTATACATACGTGCGGAAGTACTGGACGGCGTATATTAATGCGAGTAATTCGCGTTCTGTTGGAGCGTAACGTGTTTCAGCATCGTTTAATATTCTTGATGCGTATGCTATCGGTAGATCCTTCCCGATTTCTCCTTGACTTAGTACTGCGCCTATTGCATAACCGGAAGCATCTGTAGTGATAATAAAAGGTTTGTCGAAATTTGGATATTGTAAAATCGGTTCTTCGCATAAAGCGTCCCGTAGTGTTTCGAATGCGACTTGTTGTTTCGTTGACCACTCGAATCGGCGATCCTTTCTTGTTAAATCGGATAATGGTTTTGCTATTTTTGAAAAGTTTTTAATAAATCTACGGTAATATCCGGCCAGCCCTAAAAATTGTCGTATATTTTTCGGTGTTTTAGGTTGTGGGAATAGTTTGACTGCTTCCAATTTCTTTGGATCTGGCCTAACCCCTTCCTCGCTAATAATGTGACCTAGGTAACACACTTCCCTTTTTAAGAATTCGCATTTGTCTGGTTGCAGACATAGGTTGGCTCCTCTTAGTCGTTTCATTAGTTTTGTGACTTTTGTCGCGTGTTCTTGGAGTGAGCTGGCGTAGATTACTATATCGTCGAGGTATACGAATAATTCTATTCCTTGTAATCCCGTAAGTACCTGGTCCATCAACCTTTGAAATGTAGCGGGGGCGTTCTTGAGACCGAAAGGCATTCGATTGAATTCGTAATGACCATAGGGTGTTGAAAACGCGGTTTTGTGTTTGTCTTCTGGGTGCATTGGTATCTGATGGAATCCTGATGCTAAATCGAATACTGAGAAATACTTTGCGCTGCCCAGCTGATCTAATATTTCGGCTATATTTGGTAAGGGGTACGCGTCGCCTATCGTCTTTTCATTTAGATGCCGAAAATCTATTACTATTCTCCACCGTTTATTTCCTTCACTATCATCCTTTTTCGTGACTACCCACAGCGGGGAGTTGTATGGAGAGGTTGAAGGCGAGATTATTTTGTTTTGTAAGAGCTCATTTATTTGGCGATTAATTTCGTCCTTTAGGACTTGAGGGTATCGATACTGTTTTACATTAACGGGTGCCTCGTTCTCAGTGATTATCCTGTGAGACACAGCGTTTGTTGCTTCTAATTCACTCCCAGGAAGGTGGAATCTATCCGCGTATTGTCCGATTAAATTTTCGATGTTAGCTCTCTCCTCTGCATTTAAATGGTTAAGACGAAGTAGTTCAAGTACTTGTCTAACGTGATCTGGGAACGCCCTTTTTCCTTCGAATTTTACCTCTTCGTACGGTTCTATCTCTACAGAAGGTATTTCTATTTTTATTTCTTTCGAGGATGTGTTGATGGCATAGAGATATCCTATTCCATCGTTATTAGAGACTATAGCATCTTCCATTATGATGTTGGGGTGTACGTTTAATCTGGGCACGTATCCTGTTTTTAGAGTTGGATTTAAAATTTTAATTGGTATTTGATACCTCATTCGGGCTGAAATTGCTATTTCTCAGTCTTTGAACGGAAGTATTTCGTTCCCTATTATGACACCTAATCTCGAATAATCTATGGTCGCTCCGTTTTCTCGGAAGAAATCTGTTCCCAAAATTCCATCCTGGACGAGAGGTAGAGTTTTGACTACGTGAATTTTTACTATAGTATCTAGTATTTTCGTTTTAATGTACCCCATAGTGGGTAGAGAACCCTCTGTTATTCCCTTTAGATCGTAGACTACGTCGGTATGAATGTGTGTGCCTGGAGAGACGGCACTTTGTTTGACCACGCTTAAATCAGTTCCTGTATCGATCATCATTAATGCCCTGTTTTGTATAAATTCTGGACTCGTTAATGTTATACTGGGGGCTTTCCCTATTTCTATTGGTTGTAATGTGAGCACGGCCTGCCTGCGTACAGGATTTTGGGGAGGATTTGACGTTTGCTGTCTAGGATTTGGAGGTTCCGTGGAGTTTCGGCTATTGTTATACATTCTCTTTCGACATTCCTCTATAGTGTGTCCCTTATTCTTGCAATATTTACATTCGACCAGCTGTGACGCGGGATTACGCGATGACGTGTGTGGCCTAGTATTGTATTGCGACGGCCTTGACCCAGTGTTATACGACGACGGCCTTGAACTAGAATTGTATGGTGTCGTTCGCGGCGCGGTGTTTACCTTCCGGCATTCCTGAACTGTGTGACCTACTTTTCGACAATGATCGCAATATTTTGATTGCCAACTAATTTGGGCTATTTGGCCTAATGGAAATTTACTACTACAATCGCTCGCTGAGTGCCCATACCCGAAGCAATTAGTGCACTGCGCGGAGTGCGATAATCCTTCCGCAAATTTATTCCTCAATATATTTTCCTGACATTCGGCCTCTGCCTTGATAGCGGCGCTAATGGCAGTGTCTAGGTTGGCGAATTCGACAGTTCGCATTCGTGCGTAGATTTCAGGTCTTAAACCTGTTAAGAATGCTTTTATAGAATTTACTTCCGCGGTTTGACTATACTGCGCGGCGTATTGAGGGACTTCTATTTCATTACAATGTTTAATTTGTAGGAGAATCCCAGAGACTCGACTGCTGTAATCTACAGTGGCTTCATTCGGCATCTGAGCGATTTACGACATTTCTCCATATAACTGGATTGAAGAATGCAGTGGCGCGAAACGAGAATTAAGGACTTTAATTACTTCTTCTATAGTGTTATAATCACCGCTGAGTATAGCTCGAGAGGCTTGTCCGAACAATTTGCATTTAATCAACTGTACTAATCCGTACTCAGCGTTCGGCGCGACCATATTCTTCGCGTTCCTACAACATTTTGAAAATTGGTATATTGAGATATTTCGCCCGTCGAAGGCGGGAACCGTGTCCGCGGCATCGCGAATTCTCGTATGCGGCTGACGCGCATTGTCTTGATTTATCTGCAAGCGTTGTAATTCTTCTACAATCGCTTCTACTGGAGGCGTAGCGTTAGCCATGATTTGATTTTAACGTTTCTAACGCGCCTAATTGGATAAGAAAGAAGGAGTCTTGTTCCTCGCTGGGAGAGCGTAACTCTCTTGCCACGCGGTTTCGCGGTTTCAAAGCAAAATGTATCAATAATCCCACCGCTGTCACCAAAAATGAACTACCTGTAACGTTCTCGAACGAGACGCTGCCGTTGGTTGGTTGGTTGGTTGGTGAACGGGTAGCGGGGTGGCGTGATGACGTCAGAGGCCACAAGAGAAGGACTAGTCCTAAGACCGTTTCATCGGGGAGCAGTACTTCTCGGCGCCTGTGAAGGCGTAACATCAGAGAGCAAGCTCCTGGCGCTTCTGTGACCCGCTGGGGAGGTTTACCCGCTTTCAGTATCCCCATCGACTTTTTTAGGTCCACGAACCTACTCGACCGCATGTCGATGGAGAATGTCCTTACTCGCGGGGTCTGCCGTCACGGAGACTGTTTCGCGCGTGCCCGTGTTGACCTACTCCAGTCTTTCGGCAAGTCGACGGGTTCTCGGCCGTGTCCTATAACCTAAACTAGACGAGTGAGTGGGGTAGCATGCAATTATCCCTAACTCCAGCTATTCTGGATGTGGCTGCTTTCAAATATCCTTGATCGTTGGGCTGACCTTTCCCTTGGAAGAAGGTTGCACTGATGAGTGAGTGGTCTTGGCCCAGAGTCCTGAAACAGGTCCATCGATCAGGGGTCAGTGCGCGAGAAAACATCTCTATGATTCACTTTTGTACCCCCTTCTCTCCGGTCGCTCCATGGTCTCTGAACGGAACTATCCAGATTCCTGAGGCAGGTCCAGCGATCAGGGTCAAGTGCGCGAGAAAACATCTCTATGATTCACTTTTGTTTCCCCTTCTCACTGGCCGCTCCGTCTCTGGACAGATTAGTTTTCTATCGTTCGATGCTCTGCCCGAGGGTTCAGCGTCCACGTTTAGAACTCTGCTCCTGTCGGGTTTCGAGTCCCGGTGTGACACGGTCCCCGGACAGATCTCGAACGAACGACGGCATCCAACAGTGTCCTCTAACCTGAACTATCGTAGTCCTGTCGGGGTCCGACTAGCATGCAATTTTGCCCTAGATCCAGCCGTTCTGGAGTGTGGTCACTGTCGAATGTCCGTAGATGAGTGTTCCGCGATCTCCCCGCTGCAGACCGTGCAGGAATAGACTGTACGTGTGGGGTAGAAAAGGGCCGAGCCGTGTTCCGGTGCAAGCCCCACATCTCTCTTCTCCTTCCTGTCGGCTGCTTCGGTTCAACCGAGCCTTCTACTCGTGTAATTGTGCATTTTTGTAGAAGCGAGGCACATACACAAGTGTGAGGCATGCTGTAGGATAGGTGGTTGTGAGGAAAGAAGTGGAAGAAGGTACGTACATGTACAGAGTAATGATAATACCAGCCAGAGGAGCACGTCATGACATTCCGAATTTAGCGACAGCTAGCGCTCTCATTTGTTGAGACGATTCGTTGCGAATCTATTCAGTGGAGAGCGAGGAGGATTCGTTATTTCGCAGTTCGCAGCGAGGTCTGGGTCGTTTTGTTCGCAAGCCGCACGACCTCGCATAAAAATTTACAAATTTACCACGTGCAGTGGATTTCTATAGTCTATTTGTTGGTCTAGGGTTAAATTTACAGGGTAAAAGCTAGATGGCTTAAGGTGGTCAGGTGGGCTAGGGTTTCGGCAGTCCAGATGCAGTCCAGAGGCAGTGTGTGTAGTCCAAAGTCCTGCTTGGCGTGGCTCGTGGGGGTGTCCTCTCAGGTGTAGCGAGCCGTCGAGACAAAGAGGTAGCTGTTGAGTCCTTGAGTCCTTCGAGTCCTTTGCCTATGTTGAGTAGGGTGGACCTTAGTTACTCTTGGTGAAAATTTTTTTGCAAGATTTTTTTCACGCCGCCCCCTAAAATTATTCCATTGGGTAAGAAAATAATTCCCCTAAAAGATTAAGTTGATCGGATAAGAGGAAGACGCGCCTCATTCGCGTTAAAGTTGCAATAAATGTGAAATTTTGTATGAACGGAAAGGTATGAAGAAAAAATTTATAATGATGGTTAAACGTTCTTTTTGTGCACAAATATTTACGATAATAGTGCAACAGTATGATTTTTTCAACATAATAACTAATTAATATTTATATCTTTTTAATTAATTATATTAAATTTTACGTATTTTATTGAAAGTGGCCATTCTTTTAATTTCTTTCTTATATTATTTGCAAGTTAATAATAATATTAATTTTAAAAATGGTGGAATGTTTGACATTAATATTTTCTATTTAATAAGAAGATAATATTTTTAATATGAAATGATGAATATTATATCATAAATAGGTGAAGAAAAGAAAATACGGTTATTGAATTTACACACTTTTTAATACTCGCATTTAAAAACAATTTACAAATTTTTCATTAACGTAGTTTTTGTTGTGTCTGGATAGCGTTTTCGGTAGTCTGATACTATTTGCATTATAATTTGTTTTTCCTCCTCATTTCGCGATAATACATTATTATACTCTTGCATGAGTTTCACCCCTCGTTCGGCCGAATCGTTAACTACTCTTAAATTATTGACTATATTTAATCCAAAATTATAATTTGGATCATTTTCCCATTCTAAGGGATCCTTATTTATAAAATCTGTGGGAATTGCAAATCTTTTAAAAAACTGTAACGTTTTTTGGGAAACAAACTCTTCAATATCTTTGTCGATGTACTGCGTTACATTATTCGGACTAATTATTAATTTTTTGACGTCATTATCATTAACAGTATCTAAAGCTGCTACCATCCGTTTTCTGGCGTCATGCGTAATGTTGGAGTCAAAAAAGGCCAGCGCTGCCGCTTCTGGTGTTAAGTACCATAAATGATTACAAAATTTGCGCAATGCTACGCGACTTACATTTTTATTAATTGCACTGTATGCATATAAGTTTTTTAAAAACTCAAAATCTTGCTTAGGAGCTTTTGCAGCAACTGGAGCTTGGATCCATGCTTTCAAATACACTTTAATGAGAAAAATACAAATGTCGCGGATTCCACTTTCTTCATCCTTTGTTAAAACAAATTCGTCCCGAAATAAAAATATTTTTAAAGAATATATAGCCTTGGCCATCCATCGAGCATGGTGAAATGCTCCTGGTACACGGAAGGAAAACTTTGGAACTGTTCCATTAAGAAAAATGATTGATAATTCAATAAATTCGCGATAGTCTTCTCGTGGTTGCTTAAATTCCAAACTATATGAGGCAAAGTTTATTATTTCTGCTATATTGTCAAGTGACTGTTGAACTATCTCATTTTCAATTCCGGATTTAAAATTTAATTTATTCATTTGAGACCAGGCTCCTTGAAAACGTTTAAATAAGGGAATATTAGGTCCAGTAGATTTAGATAATGTTTCCTCAAAAACGCCCCGTAAAACTATCTCGTAAATATGGTGTCGGCAAGGTAAATATAATAGATCCCTCTCGATTTTTTGCTCCAAAATTACGCATGCACCTTGTAATCGTCCCATGTTTGACGCTGTGGTATCGCAAGAAAGTGCTTCTACTTTATCAATAAGTTCCCATTCAAGTGCAAGTAACGAGTTGGAAATGTTAATGATAATGTTGAAAACGTTAAAGACGGTAATTAAAACTGTAATGATTGAAACTGTAATGAGCTCTGCGGGTGGTCAGTCCCTTTTTATAGGGCACTTGGTCACTCCTTCTCTAGGTTTTGTCACATGACAAATCCTAGGTGGGAGGACCTCATCCCACAGTTTCTGCCTGGGATCGTCCAGAAAGAATCTTCCCATCGTTCGTATCTGCGAATGCGTTTACTGGTTAGTCACGTACTTTCTGCACCCTTTAGGTGAGTTTCCTCGCGACTAATGCGCGTCAATCTATTTAATTCCCAGTGGTGACGATAGTAAGATTCTTATATTAATTTGTATTTCATATTTCTAACCTATTGTTTATAATGCGCTCTGTACGATCGGCTTCGTACAGTTTACTTGCTAAGGGTTGAAGTTAAATCTGTTGGATGGTATCGGTGATCGATTTGCGTGGAATAACGGGAGGGCAATCTTCTGGCGAGGATCAGGGGCACAGCTCTGCTAAGGTGTCGACTCCACTGGCGGATGGGGCCTCTGACCCATCAGCTGGTGTCCACTGGTTTCCTTAGTGTGAGTGCGGCTGGCTAGCTGGTGTGCGGCTGGCTGGCCACTACCTCTACGCGATTCCGCACGTTTTCCATTGTCTTACCGTACACCGCGTTGTTCATTAATTTATATAGAGTCTTCTGAAATTCACTCGTGGTTCGCGTCCTCAAATCGGTGTTCAATTGGATGTAGTCGCGCACCCAATGCTACTGATCGAACCGCAACACCCAATGAATTCGCGTCACGCGTAAACCATGTCGCACGCACTGTTTCAGGTAGCGATAGTGAATTACGTATCGCTCCTTATCGTCGAACGTGGCAAGCAGCTTGGTCTGTTTTCCTTCTGGCGCGTGCTCGCGTACAGGGCAGAATGGCAGGTCGGCGTGTGCGTCGTGAATCTCCTTGGGATACTCGATGTCCACCTCCAACAGGTATCCCTCGGGTCCATAGTCGTCAGGCATGGATGATACGTCGAGCGCGGCTACCGTCGCATCGTCCAACCATTGAAACCCTCCGTGCGGCATAGCCTGCGACATCGCCCATCCGTACAAGTTGTTGACGTCGAAGTACATCAGGTACGTCGACGGCTTCGACTCGTCGTACATCACTGCCGGCAGGTACTTGTTATTACTATATACCGCGATGCCACGCTCCAAGAACAGTAGCATGTCCACGTCCGTCAGAAGCTCTAATTGTACACCGGTGTACTTGAGCATCGCGTCCCACGTGAAACTCGGCAGCGTAAAATAATGCGCGGGATCCAGATCGTAACTCGCGATACAGTCGGTGCGGAAACTCTCGAATACGTCGGCGAGTAACAGCACATCTGTTTTCAAGTACACATCACTGTACTCGCCCAATGTCTGTACGCGAAAAGTATTCCACGCGTTCACGGCGTGCGCTTAATCAGCCTCCGACGCGACGGTATCGTTCAACCGATTATAGAATGCTTCGCGGGACGGTAAACACGTATCATTGAGTTTGGCGTATGACGATACATAGTCGTACGGGAAGACGCCCTTCCTGGTCAGGAGATTGAACTGATCGTCTGACAGGGATTGAAACTCGCATCGTAGAATCGCGAGTCGTTCTTTGCCAAGGTCCGAAGCGAGTTTCTCCAGACTAGCGGCTAAGAACTTCAACGAATCTACGAATCGAAACTTCAATCCCCTCTTCTAATCGTTGTTCTCGGCGTCGATTCCCTTGACGTGTTTCGTGAACGATATGTATCGCTCCTTCGTTACCGGCAGCAGGTCGATCTGCCCCTCGAATGCGGACGCCAACTCCTTAATTACGAAATGCGTGTCGTAGCCTGATAGATTGTGGAATACTACCGGGATCGTGTACGATCGTTGAAATTGTAAATTACACGATACGTGGGCCGCGCCTCGGTATTCACCCGTCGAGTGGCAATGTTCGTGCACTTTTTTGTCCGTATCGACGAATGGTTTTCCGCACACGTGACACACGCTCGCGTCATTAAAACTTCGCCACTGTTGCCTCGTCAGCGGGATCATCGGTTTCGCGTTCCGCAACCACGAATACGCAATGTTCGCAAAGTCTCGAAGTTCGCGCACGAACCATTTCACGCACTCGGAGTCGTGACGATACGCGCGATAACGGCACAGAGACGCGTCGGTGGAACAATGAATGTAGTATCCCACGCTGTACGCTCTGTGTTGCTGGCACGTGTACGTACGACTCCGCTCCGCAGGCTCGACGTCCTTCAGCATGCATTCGAAGTCCGCGTACACGACGAATGGTGCTCGTTCCTTATTCTTGAAGTTTTTGAACTGCAATCATTTGTCATCAGCTGACGGCAATTCGACGGCGCATTCGTTTATATGGTACGTTGGCAGTCCACGTTGTGCTTGGTCAATTGCTCGGACGAATGGACGAAGCTGAGGCACCTGCAACGATAATAGCATTAATAATAATAATAATAATAATAATAAAACATAAGAATGAAGAATATATCGATTAAAATATTTTTTAACATACCTTTCGCAAACGAATACTTGACCATTGTGTTTGCCGAGCTGCTTCGAAATCAGCCTCGACAGGCTGCGAATGCACGCGAAATGGTAACGTTTGGGGTCCTTGGGATCCTGTACCAGTAGCAGGTTGGCGTGTCTCTCTCGCTTGTCTTCGGTCAAACGCAGAGGCGCGCAGCTTCCGTCGGACTACGTGTACACGTTTACAGACACGTCGTTGAACCTCTCGAACTTTGCCAGCTGATCCAACGTCACGGGAAGAGCAATATCGTCCGTGCGAAGTACCGTAGCGTAGTGTGGGTACGACGTGTACCTGTCCCCATGCGTAGCAGCAGGGTATAAACTAGCGACGACGGCCCACAAGAAGCACGCATTGTCCCCGCTCTTCACGTTTACCACCGCTTTTTTCAGGACGACGGTGTGCGGAAGCGGTAGGTAGCAACCGGCTCGAAGTGGACTGTGCTTATTTATATTCAATAGAATATTTAACACAGCAATTAGGGTCCATCCACTGTCGCGATCTTGAAACTCCTCGATCGCCACTAGCGTGGGAGCGACCACGTGCTTCGAGTACCACTCGCGCACGCTCGATGTCTCGAATAGTACGCCATTTCGCGTACCGAAACTTTTCATGTCAGTATTTTCGCCCAACATAAACTCCGCGTTTAAGTTCGTATTCACGGACTGTTACGTCCCTACTACGTATCAGAGGGGCGCGATTATGCGGAGTTGGTATTTGGATCCGCTTTCGAGCTAGTCCCGGGACTTACGCTCTGGGACAGTTGAGAGTGATGCGAGGGTAGTTTAAAATACATTGTATTCTTTATTTACCTTAGTTTTCGGTTGAGGGCTGGTCCAAAGGGATCAATCTCCACTCGATGGGGCTACTGGGAATCCCGTTGATCTCAGGCGCCTGGTTTATTTTGGGGGTTGCCCAATCGCCGCAAATTTTCACCGTGTTGTTGACGGATTGGGTGCTCGTAATTCCTAATAAGTCAATGCTTTCGGCCGGTGCACTTGCGTAGGCCGCCGCTAAACGGCGCAACTGGACGCGTCGTCCCGCACGGTGTTTCCGTGGCATTCGTCCTTTAGAAATTATTAATTATTTATTTGATTGATAAATCACTCTTTAAACTTCCACGCCAGGCGCTACCGCGGGCAATGTTCTGCCCTTCAGTGGCACCATCGGGGAAGGAGAGCGTGATTTTTATATATTCGTAACATTTATTAGCTAGATCGCACGCTATGCTCAATTCCTGGTTAAACCTTGGGCAACGTTCTGCTCTTAGGTAGAACCGTCAATCGGCGCAACCCGCGATCTGCACTGTATGTTGTATGGATTTTGACATAATCGCGTTGCTCGTGGTTTACACTTAATTTCGGGTAGAACCTTGGGCAACGTTCTGCTCGTAGGTAAAACCGTCGATTAACGCAACCCACGAACTGTCGATACACATTTTTGTTCGGTTGCAAAATAAAGGACGAATGCACGATTAGGAAGATGGGTGGTTAGGAAAAAGGAAACACTTCACTCACTGATTTTAACAATAACAAAAATCACCTTTATTTTCCTCGGGGTGAATACACCGCTTTAGAGTTTTTAACACTGAGTTCGACAATTTAAAACAGTAATAAGGCAATACGATGAGTAATTAAAACTGTAATGGTAATGAGCTGGAAATGTTAATATAATAATGTTGAAACGGTAATTGAGGCAATTAATACAATAATTAGCTCTGCGGGTGGTCAGTCCCTTTTTATAGGGCACTTGGTCACTCCTTCTCTAGGGTTTGTCACATGACAAATCCTAGGTGGGAGGACCTCATCCCACAGTTTCTGCCTGGGATCGTCCAGAAAGAATCTTCCCATCGTTCTTATCTGCGAATGCGTTTACTGGTTAGTCACGTACTTTCTGCACCCTTTAGGTGTGTTTCCTCGCGACTAATGCGCGTCAATCTATTTAATTCCCAGTGGTGACGATAGTAAGATTCTTATATTAATTTGTATTTCATATTTCTACCCTATTGTTTATAATGCGCTCTGTACGATCGGCTTCGTACAGTTTACTTGCTAAGGGTTGAAGTTAAATCTGTTGGATGGTATCGGTGATCGATTTGCGTGGAATAACGGGAGGGCAATCTTCTGGCGAGGATCAGGGGCACAGCTCTGCTAAGGTGTCGACTCCACTGGCGGATGGGGCCTCTGACCCATCAGCTGGTGTCCACTGGTTTCCTTAGTGTGAGTGCGGCTGGCTGGCCGCTACCTCCTTGATGCTGGCTCTCCTGTTCGCTGTTGCAGTCCGTGTTCACTTCGCTCGATCTCTTCTTATCGTAGTTTATGAGATAATGCCTTATCGGCGATACATTGTGTAATGTTTTATATATGTTTTTCATACGAGGTTGTTATAATACCTCTGAGTATGAAATAGTAAATGTTGTATGTTTTAAAGGGTTAATTAGTTGTAGACTCCACGTCGCGGGACGTGACACCTCCCCCTTTGGTAAGCAAATTTCCAGAGGAAATTTGTTTCAATTCCTGGATGGCTTCTTTGAATTCTCTCGCTGCCGGAGTCGGTTGTCGTCCCTCGTTAGTTGTTGTTGGTTGATCTGCATTCTGCGGTGTTGGTTGTTGTTTGTTGGCCAGATGTATTATTAAGGTTGTTAAGGAGCTCCAAATTGCTCCTAACAAGTGTAGTCCGCATCCATAGACTGCATGGATTTGATATCCATGTATGATGGTGTCAAATATTGTTTTTATTATTTTAATAATAATGAAAACTCCAAGGAGTCCTGCGGTGACGGTTCCGAATTTAAGGAATCCGTTCCAGAATTTGGCTGCTGCATTTTCTGCCAATGTGGTGATGGTCTCTTCGTCCAAAATTCCCATCATTGAAATTGATCCTGCGGGAATATTTTTCCCGGATACTCCTCTGGCGAGTGTATTTAATACTGCTGCTTTTTCTGCTGGGAACATAATGTGGTCCCGTAAATTTTCCAATTCCTTCTGTGTATATATTCCGCTAGTTGCGAGATCTGAAGGAGATGTATAGTGCCACTTGAGTTTCGTTTTTGGCTGTAATATTTGGGGTGGACGAACTTCGATTGGATGTGGTGAAATTCTGTGCCATGCTTGGTCAATTTCATACATGACTGGTAGAATGGGACTACATTCCCTATGTGTCCCTTGAGTCGTTAAAATATGTGTCTTTGGTGTTAAGAACATTGAATTATTTCTTAACCATATAGGTAATTCCATATAACATTCGTCCGTTTTACGTATTTTAACTTGGACTGGAATGCATTTTACAATGTGAATCACTTCGCCAGCTACTAGTGCCATATGTCCCGGTGTTTTCGTGACTATGTTGGCAAATTCGTCTGGTCTTAGTGTAGCAATTATTAAAGCATTGTTTAGCATTTGTTGTTCCAATAAGCATTTTTGCATGATTATATCCCTGTATAGAGTTTTCAATTCAGTTCTGATGTGTTTCTCGACGTAGACAAATTTGGAATTCACGTACGTGAAAATATCCAAATTTTCTACTGGAATTTTATGGAGAGATACAAATGTTCTTTCCTTTGTTGTTTCCAAGATGAATAATTTTGGATGTTCCGTTTGTATTAGCGTGTAACCACATAAGTGTTGCTCTCCTGTTGGAGTTAAGGCAAACGTAATGTCTTGTGTGGTCAGTGCATACACGGAAGGTGTTTTTATCTCGGCTTGGCTGGTGTCAGTAATTTTGGATGCCAGCCCTTCGTAGAGTACATCATAGCGATCGAATTTGCACGTTGATGGTGGAAAAGAGTGCCAGAACGTGTGTCCGTCTTCATTATCCACGCAAAATCCGTTTTGAAATTGACATATTGTTCCAGATTTCAATATGATTTTGTTGGGTTCTAGTCGTACTGGTACTAGAGCTGTTTTGAGCGTTATCTTCGCCATTGCTTGTACTACTACTTTTTCCCATGATCCGTAAGGATCAGAAAACTGTGCTCCGGTACATTTTCCATCTGAAGTGAGTGATCCAGCCATGGTGAATGTCCGGGTTGACGTTTGGTTCATCTTGAGTCCCACCAAATAGACGTTATTACCTACAACGGTGGATCCGTATTCATGCATATTTCGGCATTGATGTTCGGTTAAATCTTCGAGGTATTCATTTAACCCGTTGTGTACTACGGAAATATGTGAGTGCATTCCGCAATAATAGATGGTTCTTGAAATTATCAGCTTGCATTGGATGACTTCCACGTAGTTGAAGTCCGAGAGTTGCAGAAGTTGAATGTAGATTTCCTTAGTGGCTGTGGATATTGGGTTAATTTCGCAATCTCCTACCGAATTTAGTGAAACGGTCGTCACGTTTAGATGTTGCCCGTCGCAATCGTATCCAATGAGGGCCAATACTAGATTCAAGTTGATTAGAATTATCCATGGTAAAATCATGGTGATTCTCCTTTTAACAAAAAAATTAAATTTGTTTTGAACTATCGTTAGTTAAATAACGAGTTATAATAATTCTTTTAATTCTCGTACTCTCTTAAGGGGAGGTTCTGGTCTAAATGTCGATTTTTTTTTATTTCATTTTTCGAATGTTCAACGTTTTAGGAAAACGTGTTTAAAAGGATTTGTTGAAATTCGTAAAATTCACGAAGTTATAGGCATTTGAGTAGCGGCAAATGCATGGGTCACGACCGGCCACTCGGCGCTCACGTAAAACTTCAAACGCGTTTTTCTCGAAACAGTGTTTTCAAAACGGTGGGACCTGTATCTTCAAAAGTTATTATCCGATTTGACTGAAACTTTTTTTATTTTGAAGAATAATACTTCTGGCTAGGGGGGAACTAAAAAAAATTACAAAAAGTTGAAAATTTATAATTTTTAAAGGCGTTGAAATGACGGAAAATACAGTGAAAAGTGATTTCAAGCTTGAAGTGTTGTTATTCTCTCAAAAATGTAATTTTTGTAATTTTTTTTAGTTCCCCACCTAGAAAAAAGAATAATCTTCAAAATAAAAAAGGTTTCAGTCGAATCGGATAATAACTTTTGGAGATACAGGTCCCACCGATTTTGAGAACACAGTTTCGGGAAAAACGCGTTTAAAGTTTTACGTGAAGAAAATAATACAATTTTTTTATTTACCGCTAATCCGCTATTCCGGGACCATACAATAATCCTTCCGTCTCTTCAAAAAGCTGCTGTTGATATTCTGTAGTATCTTTTTTTGCAATTTTGGCCTTTTTATATAAAAGTGAATCTTGGTGTTCAGCGGCGGCTACGCGCCGACGGTCGGCGTCCTCCGCAAACATTTTAGCACGTGGTCCTACATGTAGTCCTAGCACGTTCATTAATTTCAATAATGGTGCATAACCATTATTGAACGTACAAACAGCCAAATATGTTGCTATTTCCACTGCTTGAGCTCCACAATGGAGATGCTTCGGAGCCAAAGTCCACACACATGCGTTGAAGCTTTCGTTGTTGTTTTGCGTATTGCCTCCAGTGCAACGTTGTAATAAATTGCTCGAAGATAGATCCTCGTAAACAGGTCGTATAGCTTTCAGAACCATGTCATTGAGGGGCGGGGGATGTTGAAATGAGTCCAGTTCACCCACTGCTGCAGCACGTTGCCACTTACACCAACTTTTCTGACCTTTTAGACAATATTCATGATGTGGATTGGCATCCGTTGAAGACATATGATAATATGTTGCCCACACTGCTTGCTTCATGTCTTCAGCAGAATTAGGATTTCTCCTAATAGCCAGGCCATAATACTGGGTCAATTTATTTATCATTATATTTGTCAATTTGCCTATACCTTTTCCTCCGATACCTGCATGGGCTTTCTTGACGGCTCGTAGTCGAGTCCCCATCCTCTTTTGTACATGCCCCACACATTCCTTCTTGGTAACGATGACATCTTCGTACGGGTTTTTATCCACAATGGCTTTGAAAGTCTTTGTGTCTCCATCGCCGATATAATTAGTATATTTGACACCGTGCAGTTCCTCAGAACGAAGAAACATTTCTAATACAGCGTCAACTTCCATTTTACCTGCACTACCTATGTGGTTAGCTGTGCAGTCTTCAGCGTGGGACTTTTTCCATTCATCATATTCGGGTGTATCTTCCGTATTTTTCCAGTTGGCACAAGATTGGCAAAACGCAGATTTTATAACAACGTCCACAACTTTATTGCTGTATTTTTCCACTAATGATGCCACTCCAAATAATGAAGAAAACCCTCGCTTCTTCCACGATCCATCTCCCGACACACTCAAGTGCAATGGCTCGTTTCCTTCTTCTGTGTTTCTTCTAATTTCTTCTTTACATGCTTCGTCTCGTACTAGTTCGAACACACTTTTTGCACCACAATGTAAAGTCTGAAGCACAGCATAATACGCGGCGTTCAAAAGACCGTGACAAATGTCCATCATGGAACAAAATAAATTCAATCTTTGCAACCCTACTCCTAATAACCTCATTACGAACACAATACGACGATTTATTTCGTAGGCTTTATTTACGAGAGGACTGGACTCAATGTTCTTTGTACCACAATGAGATTCAATATTTAATCTGAACCCTAATCCACCGTCATGACTACGTAAAAATTGTACATCACTTTTGCAAGTTTTACATTGCAAATGCTGAGATATGAATGTAAATACAGATATAAAATTTATGATCACGTAGCCATGGGAAGGATCAACAAGTATGTCATCATACATTGAATCCTTCAACTTCTCACTCGACGTACTTGCGAGCAATGTATGCTGTTCCGTATACCGATTACCGTGAAATTTCCTTTTCCGTGGATTAGCTGCACGTTCACAGTTACTACGATTACCTTTTTTCAAGCACTTAGACATTGTAGCACAAGACTGTTCCTTTCGCCAAGACAGCATAAGGAAAACTAACTGGACTGAGTGATTTTGAAGACACACAATTAAATGAGACATTTTACCTGACCCCTAATAACCGAGTTTCCATTGTCACCTTCGACAATCATAAAAATTTACCTATTCTAACCCGCCGAAAAACGACGACAACCTCAGCGCCGAGTGGCCGGGTTTTTCCCATGCATTTGCCGCTACTCAAATGCCTATAACTTCGTGAATTTTACGAATTTCGACAAATCCTTTTAAACACGTATTCCTAAAAGGTTGAACATTCCAAACACGAAATAAAAAAAAACGATTTTTAGACCGAAACCTCCCCTTAAAAATCGATTTTTTTTTATTACATTTTTCGAATGTTCAATCTTTTAGGAATACGTGTTTAAAAGGATTTGTTGAAATTCGTAAAATTCACGAAGTTATAGGCATTTGAGTAGCGGCAAATGCATGGGTCACGACCGGTCACTCGGCGCTCACGTAAAACTTCAAACGCGTTTTTCTCGAGACAGTGTTCTCAAAATGGTGGGACCTGTATCTTCAAAAGTTATTATCCGATACGACTGAAACTTTTTTTATTTTGAAGAATATACTTCTGGCTAGGGGGGAGGGAACTAAAAAAAATTACAAAAAGTTGAAAATTTATAATTTTTAAAGGCGTTGAAAGGACGAAAAATACAGGGAAAAGTGATTTCAAACGTGAAGTGTCGTTATTTTCTAAAAAAAATGTAATTTTTGTAATTTTTTTTTAGTTCCCCCCCCCCTAGAAAAAAGAATAATCTTCAAAATAAAAAAGGTTTCAGTCGAATCGGATAATAACTTTTAGAGATGCAGGTCCCACCGATTTGGATCAATTTTTTGACGCCTTAACTTTAAAGACTCCCCAGGGCTGTTTGCACTGATTAATTATAAAACAAAAAATATATTTCTATAACATAAGACATCCTTAATACAATGCAACAAGTCCCATTAAATTATATATAGTAGTTTTCCTTTAATTAATTCCTAAATATCACCTATTTTTTGGGGCTCTAGACCAGAACCTCCCCTTAATCTTAATATATATATAGTAGGCATCTTCATGGGGTACCCTTTCTTGGTCCCATGTGTCTCCTCTCGCAGGTAATCATATCATATTCGTTTGACGGTTAATCATGTGCAACTTCTTCATTACGTTTGTGGCTACCGTAGAGTAGCCACCTGAAGTTTTGTCTTAAGTGAAGTGTTACTAAGCATAACGTAAGTTTTACATTGATATTTTTGTTTATTTCGGTTTCTTATTTCTAAAATTTCGTTCATTAGTTAATTATTTTACTTATTTGTTCCGTATATGTCTGATAGAAATGGTACGGAACGTTACCGTAGGCTATGGCGGTTGGCCATTATAAGAGTAAGGCAGATTATTTATTTGCGGCGCCAAATAGGGCACCCGAGGTCAGTTTTTCTTGTTGACTTTCAGCATCCCCCTGGTACCCTCAGGGTCGAGGATTTCGAACGATTTTACTGCCGGGTGCAAGGGGATATTCTCTCATTTTACGGGGAGTAATGTAAATGTGTAAATAATCTTATTTGAATATATTTATTTTAACTTTAAACCTTATAGTCTATTTCTTTTTGTGTTTTACCATTTTTCTTCTACGATCTTATAGTTTCCATTTCTTAACCTATGGTATTCCTCGTTAGTCAAGTTTAAATATTGCTCGGTACATCCTGCGCATGCTGTCGCTACATCTATCCATGCTATGTCTTCATTGCATTTATCGCAAGTAGAAATTTGCTGTGCTTCTTCTTCGGCGCAAAGGGCATGTAGGAGGTGTTCTATAACATACCTTTGCGGCTCTAAAATTTCTCGTACATAACATTCCTCGCATATGCACATTGTGTCGGACATATATAATCTATATTTATTTTGTCGGACGCAAAATAATGATAGTAGCGGCGAATAGGGTTCAGGGTAGTTCTGAGGAAGTACTCCGTCAATAGGGCCATGATGTCCCGCGTTATCTTGGGGTCGTCTAGGGTCATGTGGTACTCCCATTTTGAATTTTGATTCGATTTTCGATCTGTAATCATTCCGACGTTCGTTCTTATTACTAAGTTACATATCTATTTTATGTTAGGGTTAAACAATATAGTTCACAACAGATCGGAGGTAAAATTAAGTATATTTTGCATATCATGTAGTACATGCATATTGTGTATATCGTAGGGCCATATTGGTTCCCGTAATTACCAACGGGTAATTACTTCGAGGCATCCTCCTATGTTTAGGTGCCCCCATTCCTCTGGTCCCAATTCTAGATATTCTTCTATACATTCTTGGCATTGGCTAGCTGGTTTTACGGTAGCCAATCGGGTATTGCATTTGAAGCACTTAGACGCTAGTGTAATAACAGTATATAAGCACATGTTGTGCCATGCTCCTTCTTCATAATATTCCTTTTCTCCGTCTGGAGTTTCTTCATAACAACTCATACAAATTCTTAATTCGTCAAACGTATATATTCTGTCTACAAATTTGGTTACGCAGAATAGTGTCATTAAAGGGCGGTAGGCCTCTGGGTAATTTTGGGGAAGGACTCCATCTATCGGCCCATAGAATTCGAGGTCCTCCTCTATTTGGTCCTCTAATGGGAGTTTCATATCTGGAATAATGGTAATCCCCTATAACTCATCTCGTATTTAACTGAATTGTTTGTAACTTGATTTTGTGCGGATAACATATATACATACACAATTAGGGAATAATATATATTGGTGGGGAATTTCTTTCCTCCTTCCCTTTCGTTCTTTTATTGAATATTTGCTACAGCAATTACACTTCCGCGCAACAATAGGGCGTTTTCTGTCGGGTTTAATATAATGCACTTAGCCATACATTCTGTGCATGTTGTTGCCGGTCTTCTGAATACCATTCCAATTCTGCAATTGGTGCATATACACCCTCGCAGTAGTCCCACATAATTACATAAACTATGGCCCGCTGTCTTTATGTATCGATTCCTTACATATTGATTGCTTTTGGTCATAACACATATCGCAAATTCTTTGATCATTCTGGGCGTATATGGTTTTGGTAGCTCGAATCAAACAATACAGGTGTTCTAGCCGGGTGTAACGGGGTGGAGTGAGGGTTGATATAATCTCCTCTATTTCCCTGCCATAATCTCCCCTTACTTCTTGTGAATTTTCGATCGGTAGTATCATAGTCTGGAATAACGGTATTCCAGGTTATTATTATTCCGCTATTTTTGTTGATGATTTCTTTACTTGTATACCATTTTGTTTTGTGTTTTTTATCATCCTGGATTTGACTTAATATACGCTAGTTTAAGTTTATTTATGTGTACTGTTCGAGTTGTTCCATCAGATAATATTTTAACATTCTGATTCGGCAACAATTCGAGTACTTTATACGGTCCGGAGTACTGATCTGCGAACTTTGTTCTCCGAGGTTCTTTCAAGAGATATACTAAATCTCCTGCTTTAAAATCTTGCGGATTCATTTTCCGATCATAATATTGTTTAGATTTGGCTTTTGCCTTTATCAAATTTTCTCGGGCTTGAGTTTGCAGATTAGTTATTTTATGAAATAAATCTCTAAGGTATTCGGCGTACGTGGGTTCCAAATCTTCACCAATAGGTTTATCACTTGAAGGTTCTCGCGCAATGCATCCGAAAACTAATTCATGCGGTGAAAATTTAGTACCCTCATGTACTGCGGTATTATACGAAAACATTGCTAAATCTATCCAATCATCCCAATTATCGTCATTTGTCGTATATTGTTTCAAATACTCTGTCAATACGTGATGCGATCTTTCTATCGAACCGTTACTCTGTGGATGATAGGCTGTAGTAACGTAACGTTTAATTTTAAATCTTTTAGCAACTATTTTTATCAAATTTGAAGTGAAATTGGTTCCTTGATCCGTTAAAATAGCTTTAGGTGATCCGAATCGGCAAATAAACCGTTTTATAAATACGTCTGCTATATCGGCAGAGGTGGTTCGAGCTAAAGGTATCGCTATTGAGTATTTCGTTAGCAAATCTTGTATCGTTAATATATGTGTTCTTTCTTTCCTAGTTTTTGGTAATGGTCCAACGATGTCCATGCTGATTTTGTCGAACGCTTTTCCTGGAGTATCTGTTAAGACCATTGGTTGTTTAATCTTGATTCTTGTTAATTTCTTCATTTGACAGTCTTGGCATTCTCTGACGAATTTTTGAATTTCCTTCTTCATATTTTCCCAATAGTAATTTTGTCGTATCCTGTGGTAGGTTTTTGTAACTCCTTTGTGTCCTCCACTGGACGACGTATGTTTTTCTTTTATTATGTATTCTCTTAAGTTTTCGGGTGGTGTTAGCACATCACCAGTGCAAATAGTGATTATAATCGGTAGTTCTCTGAAGATGTCCTTTAATCTATTTATAATATATTTCCATGGTACATCTTCTATGTTATGGGTTCTACTTATGGCGAATGAATTTAAATCGAATTCTGTAACTACGTCCCATAATGACATGAGACTGTGTAAAATGTTACCGGGTCGCACGGCAGTTCTTGAATTTTCTTTAATTGGTAGACTTATTATATATTTCGTTCCATCTGGTACTGACCGGGCCCTTTCCAGGGTAAGGTCTACATGGATTGGTAGTAAATTTTCTGTTTCTAATTCTTTGGCACCTCTATCGATTGGACTCCCATCCAATCCGATGAAGATGACTCTGTTATCTTTTATTTTTGCCAAAGAATCTCTAAATTCTCTTATCACCAATTTGGTTTGATGAGGAATCGTGTCCTCACTTCTGCTTGTTGTTGTTCTAGGTGATAATCGAGGCTGTGATTCAGATATATCTATACTTTCCATTGATTCTTCTTCTCGTGGTGTTCCCGTAGTTTCAATTGATTCTGGTTCTTGAGATGTTTCTGTGATGTCAATTAGTTCGTCTTCTTGTAGTGTTTCTGAGGTGTCAATTGATTCTTCTTTTTGTATTTTCCTTTTTGATGAAGGGCCTGCGATTGGTGAACCGCTTGATGAGGTTCTTTTCCGTTTTTGTTCCCAATTTCGAGACGTTTCTGACGATAACGTATTTGGTTCCATATCTTCATCTTCTGATTCCTCCGACATTGGTATGCTCCTATGTTTTCCTTTTGAGAAATCTAGATATTTAAGTTTCCTATTTGGAAAAGCCAAATGTCTGCTTCTCGTCATTGGTCCTTCAAAATCTTCTGGTGGAGTTGACCGTAAATTTTTCTTTTGAGGTGGTTCGCCTTCTGGAGGATCCTCTTCCTCCCTTGCTCTTATTGGTAGGCATACTTCTGGTGGATTCCGAGATAACGCATCAGCGTTGAGGTTACTTTCCCCCTTTTTATAGTTTATTTCGAATTCATAATCTGATAATTTAAGTTTCCATTTCCAAATTCGAGAATTTGGGTCTTTTATTGAATTCATCCATACCAGAGGTTTGTGGTCGGTTTCTATTTTAAATTTACGACCATATAAATAAGGTCTAAAATGCGTTACGCAATAAATAATTGCTAAACATTCCTTTTCAATTGTAGAATATTTCTGTTCTGCTGTATTTAATAAGCGGGACGCATAAGCAATAGGAAGATCGTCGCCAGAAATTTCCTGACTAAGCACTCCTCCTATGGCGTAACCTGAAGCGTCCGTTGTCACCTTGAACGGCTGTGAGAAATCTGGGTATTGCAGTATTGGCTTGGATATTAGAGCCTTTTTTAATATTTGAAATGCTTCTTCTTCTTCTTTTCCCCAATTAAATTTAGTTCCTTTCTTCAATAAGTTTGTTAGTGGTTTCGATTTTCTTGAGAATTCAGGTATAAATCGTCTATAATATCCAATTAATCCCAAGAATTGTTTAATGTTCTTTGGGGTTTTGGGTTTAGGAAAATTCTCTGCTGCTTCAATCTTTTTGGGATCTGGTTTTACTCCATGTTCATCAATTATGTGTCCTAAATAGATTACTTCATGTCGTAAAAATTCGCATTTATCCGGTTGAAGCATTAGTTTTGCTTCTCGTAATCTTTTCATTAATCTTGTAAATTTTATTTCATGTTCCCGAAGAGATCTGGAATATATTACTATGTCATCCAGATAAACAAAAAGTTCAGTTCCTTGAAGTCCTGATAGTACGGTATTCATAAGGCGTTGAAATGTTGGAGGGGCATTTTTCAATCCAAAGGGCATTCTTGTAAACTGATAATGTCCGTATGGTGTAGAAAATGCTGTCTTCTTTCTGTTCAGCACGCTGTGTGTATTTGTGGTTTGCGCTGTTGTGTGAATGATGATGGTGGATTGACGACTGCACCGACTTCTCAGTGGGTTGAGCTGTTTGATGAAGAACCCTCTACTGCGTGAGGTTTCATAAGAGCAGCGGTGTGAGCAGTCGGCTTAGTAAGGTGCAGCATCGTGTGGTGATTTGCTGCACACGTCTTGCACCGACGGGTGGAATTACAATCCTCCGTGCGGTGCCTTCCACAGCAATTCCTGCACAACATGTTTGTGGTGATGACCTTCCGCCTGTCCTCCACCGACAGCTCCCTGAACCTCGGACACATCACCACATAGTGGTCTTCCTTGCAGTAGTCGCAAGGGTAACTGTACGGCGAGGACGATGACCGCACCGTTGGTCTGGGCTTCGATGCAGTGTGCACTGCGCTCTTGCTTGGGTAAGACCTGCTTGGAGCTTGAGCAGGGGTTTGAGTCCTCTTACCTGTTTTTTGTTGAGCAGCCGCCTCTAGCCGCTCCAAGGCTACCACTTTGGCAGCTATGAATGACTCCAGCTGCGTCAGTCGAGGATACTCCTTTGATGAGCCCACTGCTGTTTCCCATGCTTCTCTGGTTGACTTATCCAGGCAGCTCGTCGCCTGGTGCACGAGCAATATGTTGAACAAATCCTCTGCAGCTCCTAAGGTGGTCAATGTTTTTTGCACCTTATTAATGGTGGACACAAGCTCGTTGAGAGATTTTGCGCTGCGCGTTGTGATCGGCGAGACGTTGAGCAGCTTGTCTAGCTGCTCTTCGATGAGCACACTTGTTCGAGTACTTCTTGGTCAACTCTTCCCAGCAAGACTGGAACGATGAGCCTGTGAGCGGGTACGCGTTCACCAGCTCTGATGGCTCACCTTGGAGACTGGACCGCAGGTAATGGAGCCGGTCTATTTCCATGAGCTGCTGGTCCTGGATGATCAAGGAGGTGAATAGCTCATTATAGGCTGGCTACTCGGTGTATGCACCAGAGAATGTGGGTAGAGCGATCTCCGGCAGCTTCGAGGCCCTCGACGGTACTGCGCTCGTTGCAGCCGGTGGACGCTGCTGTATCGCCTTCACGTCCTCTCGGAGGCGGTTGAGCTTGATTTTTGTGGTCAAGTACATTTGTGCCTCCTGCACAGAATAGTTCGCCGCGAAATACGGGTGATCGATAAATTTAACAGGCCACGTCGCCTCAAAATGCGTATGTTCGCGAGTGAACGCTAGGTGCAGCTCCTCTGCGTGGGCTGCAATCAGCTCGACCTCGTCGACGGACGTAGTGTGAGCTTGAGTTGGCATGTGCGCCTGCAAGGCCTGAAGGGAGTCGAAGCGGCCTATCTGAGTTTTGGCCTTAAAAACCAGCTGCGAGGGCAACGTTGCTGGTGATGTCGCCCTCGGTGGTTTTTTGTCCCCACTCGTCCCCAGAGCCTCGGTGGGGATGGTGAGCACAATCGGTGCTGGGGAAGGCGCCCTTGATGAGCCCGCTGACTTTGAGCCCTTTTGCTCATCTTGATCAGCCATCGAACTGCCTTTGAGGTGAGCTTGTGAGCCTTCCATCACTTAACTTCACAGCACTGTAGTGCACAATCACCGATCCGGCTCGAAGGACCAAACTGTAAAATATTAGGTTATGTTGAGCACGAGGAGGCTGGTGAGGTTAGGAACGGTGATTGGCACCAAAACACTGGATTGCACAAAAGAATGTGATGTCTTTATTTAAAAAACAGTGTGCCAACGGGTGAGCCGTTGTGCGCACTGGAAATCAGAGAGTTGAGCCCCCGTACACTTTATCGTACAGCAATCCACCGGTTACCGCGTGGACGCGCGAACACGCACAATCGCGAGAGCAGAATCAGGACGATTGATACTCTTGAACTGTGTCGCGAACACCGCGCTGAGTCTACAAGTTATGAATACGTGATTTGCGCACTGAATTTGTTTGATGAGCAAAGCTTTTAGACAATGAGCAAAAGGACGTGTTACGTTGCGCACGGTTGTGAACAGAATGAAAAAGAAGATGGATGCGCCTTTCCGCCTCGGCGTCTTCTCGAACGTTCTCGAGCGTCGATCGACAAGACGGACGCTGATTGGTTGATTGATCGCGGATCGACCGCGACTGCCGCTGCCCGGGAGGTGCTGCGGTGATCGAGAGTGCGGCGGCGCAGAGAACTATTCATTCCCAAACAGATACATTGACAGAATTGGCCAGATTTTTGTTTGATCATATATGATACATTGACAGTTAACCGGTTAAAAGACATTTTAGTGATTCCAGAAATCTTTGCAATTTAATCATAAAAGCAATTTTCTGCATAAAAAACAAATGTTTCTTAGCGTCAACTTACTTTACGACCAACAAAAATTGACCAACTATTCTTTAAACTTAAATATACGGCAGCTTAATAGATCTTTTCACCTCGGCACTTTATGGTCAACTGACGCAATGCTAAGGACAAATGAAAACCGCAACAGTCGGTCACAACGACCGAATATATACATGATGTAAACAAACGAAGCTGAGGGTTTGTAGAAAACTCTAGCGTCAACTTAAATACCGATGCGACTGTATATACATTAGGGTGGACCTTAGTTACTCTTGTGCAAAATTTTTTTTTTAAATTTATTTGATGCGACCCTTGCAATCTGTTCTACTCGGTAAAAAACTAATTCCCTCCAAATTTCAAGTCGATCGGACAAAGGGAAGACGTGTCGCAACGAGTTTGTTTATGCAAAAAATTTTAATTTTGCGAAAAATGAAATAGTACACATTTTTTCAATCCCACTGGTCATTAAACACTATTTTAATGTAATATTCTTATTATATCAAAGCAAAAATTAAATTGTTTAATGAATTTGTTTAAGCAAAATTTTTAATATTTATTTTTTAAATATCAAATTTGATCTCACATTAATATAAGGAAAAGTAGAAAAATACAGTTAAATACTTATAATTAAATATTTTATTTATAGGCCTAATTATAATAAGAGGATAAATAATTTTTAAAAATCTGTACTTAATGTTGTTTTATCAATTTTTGGGTATTTTTCCCTATAATCGGTTACAATTTGTAATATGAATTGTTTTTCTTCTTCGTTTTTGCATAACGTTAAATTATAATCTTTCATTAATTTTACTGCTCTTTCTGCAACGTCATTCACAACTTCTAATTTTGTTATAATACCTATCGCTTCGATATAATTATTATTAGTTTCCCATAGTGCTGGATCAATTAAAAGAAAATCTGAATTTATATTGAACCGTTTGAAAAAATTATTTGATTCAGATGATACGAAATGTTGTATTTCCAAATTCGCAAGATTTTTAATTTCTATAGTCGTTGTCATGTATCTCTTATAATTATTATTATTGTTTACATTTTGTAGTGCTTGCACCATCGATCTTTTTGTTTCTACTGAAACTTTTTTATCAAAGAACGATAGCGCCGCATTCTCCGGTGACAAGTACCATAAATGGTTCACAATTTTTTTTAATGCCACATCGCTTATTTCTTCGTTAACATTTTTGTAATGAATTATATTTTTGATGAATTCTAGATCTACACGTGGCGCCATAGCAGCCATTGGGGTCAAAATCCACGGCTCAATATAAATGTTAATTAGAAATACACATGTATCTCTAATGCTACTATACTCTTCCTGGTTGAGAGGAAATTCGTTTCGAAAAATAAATATTTTTAAAGTGTATATTATTTTAGCCATCCACCTCGCATGGTGAAATGCGCCAGGCATTTTGAATGAAATGCCACCCAAAGGAATCCCCCCAAGAAAAATTATTGTTAATTCTAAAAGTTCTTTGTAGTCATCTCTTGGGTGACTCATTTTTGTGTAATTTTTCAAAATTTCGATTTTTTTTTTGTATATCTGTGACGTCCCACAATTTTTCGCGCAGTATTTTAACGCCACTTCCCCACAAATCCATCCACAACTCCATCAAAAACCATCGAACTCAAGCCATACCCCTTTTTCAAACCCAACCGATCACTTGGACGATATACCTTAGTGGTCCCTGTCTCTAAATGATCAATCCAGATTCCTGATCACCTTGATGTTGTACCTTAGCGGTCACCAACACAAGATGACCTATACGAAACTCCACCTCGATGATGTATCTTAGAGATCCCCATCACGAGATGATCGTTACAAAACTCCTTCGCCTATTTGCCATATGAGGCACGAATCCTTCCCTTTAAAACGAATTCAAACAAGTCCCGTAAACAATCCCCTCTTTACCACTCACAGAGTCCAAGTCACTCTAACCCTTTTCCTATAAAACGCCCAAAATCTATTCGATGAGTTGAGTATCTCCTTCCGCAGTCATAAGAACCCCAGAAATGTCACTGCGACGCAAATGTACAAACGTGATCAACACGTGATTGTAATTACGACGCATTTGGCGTACGTGACATAAATACATCTATTAATAGCCATACCGTTTACAAAAACCCCCAAAATCTACTGCGTCTTGTTCCCGAAATCTGTCAAGGTCTTTACCGCGCGTACCCCCGCAGTACTCCTGGAAGATCATATAAATACAAAGGATCGAGAGCCCAGAGCGCTCTTTTGTCAACAGACAGTCAAATAGATAGAAGTATTATTCAATCAGTGTTAACAATTCAAATCAGTGCTTTACGGCAACTACCGTAAGTCATTATTATATATCATTGTTATAGTGCATATCACCCCATACCATTATTGTTTATCAACGCTTATCGCTTACTTATTATATTCTTTCATTAACGCTTATTGCTTACTTATTATATTCTTTCATTAACGCTTATTGCTTACTTATTATATTCTTTCATTAACGCTTATTGCTTACTTATTATATTCTTTCATTAATGCTTATTGCTTACCTATTATTATATTCCTTCATTTATGCTTATTATATATATATATATCGCCATTTATATTCATAATTCATATTATAAATGTTGTGTGTGTGAATACAAAATCTTCCCACGTATTGTTAGAAACGCTCTAACAAGGCTAATAAACCGCTTTGTTATCAATCATGTCTCGAATTATTGTGTGTATCCTCGAATCATAAGGTTTCCCAACGAAACCAAGCTGCCGCAACAGCTGATTCGCGAGAGCGCTCCCAGTATTTACAAATACACTGCTGCATGAACCGTGCTATTCATAGGAAAACTAAGTGTGGTTTCTTTTGTACGAATGCAACGGTAAATCCTATTATCGAACCAAAACAAAACAAGAGTGCTAACGGGTGTCCCTTCAATACTAATTTGCTTTAAAACCTTCCCTGGTCGATTAGTGTGGCGGATGATAGATTCGCGCCTGATCTTTCTCTTAAATCCACAGTGTGACGGATGATAGATTCGCGCCTGATCTTTTCCTTAAAACCTTCAGAGTGCTGGATGACAGATTCACGCCTGACCTTCCTTATAAATCCACAGTGTGACGGATGATAGATTCGCGCCTGATCTTTTCCTTAAAACCTTCAGAGTGCTGGATGATAGATTCACGCCTGACCTTCCTTATAAACCCACAGTGTGACGGATGATAGATTCGCGCCTGGCTTTCCCTTAAAACCTTCAGGGTGCTGGATGACAGATTCACGCCTGATCTCCCTTTCGAACCCACAGTGCGACGGATGATAGATTCGCGCCTAATCTTTCCTTTCAAACCACAGTGTGCCGGATGATAGATTCGCGCCTGATCTCCTCTCAAACCCTGAGTGTGACGGATTTAATATTCGCGCCTGGTCCTCCCTCAGAACCCTCAGTGTGACGGATGATAGATTCGCGCCTGATCTCCTCTCAAACTCTCAGTGTGACGGATTTAATATTCGCGCCTGGTCCTCCCTCAGAACCCTCAGTGTGCCGGATGATAGATTCGCGCCTGGCTTTCCCTCAAAACCTTCAGAGTGCTGGATGATAGATTCGCGCCTGATCTTTTCCTTCCCCATAGTCACCGTTCCAAAAAACCTCACCCGGGACGTGACATATCATTAATATGTTTCAGAACGTAATCGTCGTGCGTTCCCGGGATGTAATTATTTTTATTAATTTCAGGCCAACTATTTTGAAATTTTTTAAAAAGTTGAATATTCGGGCCTATTGTTTTCGGCATTTTTAATTCAAAGACCCCACGCAACACAATTTCGTATATGTGATGGCGACAAGGAAAATACAAAAGATCTCTTTCAATTCTTTGTTCTAGCAACACACATGCGCCCTGTAATCGTCCCGTATTTGACGAAGTCGTGTCACAGCATAAAGCTTCTACGTGGTCCGTTAAATTCCATTCTTCTAAGGTTGCAAATATCGCCAAGGCCTGATCGCTTCCACGACTGGAAGGAATCGCAGGTATCCCCAATAATTTTCGTACACCGTTGCACGAAATTACCACTGGAAGTCGCTCCACAGTTTTCTTGTCCAAAGTAGGCAACATCGCGCCATCCCAATGTACAATTATCCCCCGGAGATTAATTTCTCCGAACATTTCCCGCAGATGTTTGGCGTGATCTGCGCGAAAATTATGGCGAAATCGCCGAAGAGAACTGCGATTAATAATTAATTCATTTGTATTGTGACCTAAGCTCTCTGCTGTTGCCATAATAATACGAACAGCATCGCGATCGCTGATTTTGCACGCATCTAAAGGTGCAACTAACTTTGAAAAAAATGCTTGGACTTTCCCTCTTCTCCTTTTTCGGTCACTCGGCCCAGGTATATTCGAATCACCTTCAACTTCTGAGTCACTGGATACCTGCAACCCCTCAGGAACATTCCCAATGCTCGAATCTAACGGAAAATCTCCAATGCCCGAACCTAACGGTACATTCATTGTCATTTCGTCGCTGGATGACGACGAAGATTGTAGCTGCACTGTTTCTGTAATGTAAAAATAAATATACTGAATTTATTTCTAAAACGTTAGAAATATACTTAAAAGAGTTAAATTTTAAAAATATATGTTACCTTGTACAAGTGATTGTTGACCTTGTTCTTGTAGTGTTTTCGTCCGTTCTTCTCGAAGAGTTTTCCGCTTTTCTTTTTCTGCTAAAGCACGATCACTGGCACCCATTAGTCCAACTCGCCCTTTTTCCCTCTGTTTCAATAGAAATAATTTATCTTCTTCGATTTTTATCATTTCTAAAGCATTCGCATGGGCGATGTCAAATAAATCGTCCAACGAATCTTTGAATTCTTGTTCCCGCTGTATTTGGATTGCAGTTCGACGATTGACAGATTTATATAATGTTCTCCATTTCTGATAAAGAGACTTCAACTTGTCAATGCTATCCGACGTCTTCTTCACTGGTATTCGTGCTTTCTCCCAAAATATTTCAGTTTCTTTTATAACTAGAGTAGCACTTGTTTTAAGGTCCAGCTTTACTTTTCTCATATTATAGAAAAGAACTCGTAACACTTGTCCGTTACTCGGTAATTTTGCACCAACAATTTGTTGTTCGTAGCAGTCCAATATAAACAATTTATCACTACTTCTTGTCTCCATTTTTGCTCACTGTCACACTAACAAATTTCGATACTTCGTGATGCGAATACCTCGAACTCTCGGCGTAAAATGAGGTTTCTTTTACTAAGGGACTAAGGGACTAGGAAGCAGGTATAAAACTGGAAATAGAAGGATAGCTCTTTGGAAGGGGTACTGGTTATACCGTTGGCAGCTGCAGCGGCCAGAGCCGAGCGGTTCCCGCGCGTAGACAATACAACGACGCGACCGTTTGGCGCGCTCATAGCTCTACTCCGTAATGTAATAAACCAAAATATTGACAATATTGTTGAAACTTTCAAGTAAAATTTCGTATTATACAACCAAAAGATGATATTTTTATGTTATAACAGTAACTCTTATCATTAAAACATAAAATTTGAGTTGCATGTAAAATTAAAGGGAAATTACTGAAATTTTCAAACTTCAAACCGATTGCGGCACCCTTTCCTGTTGTCCAATTGAGTTCTTCTTTTGCAGAACTTATTTTTTTTTGGATCTGGAACAGATCTAGGGGGTCGCATAAAAAAAATCAGATGGTCGAAAAATAAGGTCCACCCTAATATACATACATACATTCAAACATACAAACATACACTATGGAACGGGATTGTTGAGGGACTCGTCGCGCTCAAGCTCGAGAAGCTCGTGGGTGTCGAGTTCGGGGATTCGATAATGTCCCCACGGAAGGGTGCTCACCCGATCGGCCAGAATACACCGCTTGTCGTCGAACGGGCTGAGGGCGTTCTTCTGCTCTCTCACGGAATACACCACGTGCAGCTTGGATCTTATATTATTCTGGCGGACCGCTTTCTCGGTGAGATCGCGAAAACAATGAATGTAATCATCGAATTGTACATTAATCGCGACCACGTGTCTCCGCACACCCTTCACTTTTTTAATTTCATTCATAGCCCGCACTGCAGTGGAAAACGTCCTAGTCGCGTACATCTTAGACCGTAGTCCGACGAACTCGGTCATCAAGGCACCGTTATGCTCATCTTTCATGAGTCACGGCACTTTTTTGTTTACGCGGGGCATACTGTATGGATTGTCCACCGCGTAATCGCTCGTGTCGAATCGGTCGATGTCACGCTTCATCTTTTCATACATATCCTCGTATTCCACGCTATACATTAAACTGTCGGTGTCGGTATACAGGACATTACACTGATCACCGAACCTCGCACGCATATATGAATAATGAAATTCATACAAACATTCTTTAGATATATCCAGCACACTCATACCCACATATATCGGCTTATCGAACTTAACTTTTAGTTTTCGCATTTCGATTGCCACTAACTGCTCGGAGAAGATCGTCCGACTGTGAAAGTTTGGTTTCGCGATCAGCGTTTCCGCGCCGTTACGACCGTCCCACTGAGTCTGTAAATTATTAGGTTAGGTTGAGCACGCGGTGGCTGGTGTGATTGGGAACGGTGATTGGCACTAAAACACTGAGTTGCACAAAAGAATGTGAGGTCTTTATTTAAAAGCAATGCGCCAACGGATATGCCGTTGTGCGCACTGGAAACAGAGGGTTGAGCCCCCGTACACTCTATCGTACAATTCCCACGTGCAAAGACGTGGACACGCGGACACGCACAGTCGCGAATGCACAATTTATTGATAAATACACACGAACTGTGTCGCGAACACCGTGTTTGAGCTTACAGATTAACTTGAGAACGATATGGACACTACAATTGCTTGTTGAGCAAGGCTGTTAAACAATGAGCAAAATACGTTGTTCTTTGCGCACGGTTCTGAACAGAATGAATTACAAGATGGATGCGCATTTCCGCCTCGGCGTCTTCTCGAACATTCTCGAGCGTCGATCGACAAGACGGACGCTGATTGGTTGATCGATCGCGGATCGACCGCGACTTCCGCCGCCCAGGAGGTGCTGCGGTGATCGACAGTGCGGTGGCGCAGAGTCATTAGTCGCACGTCTACGCGATTCCGCACGTTTTCCATTGTCTTACCGTACACCGCGTTGTTCATTAATTTATATAGAGTCTTCTGAAATTCACTCGTGGTTCGCGTCCTCAAATCGGTGTTCAATTGGATGTAGTCGCGCACCCAATGCGACTGATCGAACCGCAACACCCAATGAATTCGCGTCACGCGTAAACCATGTCGCACGCACTGTTTCAGGTAGCGATAGTGAATTACGTATCGCTCCTTATCGTCGAACGTGGCAAGCAGCTTGGTCTGTTTTCCTTCTGGCGCGTGCTCGCGTACAGGGCAGAATGGCAGGTCGGCGTGTGCGTCGTGAATCTCCTTGGGATACTCGATGTCCACCTCCAACAGGTATCCCTCGGGTCCATAGTCGTCAGGCATGGATGATACGTCGAGCGCGGCTACCGTCGCATCGTCCAACCATTGAAACCCTCCGTGCGGCATAGCCTGCGACATCGCCCATCCGTACAAGTTGTTGACGTCGAAGTACATCAGGTACGTCGACGGCTTCGACTCGTCGTACATCACTGCCGGCAGGTACTTGTTATTACTATATACCGCGATGCCACGCTCCAAGAACAGTAGCATGTCCACGTCCGTCAGAAGCTCTAATTGTACACCGGTGTACTTGAGCATCGCGTCCCACGTGAAACTCGGCAGCGTAAAATAATGCGCGGGATCCAGATCGTAACTCGCGATACAGTCGGTGCGGAAACTCTCGAATACGTCGGCGAGTAACAGCACATCTGTTTTCAAGTACACATCACTGTACTCGCCCAATGTCTGTACGCGAAAAGTATTCCACGCGTTCACGGCGTGCGCTTAATCAGCCTCCGACGCGACGGTATCGTTCAACCGATTATAGAATGCTTCGCGGGACGGTAAACACGTATCATTGAGTTTGGCGTATGACGATACATAGTCGTACGGGAAGACGCCCTTCCTGGTCAGGAGATTGAACTGATCGTCTGACAGGGATTGAAACTCGCATCGTAGAATCGCGAGTCGTTCTTTGCCAAGGTCCGAAGCGAGTTTCTCCAGACTAGCGGCTAAGAACTTCAACGAATCTACGAATCGAAACTTCAATCCCCTCTTCTAATCGTTGTTCTCGGCGTCGATTCCCTTGACGTGTTTCGTGAACGATATGTATCGCTCCTTCGTTACCGGCAGCAGGTCGATCTGCCCCTCGAATGCGGACGCCAACTCCTTAATTACGAAATGCGTGTCGTAGCCTGATAGATTGTGGAATACTACCGGGATCGTGTACGATCGTTGAAATTGTAAATTACACGATACGTGGGCCGCGCCTCGGTATTCACCCGTCGAGTGGCAATGTTCGTGCACTTTTTTGTCCGTATCGACGAATGGTTTTCCGCACACGTGACACACGCTCGCGTCATTAAAACTTCGCCACTGTTGCCTCGTCAGCGGGATCATCGGTTTCGCGTTCCGCAACCACGAATACGCAATGTTCGCAAAGTCTCGAAGTTCGCGCACGAACCATTTCACGCACTCGGAGTCGTGACGATACGCGCGATAACGGCACAGAGACGCGTCGGTGGAACAATGAATGTAGTATCCCACGCTGTACGCTCTGTGTTGCTGGCACGTGTACGTACGACTCCGCTCCGCAGGCTCGACGTCCTTCAGCATGCATTCGAAGTCCGCGTACACGACGAATGGTGCTCGTTCCTTATTCTTGAAGTTTTTGAACTGCAATCATTTGTCATCAGCTGACGGCAATTCGACGGCGCATTCGTTTATATGGTACGTTGGCAGTCCACGTTGTGCTTGGTCAATTGCTCGGACGAATGGACGAAGCTGAGGCACCTGCAACGATAATAGCATTAATAATAATAATAATAATAATAATAAAACATAAGAATGAAGAATATATCGATTAAAATATTTTTTAACATACCTTTCGCAAACGAATACTTGACCATTGTGTTTGCCGAGCTGCTTCGAAATCAGCCTCGACAGGCTGCGAATGCACGCGAAATGGTAACGTTTGGGGTCCTTGGGATCCTGTACCAGTAGCAGGTTGGCGTGTCTCTCTCGCTTGTCTTCGGTCAAACGCAGAGGCGCGCAGCTTCCGTCGGACTACGTGTACACGTTTACAGACACGTCGTTGAACCTCTCGAACTTTGCCAGCTGATCCAACGTCACGGGAAGAGCAATATCGTCCGTGCGAAGTACCGTAGCGTAGTGTGGGTACGACGTGTACCTGTCCCCATGCGTAGCAGCAGGGTATAAACTAGCGACGACGGCCCACAAGAAGCACGCATTGTCCCCGCTCTTCACGTTCACCACCGCTTTTTTCAGGACGACGGTGTGCGGAAGCGGTATGTAGCAACCGGCTCGAAGTGGACTGTGCTTATTTATATTCAATAGAATATTTAACACAGCAATTAGGGTCCATCCACTGTCGCGATCTTGAAACTCCTCGATCGCCACTAGCGTGGGAGCGACCACGTGCTTCGAGTACCACTCGCGCACGCTCGATGTCTCGAATAGTACGCGATTTCGCGTACCGAAACTTTTCATGTCAGTATTTTCGCCCAACATAAACTCCGCGTTTAAGTTCGTATTCACGGACTGTTACGTCCCTACTACGTATCAGAGGGGCGCGATTATGCGGAGTTGGTATTTGGATCCGCTTTCGAGCTAGTCCCGGGACTTACGCTCTGGGACAGTTGAGAGTGATGCGAGGGTAGTTTAAAATACATTGTATTCTTTATTTACCTTAGTTTTCGGTTGAGGGCTGGTCCAAAGGGATCAATCTCCACTCGATGGGGCTACTGGGAATCCCGTTGATCTCAGGCGCCTGGTTTATTTTGGGGGTTGCCCAATCGCCGCAAATTTTCACCGTGTTGTTGACGGATTGGGTGCTCGTAATTCCTAATAAGTCAATGCTTTCGGCCGGTGCACTTGCGTAGGCCGCCGCTAAACGGCGCAACTGGACGCGTCGTCCCGCACGGTGTTTCCGTGGCATTCGTCCTTTAGAAATTATTAATTATTTATTTGATTGATAAATCACTCTTTAAACTTCCACGCCAGGCGCTACCGCGGGCAATGTTCTGCCCTTCAGTGGCACCATCGGGGAAGGAGAGCGTGATTTTTATATATTCGTAACATTTATTAGCTAGATCGCACGCTATGCTCAATTCCTGGTTAAACCTTGGGCAACGTTCTGCTCTTAGGTAGAACCGTCAATCGGCGCAACCCGCGATCTGCACTGTATGTTGTATGGATTTTGACATAATCGCGTTGCTCGTGGTTTACACTTAATTTCGGGTAGAACCTTGGGCAACGTTCTGCTCGTAGGTAAAACCGTCGATTAACGCAACCCACGAACTGTCGATACACATTTTTGTTCGGTTGCAAAATAAAGGACGAATGCACGATTAGGGAGATGGGTGGTTAGGAAAAAGGAAACACTTCACTCACTGATTTTACCAATAACAAAAATCACCTTTATTTTCCTCGGGGTGAATACACCGCTTTAGAGTTTTTAACACTGAGTTCGACAATTTAAAACAGTAATAAGGCAATACGATGAGTAATTAAAACTGTAATGGTAATGAGCTGGAAATGTTAATATAATAATGTTGAAACGGTAATTGAGGCAATTAATACAATAATTAGCTCTGCGGGTGGTCAGTCCCTTTTTATAGGGCACTTGGTCACTCCTTCTCTAGGGTTTGTCACATGACAAATCCTAGGTGGGAGGACCTCATCCCACAGTTTCTGCCTGGGATCGTCCAGAAAGAATCTTCCCATCGTTCTTATCTGCGAATGCGTTTACTAGTTAGTCACGTACTTTCTGCACCCTTTAGGTGTGTTTCCTCGCGACTAATGCGCGTCAATCTATTTAATTCCCAGTGGTGACGATAGTAAGATTCTTATATTAATTTGTATTTCATATTTCTACGCTATTGTTTATAATGCGCTCTGTACGATCGGCCTCGTACAGTTTACTTGCTAAGGGTTGAAGTTAAATCTGTTGGATGGTATCGGTGATCGATTTGCGTGGAATAACGGGAGGGCAATCTTCTGGCGAGGATCAGGGGCACAGCTCTGCTAAGGTGTCGACTCCACTGGCGGATGGGGCCTCTGACCCATCAGCTGGTGTCCACTGGTTTCCTTAGTGTGAGTGCGGCTGGCTGGCCGCTACCTCCTTGATGCTGGCTCTCCTGTTCGCTGTTGCAGTCCGTGTTCACTTCGCTCGATCTCTTCTTATCGTAGTTTATGAGATAATGCCTTATCGGCGATACTTTGTGTAATGTTTTATATATGTTTTTCATACGAGGTGGTTATAATACCTCAGAGTATGAAATAATAAATATTGTATGTTTTAAAGGGTTAATTAGTTGTAGACTCCACGTCGCGGGACGTGACACGGACACGCTCTTATGTTCCGTGATAGCGTCGGTAACGCGCGAGATCACAGTTCGTCGAGCACCCTCTAAAAATCGACGTGGATCGACGTGTCCCACATTGATTACCACGCCAGTCGAAATACGGCCTATAAACGCTGATTCCACGTCTTCCCATACGACTTTGGGTGCCGTCGATCGACCCGTAACCCCGAGCCCTACTCGCGATAACCGACCACGAACAATCGCACGTAATGTTTTTATTCACGCGATCAGCGACACCAGGCGTTGTTTCGCGGCCACGGACACTCCTCCGCTGCACTGGTACTCGACGATGAGCTGCAAGCACGTGTCGCACTGGTCCTCCCAGTCTCGAAATTCCGCAACATAGCGTAAAAGTTCTGACATCCGGGACAAAACCCTGTACGTGTCCATGAACACTTCCATGTTTACTTATTCACAATGAGTTCACTTCCTCACAAATAGTTTACTTCCCACATTTGTTTGATTTCACCTGACTTTATGATTCGACTCTTCCAGGTGATGCGATCATGCTCCCAATCCGGAAATCGAAAACTTAACGGTACATGGACGAGCTTTGAGTTTCGCGGTAGACTCGTACGATCATCCAAAAATCGCGTCAATTCCCGACATAAAAACCTATGCACCGTAATTTTTTATGTATCAGGACACAATACTTCCCGTACTTTGACCGCTCCGTTCTCGATGTCGTGTAGAAGTGTCAACGGTGTACACACGATCGCGGTAATGTACTCCGTACGCTTGAGGTATACGTCCTTATCGTTAACTATGCAATACAATGAGCATTTACCCACAGTACTATTTCGCGCGATATGACGTAGCAATTGACGATGCTCACGCGGCAGTTGCATAATTCCATGTCGAAAGATGCTAATCCATGACGTCTCGGTTAATGATGGTACGCTTAACACGTTGCGGATCTTATGCCTCTCGATCGTCAGTGATTCGTCATCCAGCTGCATCGACGTTGATAATTGTCTTGCCCCTCCATTGATATCATCATCAGAAGCCGATGACTCGAGCAAAGCGTCTAGCGCGTCCTGTTCAGCGAGTATGTATGCTATTTTGCTTCGGACACACGTTTGCACTGTTTCAAAATTACTATTAAGTAATGTCAAACGTTGTTGTTCAGTTGCCGATTCTCTTCGAGTCGTAAAATACGGGTGGATAAGACGCAAACACTCATTACACGATATGAACCAATCGTCACACTGTTCTTCGGTACGCAGCAGTGGGATCATCCCTCGTAACAACTTATATGAGTTCACGAAAAAGTCCATGTCTCGCGACACTTATGCGCGCGTAACGTATTTCACGATATTCACCGATCAATTACCGGATCTAGAGACGCGGTAGCGTCTCGACGCCAAGTACAGGAAAGACACCTAACCTGAAACTTATTTCATTAATATCTCATGACGCCTGCAATATTTTCTAAATTTAAAGGCATTTTTCTTATGTAAACCGCATATAAGCTTTCGAATAAGACCAAATTTCAATAAAATCTGTCCACGCATGAAAGAGATATCATAATATCGTCTCATGAATCTGTCAGAAACGGTAAGATTTTTCTTCTGATTCTCCAGTCAAATTTTCGTCAACATAATACGTATACGCGTTACACGCACACCTTCAGCCAAAAGAAACTAGTGTATGTTTCGTTCGGCGTCCATCATTGCACATATACCTATGTGTACTATTGAATTATAACCTACCAAGTGTCATCGCTTTATAACCTACCAAGTGTCAATCCGTCATAACCTGCCAAGTGTCAAATAAGGTAAGTTGTCCAAATTTGAAATGTCACGAGTTTTTACACTACATGGGAGACTGAATTATTGTCTCAATTAACAAGGTGGGTCGCCAAATTTTTTTAATAGATTTTTTATGTAGAGTCGCAGACTTGGAAGTTGTCCGGAGAAGGTTCGACAGAGAAGCACCTTCTTTCGCATAAGTTTCTGGAAATTTGTACCATGCATGTACAAAATATATATTATAACAAATTGTATTGCATTTAAATTGACAGATATTTTTATTATACCAGCAAATTATTTTTAATTTAGAGTTTTTATGTAAAGCTTATAGAAATGAAGGGGGACGCACAGGACTTAGATAAAAATGAAGGGGACGCACAGGCTTGGCTAGAACTGAAGGGAACGCACAGGACTTGGATAAAAATGAAGGGAGCGCACAGGCTTGGAGGTTGTCCGGAGACGATTAGATAGATAGACAAAGCATCTTGTTTCGCACAAGCTTCTGGAAATTTGTCAAAAAAGGTAAATCTACCAAATTTGTCAAACGACGTAGCATTAAGAATTATTAAGAAAATAGATTATGGTGGACCGCTTGCAATGTAGAGCAAGTCACATTAGTGAAGAAAGTACGCTGAAAACACATCTCCCTTGATGCTTTTCAATCTTTTGTGAAAGACATTCGTAATACTTTAATATATAAAATCCACAGTAGTTGCCACGCTATTAATTAATTCATTAATGTTTTAGATTCCCATTAACAATATTTCAATTCACCAAAAAACATACTAAATTAATATTATTCCAACACCAATAAATTGTGCGTTAAAAATATTGGATCGCTTCGTTCATTTTCGCTGAATTATTACCATTAGCATTTAATTTATATTTCCTGCAACAAGACTTTCTGCCATACGCTCTCACCTCCTTCGGACACATTATGTAGTCTCTACACTTACTATAGCAAAAGGCCACTCTATTTCTATATTTCTATATAAATTCTACGTTAAGTCGTATAATTAAAAAAAATGTGGCTTTCATATATTTACAGATAATCGAAGCAGAAGATGATGTAGTGTGATCTACGTCAGACTATGTACGCACAAATTTGAAGGTAGGGTTTTGCATACGCAATTATTTATTCACTTATCTTGACATATGAGCACGTATGATAATTTATAAATAATTAGTAAATATGTCCTATTTCAGTTGTAACGCGGTTACTAGGTAAACGTGGAATTCGAGTAATTAGTATCCAAATCGGTCTAATCGGAAGAATGTTATGCGCGTTACAGTGCAAATTATTAATTAGTAATTTATAGAATTTTGTTTGGTATCGGGATTCCAAGATCTAGTCCTATACAGGTCCCGCACTGAGTTACTATGAAAGATGGATATCTATGTTACGGAAGGTTTAACAATAACTAACCTTTTACTCTTATGTAAGGTTCAAGTGTGAATTTATTACTTTTTATTCTTTTTCTCGTTCTGGCGGCGTTAAGAAGGCTAAAGAGCCGAGGGTAATCCCAAAATATTGGCTAAAGCCAATATTGACTCTCCGTTACCTCCGCATTCGCCAGTTGGCAATAGAGCACATAATATAATTTGTTTTACATGAGTTTACGCTCGCCAATCGTTATTCTGTTTACAATTCTTTAAGGAAAAGAAATGCGCACTCACCCGCTATATCGTTTTATCTGTTACTATGTTTGAAATTCCTTTTCGATTGCTCTATGAAAGACCTTTTCTGTGCCTGAGAAAAGAAAGTCACACTCACACACACACGATATTGGCAATCACGAATAAAAGCGATAAATAAAATATAATAGAACTCATAGCACAAAAGGGGTTGGATCTAACAGAAGGCTGATCCCAACGCATATAGAAAATTAACGAAGGTTATGAACTATATATAAAACGCAGATTTATAAAATTGAAAATAAAAAAACACGATGAAGTTAACAATACTTTTTAACGTGGAAAGAATGAGTCCATTCACTATAAACGTTGGAATCTCTGGCTCGAAACGGAACTTGAGTTAAGATAAAATAAATTACGATCCACGGACACCTTGTCACGCTCTCCGCGACTGTACGACAAAGAGTGACCGAACCAACCATCGAGACGGTACGCCGGAGAAACGACCCCATAGTGTAACGCGGATTTACCAGAGTGCAGAATGCGCACTGTCACACATCAGGGATCGCTCACCACAAAATACGCACGCGGGGTGATCCTATCATAGGTAATTGTCAGAAATATGTTTTTCCGGTCCCTCTTCACGTGATACGCCTGAGTTTGGCCGAGGTACAGATGTAATTTATGTCTTCTAATAGGGATAGTGTTCCCTGCTGATATCACGGTAGCCCGAGTTATCCGGTTACACCCCTCGATATTGATTAACTCAACATCAATTGCGTGTTCCAGAAAACCACAAATGTCCAAATCTGTGATCCCCAAATTGTCTCGAGCGTCCAATCGTTTTAGATTGTCTAAACGGGCCAGAAATGTAGCTTCGACATCACTGTACATGCTGTTCATGAAAAGCTCCTCGCATTGCGTAAGCTCCCCAAGAGGTGCAAGCTCTGCGCCTCTTATGGACATGCAAGAGCTCACATTTAATCGTTTTAGTGACCTCATATGAGCTCCCATGGCCTGGACGACATTACCGTCAACCCATCTGCAAAAGGCTACGCTTAGCGAGGTGATGTTTTTATAATGAGTAATAAAATTCACAGCGTTGACGATCAGTTCCGGTGATAAAAATATCATCTCGAATTCCTCCGTCTCACCGATGAGTGGAGATTGATCAAAATTGACAGTTCCAAACGTCAGACACTCGAGAGTTTCGGACACTCTCGTGTTTCCTGTTAAAGCTTTAAGTACACCGGGGGACCTGAGCCCAGGGCACCGTGATATCCTCAATTGGCTTAATCCCGAACACAACGCTAGCGCCGATGAGATGCAAGCATCTCTGAGGTTTTGGCAATTTTCGATTTCCAGTGTCTCTAATTCAAAACCCTTCTCTAAAGATTTTCCCGTGAATGTATTGTTTAGAAGAGATAGGTGTCGCAATTTGATCGTTACCTCCGACAGGTATTGGTCAACGGGCCCCTCGCATCTCCCCAGTGACAGAGATTTCAGCTTTAACTTCCCCTCCAAAGCCCGTAGCGCCGACGGTCGAACCGTTACGCTTCTTAAATCTAAGGTACTGAGATTCACGCAGCCCTCACAAGCTATGGCCAGAACTTGCGGTTTCAGTGAGCTAGATAGGGACCGCTCGTCGAGACTAATGTGCGATACATATCGCCCGCAACGCTGAAGCATCCAATAGAACGCCTCGGTGGAAATGGGTCGGTGACCCCATTCATTGCCCCACCTCCAGTCCTCCAAGTTGACGGCCGTCGTTCCCCGATGAGACGCCAAGCTCGCTCTTCTCCATAGCCGAGAGACCCGCTCCATCCTGGCTCGGTCCGGGTACGGAAGCAGCGCTGCTATCATCGCCACGCACTCCTCCGGCAGTATGGATGCGCCCCAGGGTTTGATGGTCAAGCCTCCGAACGGATCCGGACCCGGTGGATCAGCCGGCGCTGTACTGAGAGGAATCAGCACCGCCTCATGCCAGGAGTCTCCAAGAGAAACTTTCAGCTTCCGCTTGTGGCACAGGATTGGTTGAGCCGCTGCCGCTTCCACCACTAGGTCAGCCTGCTCCGGGGTAGTAAAGGTGATGAACGCCACATTCCCGGTGTTCTTCCTCCGGACCACCGCATGGATCGGGCTGAACGGCTCGAATACCTTAAGGGAAGAGGTCACTGAAACTTTGAAATCCGAAAATATTTGAAACATGCGAAATTCCTTTTAAGGGAAGGAAGTAGGTTCGAAATAAAGTCCTTGCTGCCAGGGTAGACTCAGTTTTAATTATTACTTTTCATACAATTTACAATACATTGCAAAAATCAAGCATAACTTCAAAAATCTTCTTGCGCAAAGTGTGTGATGCCACAGCCTCCAGGTTTTGCAGCGAAGAAGGGTCCATGGTAGAGTAAAAAGTTGTGTATCGAGAAGTTCCTACGTCTCATACTTTTTGAGCTAAAAATTATTGAATTTATTAAATGTAAAAAATGCAATATTTGATTAAAATTTTGAGGAAAAACAAGCATACCGCAAAGAGTTTTGCAGATTTCTTCATGCCGATACACAATTTTCTTGGTCTCATGTTGCTCTTCAAGTATGCCAAGCTGCAAGAGAATCAGACCAACAGTTTTGCGCAAGGAACATTAAATATATTAAAAAAGTAAGTTCTGAGATAAATGCATTTGAAATCTAAAGAGTAAATTCCAGACCATTTTTCATTTGTGTATACTTTAAAATCCACCTGGTTGATACACATCCTCATCAATCTTGCGTCTCTTCCTCTCAGCAGCAATTTTCCTTGCGTTGTGTTTCCTCTTAAAGCGCTTTCTTGTAGTGGCCTCCTGTTGTGCACTGCAGGTTTCTCTTCTGGTGTCTCTGCCTTTAGCTATGCTTTTAGCTGTTTCAGTTATAATTTCCCCAGCTGTTTGTTTCCTCACTGTCAATGAGCTTATGCAACCCATATTAAATTCTGAGACAGCACGTGCCACAGCTACTTCAAGTCTTGCTTTCGACACAAATATTGTCTTCGGGCAGAATCTCCATACTTTTGCATGGAGAGATTCATTAGCATTTTGAGTGCCTCCCTTACAGCACCGTGCCATCAAATTTTCATTTGACAGTCTTTCATATAGGGGTTTCACTTTGGTGGCGACATCTTCAGACAGCTTGAGTGACATGTGTGTGTGGCTCATTGGTTTTTGTCTAGTACTTTTTGCTCGATTGTAAAAGCACCACGATTGCTTGCCCTTAGGACATCTGGCATGGTTAGGTTTACTGTCTGTAGAGCTACAGTGATCTAAAGTAGCCATCACGGCATTTTCCATGTCCTTTACATTTGGCATATTTTTTACTATGGCATTTCTGTAACATTAGAAGTAAATTTTGTAATTCGACAGAAAATATCAAATTGATAAAATATATATTTTCTGCAATCGCTTTATAACCTGTAATATGCTGTCAATTTGTCAATGGTAGATTCCTTGAGTGTGCCTTCACCCTTGCCACCAAGTGTCACATTTTTGGCTCGCCACTCTTTGACAACATTTCTAAGGCCAGTACCCATGCGCTTCGCAATGTGGTTTACACATTCTTCTTTCCGGATGTCAATGTCAGGACCGTACACTTGCAAACTTTGAAGATAAGTGTGGGTCTTTGCATCACCATCTGATAACATTGTGGTGTATCGCATGTTACAATGTTCGATGGATCTTTTCCACATTGCTTCAGCAGCTGCGATCTCCATCCTTCCGGAGGATCCTTCAAAATTTATCTAAAAGAATAAATGCGTGCATATACATATATACATGCAAATACATATTTTTCTGGTTTATGGATATATCAAAATTATATTCATATACAAAACTTACCTGACATTCTCCTATTTCCACATGCACTTTCTTCCATTTGATAAATTCTGGTGAATCTGCTTCGAATTCAGTTGCTCGTAGCGCACACATGTGGCAATACTTTGACATCACTTCATAATCCACAACGAGTCCTGTCATTATGTCTATGACAAAGGCGATGCCATGAAGGGAAGTATGTCCTCTCTTGTGCCATGATCCATCGAATGATATTTGTGTATCGAGCACTTCACCTTCATCAGCAGTGTGCATGTTTCTCACAACTTGACACGACTTCCTAAGAATACTTTCCTTGAATTCTTTATTTCTTGCTTGAATTTTTTCAAGGTGTGCTTTCCATGCTGTTGGTGAAAGCACATTGATACCGGTTTCCATTCCAAACCGTTCCATTGCAGCATAACCAGCTCCCACAGAGACAAAAGCATCTACCATTTTCCTATTTATCAGGAACGGTGGTCGTTTTGTGGTTTCATCGGTGCTTATCCTGGGGCTGGTGTAAGTTTGTCCCATAATATTCTCACAACTGGTGCATCTTGCAGTCAATTTTCTTGTGAATCCCTATATGTAAAGAGATCAGATTTCCAAATACAGAATTCAGGATGATTGGACAAGGAGGGATAAAGAACTTTTTATAAACACAAAAATATGTGTAAGGAATTTTCTATAGTCAGAAAACTAATCAAGGCAGAGTAACTTTGTAATAATAAATGGAAAAAAATGTTTATAATTCGGAACAAAACGGGACAAAATGAAAATGATGAAAAGAGTGAAAATTTGGGATTATTCCGATATGTTTGAGGAGGATGGTCACTTTACCTGTACGTCACTATCCAGAATAACCATTTTTGAATGGCAAACACTGCAAGTCCAGTCTTTGATCAACTCTTGAATTGTAGATCTGTGCACTATATAAAATTCATCCTGCATTTCAGAAACAGGTTTTTCTTCATTATTTCTGAAGTATTCCAGTTTCTTAGTACTGGTCGCCTTCTCTTTGCCATTATCGAAATGAGCACTAGATGAATCATCTATTGCAGGTTTATTTCTCTCCAATTTAGCAACTATCGCCGCTTGTTTTGCTAAACGAACATCACGCTTCACTCTCCTCTTACTCTTGCGATATTTTCGGCTAATGAGATCCATTTCGCTCGTTTTATGCAAGCTAATTTCACTTCACCGTAAAATCTCACTCTATATTCTCTCGTAAACCAGAGTTTTGAAAGATTTCAAAAAATATGGTGTCTAGCGCCCGGAGAGACTGACCTCTGTCGGCAGCCACTGACCCTTTTGGGCCCGCTTAGAGAGTTACCTACTGTACATGGCCGCGTTACCGATAGCCGAGGGATACGCAGCCTGACCACGAACTCAGTCACATACAGTACTTTGTAAAAAAGCGTTCGTAGTTTAGTAGGCGCAGTCAAATGGATTCTGTTACAGAGCACGCGTGCATTTTAGAATCGTGAAACGCATTTTGGCCATTAGTGAAAATAAACAATTTCAAGGCCTCGCAGTTAATTTGGATTTCCCAAAACTCTAGCGAGCGGTTGAACATACTCAAAGAGCTAAATAATAGAGAGATATACCGAAAAACGAAGGTTTTAATTTTCGGCTCTTTTGCAAGGTTTCGGAAAAATAGGTTTTTCTAGTAGAAAGGCAACACTGAATTTCAAACCATGTTGTGTACGGTTGAACAAGGGTTCAAACTTGTCAAAAATGCAAAAAAAAAAAAATCTTAAAAATGGTCGAAAATCACGATTTTTTCAGTGACCTCTCCCCTTAAGTAGGTGTTCCTTCTTTGTATATGAAGCCAAACGAGACACAAATACCCTGCGACAGTCATGTCCTGCAGCCATGATAAACCTGAAGGTAATACAGTACGTATAAGCATCATAAAAGAAAACATTATGGGATGACACACAGTATAAGTCTGGTCAGTTCGCCAGTAATCATTGCGGAGGTAATGAAGGTCTGTTCATTTGTATCGTTTCTAAAGGTTGCTCGTTGCCCTCTCGAGTTGCTTCCGATGATATGAAAAATTTCCGAAGCCCCATGATAAAATTGTAGACATAAGTTCGTGACAGGTAGAATATGAGCAATAGAACTACGGCAATTTGAGCGAGGTATGATCCATATGTCAAATGCAAATGATGTTCCCTCTCACGCCTTTGTTGTCCAATGATCTCCAGTTTTTCCTCCACTTCCCGGAGTGATTTGTCCGTGTCGACCCTCCATGGCACCAGTCCCGGTTGTCCCTTGACGACTTCATGGATCGCCGAATATTCCTCCAGAGATGGTACCAATTTCGTGATATTTAACCGTAGATCTGGCTGATAATAATAATAGTGCTTATCTTGAACGATCTTTACTCCCGTTAACGTGGTTGCCTGTGTTCTTGCGGCGCAGTCGGGATGTAATTCTAATATTCCGCTGTGCTCTATTGTAACAATTTGGCTTTTCCTTCCATTGCAAATTATTTGGAGAGCTTCTGTTTGGTCCAGTGAATATAGCCAAGCGCCTGATACTTTAAGTTTCTCCCAGTATTGCTCGTGGTATGTCTTCATCCGAATATTACAATTTTGGAAAGTGTCTTCCTGACTTCCAGTCCCCAACAGCAGCCGAAGTTCGCAAGATTTTGAATTTTGTACTTCATATAAAGGCGTTTCTGGTTGACACAAGAAGTGACCATGCAGTTTCAGACATGAACTTAAAAAACTATCGTCAACGATGAAATATGTTCGGAGGTCCGTGCTCAACCCTATATTCCTTGCTCGTGGCACAAGGTACGCGGATGCGGTAACATTTGAATTTATAATTTGTTTAGATGGCCAAGAGTACGCATGATAAAGCTCAAATTTAATTCGGTCTATTAATGGTATGTGTATTGTGACTATTATTTTTCCGTTATTATATCCTAAGTCTACTGTAGTTAGTTTTGACAATTCTTCGATTCTACGGACATACATAGGAAGTTCATAGCCCGTAATAGATTCTCGTATCTCCTGCAAGACGATTCCCAGTCTGGGTCCACTAAGCAAGGAAGGGTGCAATTCACCTTGACGAGCTGCCACTATGGCTGTCATAAACGTTTGAATTCCATTGATATAATGATTAAGAGAGATTTCTACAGAATTAGAGTATTGAATTAAAGCCAAAGAGTAATTTAATGTTTTGAATGCTCCCTGTGCTTCAATTAATTTGTTTATTTCAAGCCTTTTACTATCAATTTTTTTCGCTAATTGCTCCATTATTTCATGGGTATGATGTAGATCGCTCATGACTATGTGAGTTTGATTCTTAACAATCTGAGTTATAACACGTTGATAATCATATAATCTATCAATTTCCCTGTCAAAATACTCGGCTTCCTCCATGTTCAGTGTACCAAACAAGGAACGACTTAAAGAACCCACGAATCCAAGCGGTACGCTTCGGCGAGTTATTGTTTTCGGAGGTTTTGATAATTTCGAAGGCGGCGTGATGATTTCAGAGATTAGTTGTTCTGCTTCCTTGTGCAGGTGCATGACCTCGGTCACTCTACCCCTCAAATACCCTATTCTTAATAGCGAGGTACAGTCTGTTTTAACTACAAGTGATATACAATTTTGATAAACATTTTCCAAAGTTTCGTTCTCGTGTTCCCAACTTTTGCTAATATTTTGGATGTCAATGAATAACGCTACACGCCAATCCGCTCTCGCAAATTCTACGCCGCTTCCCCTTTCGTAGTACAGTCCCGGATTAGCAGGCATCCGTGTGATACGGTAGTCTTTCATGTCGTTATCGGGCTCTTCCATAGGTTTACTCATGGTCACTAGACATGCCCAGGTAACTACCAAATTTAATCGAATTAGCCGTGAGCCGCCCATTCTTTTCCTTAATCCAATATTAATTTATCCGGGTGCTTCGTAAAAAGTTTTCCCTTGTCGTCCTCCAATACAATGCCTCTTCCCTCCAAGGCTCCAACAATCCTGTATGGACCATGGTAGCGTTCACCAAATTTTCCTCTTTTTGGTTGGACCAGGACACGTGCCATATCCCCCACCTTTCCTTTAAACGGACGTGTCGATTTATCGTAATATAATTTAGACTTTTCCTTAGCTTTGATCAAATTGTTCCCAGCTAATGTTTGCATTTCGGAAAGGTGTATTATTAGGTCTTGCAAGTATGAATTATATACGGGTAGATTTTCGTTTTCGTCTTGAAAGGAATTTGGACAACGAGCTATTCTTCCGAATACTAACTCGTATGGCGTAAAATTAGTGGCTTCATGAACCGAGGTATTGTATGAAAACATTGCAAAAGGTACCAAACGATCCCAATCGTCATAGTCTTTGATATAATGACTGATATATTCTGTTAATACTATATGACTTCGTTCTAAAGCTCCATTTGTTTGAGGTCTATATCCCGATGTACTAACATGATGAATTTTGAAAATCGTTGCCAGCTGTTGCATTAATTTATTGATGAAACTAGTACCCCTATCGGTTAAAATCACTCGAGGCGCCCCATATTGTAATATTAAATTTGTTGTTAATGCATGTGCTACTGTTTCCGCCTTAATGTCAGGAATAGGAACAGCTATGCAGTATTTGGTTAAATTGTCCTGCATAGTGAGGATATGACGGTTTCCCGATGATGTCGGAAGAGGTCCTACAGTGTCCAGAGCTATCTTATCAAAAGGCTCAATCGAGGTGTCAGTAATTAACATAGGTTCCCGAGTTTTTGCTCTTACTAACTTTTTACTCTTACAGCTATTACAAGTGCGGATAAAATTTTGGACGTCATTTCGTAGTCCTGGCCAGTAAAACTTTTCCCTAATTCTAAGATAGGTTTTCGTCACTCCCTTATGTCCGCCAATTAATCCTTCGTGAAATTCTGAGATAATATTCTGACGTATGGATTCCGGAGGGACTCGAATATTCCCAGAACAAATAATTACTTTAATTCCGCTGTCTTCGAAGATGCGCGTTAGTAAAGATGCTAATGTATCGTGAGGAAGTTTATCTAAAAAATCGCCTGATTGTGAAATTCTAAAGGACTGCACATTGGATTTAATTAGTATATTCTTTAGATTCAGTAAGCCTGATGTTAAGTTCCCTACACAAATTTTATCTCCATGAAATTGTTTTATTATTATGCTAAAGATCTTGTGTTTTCCTCGTTCCGTAATCAATACTTGCCCTAATTTTGGTTTTGCCAGTTTCATATCATTTGTATTGATGATATCTAAATCAGATAACAAGTTACCAATTGGCGTTACTATTTCGCAATCCGTTGACATAAAATGAACATAATGGGAACGAGAGTACGTTAAATTTTCCCTTGTCATGGTTACAGTTTCACTATCCTCGGGTGATAATTCAGAAAAATCTATTGGTTTGGCGGTTTCTATATCCGGTGGTATATCTTCAGTTATCGTTATACCAGTTGAATGAGAATTTTGTGAATTTTGGGGTATGATTCGTCGAGGAATGGGTATATTCGATTTTAGAGGAGTTTTCCCTCCTTCCTTAGAAGATCGTTTACTTAAATGGTCTGGAAAAGGTGTGGAAAGTGCCAATGGTCTGGTTGTTGAAACAGGTGAGGGTATGGTAGTTTGATAGGTAGGTTTGACGATTGCTGAGCTATTCGAGGAAGGGGTTATATTCAATTCTGTATCATCCGGGATAACTTTAAGTGAAGGTGCTTGTAACGCGAATTTGCTAGCGGGAAAAGTGCCTCTCGAATTTCGTATCAAATCTTCGACTTTTTGACTTCGGACAGCTTCCTCCTCAGTTCCATCATCGGAAGAGTCAGGCTCATCCGAAACTGCTTCTACGGGTTCTGAAACTATGTCTTCTCGAAACTCTATTGGTTCTTCTTCATCAACCACGTGACTGATACCTCTTTCTCGCATAGATTCATCAAACCTTCTGAAAGATTCTTGAAGGTCCTTTAATTCGATAGAATAATCTGATGTTTTATCAGGTTCATCTGCTATGATGTCCTGTACTTGTGATGGATTAACAACGACGGCGGTTTCCTCCTCTGGAACACTAGGATTTTCCAATATCCGTGTTTCAGGATAGTATTCCAGATTAGGAAAAACACTCTTTCGCTGTCTGAGAATCGGAGGATCATAAATAGACGATCCTTTATCCAGAGAAGTGAAGGTTTCCAATGACGTAGAAGGTTCGGTTATTGCTATGCTAGGAGGTTCGGATAATTTTGAATGTCCTGCTATTGATTGTTTGGAAGGCTGTGGTAATTTGGAGCGAGTTCTAGTGGCAATAGCACTCTGATCAAGTATTGTTGGTGGTTTTACTCTTGTCCTTGTACCTAATGTTTTTCCTGGTTTTGGAATTTTTGATTGACTCTCGGGTTTTGACTGAGACACTGAAGGTGTAGGCGAGTCGCTAGTCTTCTCACCTCCTTTGAGTGGAAACAATTGTTTCTTTTCTATTTTTGTGCCTTCATCCGAATCATCTGAGGATTCCGTCAAAGTTTCATCAACCGGATTTCGCGATAACGCGTCTGCATTTGTATTTAATTTACCAGACTTGTGAACGAACTCGTATTCATAATCTCGCAATTTCAATCTCCATCTTACTAATCTCTGACCAGGATCATTAATGGAATTTATCCACCTCAAGGGCTCATGATCACTAACTAAAGTAAATTTACGTCCATAAAGATAAGGTCGGAAATGTAGCACTGCATATAGTATCGCTAAACACTCTTTCTCGGTAGTAGAATAATTTTGTTCGGGTTTTATTAACATTCTGGACAAGTATGCTATAGGTAAATCGTGACCGTCTTTCTCCTGGCTCAAGATTGCACCAATTGCGTAATCGGATGCATCTGTTGTTAGAGTAAATGGCTTTTTAAAATCTGGATATTGCAGTATTGGTCGAGTGCATAGCGCTTTTCGTAATTTCCTGAAGCTTTCTTTTTGTTCTTTACCCCAGACAAATTTAGCATTCTTTTTCAATAGTTCGGATAATGGTTTTGCCATAGTCGAAAAATCCTTTATAAAACGTCTATAATAACCCGCAAGACCCAAGAATTGCCTAATATTTTTAGGATTTTGAGGACGAGGAAAATTCTTCACGGCCCTGATCTTGTTGGGGTCGGGTTTGACTCCGTCCTGCCCGATGATATGACCTAAATAAGCTACTTCTGTTCTCAAAAATTCGCATTTACTGGGTTGAAGTGACAACTTGGCATCCGCCAATCTATTAAATAAACGATGAATTTTCTTTCTGTGGTCTTCTAAATTTTTAGTGTAAACCACTATATCATCCAGATATACGAAAATTTCTGTTCCTTGCAATCCACGCAACACCTGGTCCATTAATCTCTGAAACGTTGCCGGAGCGTTCTTAAGACCTTCCGGCATGCGTTTATACTGGTAATGACCGTTTGGTGTCGAGAAAGCCGTCTTTACACTATCTGCCGGATCCATTTCGATTTGTTGAAAACCACTAGCTAGGTCAAATATCGAAAAATAACGCGCCTCTCCTAATTGGTCTAATATATCCGTAATGTTCGGTAATGGGTAAGCATCTCCAATCGTTTTTTCGTTCAATTTACGGAAATCTATCACTATTCGCCACCGTAGGTTGCCATCTGGGTCAGGTTTCTTTGGCACGATCAAAAGTGGAGAGTTAAATGGAGAACTTGAAAATTCTATTATTCCTTTACTTAATTTGGCCGAAATTTGTTTAGCTATTTCTTCTTTATGTACTGGGGGAAATCTATACCGTTGCGTATCTATTGGGGCATCATTGGCCGTAGGAATTTTATGTTTTATATTCGGTGTGGCTTGCAAATTATCACCGGGCAAATGAAATATTTCAGGAAATTCCTCAACAAGATCAATCACGTGTCTTACCTCTTCTTCATTCAAATGAGACAGACGTAATCTTTTTACTACTTCATCTACTCGGTTCGTTACAATTTCTGAGGATTCTGAATCCGAATCAAAATTTTCCTCCTCTGGCAAGCTATAGGGCTCAAATGGAATTAGTTCCTGTGGTGAAATTTCGATATCAACATCCTCTGTCAATGTGTTAATTGCTAGGACATGGCACTTGCCCTGATCATTTACTGATACAACGGCTTCGCCGATATAAACTCCGTTTATTGTATCGATCTTTGGTAAATATCCCTCTTTCAAATCGCTATTTATGACATCGATGGCAATTGGCTGTCTGCCTCGAGCACTAATTCGTAAAATGCGAGGTTTACTATTCAACCGTTTTTTTGTTAAAGGTTCCTCCCCCACAAAACGTATAGGTCTAATTGGATCTGACTGAGTAACCAATGTGTTATGGGCAAATGATATCTCCGCTTGTTCCTGTCTTAAAAATTCCTTTCCTAATATTCCGTCAGCTCGTATCGGAAAACAAGATTTTACAACGTGAAATCTAATCGGTTCTGATTGCAACGTGATGAAAGTGGTTCCTAATGTTTCTGATGTTCCCGGCGTGATTCCTGAAAGAGTTGCCGATTCGTCAAGTGCCACGATTGCATCATCTAATAGTGCGTCTAATTTAATTACATTAATATCTGCCCCTGTATCTACCAAGAAATGTGCATGCCCGGACCGCAATTTGTTTCCGGACATCTTAACTACAGGGGATTCAGTATTTACGGTTAACATTACTGAGCTCGCTTTAGATTTCTCGCGGTTGTGTGACGCTCTGTTGACGCAGGACTCATCGCCGCGTCTCCGTGACGAGTCGTCTGTGAGTTTAAATTATTGCTGTCGGTAGTTGAATTAATTTTACTCGGATGTGGCGAAGGTGGTCTATTCGAATATGGCGAGCTTGGTCTACTCGATGCGTTTGGTGGTCTATTATTCAAATCATGAGGGTATGCTGAATAAGGTGGATAATATGGAGGAAATGGAGCCATATGAGGATAATAATAAGGTGGATAAAATGGATAGGTTGGATGCCCTTGATGATCGTATCGTTGGCGATCCGAGTATCGAGGATAATTTGTGTATTATGATTGAGTAGGTTTAGGTGATTTTAATTTAACATCCTTTGTATCTATTGGATTTGGGGATGGCGATCGCGAACGATTTCCTTCACGTCTGGTTATTGAATAATTCTGGTAGTGTCTCGAAGTGCCATGATTAGCGGAATTCGAATACGATGGAGAAACTGATCTTGAATTTGATGAATAATTATTTTCCGCGAACGTTACCCGCGAAGTTTCACCGGACGGTAATATTCCAGATCTGATTTTGATTTCCGCCCGACGCGCAAATTTTAATGCATCTTCCAGGTTTTTGGGATCACGTGCGTCTACCGCTCGCGTGATTTCATCGGGCAACCCTCGAATGAACGCTTCCAGGGTTACTTCTTTAATTGGTTCCAACATTTGTCCCGCATTTTCGGGATATTTATCTTCTAAAACTGTTTTAGCGCCATTAAATAGAATATTTAACCGGTCATGGAAATCGTTAACAGTTTCACCACTCTTCATCCTAATATTTTCGATTTCATGATGATAATCAGGATAGGTTTTATCTGATCCGAATCTGGCCTTTAAATGTTTTATCAATTCATCCAAATTATTGAACGTCTTGCCCCAAGTGCTATCTCTAGCTGTCTTTTGCAATTTACCTAGCACTGCTTTTAAGAACGAAGATTCTAACGCGGGAGGAACAAAGACTGCGCCATTTCTAATATCTTGTATAAAGTTTTTTAAAGGTATGTTTTTACCATCGTAGAACGGAATGTTTAAAGTACTGTGCTGAAGGGTAAAGCACTCCGCCATCGATGTCATCATAGCGTTCGAAACGTTTAAATCGGTATTATTTCCAGAAACATTCGCGTTCGTGCCCGAAGCACTAGTTCGTCCCGTTTCCGGCATTTTGAGTATGAAGTTTACTAACACAAGATCACACACAAAATTGGTAAAGATGCAATATTCTATGTATAAAAATTAGAAAAACGAATGATATTGTTTTCAAAATATAGTCTTGAACGCCACCAATTTGTCCCACAATTGAACGTTACACTAGAGCCTTTTAAGAATTTTATACAAAACAAAATAAGGTAATTTCATCGCTTCGTGAGATAAACAATCACTCAATGCACGATCTTGACATCCCACCGCTGCCACCAGTTCTGTAACGCGGTTACTAGGTAAACGTGGAATTCGAGTAATTAGTATCCAAATCGGTCTAATCGGAAGAATGTTATGCGCGTTACAGTGCAAATTATTAATTAGTAATTTATAGAATTTTGTTTGGTATCGGGATTCCAAGATCTAGTCCTATACAGGTCCCGCACTGAGTTACTATGAAAGATGGATATCTATGTTACGGAAGGTTTAACAATAACTAACCTTTTACTCTTATGTAAGGTTCAAGTGTGAATTTATTACTTTTTATTCTTTTTCTCGTTCTGGCGGCGTTAAGAAGGCTAAAGAGCCGAGGGTAATCCCAAAATATTGGCTAAAGCCAATATTGACTCTCCGTTACCTCCGCATTCGCCAGTTGGCAATAGAGCACATAATATAATTTGTTTTACATGAGTTTACGCTCGCCAATCGTTATTCTGTTTACAATTCTTTAAGGAAAAGAAATGCGCACTCACCCGCTATATCGTTTTATCTGTTACTATGTTTGAAATTCCTTTTCGACTGCTCTATGAAAGACCTTTTCTGTGCCTGAGAAAAGAAAGTCACACTCACACACACACGATATTGGCAATCACGAATAAAAGCGATAAATAAAATATAATAGAACTCATAGCACAAAAGGGGTTGGATCTAACAGAAGGCTGATCCCAACGCATATAGAAAATTAACGAAGGTTATGAACTATATATAAAACGCAGATTTATAAAATTGAAAATAAAAAAACACGATGAAGTTAACAACACTTTTTAACGTGGAAAGAATGAGTCCATTCACTATAAACGTTGGAATCTCTGGCTCGAAACGGAACTTGAGTTAAGATAAAATAAATTACGATCCACGGACACCTTGTCACGCTCTCCGCGACTGTACGACAAAGAGTGACTTCAGCTTCGCGCCCCCGAGAGCGTCCGGCCGCGAGGCCCGCTCAGAAAAGCTGACGCCGCAGTCACAATCATGCCCCAGCAACCTATGCATGGTGTCATTAGGTGTTCTCACCTTCACCCCTTCATACTCTACATTTATGGGCTACCGGCGCCGAACATGGTACTCTCGTCCTCACACATTCTTACACTCAGATCACTCCTCCACATTGACGCGACGATTCGACGGTCGGAAATGCGCTCGATGAGGTTTCACCAGAATGCTAAATGCATTGTCGAGACGCACCTCCGCCGCTTACATTTAGCCAATGTCGCGAGATGTGAGAACCGCTGCTCATTTTTGAACGAACTACCGAGAACCACGTTGATGCCTCAGCACAGTCCCACGCTCAGGGTGCAGAGCGGCGACCAAACGTCGCGACGACGACGTTCCAAGTACCGAGTATTCGTTTACAATGATAAAATATAGTAAGCAGAAGTGCGTTCGATAAGGGATTTCCCAGAACGCATAACGTTGTCAAAGCACTCCGCCCACTAGCAAAAGAGAAAAGAAAAACAACTAAAGATTTTAAAAATTTTGAAGTTTCGGGACGTAACACAGTTAACGATGCAGACGAAGAGAATTATTTCAACAGCTGAAAGAGAAAGTAACTCTGCTGCACGAGCAAATGAAATAAGCACATTTTCATATATATGTATACATATAATAAATTTTTTATTTTATATATATATATATATATATAAAATAAAAAATTTATTTCTTTAAAATTATTATAATATTTATGTTATTATATAAATATATTATGGGGATTATTTTTATTACTGACGGCCCCCACGGCCCTGGTAATAATATGATATTAAAAATTATTTGAAGCCATTCCCTATGGAAATTATCTTTGTAAAAAGAAATGAGATCCCCATAAAAACTTCAAAAAAGTAAAAAAATTACGCCAAGTACATGAAATCAAATAAATCACAAAAAATAGAAGATAATATAATATTAAAAATTATCTGAAGTCATTCCCTATGCAATTTATCTTTGTAAAAAGAAGTGATATCCCCATAAAAAACTTTAAAAAAGTAACAAAATTACGCCAAGTACACGACATCAAATAAATCACAAAAAATAGAAGATAATTGCAAAATAAAAAAAAGATGGGAAATCAAAATGTGCTGCAAGTACATAAAGGTGCTTTCTTCCCGCAGCCTGCAAAGCCGACACTGTGTAACGCAATGTAAGATTCGGTGCTTTCCAACTGCGCTTAATAATATGAAACAGATATATTTTTATAGAAATAAATATTTCAATACCAATAAATATTTTATTCAAAATACTTGGCGCTGCAAAACAGAAAAAATGTTAATTGTCTTATTAATAGTAAATTAATAATTTACAATAACTCACTTACAATCTAAAATACATTACGAACGCACACACCAGAAAAAAAAAAGAAAAAGATTAATGCAATTTATACATATTTATTCAATTTAGCAACCCCAATTCGAGGCGCAACGCCAAGTATTTTGAATAAAATATTTATTGGTATTGAAATATTTATTTCTATAAAAATATATCTGCTTAATATTATTAAGCGCAGTTGGAAAGCACCGAATCTTACATTGCGTTACACAGTGTCCCCTTTGCACGCTGCGGGAAAGCACCTTTATGTACTTGCAGTGTCACGTCTCGGGTGAGGTCTTTAGGAACGATGACTATGGGGAAGGAGAAGACCAGGCGCGAATCTAAAATCCAGCACTCTGGGGATTTTGAGGGAACCCAGGCGCGAATATTAAATCCGTCACACTGAGGGTTTGAGAGGAAGACCAGGCGCGAATATAAAATCCGTCACACTGAGGGTTTGAGAGGAACTTAGGCACGAATATTAAATCCGTCACTCTGAGGGTTTTGAGGGAGGACCCGGCGCGAATATTAAATCCGTCACACTGAGGGTTTGAGAGGAAGACCAGGCGCGAATATTAGATCCGTCACTCTGAGGGTACTTTGAAGGAACTTGGGCGCGAATATTAAATCCGTCACTCTAAGAATTCTGGAGGATATCAGGCGCGAATCTTTAATCCAACACTCTGTAACGAGTTAGAACCGGTGGGACGCGAGTCTTCCCCCACCACGCGCGCCTAGCGCGGCCCACCGCTACCGAGCGCGGCCGCGAGATGGCTGCGCGCCGAGCGGCGCTCTCGCTCGCGAAGTTCGCGCGCGACCGCCTATAAGCCGGCGCGATGGGCCCATGAGCCAGAGTTTACCACGAGCGGTACATGCGAACTATAGCACTCTCCCAAAGATTTCCTGTATAACCAGGCTGCATCTTTGCGTATTTTTGACTCCTATTACCTCCACGGCTCCCAAAGGAACGCGAGTACGCCGACCTTTGGACGCAGGTCGATATCCGCTGTCAATCTTAGGGACAAGATTCGCTTGCCCCGGAGGACATCCCATAGCCTCCGTATCTTCCGCGGGTTTTACCCACTGGACGATCGGACTCAAGGTTTCCCGGTCAGGGTCATTGGTGGAGACCACAGCCAAGGCACCAGAACGACCACTGCCCCCATTCCTTACCTTACCGCCGAACCGTTCGAGCCTTCGAATCCACGACGCGACCGACGCGACCGACGCGAACGACGCGAACGACACGAACGACACCGTAGGCTAAGATTTAGATTAAGCCGCACAGACCCTGTAAGCCAGCTGGACCTGGCCGGGACATTTGTACACGCGCTAGTTTTACCAATAAAGCCCGTTTGACCCTCGATACCTGAGTCAATCACTCGACGGCCCTGGACACCCGGTCTGAGCCGGCATAATCGCGGTTTCTCCACCGCACACCGAGTAACCTCCACGAGGAGAGGTTACATTTGGCGCCCGAACAGGGACATACAGTTCCACGGAGGACGAGTGAATGACCGGAGTCTCCTGGGTATACGGGCTACCGAAGGCCAAACGCGCCGAGTGGGCCAAAGAGCACGGGCTCAACGATACGGGAGATCTCGACACACTGCGTGCACGCGTCGTAGCACATCTACGAGAAACCATCATGACGGGGCACAAGGATGGTGCACCAGCCGAACCCACGGCTGGAGGGAGCCACGAAGAAACAGAGGTACCCGCCACACCCAACCCCTCCGAGACGCCGTTGGTCAGTTTCTCCCCCGAAACCAAGGAGAAAGCTAGACCAACGGGTGACAATTACCCACCCCCCGCCCAAGGCATGATGGACAGGGTACGAAGGTGGGGAGGCCACTACGACGGAGGGAAGGGCGCGGAAGAGTTCCTGGAGCAACTAGAAGACCTCCAGGACAGCTATGAGGTCAACCCCGAGCAAATTCAGAGATGCCTCACGACAATTCTGGAAGGCACGGCACTCGAGTGGTACCGCGTGGAAAAGAAACACCTCCCAACATGGGAGGCGTTCATGCGGGCCTTCAAACGGCGGTTCATGCCAAGGCAAAGGCAACATGAACTAGAAAAGGCCATCCACAAGCGCCTGCAACAACCCACCGAAACCGCCGCTGATTTTGCCTCCTCGATACGGCTTCTAATGCACCGACACGGAAATATGTCCGAAGAGAGCCAACTCGAGTGGGTTTACTCCAACCTACGCCCGGAGTACCGCCTCTTTATCCATCGAGCGGACTTTCAAACATTACCCGACCTCCTCGACCTAACCACAGACCATGAGCGGGTCCGACAGGAAGAGGCCGCCCAAGCCCCGCCCCAACCCGCCATCCGACTCAATGAGGTCGGCGACCGATACGCCCGCGACGAATGCTGCTGGAACTGCGGACAGTGAGGCCACCAGCGACGGGATTGTCGGCGCCCGACCAAACGCTTTTGCAGCCACTGCGGCCAGGAAGGCCGCCTCAGTCGCGAATGCGGATGCACCGCAGCGTCGGGAAACGACGCCGGGACCGGCGGAAGAGGCTACGGCCGGTCCCCCCAACCCCAACTGCCACCACCACGACCTCTGCTCCAACTGCAACTCCCCCGGCCGCGACAGAGGTAGGCAAAGACAGCCGGCCATTCCTGCCAGTGCAAATCCACGGTCGGTGGTTCCAAGCCCTGGTAGACACCGGAGCGTCACTGTCCTACGTCAACCGGGCAGTGGCAGACTGGTGTCACTAACACGGCAACCATTGCACCCCCACGGATAGGTGGGCCCAATTAGCGAACGGAGCCACCGTACCACTGGAGGAGGAACTGGAAATCACGGCACACGTAGGAGACTGTGTCCTAACTCTCCCGTGTGCGGTCCTCCCTAACCTAACACAGGATGTGTTGTTGGGGATAGACGCCCTCCGGACCCTCGGGTTCACGATACAGGTCCGGAGGAAACAATGGACGCCGGCATATGAGGCCGCCACCATCGAAAGAACGCTCGGCCTACAAGAGTGTACCCCCGAGCAAGCACGACAACTCGAAACCTTCCTCGCACAGGAGCTGCCACCCTTCGAGCGACTGCCGGGGCGGAAGCACATGGCAACGCATCGCCTCCGGTTGAAAGCCGGTGCAGAACCAATAAAGCACCGGTACACCCCGCGTAACCCGGCCATACAGGCCATCATCGATGAGGAAGTCACGCGGATGCTCGCGGAGGGAGTAATCGAACCATCCAACAGCCCATGGAGCTCCTCCGTGGTCATCGTCCGGAAGAAAAATGGCAAGAAGAGGTTCTGCATTGACTTTCGCCGGGTCAACGAGGCCACGGAAAAAGACGCGTACCCACTGCCCCAGGTCAGGCTACACTGGAGAAACTGCGACAAGCCCGATTCATCTCCACCCTGGACCTGACTAACGGGTACTGGCAAGTGCCCCTCGATCCCGAAAGTCGTCCAATCACCGCCTTCACCGTGCCGGGACGAGGCCTCTTTCAGTTCCGAGTGATGCCGTTCGGACTACACTCCGCCCCAGCGACTTTCCAACGCCTCCTGGACCAGGTTATCGGTCCCCGGCTAGAACCTAGAGCGTTCGCATACGTCGACGACATCATCGTGCTCGGGGCGACGTTCGAGGAACACATCGATAACCTGAGGGAGGTGCTACAGCGACTGAGGGCGGCGGACCTGAAACTAAATCAGGAAAAATGCCAGTTCTGCCGCCCTAAACTGCAGTACCTGGGGCACACCATCACCAGCGAAGGCGTGGCCACCGACCCCGAAAAAGTACAGGCCATCGCCCGGATTTGACGCTCTCCGTCAACTGCTGGCCACCGCCCCCACCCTGACGTGCCCGGACTTCAGCCAGCCGTTCACTCTCCAGACCGACGCGAGTAACGAAGGCCTCGGGGCCGTACTCACGCAGAATATAGGCGGAGAGGAACGTGTAATAGCGTACTACGCAAGTCACACGCTCAACCCCGCGGAGCGCAACTACTCGGTGACGGAAAAGGAATGTCTCGCGGTAGTATGGGGCGTCCGGAAAATGCGACCATATCTGGAGGGATATCGTTTCACCGTCCTCACCGATCACCAGTCCCTCAAGTGGCTACACACGATGGACAACCCTTCCGGCCGGTTGGCCCGGTGGGGCCTGGAGCTCCAACAATACGACTACGAGCTCCAGTACCACCGAGGAACCAGCAACGTCGTAGCAGACGCCCTCTCCCGACAACCAGAGGAAGAATCAAACCCCCTCCCCGAGGAAGTCGACAGCGTGGAGACGCCCACTGGGTGCGCGTGGTACGATAAGATGAGGGCCGCCGCCCAGGACGAGCCACATCGCTACCCGGAGTACCGCGTAATAGGAGGGAAGCTATACTGGCACATTTCGGACACCCACGGTCCCCGATCAGAGGCGGAATGGAGGATGTGCGTTCCCCAACCCCTCCGAGAAGCGGTACTCCTAGAGACGCACGACGCCCCTACCGCGGGCCACCTGGGCGCCCGCAAAACCGCGGCCCGACTGACGCAACAGTATTTCTGGCCCGGAATGGTCCGCGACGCAACTCGGCACGTCCAGCGCTGCCAGAAGTGCCTGGAGCACAAGGTGCTCCAGCAGGCACCCGCAGGGGGCAGGCAGACGACACCGGCGGCGAACCCCTGGGACGTAGTGGCAGTCGATCTGGTATGACCCCTGCCACGGTCAGCAAAAGGCTTCACCATGCTGGCCGTGATGCAGGGCAAGTTTACCAAGTGGGTCGAACTCCAACCGCTACGACAGGCCACCGCCCCAGCCGTCACCAGGGCCTTCAAGGAGAGGATAGTCCTCCGTTTCGGCTGCCCCAGATGCGTGATCTCGGACAACGGGAGGCAGTACGAAAGCAAGGACTTCACAGAGATGCTCCGGGGGTACGGGATCGAGCATCGCCAAACCCCCCCGTACACCCCTCAATGCAACCCCGTCGAATGAGTCAACAGGGTCATTAAAACAATGATTGCTCAGTTGACCGACGGGAACCATCGGGATTGGGACAAATGGCTGCCCGAGGTGAGTTTTGCATACAACTCCGCCCGTCACGACGCCACGGGATACTCGCCAGCTTACCTCAACTACGGAAGAGAGCCAGCCAACCACGGAAATCGCCGAGGAGGATAATGAAGACCCGCACGGCACGCGATCCGAGGACCTGGACCGCCTAAGGGAGGCCATCCGTCTCGCCCGCCACGCCCAAGCCCTGGCCACAGAGGCCCAGAAAAAGGCCTACAACCTCCGCCGGCGGGACTGGCGGCCACGCCTCGGAGAGTCCGTCATGCTCCGAGAGCATTCCCAATCCTCCGCCGAGAAAAATTTCGCGGCCAAATTAGCGCCCAAATACTCCGGCCCACACAAAGTGCGAGAATACGTCAGACCGAACCTGGTCGTTCTGCGGTACGGGCGTAAGACGAAGAGGGCGCATATCCAGGACCTCAAGCCCTGCGGGGGGAAGGAGGAAGATTCTCCGACCACAGGGCCCCGTACTGACCCGACCGCGGATACTGCCGCGGAAGTAAACAACGATACAACCACGAGACACTCCCGTACAGCCGTAGCCGCCGATCGCCGATCCCAGGGGGCCACGGCGATAAGCAATACGGTACAGGATTCTCGCTGGCGAAATTGTCGCCAGGACATAGATAAGGCCGCGAAGCGACTTGCCAAACAAAAGCAAGCCAGCTTGCGACGCCGAATCATGCCCGTAAGAAGGCGAATTGCACACGACGCGATTCAGGAGGCGGCAATACCGATAATTCACCACCCCGAGAATCGGCCCATGGAGTGCCAAGTGAGAAGGAGAGTGGAAGCGCCTTTAGCGCCCACAGCCAAAAGGCGTTTGGAGTTCGGCGGACCTCCCCCGCCGGCGAGAGGGCCACCCCAGAGGTCACACCCACCACCAAGGGCCACAACAACCACCTCCAGGACGGTGGCGATCGTGGAGGCAGTCGAGCGGAGCCAACTACCTCCACCGATGGTTCCTCAGCCAGCCCGCCCAAACCCAAGGGTAATGGAGGACCACCGCCTGACACCGCAGGAAGGAATAGGGTCGTCACTCCTGGCGACCCTCCTGCAGGCGCCACCACCGCCGTGGCCCGCAATGGCCACAACGCTCCAACAGCCACCGACGATACCGCTGCCGCTACAGGCGCAGCCACGCTGCAGGACGCAGCCACCGACCCGCCCACCAGCGCCGCCGCAACAGGCGCCGCCACGCAGGACGCAGCCCCCCACCCGACCACCAGCGCCACGACAGCCGCCACCAACATCACAACCGCCACAGCCAAGAGCGCCGCCACAACAGGCCCCCCCGACACGGCTCGTCCAGATGGAGGAGCCACCAAAGTCGCAACCCCTACTTCCCCTTTGCCCCCCGGCCCCGATGGAAGCGCAACGCCGGACACCAGCACCCGCCGCCACAGCCACGTCCTCCAGCCATGCCCCAGCCAGGCCCTCCACCCCAGCCACGTCCCCGGGACCCCCCTGGCGACTAACCCCCGACCCTCCGGAGCTACGGGTCGACGTCCCAGCACTCCGCGAGGGCCAGAAGTTCCGGGTGCCCACTCCAGGGGGGTACCTGGAATTCAAGATGCTGCGGAGGCAGCAGCTCCGGGTCCGGTTCGGCCCCGCGCCTCAGCCGGGAGGCGGGCCCTCCGACGCGCCGGGCAATTAATTTTAAGTTTGTTCAAAGGTGGTGGGTAGTACATAAGTTTGTAAATAGTAGATGTAAGTCACCTTGTAAATATTAGTAAGTAAGCACATATATATAAAACAAAGACAGGGGAAGACCGCGTCCTCCGAGGGAGGGGGGGGGGAGATGTAACGAGTTAGAACCGGTGGGACGCGAGTCTTCCCCCACCACGCGCGCCTAGCACGGCCCGCCGCTACCGAGCGCGGCCGCGAGATGGCTGCGCGCCGAGCGGCGCTATCGCTCGCGAAGTTCGCGCGCGACCGCCTATAAGCCGGCGCGATGGGCCTATGAGCCAGAGTCTACCACGAGCGGTACATGCGAACGATAGCACTCTCCCAAAGATTTCCTGTATAACCAGGCTGCATTTTTGCGTATTTTTGACTCCTATTACCTCCACGGCTCCCAAAGGAACGCGAGTGCGCCGACCTTTGGACGCAGGTCGATATCCGCTGTCAATCTTAGGGACAAGCTTCGCTTGCCCCGCAGGACATCCCATAGCCTCCGTATCTTCCGCGGGTTTTACCCACTGGACGATCGGACTCAAGGTTTCCCGGTCAGGGCCATTGGTGGAGACCACAGCCAAGGCACCAGAACGACCACTGCCCCCACTCCTTATCTTACCGCCGAACCGCTCGAGCCTTCGAACTCCACGACGCGACCGACGCGAACGACGCGAACGACACCGTAGGCTAAGATTTAGATTAAGCCGCACAGACCCTGTAAGCCAGCTGGACCTGGCCGGGACATTTGTACACGCGCTAGTTTTACCAATAAAGCCCGTTTGACCCTCGATACCTGAGTCAATCACTCGACGGCCCTGGACACCCGGTCTGAGCCGGCATAATCGCGGTTCCTCCACCGCACACCGAGTAACCTCCACGAGGAGAGGTTACAACTCTAATCGACCAGGGAAGGTTTTAAAGCGAATTAGTATCTGAGGGACACCCGTTAGAGCACTTTGTTTTGTTTTGGTGGATTTTAACGTTGCACTTAACTAGAAGAAATATTTCCGAGAAATATGTCTAGACATATGGCTGTACGCGGCCTAGGCAAAAGTACGCCGTGTAAACACTATAAGAAACTCTATGCTCGGGTATCGCGAGCCGAAATCAGCTGTTGCACCGATTTGTTTTGGTTTGGTGGCTTTCGTAGCTGGAGGATCTTTATAATGATTTGAAACGTTATTTTAGAAACAAGAGCGGTTGTTTATTCTTAAAGTATTTAAGAAAGTATTTATAAGGATGCGTTGGACATTTAGCATCAGCACAGAGACATTTATATAAATGGTTATCAAATAAGTAATATTTATATGAATATGAAACATATGAATGTTAGCAATAGAAGATTATAATGTATACGATATGTGACTAGCGATAATAGTTAGTAAAAGCACTGAGTATAAGATAATAAAGCAATAAGCATGAGCAAAAGTATAAGATAATAAAGCAATAAGAATGAGCAAAAGTATAAGATAATAAAGCCAAACAATACGATAATAACGCAATAAACATAAGCAAAATTATGGTATGAGAATGATGTACAGTAGATAAGTAATAAATGTCGCTTACAGTAGATGTTTGTAGATATAGAATAATTCGTTGAACACTGAATTTAACGTCGTGGTATTTTAACAGTTGTTAAATGTTGCAAGATCAACGAGGCACTTCGCGGGAGTGATTTCCGTAGAAGAGGTCTCTGGCCGTTTTGGGCCTTGTATTTATACTATTTTCGGGATTGTTAGGGGTGAAGAGTGTGCGCGGTATGCACCTTGACTGATCTTCGAGATGCGACGCATTACAACTTATTAATAGTTTTGTGTTTAGGGGTTTTATGTGGCCTTGTCTTGTACTGATAATGGGTGAAGGGTATGTGCGGTGTGCTCCATGGCACGTACGCCAAATGTGCGTCGCAGTAACGATCACGTGTTGATCATGAAGGTAAATATGCGTCGCATTTACATTATAAATAGATTTAGTTTTCAGGGGTTTTTACATATAGGCTTTCGAGGTGGAATACTCAACCCATTTGGTGGAGTTTAGGAGGTCGTATCGGAAAGGGGTAAACGGGGTACTGACTTCTTTGGTCATAGAGAGGGCGTGAGACGTAGTCTCGATTAGAGAGAGGGTTTTAAGGACGAGGGATTTGTTTAAAGTAGATTTGGAGGTCGTAGTTGACCATCTTGAGATGGGGACCGCTAAGGTACATCGCCAAGGTGATCAGGAATCTGGATTGACCGTTTCGAGATGGGGACCGCTAAGGTGCATCGTCCAAACGGTCAGTTGGGTTTGAAAAAGGGGTAAGGCTTAAGTATGAGGGTTTTTGATGGAGTTATGTTGATTGATTTGCAAGGAATGGTGTTGTAATACCGCGCGAAAAATAGTGGGACATCACATGCAGCACATTTTGATTTCGCATCTATTTTTTATTTTGCAATTATCTTCTATTTTTTGTGATTTATATGATCTCGTGTACTTGGCGTAATTTTTTTACTGTTTTGAAGTTTAAATATATAAACGGCATACCCTATCCGAACTCCTTATGACGCCATCGCGCTGTGTATACGTTAGTTGTAGTTCGAACGAATCTTCAAAATTTTCTCGCCCTTACACGGTCGCTATACTACACCTACGATTCATATAAACATACCCGCACGCGTGCCCAAAGTACCTTAAACATCCAACAGGTGGCGCCAAAACGAAATGCGCGGGACGCCATTTTGAAAAATTTCAAATCCCCCCCTCTCCTGTGACGTCATCCCCTCATCCACGAACTCGGCACCCCCTCCCCTCCCCACCCCTCTCGCCCTCGCCGAAGAGCGCGCGGTACCCCACCCCCCACCCCCTCGCCCTCGCCGAAGAGCGCGCGGTACCACCCCCCCCCCCAGCCGCGCCTCACCCCTCGAGCACCATGGTCCAGAACTCTCCTAGCCTAACTACTGATGCTATTAAGGTCTCCGTCGTGGTTGAATCAATTTTAGTCCATTCTTCAAACAGAGCTTGCTTTAATTCCTCTTTATTTTGTATCTTTCGTTTATGGTAAATTTCAAATTGAGATTCTCGACCGAAATTGTTAAATAAGATGATATTGGCGCGTTGATTCGGTCACTATACAAAAATTTATTTTATTATTTGAAAATAAAATAAAGAAAACACCGCTATTTCGTAATTAATTATAGAAAAATCCGACGTTTCGGTTCATGATTTCGTTTATGGACTTTTCTATACAATTCTTCCCACAGGTTCTCTATTGGGTTCAAGTCCGGAGATTGCGGAGGGGTTTTTAGTAAATGAGGCACGTTATATAATAACCATTCTTGAACAATAGGAGAGGTATGCTTAGGATCATTGTCCTGCTGGAAGTAATAATTCTCCAAAACATTCAATTTTATTGCACTCGCTTCTAAATTTTCTTGTAAAATATTTAAATATTTAAATCGGCCCATAATGCCATCAATAAATTTCAAATTGCCTACATCAGTGGTCGGCAAACTCTTTACTCAACAGAGCCAAATATCAACAGTACAACGATTGAGATTTCTTTTGAGAGCCAAATTTCATAAACTTAAAGTATATAGGTAGGTACACTGTTTATTAACTGAATAAACTTTAATTAAAGTTTTAAGTCTTAATTAAACTATTGGTACACTGAATAAAACTTGATATCATACTTAATAATGATCTTATTTATTGATAAAAATTAAATTGTAAGTAAGGTATCCATAAAATTAAATCATGACAATGACTGACAAACACTTAATGTGAACAATGGCCTTGCATCTCCTTGGAAAGTTTGGATAAGTCAGGTTTGTACGTTGTTGTTTTTAATTTTAGGCATGATTCCAGATTCTCATCAATAAGACGACTTCTCAATTTACTCTTGATAAGGTTCATGCTTGAAAAAGATTGTTCGCATGAATATGTTGAACCAAATAGGGAAAGAACACCAAACGCTAGTTTTTTTAACTGATCATATGAGTCAGGAATACTATTCCAGGTGTTAAAAATCATTATATCTTCCTTCTCCAGGTCTTTCAAAGCTGACCACTTGTGCTGTGAACTAAGTTCACACTTGTTTTTCTCCAATATTTCCATATCAGCACAAAGACGATCAAAATTAGAGCGCCATAATTCTTTGTTTTTTAAATCCAGCAATTGCATTTCAAAGTTGCCAATGTCAACATTAAAGGGAGCAAACTTTAATTCTGTTACAGTAGCATTAAGAGGTGTTTTAACAAAGGCTAACGTCGCTTTGCTGTTTCTGAATTCCTGAAACCTGTTGAGAAAAGCTTCCCTCATATTTAAAATTGTTGTTTTGAAATAGCAAATGTCAATACCAGAATTATTTTCTTGGCGATGTTTCAGCAGGCTTGGAAAGTGAATCAAAGTTTCTCTTTCAAAATCTTGAGCAAAGAGGGATAATTTGTTTTCGAATGAAATAACTTCTAACATCGAAAAAATTGTGTTTCCTTTCCCCTGTAGTTTACGATTAAGCTGATTTAGATGAGACGTAACGTCTACCATGAAATAAAAATTTTGGATCCACTGATCGTCCGTTAGTTCTGGATAGTGAAATGTAATTTCTGTTAATAAGGAAGCGAAACGGTTTAAAACGTTTCCTCTTGATAACCAACGTACTTTGTTATGCAGCAGAAGATCTGCGTACTCACTATCCATTTCAACTAAAAATTCTTTAAATTTGCGATGATTAAGAGCTTTAGCTATAATGGAGTTGATAATCTTAATCACTAATTCCATAACTTTGCAAATTTTTCTGGAAATGTCTGCGCACAAAGTGTTTCTTGATGAATGATGCAATGGTAAGCAAGTATCTCGTGATTAATTTTTTCTTTCAAAATAGCAACAAACCCTTTTCTTACGCCGGTCATACTTTTCGCCCCGTCTGTTGAAATTGACACAATTTTATCGAGTGGAATATGATGTTTTTCCATGCACTCAATTACAGCATTTGCAATATCCTCTCCACGTGTTTGACCTTTGAGGGGCAATAATCCTAAAAGTTCTTCTTTAGGACCTGTAGATGTAATAAATCGTACAAAAAGTGAAACTTGCGCTGTATCATTTATGTCACAAGACTCGTCAACTGCTATTGATAAAGCTGAAACCAATTTAAGATCTTCGACTTGCTGGTTGGTTATATTCGAAGACATTTTGACTGTTCTATCTTTCACTGTTTTAGCAGACAATAGTAACTCTTTAATTTTTTTTTAGAATATCTGCTTTGTTCCTAAAATCCCGAAATAGCTCTTCGGATGCATTTATAAAACAACTTTTTATGTATTCTCCGTCTGTGTATGGTTTTCCTCTCTTAGCAATCTCTTGACTAACCACAAAACTTGCAATATTAACATTGTTGGGAGATTGCATCCAGTAATTAAATACAGAACTTGATTTTTCTTGACTCTTCTGAAGTTCCTCAACGGCTTTCTTCCTTGCATCACCGACAAGATATTTAGTGCTAAATAACGCGTGTTTAGTTGTAAAGTCTCTCTCCAAATTTGACTTCTTGTTATGCGCCAATTTTTCCTGACAAATAAGACAGGTCGGAAGGCCATCTAAGTTTTGAATAAACGCGAAAGTCTCGGTCCATTCAACATTAAATTCACGGTTTTCGTCTTCCGTCTTTCTTTGCTTCTTCTTTGTAGCCATGTCAAGTAGGTAGCACCTAAATAAATATTTCATTTTATAATAATAAAGCCACCAACACAAAATAATTACAATTTTTAAATTGATGACAAAAATACCTGTAGGATTTGCAGCTGGTTGGAAAAATACAGGTAACTTTATGCTACGAGTAGATACTTTTGTCACTCGCGTTCGATTTGCGGACGCGACGAGTACTGACTACTGTTGTTACAAGATTGCTCCCAAGCAGATACGGCATCGACCACGCTATACGAGGTTGAGGGACTCAGGCACACCAATTGAAGTACACCAGTAAAGTACAAACTTAGTTTTAATGATACGTATGTATAAAATAAAGTGAATACAATGAACCGCACAGACCGGTGTTCGTTACGTGAAGGAAGGACGTGTGGCGTGAAGAACACAAGACGGTGTTGGCTCCCCCCCCAAAAAAAAAAAAAAAAAAAAGAGTATAGCAGACAATGCGCGACAATGAATATCTAGAGCAGGCCTGTCCAGGGATTTATTCGCACGACAAACTGCGAGTTGCTCTTTGCTCTTGAAGGCACCGAGCCCTTCGCGCCTCTTAAGATCGAAAGGTCCCCATGGTTGGGCACAACCGTCGCTCTTGCCTTCGCTCACAACCACCCGCGGTTGCTCTTCGAAGGCAACCTACGCTCCCGCTCGTGGTCATTTGTGGCAGAGCCGCATTCAAGGGGCCAAAGAGCCGCATGCGGCCCGCGAGCCGCGGTTTGCCGACCACTGGCCTACACCATTTGCACCAAAACATCCCCATACCATGACACTACCACCGTTCCCTTTAACAGTAGGCTGCAAATTTTTCGGGGCTAACGCCTCACCTTCTTTTCTCCAGACTAATTTTTTGCCATCACTTCCGAACACATTATATTTACTTTCGTCGGAAAAAATAACTTGTTTCCAAAAGTCTAAGGGCATATTAACATATTTTCTTGCAAAATTCAATCGCTTTTGCCGATTCTTCGCACTAACGAAAGGCTTCTTTCTTGCAACACGTGCGTGGTGCCCATGTTTTCTCAATCTAATCCTTATTGTTTCGGGGTGAGCTTAAAGTTCTCTAAAACCCTTTGAGATATTGCTTCCGCTGCTATTAAGGAGAGAAAATGCCGTACACAGTTTGGTGGTTGGATCGAGTGTCGCTTTAATGGCCGCCAGTACAGCACGTGGTGGCACAGAGTTACAAGTTGCGTTTCGCTTAACGCAGCGGTTAAACGAGAGTCTCACAAGACTAAACTCGCGACAGACGCGAGTCAACGCGATTTATAACAAAACTCGTAAATCCGCACGCGAACACTCGCCTGCGAGCACAAAGGTTAAACAGAAGCACCGGCACACACGTGCACAATAGTCCAGTGACTAACGGTTACGAGACCGCGAGAGCGAAGAGAGCAACGCATTAACGCGAAGAATAAGGCCTCGGCCGAATTCGCGAGCCATCGGTCGGGTTCGGCCGCCCCCCTCGCCGATCCCGCGACCCGAGCTACTCGGTCCACCCGAATCACGGAATCGACGAGAGCAGGCAACCAGTCCCATCGTTGGCCCGCGCAGTTTAAAAGTAGAAAGTGAAATATGTACAAGGCTTAATACTAAAATCAGAACATATACAATATTTACAAAGTGGACTTCGGAACTCGTTACGAACATGCCGCCCGCCTCGTCCGAGGGCACGACGACGAAACAAGAAAAGATAACGAATACATAAGGACCGCGGAGTTTGGTGTTGAACATTCGGCACTCCCGAGTGCCTGACGTCAGTCCGCTCAACCACCAGAGTGAGACCCGGCAAGGGCATGGCTCGATCGGCACCCCTGCCGCCCGCCGTGACGAGCAGCGTATCGAACCGTGGTCCTGGGCCCTCAGGGATGCGGGAGGTCGTTGACATCCGAAGACGAGTCAGCTGATGTCCCGTCGGGTAACGGGCACAAAGTTCCGATGGAGCGAATCGCTGTCTTGGTAGCGGTACGGATGGTGACGACGCGCACCAGACCATCATTGCCTGGGTGGACCTCCAGAATCCTGGCCAGCGGCCATTTCGTCGGGGGGAGCAATTGGTCCTTGACCAGAACCAGCATCCCGACCTTCCAATTGGCCTTTCGCCTGCGCCATTTTGGAAGTTGCTGCAGTTGATGCAGATATTCGTTCGTCCACCTGTGCCAAAAATGATCACGTAAATTAGACAGCAGTTTCCATCTTGTCAATCCTTGAACCGGTAAGGCAGAGAAACACGGCTCAGGGATGGAGACCAATGGCGCTCCAACAAGGAAATGTCCTGGAGTCAGAGGAGACAAATCAGACGGGTCGTCGGATAACGACATAAGGGGCCTTGAATTGAGGCAAGCCTCGATTTGACACGTCAGTGTCGAAAGTTCTTCATAAGTCAAAGTGGTGTCCCCGATGATACGTCGCAAGTGGTACTTCGCAGACTTCACCGCAGCCTCCCATAACCCTCCGAAATGAGGTGAGTAAGGCGGAATAAAAGACCAATGTGTCCCGTCCGTAGCAATGATCTCGGAGACCTCCTTGAAGAAATCCGAGGCTCCCCGAAAAAGGCTCCTCAGCTCCTTGTCGGCTCCTCGAAATGTGGTAGCATTATCACTGAGAAGCTCCGCACAATGTCCTCGTCGTGCGACAAATCTGCGAAAAGACGCGATAAAAGTGGTAGAAGAAAGGTCCGACACGACCTCAATATGAACTGCCTTGGTGCACAGGCACACAAAGATAGCCAAATAGCTCTTGTAGGCCTTGTGGCCCCGTCCTTTGGTGGTCCGCACCAGGGTGGGTCCGGCATAATCCACCCCACTCCTCAGAAAGGGCTTGGAAGGTTCCAGCCGAGCGGCAGGAAGTTCACCCAGTTGCTGCTGTCCAGTAGCGCCTCGGAATCTCAGACACCGGAGACAGCTCCGAGTGATCCGTTTTATTAAATTCTGATGCTGGGGAATCCAATACCCTTGTCCTAAAAAAGAGCGAGTGAGGGTAAACCCCCATGCAAAGTAGCCAGATGGGCGTGGGCCACTAGCAATACAGCCAGGGTAGAATGCCGACTGATGATCACTGGATGCTTGTAGTCAGCCGAGAGCTCAGCTCGACCCAGTCGGCCTCCAACACGGAGCAACCCAGACTGATCCAGAAATGCATTTAAGGAAGACAGAGGGGAGGACATCTTGACTGGCCTTCCCTTGCTTAGTTCGTTGAACTCGGCGGAGAATGTGTCCAGCTGACTGAGGTGGCAGAGCAAAATTCGTGCATCAGACAACTCGACAGAGGAGAGAGACTCTCCGCTGGATGGTAGAAAGTCCACCTGGGAAGGCGAACGTTGCCCAGGCTAGTCAGACTGGCCCGAAATGAAGTCCATGAAAGGGACAGGCTCGAGGGGATCTGGTCGTTCCAGCCCACCCCGGCCAGCCAGAGATCCTGCATCAGAATCTTTCCCCTGATCAGAACCGGTGCAGCCCAACCCATGGGATCAAAGAGGCGTGCCAGCTCCGAAAGCACCCTCCTCTTCGTCCAGCAATGATCATCAGGGAATGGTTGGAAGGACGGCGGTCGGATGGACAAAGTGTCCGATGAAGGGGTCCAGATCAGACCCAAGGCTCCGTGTATTTCAGGTTCCTGGAACAGCTTCGTCTTCTCCGTCTCCGCTGGGTCCAACGACGAATGGCTGGTGGCCCACTTGCTCAGCTGGAAACCTCCAGTCTTCAAGATCTCAATGATCTGCCTTTGAACCTCTCGCGCGCGATCTAGATCGCAGCCTCCAGCCAGGAGATCATCCACATATGAGTGCTGCAACAAAACCTGAGCGCCGAGGGGAAACCGCTCGCCCTCGTCTACCGCGAGTTGTCGCAACACGCGCAAAGCTAGATACGGCGCCGGGGCCGTTCGGTACGTCACGGTGACCAACCGATACGTTTCCATAGGACCTTCTGGGGTCGAGCGCCACAGAATTCGTTGCCAGTCCCGGTCATCCGGGCGAACTAGAACTTGTCTGAACATTTTTACAATGTCTGTAGAAAAGGCGAACTGGAATAAGCGCCATTTCGTCAGAACGCTCCACAGCGTTGACTGCAATTTTGGGCCAGACATCAGGAGGTCGTTCAGAGAATTCCCCGAAGACGTCGCACAAGACGCGTTGAATACGACTCGAATCTTGCTGTCAGCGCCCTCACCTTTCCACACCGCATGGTGAGGAAGGTAATAATGCGGACGTCATGTCCGACGACTATAGGGTCGTCCCCACGACCTCGAGACTAGGTTGGCTTGCCACCGACTTATGAATTTCTGTTTTTAATCCCGTTAGAAAGGCTTTAATGGCATTTTGTTCTGCGGTTATATTAAATTGGATTACGTGTGTCGGTACTTCTATTGCGTTGCAATGTTTAATCTGAAGTAAGAGATTGGATACGCGACTGCTGTAATCTACCGTTGTTTCGTTATGTAATTGTGCAATTTTTGATAATTCACCATATAACTGAATGGATGTATGTAATGGTGCAAATCGTAACTCTAATACTGAAATAAGGTCATCGATTGAATTGTAATCTCCGCTCAAAACTACTCTAGAAGCTTGTCCGAAAAGTTTATTTTTTATGAGTTGACCTAATCCATACTCTACGTTCGGATTAACCATGCGTCGTGCATGTCGACAGCTTTTAATAAATTGATGTATTGGTACATTTCTACCATCGAAAGACGGAACTGTGTCCGCAGTATCGCGTAGGCTAATGTGTGGTAAGTGAGGATATGTATTCGTAGCTGTATTCATATTAATTTGCGGATTCGAAGGTCCTGGAGTATTTGCATCTACTGTAATAATTTCTGGAGTTTCTATAGATTCCTGAGTTTGAGTCTCCATATTTATTGCTAGGTTAGCCATTGCTTCTCCAAGTGTGTGACAAGCATTGTGAAGTTTTTTAAGCCTCCGTAGGATTTAGAGAACAGGAAGAAAAATTTCTGCGAAAATACTCACTTCTGGAGTGATTCCACTAATGAAATAATTTATCCTCTAAACGAAACGAGAAATCCCACCGCTGTCACCAAAAATATCCGACCTGTAACGTTCAACTGTTCGGGAACAACTGAGCGTCACAGTTCCCGAGAGGAGAGCGGCGTCCCCTCGAGTGTAGGATCGGTGGGGTTCTACTTTTATGGCTAATGATTAAAATCCACGGCTCAAACTTAATAATGCCTATTTATTTAATAACACTTAGTTTAAATAACAGCAACAATTAAATAACAATTAATTAACATCGCTTACAGTGTACGAGTAAATATTCTGGCTTTTTTGGGTTTTCTATGTTTTTATACTAATGCTACGTAATTTGTGAATATGTATATATATATTGTAAAATATTAGGTTAAGTTGAGCACGAGGAGGCTGGTGAGGTTAGGATCGGCGATTGGCACTAAAACACTGGGTTGCACAAAGGTATGTGAAGTCTTTATTTTAAAGCAGTGTGCCAACGGGTGAGCCGTTGTGCGCACTGGAATTGAAAGAGTTGAGCCCCCGTACACTCTATCGTACAATTCCCACGCTTCAAACACGCGGACACGTGAACACGCACAGGTGCGAATACGCGATGAATTAATGAAACGTACACGCCGGCAGTGTCGCGAACACCGTGTTGAGCTTACTGATTAAACTGGTATGAAATGCACAATACAATTGCTTGTTGAGCAAGGCTGTTGAACAATGAACGAACACGTTGTTCGTTGCGCACGGTTCTGAACAGAATGTAATACAAGATGGATGCGCATTTTCGCCTCGGCGTCTTCTCGAACATTCTCAAGCGTCGATCGACAAGACGGACGCTGATTGGTTGATCGATCGCGGATCGACCGCGACTTCCGCCGCCCAGGAGGTGCTGCGGTGAACGAGAGTGCGGCGGCGCAGAGAACTATTCATTCCCAAACATGCTCCCGCCATCAACAACTGATGGAAGATGTTGATGTTGAATCTGTAACAGACAAAATTGCCAATTTTGCAATTGGCCTGATTAGTGTTGTTGTGGCGGTCTTGAGCGTCACGACTCGGGTGAGTCCATCCTTCCCTGGATGTAAGGTGATGATCCTCGCAAGTGGCCACTTGCTAGGTGGAAATCGCTCATCTGTGATGAGCACCAGGGATCCGATCTTCAAGTCGTTGGTTGGATGATGCCATTTGGTGATGGATAGTTGTCTCTGCAGGTAGTGGGATGACCATTGAGTCCAAAATTGTTGCGTCTTTGTTTGAATGAATTGCCACCTGGCTGATGGCAAGATTGATGAATTCTCCACTGACGGTTCCGGAAGCGCTGAGAGTGGTTGTCCAATGAGAAAGTGCGCTGGTGTGAGTGCAGTGATGTCATCAGGGTCGTCACTGAGGGGCTCAAGCGGTCGTGAGTTGAGCATCGCTTCTATTTGTGTGAGAAGTGTGCTAAACTCCTCGTATGTGAGCACCATCTCACTGACTGTGCGCCGGAGATGGTGTTTGACAGACTTCACGACCGCCTCCCACTTGCCTCCCATGTGAGGTGCTGCTGGAGGGTTGAAATGCCATTCTGTCTTGTCATTGACGAACAGCTGATTCAGGCGTTGGTGCGCCTCAGTCCCCTGGATGAACATTCTTTTGAGAACAGTGTCAGCTCCAACGTAGTTGGTTCCGCAATCGGAGTGAAGAGTGAGAGGAATCCCTCTCCTGGAGACAAATCTCCTGTAGGTGGCGATGAACCCTTCTGTTGTATAATCTGTCACCAGTTCAAGGTGAACAGCTGATGTCGTGAGGCACACAAAGACACAAATCCAGCCCTTTTGTGTCTTGGCACCTCTTCCTCTCCATGTCTTCAGTGTGATTGGACCCGCATAGTCGGTGCCAGTGTTGTTGAACGGTCGTGAGGGTGCAACTCTCGAAAGAGGTAGTTGGCCCATCAGTTGATGGGCACGGATCCCCCTTTGTCGAGCACACACAACACACCGCAGGATGTGATATTTTACTGGCGCTCGCCCTCCAATGATCCAGTAGTTTTGTCGAATCTGGGCGAGGGTGAGCTGGGTCCCTCCATTGAGAGTTTGTCGATGCGCATGGTCTATAATCAATTTAGACAAATGTGAATGACGAGGTAAGATTGCAGGATGCTTACTTTCGTAGCTTGTGCAAACATTGTTGAGTCTGCCTCCAACTCAAATGACTCCATTCTCATCGATGAATGCGGTGAGTCGATTGAAGACATGAGCAGCTGGTAATGTTGAGCCTGAGCTGAGTATCTTCATCTCGCTGGAAAAATAAAGCGCCTGCGTTGCTTTGATCCAGAAGATTCTGGCCCATTCTATGTCGATGGGCGATAAGGTGAAGAGCGGCAATGTGACTGGAGCCTTCTTCAACCTTGAAACAAATCTGAAACAAACTGATGTGATGCGAATAAGTTTGTTGAGAGATGAATATTTATAGATGAGGTCCCAGTGATATTCAATCCTTTGAATATTGAGCAGCTTTGAAATGCCTGGACGAGCCTCTAGCGCGCTCAAGTCTTCGTCCAGCATTGGTTGTGATGGCCAAGTTTCACTGGGATGCGCAAGCCATGGTGGTCCCGTCCACCAAAGCTTATGATGTTCAAGCTGTGATGTTGATAAGCCTCGGGATGCGCAATCAGCTGGGTTTGAAGTCCCTGGAACGTGTCTCCAATGTGCGCCTTGGGTGATCTCTTGAATTTGAGACACACGATTCCTTACGTAGTCCTTCCAGCGTGATGCGTGTGTTTTGATCCAGGTTAGTGTCACTTGTGAGTCCGTCCACAGATGTGTTGTAGCAATGTTGAGCTTGAGCGTTGCTTGAACATATTTGGTGAGCTTCGCCAGCATCAATGCTGCAGTAAGCTCGAGTCTCGGGATTGTGAGCTTCTTTAGTGGTGCTACCTTAGTTTTGGAGCACACCAATGTCGCGACCTTGTGAGTTGTGGACGGTGATGATACGGTAATGTAAATTACCGCTGCCATGGCGAGTTGTGAGGCATCAGAAAAGCCGTGTAGTTCCACTGTAGAGTTGCTGAAGGTGTTGAACCACCTTGGACATGATAGCTTGCGCAAGCTTGTTAAATCTTCTCTGATGATGAGCCATTGTGACGTTACTTGGGAAGGCAGTGGATCATCCCAGTTGAGCTTGTGTAGCCACAACTCTTGCAACAGTGTTTTTGCTCGAATTATGACCGGTGCTAGAAAACCTAATGGATCAAATATTTGTGCTACTTCTGATAAGATGAGGCGTTTGGTGAGCCTTGAATTTGAGCTTGGTTTTGAGGTGAAAGAAAATTCGTCGTTGATCACATTCCATTGAAGTCCGAGAATTTTGGTATTGCAGTCGTCTAATGATATGATTGAGCCTTGGGCTCGTTGGGTTTGAGAAATTGCATCAAGCAACGGAGGAAAGGTTGAATGCCATTTGGCTAGTGGAAACCCTCCCGCGTTGCACAGATCTTTTAATTGGTGAGCAATTGTGATGAGCATCTCACCTGTGTCTGCACCTCCAAAGATGTCATCAACGTATCTGGCATGCGTGATTGATGGCACCGCCAGAGGAAAGCGATGACCTTCGTCTTCCGCCAATTGGAGTAAGGCTCTGACCGCCAAAAATGGAGCAGCCTTGGTCCCATATGTGACCGTGGTGAGCTTGTAGGGCACTTCCTTTGACTCGTCATCGATCCACAGTATTCGTTGGAGATCTTGATCATCCTCGTGAATCTTGACTTGACGATACATTTTCGTCACGTCTGTGGCAAAAATGTACTTGTGCTGGCGTATCCACAGCAGCACGTCGGTGATGTTAAGGAGTAGATTTGCACCCGTATGCATCAAATCGTTGACAGAATACCCGGATGAAGTAGGGCTCGATCCATTGAAGACGACTCTCAGTTTTGTCGTCTGGCTGTCAGGCTTCAATACTCCATGATGTGGAAGATAAAACACAGAGTGAGTATTAGGTGAAAGGGATGGTGCTCTTACCATGTGACGGAGCTCCTCGTACTCTTGCATGAAGCCTTGATAGAGGTTGCGATACTCGTCGTTCCTATTGAGTTTGACGAGCGTACGCTTCAAGCAAGCATGAGCTGCTTGATACGAATTACCCAGCAGCTTTGGAGTCTCCTTCAGAGGGATGCGCACGGTGTATCGTCCTGTGGAATCACGAGTGTGTGTCGCTCGAAAGTGATCCTGACACTGTTGATCCTCAGGTGTGAGCTTCATGGGTGCATCTGTTGGGAGCTCTTCTTGAATCCAAAATCGTGTCAGCATGTCTTGTAAAGAATTGTCGTCATGCTGCACGACTGCAGAGTGGTGTGCTGTGACCGTACGCCGGTCCACTGTAACTGGTCCAAGAATGAGCCACCCAAAAATGAACAGCTGTCCAATCGGCATTGAAGAGTCACCCTTCTTGAGGGTGGGCTTGATCACTTGCCCATACACGTCTGCGCCAATCACGATGTCTATCGGTCTTGATTTAAGAAAGTCTGGATCGGCCAGCGGAAGGCCATTCAAATGTGGCCATTCTTGACGTGGCGGTTCCACCGATGGTAAACTTGACGTCAGTGCTCGCAGAACATGTGCTTGAAAGTGCACTGTTGACATATCGTAGTTGGAGCGCAGAGTTAGTAGTGCGACTCCTCTGGTTTGAATTGATGTGTTACCCCCAATGCCAGTGATCGTGATGGATGCATGGATGCGTTGAATCCTAAGCCGGTTGATGAGCTCTTCAGTGACAAATGTCAGTTCCGAGCCCGAATCAATCAATAATCTGACTGGAGTAGATGACACTGAAGTGATCAGCTGGGCGTTGGCTGTTGCCAACAGGGTAACTGAAACGTATGAGGTGAGCACTGGCGATGATTGGTTGAGCCTCCTTCTTTCTGTTGAGCAAGCTGTGTGTGTCTGCGTTGTGCGCTGTTGTGTGAGTGATGGTGGTGACTGGACGACTGCACCAATGTCTCAATGGGTTGAGCTATTGGATGATGGGCCCGCCGGTGCGTGAGATTTTGCAAGGGCCGCAGTGTGAGCGGTCGGCTTGGAAAGGTGCAGCATCGTGTGGTGGTTGGTTGAGCACATCTTGCACCGACGCGTGGAGTTGCAGTCCTCGGTGCGATGCCGTCCACAACAATTCCGGCACAATTTGTTGGTGGTGACAATTTTGCGCCTGTCCTCCACCGACAGCTCCCTGAACCTCGGACACATGATGATATAGTGGTCCTCCTTGCAGAAGTCACATGGGTAGCTGTACGGTGAGGATGATGGCTGCACCGTTGTTCTGGGCTTCGTTGATGCAGTGTGCACGCTGCTCCTGCTCGGATGTGACCTGCTTGGTGGAGCAGCAGAAGGATGAGCCTTCTTACCTTTCTGCAGCGCCGCGGCCTCCAGTCGTTCCAGGGCCACCACCTTGGCAGCAATGAAAGTCTCGAGCTGCTGCAGCCGAGGGTAGTCCTTGGATGAGCCCACTGACGTTTCCCAGGCTTCCCTGGTGGACTTGTCCATCCAACTGGTCGCCTGGTGGACGAGCAAGATATTGCCCATGTCCTCGATGGCGCCCAACGTGGTGAGAGTCTTGTGCACCTTATTGATTGTGGACACAATTTCGCCAAGCGCTTTTGCACTGCGCGTTGCGATCGGCGAAACGTTGAGCAGCTTGTCCAGCTGCTCTTCGATAAGCACACGCTTATTAGTGTACTTTTTGCACAGTTCTTCCCAGCAGGACTGGAATGATGAGCCTATGAGTGGATAAGCGTTCACCAGCTCTGCTGGCTCACCTTGGAGGCTGGACCGCAGGTAATGCAGCCGGTCTATTTCCATGAGCTGCAGGTCCTGGATGATCAACGAGGTGAACAATTCACTGTAGGCTGGCCACTCGGTGTATGCACCAGAGAATGTTGGTAGGGTGATCTCCGGCAGCTTCGAGGCCCTTGACGTGGTGCTCGATGCAGCCGGTGGACGCTGCTGTATTGCCTTCACGTCCTCTCGGAGGCGGTTGAGCTTGATCTTTGACGTCAAGTACATTTGAGCCTCCTGCACAGCCATGTTTGCCTCGAAATATGGGTGGTTGATGAACTTGACCGGCCACGACTCCTCAAAATGAGCATGTTCTCGCGTGAATGCTGCGTGCAGCTCATCTACGTGGGCTGCAAGCAGCTCCACCTCGTCGACGGACGTAGTGTGTGCGTGGGTGGGCAGCTGCGACTTCAAGGCCTGAAGGGAATCGAAGCGACCCATCTGGGTCTTGGCCTTGAAGACCAGCTGCGAGGGCAACGTTGCTGGTGATGTCGCCCTCGGTGGCTTCTTGTCCCCACTCGTCCCCAGAGCCTCGGTGGGGATGGTGAGCACAATCGGTGCTGGGGAAGGCGGCCTTGATGAGCCCGCTGACTTTGTGCTTTTTTGATCATCTTGATCCGCCATTCCGATGCACACGAGATGAGCTTGTGAGCCCTCTAACACAAACTACACAGCACTGTAGTGCACAATCACCGATCCGGCTCGAAGGACCAAACTGTAAAATATTAGGTTAAGTTGAGCACGAGGAGGCTGGTGAGGTTAGGATCGGCGATTGGCACTAAAACACTGGGTTGCACAAAGGTATGTGAAGTCTTTATTTTAAAGCAGTGTGCCAACGGGTGAGCCGTTGTGCGCACTGGAATTGAAAGAGTTGAGCCCCCGTACACTCTATCGTACAATTCCCACGCTTCAAACACGCGGACACGTGAACACGCACAGGTGCGAATACGCGATGAATTAATGAAACGTACACGCCGGCAGTGTCGCGAACACCGTGTTGAGCTTACTGATTAAACTGGTATGAAATGCACAATACAATTGCTTGTTGAGCAAGGCTGTTGAACAATGAACGAACACGTTGTTCGTTGCGCACGGTTCTGAACAGAATGTAATACAAGATGGATGCGCATTTTCGCCTCGGCGTCTTCTCGAACATTCTCGAGCGTCGATCGACAAGACGGACGCTGATTGGTTGATCGATCGCGGATCGACCGCGACTTCCGCCGCCCAGGAGGTGCTGCGGTGAACGAGAGTGCGGCGGCGCAGAGAACTATTCATTCCCAAACATATATATATATATATACAGGGTGTAAACGGTATACGTAGCAATATTTTAGGGGGTGGTAGGGGAGGTCCAATGGAACATAAAAGTCCTATGACATAATGTCCGATCGGTCTCCATTTTACAGTAATAATGCCTCAAAGTTAACATGTCTATATGCTAAACTAATAGTCGCAGGATTCCATAATTTTGCACATACATTGGAGATCACCAGTAGGGTAAAATTGTCTGAATACATTTTGTTGTATCTCGTATAGTTTAGCTGTTATAAACGTTTAAACATCGGAGATGTTTGTGGAAATGATCGTCGCTACACGCACACAGATGAGCCGTAGGACAAAGACCGCCCGTTGTGAGCAGTTCAAGATGACCCAGTAACCGAGAAAGTACGGGCCCCTTACAGTAGCGGTCCCATTGAGGATCTGTTTGGAGTAGCGGAGGCACTTAGGGTCGTCAGCTAGAAAATAAGAAACAAGTGAACGAAAACTCTACACGTGTTCTTAGGCCAGGCGCGCAGTGGTGGCAATTTGTTGCGTGACAGTTTTGATGCTCACGAAAAATGCATTGATTTACATGGAAGTAAACTCCTTTGACGACGTGACTGCAAAACGTGTTGTTTTTTTTTTTGAGGAAGTGATAAAACTGTTTCTTTCCTTTTAGTGTGAATAAACTGTCACGCAACAAGCTACTGTCAATGCGTGGCTACCCTGATCTGAATGTGTAGTAAAGAAATACAAATTTCGCTACCTACATTTATTTACAAAAGATGCTCGAAATGGTTGCCGTTTGCATCCAGACACGCCTGACACCGACGCAACCAATTGTCGCGAACGCGGGCGAATATTCCTGGCTGCTCGCGTATAATGTTACCAGCATGAAACACTCTATCTCGCAATTCCTCTAAGGTCTCAAAATCGGTGTCGACGTACACTATTGCTTTCATATGGCCCCATACATAAAAATCCATTGGATTCAAATCTGGGCTTCTTGCCGGCCACGCAACCGCACCATTCCGTGCAATTACGCGGTTCCCCCATATTCGGCCTATAGCTGGTATAGCTCTTCCCATATGAGCTGGGGCGCCGTCATGAAGAAACCACATATTTCTTCGGGTGGCCAGGCTAATATCTTCTAACAGAAGTGGCAAATCCCGGCGAAGAAATCGAGCATATTTTGCGCTATCTAGACGCGCCGGCAAAATATGCGGTCCGAGGAGATGATCGCCTACTACCCCAGCCCATACGTTTAGTCTCAACTCGTGCTGGAAGTGCCCCGTTACAATATTGTGTGGATTCATGGGTTCCCACGCGTGGGAATTGCGAAAATTCAATATTCCGGAACGTGTGAATGTTGACTCATCCGCTGCGAGTATCATGGCCGGAAAATGGCCATCCTCTTCCACTCTATCGAGGAACCACCGGCAGAAAGTCCGCCGTCTCTCAAAATCCTCCGGTAGTAAATTTTGCACCCGTTGTGAATGATAAGGGTATAAACCTGTGGGGTTTTGGATTAATAATTCTTTAATTAGTGGTAGTTCGTGTTATTAATGAAATATGCGAAAACAAAAGATAAAATAATAAGTATCTAATCATTTGTCGATAGCCAGGATAACGTCAGTGACTCAGGTATTAAAGGCATCCCCCGGTTAAATCGCGCGAAAACATAGGTGACTTCTATGATATTTTGTAGAAAATGGTATACAATGTATGAGTCTAAAACTTTTTGCACTTTATTCTGCTACAACTCAGAGTTGGGCAAAATGTAATGTAATTACAAATTACGATTGAAATGTAATTGTGTAATTCAATTACAGATTACTTTCTGTAATCGTTAATTTAGTTGACCACAATTACAATTGTAATTGTAATTGTAAGTGTGCAGGACAATTAAATCTAATTGCTATTACTTTTTAATCGGAATTACTCTGTAATTGTAATGAAAGGAATTACACTTGTAATTGATTATGCTCAACTCTGCTTTAGACAGGATCATCCAAATTAAAAAACCAAAGATATTCCTTAATTACACATGTGTGGTTATCGCGTTATCTTCGGGGAGTGTTAAGGAACAACTGGGCGATGATGGCTAAATGGTTAAACGGTAGAGTCCCTGAAACATGGGGTTTTCTCACACAAAAATGTTTCTTAAAAAAAAGTTGACTGTATGAATATTCGCAATAGAGGGTAGCACGGAAGGCAATGTAAGTACGAGTAGAATCCTATTGAGTGAGCGCCCCATTTTCCATGCGTTTATTCGTTTAAAACAACGCACGCCGCTCACGCACACACGCACACGCACAAACAAACACCTATTTTAAGGGCGTCACACTGTTAATCCCCCTGAACTGCATGTAAAATCTTTACCGTCAGGAATTTCGTCCTAAAATTTTACCTGATCATTCTTGACATGTTGTGGAATGAAAATATGCAAAAAATTGATTTTTTCACCGAAGGGTGCACTTAATAAAAATTTGGCGATACATTTAGTGAAGAATTTACAACTACAATGAAATGTGAATTTAAAGTAAGAATAGGTAAATTTATAAAGAAATGTCACTTTATACAACTAAACTCCTACAAACCTTCATCACGCAATGTGCGATGGACATACGTATGGGAGAGTCCCATTTCTCGAGCAATACTCCTCGTACTGCGGGCAGAGTTATTATGAATATGATCAAGGATTTCAACTTCCCTGTCGATATTCCTTCTTGGCCCTCTTCCTTCGATGCGAGGGAAAAAGGAACCCGTAGTGTGCAATCTTTCACACAAATTGACGATAAACTGCCGGGATGGTTGTCGCAGATGAGGGTACCGTTCCGCGTATAATTGCTTCGCACCTAATGAGCTGCAGTTAGCCTCCCCGTACATGATAATCATGTTAAACATTTCGTTGCACGAATACCCCGCATTGGCGTCCATGCTTGACAAAATCACTTTCACACTTTTTCACTTAAAAGGAATTCGCGAGCACGTGTCGCACGATCAGCGATTTCGCACGGATAGTGTCACCAAAATGGAAACGTCTTGTTAGGTTTCGGAGACCGAGTGTGGTGACTGCTGTGTCTTGACTGAGTTTTCTGCGTTTTCCATGGCCAAAGAAAACACCAACGTGGAACTTGGTCGCAGAGGTAGTGATTTCCTTAGCCAATCAGGGTTGGTGAGGGACTTCGTGTGAACCCTGATTGGCAGTTCGGCGGCGGATACCTGCTAGTGGAAGTGTGTTTTTCTGACGCGCGGAAAACACGGACATCCGGATTGTACGTAAAGGGCTGGTAGTCTTACGACCCCCTAGACCTTTCACCGCGAGTGGCCAGAGTCGCGTACCCGACCTTGGAGTCCCTTAAAACGGTCACGCGTTTATGACGCGACCCTGACGAAACGCTTTAGCCGATCAGCTAAATATGCCAGATGTGAGAAACATGCCACCAATATAGCAATAAATAAGGATTATCCATCATCAATACGCCTCGCGTTCAGACACAGGATAGAGGGGGGTAGTCCGCTGACAGCGCGTGGGCCCTGCTGCTTCGTCCTCCCTTCAAATTAAAGATTTATCTCTGGAGTATAAACACGTGCTCGAATATAAAAACAAAAGCACGCGTTGACGTATTCCGTGCGAGAGAAGGTGGGCCTTGGGGAGGAGAAATTCCTGTGAAGCCTCCTCAAGACAGTGGCCATTTGGGAGGGATGCAGGGCAGATTGGTTAGGTTGGGACCAATCGGACTTAAAGGCCACCTTCTCTCGAACGGAATACGTCGACGCCTGCTTTTGTTTGGAAATTCGAGCGCGTGTTTAGACACGAGAGATAAGTAGGCCCAAATGGCTAGTTCAGGACCAATCGAACTTCAAGCCCGCCTTCTCTCGCACGGAATACCTCAACGCGTATCGTCCCTGAATTGGGGGACAATCAGGGACATGTATTATCCTGATGCCAGAACACATCGAAATGTCCTTTACCGTTTCACGTCGAGGTCGCGATTGTAAAAATCAGAAAAATTACTACCACATTCGCTGCTATGTTTTCTGTAAATTAAGCTTATTTCTAGAGTAATGCAGCTGATATTAACGTCGCAGTAAGCTGTTAAAGGCAATGGTGCGCCCCGTATCAGGTAAAGCAACCGCGCGCGATTACAGTCAGCTGACCGTACCGCTACCACCCCACATTTCTTCAGTGAGGTCAAAAAACAGATCGGCAGAATTGCAGGAGAATTTTACTAACCCACTCTTGGCCAATCATACTGCTTTTATAATAATCAGATTTATAAGTTCCAGCTTGTCCTTATCTTGATTATTTGTTGAAAAAGTGTCATTGCTCAACGGAAACCACGAGAAGGTGGTGGGCTTTTTCCATCAGGAGAGGATAAGGATGGGTCAGGAGGATGGCATGGATAACAGTCAAATGACGGGGCTAACGGTTGGAAGTAAGAAGGCCCGGTCATAAATTTTAAACACTACTGACCGGCCATGTACCTTAATTATTTCGATTGCCGGACTTTCCACGTTTCTGTATTACTTCTTTGACATTGTTTCTGACCAATCGTAAAAATTAACTGCGTTGGTCGTCAACGTAGTCTAAAGAAGGACGCGGGTTATGACCGTATTGTTCCCTGAGTCGACGGTCGAGAACAGTGCGCCCCGGTCACCATGTTGTCCCACCCGATAATGAAGCAGTATACCGATTAACCCCTTAGTATACGAAATGAGTTTTACGAACGAAACGAAGGGCGAAGAAGATAGAAACGAAACGCACTGTCAATAGCACCCCCGTGGTACGTTTCCTGACTTAGCCTCATAATAAATTTTATAACGAAATGATCATAACGTTTTCATAACTTATAAATCTGATTATTATAAAAACAGAGTCATTGGCCAAGAGTGGGTTAGTAAAATTCTCCTGCAATTCTGTCGATCTGTTTTTTGACCTCACTGAAGAAATGTGGGTGGTAGCGGTACGGTCAGCTGACTGTAATCGCGCGCGGTTGCTTTACCTGAGACGGGGCGCACCATTGCCTTTAACAGCTTACTGCGACGTTAATATCAGCTGCATTACTCTAGAAATAAGCTTAATTTACAGAAAACATAGCAGCGAATGTGGTAGTACTTTTTCTGATTTTTACAATCGCGACCTCGACGTGAAACGGTAAAGGACATTTCGATGTGTTCTGGCATCAGGATAATACGTGTCCCGGATTGTCCCCCAATTCAGGGACAATACGCGTTGACGTATTCCGTGCGAGAGAAGGCGGGCTTGAAGTTCGATTGGTCCTGAACTAGCTATTTGGGCCTACTTACCTCTCGTGTCTAAACACGCGCTCGAATTTCCAAACAAAAGCATGCGTCGACGTATTCCGTTCGAGAGAAGGTGGGCCTTGGGGAGGAGATTGGTGCTGAACTAACCAATCGGGCCTGCTTATCTCTCGTGTCTAAACACGCGCTCGAATTTCCAAACAAAAGCATGCGTCGACGTATTCCGTGCGAGAGAAGGTGGGCCTTGTGGAGGAGATATCGCTGTGAAGAGGGCCTCTTCAGGACAGTGGCCGTTTGGGAGGGATGCAGGGCAGATTGGTTAGTTTGGGGCCAATCGGACCTCAAGCCCACAGTCTCTCGCACCGAATACGTCGACGCGTGCTTGTGTTTTGACATTCGAGCGCGTGTTTATACTCGAGAGATAAGGGATCCGTCTTTAATTTGAGGGTAGGACGAAGCAGGCGGGACTACGCGCAGTCAGCGGACTACCCTTCTTTTCCTGTGTCTCTCCGCGAGACGTATTGATGCTGGATAATACTCTGTAATTTCTAGTTCTCCAAAATTAATCAGGCTGATCAGTCAGAGCATTTTGCCAGGTTTGCGGTTTATGACCGTATTGTCCTGCAAGTCGGCGGTAGGGAACGGTTTCCTACAGTTTCGGATAATTTATGACTTAATTGGTTCCGTCTCGTAGCAGACGTGAATTTTCTTCTTTATAGCAACTCGAAGACTTTCTGCTTCTCTTCCCTTCGGACCCTTTCGAACCGATACACGTGGTGTCTGTTTTCTATCTCGAAGCAATGGGTACATTGGCAGTAGAAGGACGGAGCGCGGGCTTTTGTGAAAGTGTAGGATGGTTCGTTCCTTGCACTTCTGCAAAACACGTGTGTCTCGAAAATGTGCTGGCTTCTTTTTACCTAAAGCATCTTGTCCTGGTGTGAGTTAACTCATAATGGAACGAGAGAAACTACTTGGGGTAGAGGAAATTGCTTGGAAAAAATCCTGTCAGTCAGTTTGCAATCGCGTCAGAGAAGTGTTTTCTACACAAGAGTATTACGCGTTGTTCTGAGCATAAACCTAGAACAACGGAGACGCAATTACTGCTGTACGAGCATTTGGGCGGCCATATCTGCGGCACCGGACGCCAAGTGAAAATTCATTTTCACCAATTTTTATAAGGTACGAACAACGCGTTCCGTGAAAAATAAATTAACTGATCAGTGTTAGTAACCGTGCAGTGAAGTGAATATTCCGTATCTACATTAACCCGATCGCACTTGACGTTGCGACCCTTTTACTTTGGTTGGTGTCGCATACCTGGGACCAGCTGTGCACTGGACGCATCCGTCGCTGACCAGGACCAGTTCAGTGACCTAGTGACGCAGGTTTTCAAACTGCAGGTGAATTTCCGAAAGGGTGAGTTTTAGTTACTTTATTTGTGATTATTAGTTATTAAATTTAACGCAGGCTACGGCTTATTTCCGGCGATAATTCTCTAAATTTCCGTACCTAAATTTTGTCTTCGGGGGTTTTAAACAGACTTATTCATTATCAGCAACAGTGTTGGCCGTTATTAAACTACGGATTCTTATCACAATAACGGACTACGATCACGTTTTGTTTATTTCCTGTTACATTACTTTTTTGTTTATGCGATATTTGAAAACGAAATTTACGTATTTCTTGTCCTCTCACTTCAAATAATTATTATTTTCGATTCTGTTTTAAAAAAAATGTGTATTCATTTTTTTACGTTTGACATGATGTTCCTCGATTTATCTTTAACTCGTAATTCACTTTAAATGACAACCAAACGATGACGAAAGGTATCGATTGCCGTCGTTTTCGCAGAGATCTGATGAGAAATGCGGAGCTGAAAGAGTTTGGTTCTTAATAGGTATTCAAACTCCTTCGAGGGCCGAAAGCCATAAACTTGCGGTGAAGTATCGCGGGGTGTTGTCTTCGCCACGGGATACGATGCGGCATGTCCTTGAGTCGAGTCGCTGGAGGATCACTGTTAAGAGTCTTTCCTTCCGAAAAAACACACCACTTTGGGAATTACATGAAAGATCAGAAGTCAACACCCTGTTTCAGTGTGTTGGTCTCACCAATATGCGCGAGCTACTATCCGTTTCAAACGCATGGTGCAAACTTTAGAGCATTATTACTGTAAAATGGAGACCGATCGGACATTATGTCATAGGACTTTTATGTTCCATTGGACCTCCCCTACCACCCCCTAAAATATTGCTACGTATACCGTTTACACCCTGTATATTGCAGTGTCACGTCCCGGGTGAGGTTTTTTGGAACGGTGACTATGGGGAAGGAAAAGATCAGGCGCGAATCTATCATCCAGCACTCTGAAGGTTTTAAGGAAAAGATCAGGCGCGAATCTATCATCCGTCACACTGTGGGTTCGAAAGGAAGATCAGGCGTGAATCTGTCATCCAGCACTCTGAAGGTTTTAAGGGAAAGCCAGGCGCGAATCTGTCATCCGTCACATTGTGGGTTCGAAAGGAATATCAGGCGTGAATCTGTCATCCAGCACTCTGAAGGTTTTAAGGGAAAGCCAGGCGCGAATCTGTCATCCGTCACACTGTGGGTTCGAAAGGAAGGTCAGGCGTGAATCTGTCATCCAGCACTCTGAAGGTTTTAAGGGAAAGCCAGGCGCGAATCTATCATCCGTCACACTGAGGGTTCGAAAGAAAAGATCAGGCGCGAATCTATCATCCGCCACACTAATCGACCAGGGAAGGTTTTAAGGGGTTAGCTCGCCTCAGGAGGTAGAAAATGTATCGATTCTTTGGGAATTTATTTCAGAAAGTACATGCATATTTTTATGCAATGGTTTTTATATTCAAATGAGAGACACTTTAACAGATTATTATATTATGTTTTGGTATAAAAATATTTATTTATTGCACAATTACAACTGGTTTCCCGGAAGCTGTTTTTAGAAACACGTTTTGCGGTGACCAACATTATTCGGAACTGGGTTATCTGAAATCAAAAAACGAAGAAGATTTAGTTAGTACAATAGTTTATCTAGTCTTTAATCGTTCGATTTTATAAAATATTAATCTGGGACAAAGGGGCAGATGTTTTAAGTGAAATGATCGATTTTCGATGAAAAAACACTCATTTTTCATCCATAAAATAAAAACTATGCATCGGAAAAAAAATGCTTCGATTAAAGACTAGATTTGAATGTCTAGAAGAAACCTACAAAGTTGCAGAAAGATTGGTGAAGCGGTTTTGGAGAAATCGTGGTCACCGCAATTGAAAAACCCGTTTCGAGAAAAACGCGTTTAAAGTTTCAAGTGCAGTTTACATGCGAATAGGAAGATTATTTCTTAACTTACATTGAATCATCTATTCCAGGCCCATACAATAGTCCTTCTGCTGCCTCTGCTGCCTCCAGTACGTCGATTTGTTATTGCCGACGACGCATTCTTTCCTCTCGAGTATTGTTTTGCGCGCGTTTGTCAGCGATCTTTACGCGTGTTGCGTCCTCCATTTCTATATAATTGTGGGCATTTGAACCACATCTTACTCCGATTGACTGCAGTATTTGAAGTAATGCCTGCGATCCTTCATTGAATACACAGGCAGCGATATTCGCAGCTATTTCGACAGTAACTGCGCTGTTTGGTATTGCTTTGGGACTGATTTTCCAAATCAGCTGATTATAGCTTTCGTTATTGTTTTGGCAAAAGCCACCGAGACATCTTTCGAGTAAATTATCGCTACTGAGTTGTTCATATATCGGCTTTATGACAATCAAAACATTCCGAGGCAATGGTTTGTAATCTTGTTTATATGAGGCTAGCTGCTGGTTTGCCTTCGCACGCTGCCAACTACACCAAGACTCAGCGCCTGTTGGGCAGTTGCAGTGATGCGGTTCCTCATCGGTCGAACTATAGTGCAAATATGTTGCCCATATCGCAGTTTTCATATTTTGCAGTGAGTCGCAGTGCCGTCGTATTGCTAAACCATAATATACAGATAACTTGTCTATCATTTTTCCCGTTAGCTTTCCCTTACCACCTAGCCCTGGGGTTTTTTTTTTGCATTCGCGCAATCGGGTTCCCATCCTCTTTTGAACATGCCCGATGCATTCCTTTTTGTTTATGGGAATAGCGCCATACGGGGCATAGTTTATAATACCCGTATATGTTTTGGAATCGCCATCACCGATGTAATTCACATATTTTACACCGTAATTTTTTTGTGAACGGTGAAACATTTCGGTGATGGCGTCTACCTCCATTTTGCCAGATGATCCTTGGTGATTTGCGGTACATTCGTTTTGGTGCGTTTTGTACCACTCTTCATATTCCGCAGTGTTTGTTTTCTTTTGCCACGTTTCACACATTTTACAATATGCGCTCTTCGCGAAAATGTCAATTACTTTCCCAGTATAGTGACCAATGATGGAAGACACACCATATAACGATGTATAACCGCGCTTCTGCCAAGTTCCGTCCCCAGATACAGTCAATCCTGTCGTTTCTTTAACATTTAGGGCTTCAGAAGTTTGCTGTATTTCTTCTTTCACAGCTTTTTTAAAAAGAGTTTCAGCAACGATTTTACTACAAGCATTTATATTTTTTGCAATACATCTGTAGGCACTGTCGTGCAAAAAAGGCGGCATGTCCATCAAACCACAAAATTTTTTAGCACGTCTAAAACCTATACCCAGTACCCTCATGGCGAATATAAAACGTCGATTAATTTCGTACGAACGTTCAATGACGGAGCAAGAAGGAATGTACTGAGGCACACACTTGTCACATAAAACTAAAATTTTGAATCCGACGCCGCATGTATTTGCGGTTTGGAATTCAACATTTCCACTACACTGTTTGCACTTCACGAGATTGGAAATTGCAGAAAAAACGGTAACAAAGTTTAAAACTCTATTGTCAATATTAGTGTCTGGTGACACAATCTGTTTTTGCAACTTTAATTTTTTTGCAGCTGTACTAAGCGCACTTTCTTCGCACTTCGCCAATTTAGGATTAAACACATTCTTCCGCTTTGTGGGTCTTGATTTCCGAACTTGATCAGATTTTCTTGAAGTTCTGGAACCCTTTTGACGTTCCATAATTATAAAGAAAACTACAGAAAAATTACCGAAGCTAACGTTTAACTACACAGCTCGAGGTTGACTGCTATACTGGTAGCAGCCTTCCCAAATTTCGTCAACGTTAGCCTAAAGGTTTCTGGAAATTTCAATCATAAAATTTCTGGAAATTTCCACTATAAAGTTTATAACACCCTCTGTGACGACCAGTGTCAGTGCCGCGGCGCGGGCCTACCTGGGGTCGGCGGTACGCTTCGCAGCGCGTACACTCTAAGTCGTATATCTCCCACAATTTTAATCGGATCGACTTGAAACTTACAGAAAACATTTTCAGGATGATATACTTTGAGAAAATGATAAAATCCAAAAATCGATTTTTCTGACCTTACTGATCCGAGCTAACCCCTTAAAGCAAATTAGTACTGAAGGGACACCCATTAGCACTCTTGTTTTTGTTTTGGTTCGATAATAGGATTTACCGTTGCATTCGTACAAAAGAAACCACACTTAGTTTTCCTATGGATTGCACGGTTCATGCAGCAGTGTGTTTATAAATACTGGGAGCGCTCTCGCGAATCAGCTGTTGCGGCAGCTTGGTTTCGTTGGGAATCCTTATGACTCGAGGATACACACACTAATTCGAGACATGATTGATAACAAAGCGGTTTATTAGCCTTGTTAGAGCGTTTTTAACAATGCGTGGGACTTCGAGTGTTAACACATAACATTTATATATAAATCACAATATGGAAATATGAATATGAAGTTCATAAATATAAGCAAATAAAATTATACAAAGATACTAAGCGATGATAACTATAAATGAACGCAATAAGCTATGAATGCAATAAATGTTATTAATATAAAGTAATATGAGAAAATATAATATAGAAAGCAATAAGCGTTGATAAATAATAATAAATGGTATGGCGATGATATGCACAATAATAATAAGTAATAATAATGACTTACGGTAGTTGCCGTAAAGCACTGATTTGAATTGTTAGCACTGATTGAATAATACTTCTATCTATTTGACTGTCTGTTGACAAAAGAGCTCTCTGGGCTCTCGATCCTTCGTATTTATAGGATCCTACAGGAGTACTGCGGGGGTACGCGCGGTAAAGACCTTGACAGATTTCGGAAACAAGACGCAGTAGATTTTGGGGGTTTTTGTAAACGGTATGGCTATTAATAGATGTATTTATGTCACGTACGCCAAATGCGTCGTAATTATAATCACGTGTTGATCACGTTTGTACATTTGCGTCGCAGTAACATTTCTGGGGTTCTTATGACTGCGAAAGGAGATACTCAACTCGTCGAATGGGTTTTGGGTATTTTATAGGAAAAGGGTTAGAGTGGCTTGGACTCTGTGAGTCGTAAAGAGGGGATTGAGACGTGGTCTCGATTTAAGAGGGTTTTTGTAACGAGGGACTTGTTTGAATTCATTTTAAAGGGAAGGATTCGTGCCTCATTGGCGAATAGGCGAAGGAGTTTTGTAACGATCGTCTCGTGATGGGGATCTCTAAGATACATCATCGAGGTGGAGTTTCGTATAGGTCATCTTGTGTTGGTGACCGCTAAGGTACAACATCAAGGTGATCGGTGATTGAGGAGATGGGTAAGAGTTGAGTTGAGTTTGAGGGACTTTGGTGGAGTGATTTTGAGGTTTGCTAATGGATTTTTGGAATAGAAACGCGCGAAAAATAGTGGGACGTCACAGCAGAGTTTGGCCGCTGCCGTTTCCGGAGCGAGCTCGAAGACTCTTGGCAATCTCTGTAGTAAGATCGGCCGCTGCCGTTTCCGGAGCAGGCTCGTTACTTTTGACAGAGTTCTGTTCTATGCTCTGCAGACCTTGTTTTTACCAAGCACTTCGGCCGCTGCCGTCTCCGGAGCGATCTCGATGGCTTTGTAAGAACGAGGTTCTATGACTTTCAAAAGTGCAAACCAAAAAGGAGCACCAGTAACTTTTATACACTGGAGATCCGCCGCTGCCGTCTCCGGAGCGATCTGAATCTCACTGGTTGAAACTTAAGCTGCCTCTAGGTTTGAACATTCGTCCGTCAAGTGAACGTATTCGTAGCTTGAATGTCTCGCTGTGCTGCGTGTGCCTCCTTTTATACTGGAAAATTGGCGGGCTGGCGCATGCGCAGTGAATCGCTATTTGTTATTTCATATTTTGCCTGCTTTGTACATTATAGTTTGTCTTGTGCTTTTGCTGGTGCTTATAATTAATTATTCCTAACATTTTTATAATACTTATTTCTCTAACATTTATCTAAATCATAAATTATACATAAAAGTCTTCATAATACGTTTGCGCGGTAATAGAAGATGGTTATATGGTAATGCGGATCGGTTTCTACTTTATCGACTGTTGGTTTCTACCGGTTTGAGTCCCCGTGGGACGTTACACGCGGTATGCCATACGGATTATTCTCCGCGTAATCGCTCGTGTCGAATCGATCGACGGTGTCATGCTATATCACCTCATACGCGTCATCACACTCCAGCTGATATAAGAGACTATCTGTATCGGTATACAAAACTTTACATTGATCGCCAAACTTCACACGCATATACTGGTAATGGAATTCGTACAAGCATACCTTAGACACATCAAGCACGCTCATACCCACGTATATAGGTTTATCGAATTTTACTTTCAATTTCCGCATCTCGATAGCGGTTAAATGCTCTGAAAATATCGTGCGACTATGAAAATTCGGTTTCGCGATCAACGTTTCCGCATCGTAACGACTGTCCCACCGTGTTACCAGTCGCACGTCCACTCGATTTCGCACGTTTTCTATCGTCTTGCCGTACACCGCATTATTCATCAGCTTATATAACGTTTTCTGAAATTCACTGGTGGCACGAGTCCTTAACTCCGTGTTCAGGATGATGTAGTCGCGTAACAAATCGGACTGATCGAATCGTAGAACACGGTGAATTCGCGATATACATAGACCGTACCGCACGCACTGCTTTAACCCTTTCGACCCGACATTTTGCTATTTGGATTTTATTATATTTTCTTGCAGAAATCGATTGTACTAAGTGGCGGATAGGTACTGATCAAATTTGAAAGTTGTATGTCAATTTTAAAAATTGGGACATATGGGTCCCAGCAGTTTTTTTGAGTGGGACATATGTGACCCGGAAAAGTTAAAGAGGGTTAAACACTTCCGATCTTCTGTGGGTATGTTATATAATGTATTTTTATTGTATATAGATATATTATACATACATATTATGAACGTATTTATAATATTACAACATCTTACTACTTATGATATTTTGCAAAGCACATTTTACATAGTGCAACGTTGCAACCTATGCAAATCGTCTTTGTTCTTATTTCTTTTTTTCTTTGCGCACATCTCTGGCATCTTCTTCGGGTTGTACCTTCTTCAGGTAGATGGTCGCCAACATTGTAAATATTTTTAGGAGTGTTTGCAGGTCTTCCAACACTACCCCCTTTTTTTTGGTAAAGTCAATGAATGGGGTATTTACGTCATTTATTTCTTTGAATATTATCCATGCATTTAGTACGGACATAAGCAGTACACGATAAAAAACCTTCTTCCACCACTTACAGGACTTCCTGTCATAATCATACAGTGAGATCATTTGGTCACACAAATCGACACCTCCCATATATTTATTATAAAATATGATTGCTTCAGGGCAATTAATGTCAACCTTCTTGCCCGTTTTTGATTTCCTTTGGATATTACTTACGGTATTATAATGACTGTAAAATATTCACAATATTTTCCGCGCACGAGGTTGCCGGTGAGGTTATGTTCGGCGATGCGCCACACAAGACACTGCTTTGCACAATAAAAATGGTCTTTATTATAAAAGGTGTACAAACGGCTGAGCCGTTGTGCACACTAGAACAATGAGGATTGAGCCCCCGTACACTCTCTCGTACAGTAATCCTCCACCGGTTGAACGCGGGGACACGTGAACACGCACAACGCGAATACGCAATCCGTGGACTTTATATAAGCTAATTGTGTCGCGAACTCCGTGTTGAGTCTACTTGTGAATAGATGGTGATTTTAACACCGAACTTGCTAGTTGAGCAACGCTTTTTGTAAAACAATGAACAAACACGTTGTACTGTGCACACGGTTGAGAACAAAATTGTCGTTAAGATGGATGCGCATTTCCGCCTTGGCGTCTTCTCGAACATTCTCGAGCGTCGATCGACAAGACGGAACCTGATTGGTCGATTGATTGTGGATCGACCGTGACTTCCGCTGCCCATGAGGTGCTGCGGTGATCGCTTGCGGCGGCAAAGTAAACTATTCGTTCCCAAACACTTTATTTCAGCCGGTCTTGGAGATATTGTGTTTTAAAATTTGCTAACGCCGCAATGTTGTTGCAATGATCTTGCAAAGTTGCGGCGAAGTTGCGGAAAAGTTGCGGCGAAGTTTGTAATCGTGTTCGGTTGCGGAACGATTACCGGTGGGACGGAGAAGGGATAGGTTGCCGACTCAGTCGGTAAGGCAGGGTTCGGCGAATGAGCAAAGCTGTGGTTTGAATAAATAATGGTGTTTATTCACTAGTGTGTGTTGTCAATTATCTTTGTACATTAATTCCGGCGGCGGAAGAGCTACGGCGTTTCGGCGCGTCCGTTCGCGGCGGCGGCGAGGTTTCGGCGAGTCGTAGGAACGGGGATGCGGTGTGGAGAACGTTCTACTCGGGACGGCCTTAAGAGGCGCGTCCTTACGAGAGTTGTATAATGGAGGTTCGAAGTGCAGTAGGTCTCCGGCCTAACGGGCGCAGAGATACCTCTTCGACGTGGGTAGGGCGCAAGATTTCTCTCGGCCTATATATCGGTACGAGGCTGGTAATGGCACAGCAGGGCGATGGGCCACTGCTGACACAACTCACGGATGTCCAAAAATGTAGAGCCTCTCGAACGTGTAAATGGCTAATACGTGCGGGACAAGAGCTGTCAATTTCGCTCGCCGCGGTCTTTATATCCGCAGGCCGCGAATCTTCACTCGCGAGAGACCTCGCGGGGCCGCGGCCGCCAAGCGGTCGCGGCGCGAACTAAGGCCTTTGTTTTCGGTGCCGAGCGTTCGGACGGCGCGTGACGTGACTTCGTCACAAGTTGCGGCAAAGTTGCTGCATAGTTGCGGCAAAGTAGCGGCAAAGTTGCAGTGCAATATTGCGACGCAACTATGCAGCAACAATTCTATGTCCGCCCCATGCAATGTTGCACGGCAACGTCGCAGCAACCATACATCGACATTGCGCTGCAACCAAGCAACATCGCAAGATTACTGCAACCATCCTGCAACTTTGCCGCAACGAAGTGTGCTTTATGGGTAACAGAGTCTTGTAGTATTCTGTCATTCATAGCGCGTCTAGTTAATTCGTCGGTGTATTCGTTGGTTATACTGTATTGTAATTTGTTAAATGCTCTTCTGAATCTTATTATATAGCTTTGGACATTTTCATCGAATCGTTGTCTAATTTCCCTGAGCTGGTCTTGTTGTTCCCTTACTGAAGCTTGGGTTGCTACGTTTCGTCTTAAAGCATCGTACAACTGTGTATATTCCTTAATTGTTACATTACGGATTGCAGTAGCGGCTTTACCAGTTATTTTCTCAATCTTTATCATTTTTAATAGTAAAGATTGTTCACTACATATTGCGCGCATCTCTTTTACTTCGCGAATGAATTCTTCAACTCCTATGTCATCTTCTCCATTTATTTGTGGAATACATTTTGTGGCGTCTTTGGCTTTAAGGTTTGGGTTAGCGTATTGCTCAGTAGTGTGTTGTTCTGTGTGAGCGGCTTCTGCCATTCTTGACGTATTAGGCATTACATCTCTGGCTGTCATTACTGAGTGTATGTCAGTGTTGGCGGTAAAGCCTGAGAAGTCTGTCAATAGGTCGTCTCCTAGCATTACTTTGGACATATTGCGTCCTAGAAATTCTATTTCCTTGGCGCGTTTCTTATTTTCTTCGTCAGCTACTTTCTGTGTTTCTTCTAATCTTCTGGTTAAATTATCTATTTGTCTAGTAAATGTCTCGTTTTGCTTTTGCATAGCATCTAAGATTGCACGAGTAGAGTGATGTAGTGTACCGCTGGCGGGTTCACTCTTCTTTGGGGTAGACATTACTGATTCAAATGAGTCTGAGTTAGAAAAGTTGTCTCTTCTCGTTCTATACACCGTAAATGAATCCAGATTTTTCAGCTTACCGTAGTAAATGCTTGTATATCTGGTGTATCTCCTAGTTGACCGTAGTCCTTGGATAGACACCGGCTGGTATATCTTCACTGGTTCTTTTGACCCTTCAAGCTTCAATGATGCACGTATGCCGAAATCGTAATTTCGTTTACACTGAAGCGAATGGATCCTGGCAGGATCGCCAAAATGTAATGTAATTCTTGATAAAAGAATATAAAGAAAACTTGAGTTCTGTGGACGTATCCACAGATACTTTTATTACAAGGATATAGTTATATTACAATTAGTATAAGTACAATGTTATAGGTTCAGAGTTCGCTTTCAGACTGCCTGGTCTTTTGGAGAGTCCGTATTTATACCTGAAAGATATTCGGTGAGTGTGCTGGAAGTTACGTAGGCTGTGTACAAATGATGACTGTTGCTATCCGGTCCTATCTATAGAGATAAGGGGAAATTTTGGTCACATTGGCAATGCTATTTCAGGCACCTTGGGAGGCCCTCGTTGGTGCAGCAGGTGTGGCAACAGGTCGACTTTGCTTTATTGCAGCCACGTCCTCTCTAAGCCGAATGAGTTGAATTTTTATCGACAAGGATAATTGCGATTGCTGCACTGCGAGGTTTGACGCGAAGTAATCGTGGTCGATACACTTTACCGGCCACGTTACCTCGAAGTGCGCGTGTTCCTTGATGAATGACAGATGCAAATCTTCCACATGAGCCATGAACAATTGTATTTCGTCCAAGGACGTTGCATGCGCATGCGTGGGGAGTTGACTTTTCAACGCCAAGAGGGAGTCATAACGACCCATCTGAGTCTTTGCCTTGAAGATGAGCTCTGATGGCAACGTTGATGGTGACGTGGCTCTTGTTCTGCCTTTCTCCACTGACGGCCCTGGAGCCTCCGTGGGGACCGTGAGCACAACAGGCGTCGGTGATACCGTCCTTGACGAGGCCGACGATTTGGTGGATTTGGTCGTATCTTTTTCCGCCATTATCTGAACACAGTATTGCGCTTGTGAGCTTGAGCACGTACACAGCACTGTGATGCACAATCACCGATCCGGCTCGAAGGACCAAAAATGTAAAATAAACGTTCTAGCTTAGAGCGATAGGAATGCCGGAAAGGTTATGTTCGGTGATGAGCCACCACAAACACTGCTTGTTCAAATAAACTGAGGTCTTTATTTTAAAAGTGTGCACAAGACGGCTTAGCCATGAGCACACGGGTGAACAGTTAAAATGAGCCCCCAAACAATCTGATATTACAACGATCGTCGAGCACGCTTTGACGCCACGTGGTCAAGCACACACGGATCCACAATCAATCGATTTTCCTATTTGCAATTACTGAACACCTACTAGAGAGTTGATTCTAGCAATTACTGAACAAGATGTACTGAGCACTACAATTATCGAGGTGAGCTAAAGAAAATGAAACGCGAGCAATACGTTTGTTCTTGCACACTGCGAAAACGAGAGTGAGTACAAGATGGATGCGCGTTTCCGCCCTGGCGTCGTCTCGAACATTCTTGAGCATCGATCGACATGGCGAAATCTGATTGGTCGATTGATCGTGGATCGGCCGCGACTTCCGCTGTCCAGGAGGTGCTGCGGTGAGCGAACGTGCGGCGGCGAAGCGAACTATTCAATTCCCGAACACATAGTACTGTTAATAATGATTAGAAGTTATTATTGTTTATGCATCGTAACCTACGTATGCTGACGATGATGATGGTAATGGTGAGGAGGAAGAGGATGATGAGTAAAATAAAATAAAAAAAATCAATTTATGTTACATAAAAAAGAGTATGTGTAAAATATTAGGTTAAGGTTGAGCACGAGGAGGCTGGTGAGGTTATGACCGGCGTTGCGCCACACAAGACACTGGTTTGCACAATAAATGTGAGGTCTTTATTTTAATAGGTGTGCCAACGGATGAGCCGTTGTGCACACTAGAATAACTGAGGATGAGCCCCCGTACAGTATAACGTACAACAATTAACACGTATCAGAACGTGGACACGCGGACACGCACAATCGCGAATGCACAATTAATCTATTTACACACTCGAACTGTGTCGCGAACACCGTGTTGAGTCTCTTTGTGAATAATGGACAGATAATACTGAACTTGCTTGTTGAGCAACGCAATAAAGTACATTGAACAAAACGCGTGATACTTTGTGCACGGCTGTGATCAGAATGATCGTTAAGATGGATGCGCATTTCCGCCTTGGCGTCTTCTCGAACATTCTCGAGCGTCGATCGACAAGACGGAACCTGATTGGTCGATTGATTGTGGATCGACCGTGACTTCCGCTGCCCATGAGGTGCTGCGGTGATCGCTTGCGGCGGCAAAGTAAACTATTCATTCCCAAACAGTATGTTTATTTGCTTGAACATCTCCATGCATGTTAAAAATATATTTCTACAAAAACATTTTACACATTTATTCATGTATAGAATATAACAAGTATATAAAGTATAAATGTATGCAGAGTATATAAAGTATAAATGTATGTAGAAAATTATCGTACGTGCTCCGCAGAATCTGGAAACAGAAGAAACAGAATGGTTATGCGTATTGTTAGATTTCGTACCTACGTAGAATATGTGAAAGCGTGTATATACTACTCACGTTAGCTATTGCAATGCATGAATTGCCAAATTTTCTGCACGTTTTGTGACGCACACAAACAATTGCGGCTGTCGTGGGAAGCACATCGTACGGTGTTCATTGTTGACATTGATGTTAAGCTCGGAACAGCAGTAGCAGGAACAGCTGTGACAGGTACAATTCCACAATAATCATTGCAGACATCGCCTCCACCGACGTTATCATCGTTGTCATTGTCGTCGCTGGCGTTACTGTTGTTACAGCAGCAGCAGTCATCAGCGTTGTTCACACTCTTTTTTCGTTTCTCGTACAAATCGGTAATATCCACGATATGAATGTCAGGAGTAGTTTGTACGAGTAGTTGTGATAACCACTCCTTTTTTTCCAAGCCCTTCACATACACTGTATCAATGTTATTGAGCTCACGGGCGAGCATTTCTGATACTTTATAATATAGAATCCATCCGTCAGACCAGAGAAGCCCGTTGTGCCGCGTTGTTAGCCAGGTTGCCTGCTGCTTCACGAACGGCGTCAGATTAGTGTAGGGGTACGGCGGCTCGAAAAACCAATGGCAAAATGTCGTTTCCGCAGCGTGGTTATTTTCGAGAATCGCAACTTCTTTAGCAACGAAGTTGTTACGTGCCGTCTTAAAACCTTGCAGGCCCACCACGACAGATAGCATTATTAAGCAGTAGTATATAGTAGTCGCGACGGTGACAGAATAGTAACTGAAACCTTCGCGCCCATCGCCGCCATCAACGCAACGTCGATACAGTACAACACATATTCATTGAATAATCATACTCGGGCATGTAAACACTATACAAAGCGCGATAGGCAAAACAGTAGTCACGTGTCGCGGTCTTCAGCGTTGGCATCGAGTTCGGGAATCTACGGAAGCTCCTACGCGCCACCTTCCTGCACAAGCGTTAGTGTTATTTTCTGAGGCGCCAGTAACACTATCTCACCGACTAGAGAGTGGCAATACCGTCTCTGACTCTCCCACTCATCGACTAGAGAGTGGCAATACCGTCTCTGACTCTCCCACTCATCGACTAGAGAGTGGCAATACCGTCTCTGACTCAGTGGGACTAACTACCACTGCGGGGGGGGGGGGGGGAGGGCTCGTTGCGGGACGGGGACGAGGTAAATCGGTGCCCCATTTTCATTGGCCGCTATCCGGCGCAAGTGCATCAGAGTCGCATGACGTAATCTCGATCCATAATTGCCGTAAAACGTAAAACCAGGGGTGACCAAGGGCTCTCTTTCTTCTTACGACTGGCACGCTATGGCACGCCGACACGTTGTCGATCTATTGTTCTAGAGTTATAATGTGGTTAATTAGGTTTATATGAGGTAAGTTATTTTATAATAAGTAGACGCCGACGGCGAAAATATTTATACCAATCCGGAAATTAATATACATCAATTTAATGATAGTAGTATTACAATGTTTGATTTATATTTCTAAATTTATTATTCATTAGAAACTGCAATTACAGATTCAGTTGATGATATCATTTCTCAACGACTTTGAAGCCGAATAGAATTTTTTTAAGGGTACGGCAAATGGGAATGTAAAAAGGTTCTCAAAAAATCCTAAGTTTTTCACGGAAACCTCTCTTAACGTTTGGCTACCGAAGATAAGAGCATAATAGAGCCGGTAGTGCTGTTCGTTTCTGGTATAAATGCATATAGTTTATATTTGTAGGTGCCTGGTTGTGCATTTAACAGCATTTAACTGCCGTTGCCTTTTTCATCTGTGGCGTACCTACTAATAGTCCCAATTTAATAATAATATTTTTTGCGCACTATTCTTTATACGTTACGTTTTTATTAAATAAAATAAATACAGTGGCAGTAATAGGGACACTGGCAGTAATTGGGACATCTACCCTATATACTCTGTCATATAAGAAGGAACTTGCGCATACACCTGTTCTGCGCTACTATTGTCTATATTCAAACCAACACTCCCTCGGAGCCAATGAGCTTATTCAACACGCGTGAAACCAGTTCCTTCTTATATGACAAGGAATTAAATGGTAATTAACATTTTCAAATTTGATTTTCAATATTATCAAGAATTTTTACATATAAATTATATGCATCTTCAGCAGTCGATGGAATTACATGAGCAGGTATTATCATATGTATAAGTTTCTTAAAATGATGTGAATATAATTCTGGTTCCTTAGTATAGTTATTTAAAAGATAAGTCACGTGAGCTTTTTTTACTGGTTTCTTGCAATCTTTCGCTGCAAAATTGTGTGGACAATGGTACAGCTCATTTGGTATTCCACCTAGTATATTTCTGCAATTTTGTTTGCGGACTCTGTGCTCATTCCATTCTTTTTTCGTGAACATAATATCTTCTTTGATAAGGTCTCCGAATGAATATCTTAGACAGTCGATATGTACTGGGTTGCATATGTCAAGAACGTTTTCATGTTCCATTGTTTTAAATAAATCGATATAAAAATCGCCCATATGCTGACGAAATTGACGCCAGTATGCCTCTATTCTTTGGTTATGGGTACTTTTTCCTCGTAGGAAACTATTCACACCCGCATATTCATCTTCGTGTTGGTAGCGAAGGGTTTTCTGAAAATCTTCCATTAAAGCTGCTTCGGTACCATTATCGGTTCTAATTAGCGTTGGCAAATATCCACACTTTTCAATGGCTTTTAAATAGTAATGTCCTATTATCTGCGGATCATTATTTGACCTACTCACATTTAGCCATATCACCTTTCTGGAAAAACCATCGATGCAGCCATAAATGGCGAAACCGTATCTCTTTAATTTATCGTAGCCATCAGCGTGCCAAAGAAAATTTGGTCCTGGAACACTATAAGTAGTAAGAATAAGGGGATTCTAGACCAGGGGCTCTGAGGGTGGTGCGGGGGCGGGGGGGGGGGTGACGGCGCGCGGGGGAGTGGGGTGGGGGGAAACATGGGCGCGGGGGGAGTGGGGAGAGGAAGACCGGTTGCGCGCGCATGAGCCGCGGAGTGGGGGAAGCCGGAATCGTGGAGGGGATCAGTCCGAACCGAGTCACCGCGGAGACCTCTCAAGACCGGACCCACCCTCAGAAATTTCCACAGAGGGTCGTCCCCTCCCTCTAAAAATTTCTGGGGTCGGGTCATGTATGAAAAAATATTTTTCAGACTCGATCCGACCCCAAATATTTTTCTAAACCAAATCCACCGCCGGAATATTTTTTTTATAAACCAATATGCGACGGAAATTCCCCCCAACACAGAGAAATAATTTTTAATCAACGTAGAATCTTAAAATTAGGTGGCGAGAGAAGGAGGAGGAAGACGGGTAAATAAAATGGAGAAATAATATACGTTTAAGAAATATATATTATTACAAAAAAAAAATATAAAAATATAAAATATAAAAGAATATAAAGAATAGAAAATACAATATAAATATAAATATAAAAGAAAATAAAAGAAAAAAGAAAAAAAGAAAAAAAAAAGAAAAAACGAAAAAAAGAAAAAATTTAAAAATATAAAAAATATAAAAATATAAAAGAATATAAAATAATAAAATAAAAAACTATTCAAAAATAAAGCGGCGTGAAGGCGCCGAAGGTGAGGGGGGTGACGGGGGTGGCAATTGTACACCCATCCACGACGGTGACGGTGGCGAATGCATGTCCATCCACGGTGGTGACGGTGGCGATGGAGGGCGCGGTCGCCGTCGTGGATGGATGTGCGACGGGTGCGGCAGCCGCGCGGCCCCATACACCAAGCCCGAATGCCGCATCATTCGGGGTACCTGTAACTGTTCGCGATTAGATGTAACTCGCGCGCCGGGATTGAGGTTAGGGTGGCGAAGTCAATTCAGTACAGCGATTCAGCATTGGCTACGTCGTTTATTGAAACCATAAGGGATGAGCGACGGATGAGCGAACACTTGGCGATGACAAACACGATGAGCGAGCGTGCACGATAACGAATACGGTGAGCGTGGAGAGTTCTCGCACCGACACGTGCTTGGTGGCCGACGAATCTCCGCCGGTGAGATCTTGCAACGATTGCTCGTTTAGCGAATGAGATCGCGCTATGTTGCTAGAGTTGAGCTGAGTTTAGGATGAGCGTTGAAAAATGCTGAGAAGTGAGCGTTTACAATGAATAAAAGAGCTTGAGCGTGACGCGTCTGATTCTAGGTACGTTGCGAACAAGAACGAACAATGGCCCGAGGCCCAGAAGCTTCTGGAAGACACCAAGGCGGAAGCTAGCTTTGATTGGGTGATCGCACGGACGAGTGGTCCGATTGGGTGATAGCACCGGCGGCCAGATCTGATTCGGTGATCGCTGTCGTGCTCCGCTGCCCGTGAGGTGCTGCGGTGAGATGAGAGCGGTGGAGAGAGGAACTACTGCTCGAATCGCAAACATTCTCCCGCCATCAACAGCTTCCAGATGATGTTGATGATGAGCCTGAAACATTCAAAGGTGCCAATTTTGCAATTGGTCTTTTTAGAACAGTGGTGGCGGTCTTGAGCGTTGCGACCCTGGTGAGTCCGTCCTTCCCTGGGTGTGTGGTGAGAACCCGAGCAAGTGGCCACTTGCTCGGTGGAAATCGCTCGTCAGTGATGAGCACCAGGGAACCGATTTTGATGTCGTTGGACGGGTGAAGCCATTTCGAGATTGAGAGTTGACGTTGAAGATACTGTGATGACCATTGGGTCCAGAATCGCTGCGCCTTCTGTTGAATAAGCTGCCACCTCGCTGATGGTGAGATTGTTGAGTGGTCTGCCGATGGTTCGGGCAGCGTTGATAGTGGCTGTCCGATGAGGAAGTGAGCAGGGGTGAGTGGCGAGACATCTTCAGAGTCGTCGCTGAGTGGCTCTAGCGGTCGTGAGTTGAGCATCGCTTCAATCTGTGTGAGAAGAGTGCTAAATTCCTCGTAAGTGAGTACAGTATCACTTACGGTGCGTCTGAGGTGATGTTTGATCGATTTCACGACCGCCTCCCACTTTCCACCCATGTGAGGTGCGGCAGGGGGGTTGAAGAGCCATTTGGTGTTATCGTTGACAAAGAGCTGTGATACTGAGTGATGTTCCTTTGAGCCTTGAGTGAATAACCTCTTGAGCGTGGCATCTGCACCATGAAGTTGGTGCCGCAGTCTGAATGGAGTGATTGAGGTATTCCTCGTCTTGAAATGAATCTGCGGTAAGTAGCGATGAATCCTTCTGTCGAGTAGTCAGTCACCAACTCTAGATGAACTGCTGAGGTGGTGAGACAGGTGAAAACGCAAATCCAGCCTTTGTGAGTTTTGGAGCCTCGCCCCTTCCATGCTTTGAGTGAAATTGGTCCGGCGTAGTCCAGTCCAGTGCGGGTGAACGGCTGTGAGGGTGTGACTCGCGCAAGAGGTAGTTGGCCCATCAGCTGATGGGCACGGATCCCCCTTTGCCGAGCACACACCACACAGCGAAGAACGTGAGTTTTGACTGGAGCTCTGCCTCCGAGAATCCAATACCGTTGGCGGATGTGAGAGAGCGTGAGCTGGGTCCCTCCATGAAGGGTGGTTTTGTGAGCATTATCTATGATCAGATGAGAGAGGCGTGAATTGCGAGGTAGAATCACAGGATGCTTACTTCCGTAATCCATGTGAGCGTTGTTGAGTCGACCTCCAACTCGAATCACTCCTTGCTCATCGACAAACGCCGTGAGTCGATTGAAGGCGTGAGATGATGGCAACTTGGAAATGAGGCTGAGTGTTTTGAGCTCCTGGTTGAAGTAGAGAGCTTGCGTTGCCTTAATCCAGAAGATTCTAGCTCTCTCCAGGTCCTCCGGTGAGTGTGAGATGATTGGCAATGAGATCGGAGTTCTCCTTAGCTTGTCAAGAATTCTGAAACAAACTGAGGTGATGCGAATGAGTTTGTTGAGAGAAGAATATCTGTAAATGAGATCCCAGTGATATTCGATTTTTTTAACGTTGAGTAGAGTTGAAACTCCCGGACGAGCCTCCTGTGCACTGGAGTCGTCCTTCAATTCTGGTTGAGATGGCCATGAGTCACTGGGCTGAGTGAGCCATGGTGGTCCCGTCCACCACAGCTTGTGTTGTTCAAGCTGAGATGTAGTCACGCCTCGAGAGGCGCAGTCCGCTGGATTTGAGGTTCCTGGAACGTGTCTCCATTATGCATGTTGAGTGAGCTCTTGAATCTGGGAGACACGATTCCTCACATAGTCCTTCCAGCGTGATGCATGAGATTTGATCCATATAAGTGTCACTTGAGAGTCCGTCCACAGGTGAGTAGCAGCTACATTGAGCTTGAGAGTTGCTTGAACATATTTTGTGAGCTTTGCAAGCATCAATGATGCCGTAAGCTCGAGCCTCGGGATGGTGAGCTTTTTGAGTGGTGCTACCTTTGTTTTGGAGCACACTAGTGTCGACACCTTGTGATTTGTGGACGGTGAAAAGACGGTAATATAAACTACCGCCGCCATGGCGAGTTGAGAAGCATCAGAGAAACCATGTAATTCCACTGTTGAGTAGCTGTAGGTGGTGAACCACCTAGGAACTGAGAGCCTGGCCAGGCATTGAAGATTTTCTCTGATGGTGAGCCATTTTGACGTGACCTGGGATGGCAGTGGATCATCCCAGCTGAGCTTGTGCAGCCATAATTCTTGTAAAAGCACCTTTGCTTGAATGATGACTGGTGACAAAAAGCCGAGCGGATCAAATATCTGAGCTACTTCTGAGAGAATGAGGCGTTTGGTGAATTTTGAGCTCATTGCCGGTTTGGCTGAGAATGAAAAGCTATCCTTGAGCACGTTCCAATGTAATCCGAGAACTTTGGTTTTGCAGTCGTCTAGTGAAAGTATTGAGCCGAGAGCTCTCTGAGTAGGGGAAATTGAATCAAGCAACGGAGGGTGAGTTGCATGCCATTTGGCAAGTGGAAAGCCTCCCGCGTTGCACAGGTCTTGTAACTGTTGAGCGATTTCAATGAGTTTCTCACCTGTGTCGGCTCCGCCGAATATGTCGTCGACGTATCTGGCTTGAGTGAGCGATGGGACTGCCAGTGGGAAGCGATGGCCTTCGTCTTCCACAAGTTGAAGTAGAACGCTGACAGCCATGAATGGAGCAGCCTTCAATCCGTATGTGACGGTGGTGAGCTTGTATGGCACCTCCTTCTGATTGCCGTCGAACCACAGCACTCTTTGCAGGTCCTGATCGGCTTCATGCACCTGGACTTGACGATACATCTTCGTCACGTCCGTGGCAAATATGAATTTGTGCTGACGTATCCACAGCAGCACGTCGGTGACATTGAGCAGGAGATTTTTGCCGGTGTGCATGAGATCGTTGATTGAGTGTCCGGAGCCCGAGGGGCTTGAGCCATTGAAGACGACCCTGAGCTTTGTTGACTGGCTGTCGGGCTTGAGCACTCCATGGTGTGGCAAATAGAAAATGGAATGAGAATTAGGAGAGATTGGTGGTGCTCTTACCATGTGCTGGAGATCTTTGTACTCGTTCATGAACCCTTCATAGAGTTCACGAAGTCCAGCGTCCTTCTTGAGTCTGTTGCGTGTACGCATCAAGCATGCGTGAGCCGTGTTGTATGAATTGCCCAGGAGCTGTGGAGATAACTTGAGCGGAATGCGGACGATGTATCTGCCTGTTGAGTCACGCGAGTGAGTCGCTCGAAAGTGCTCCTCGCACTCCTCTTCTTCAAGCGTGAGCTGAGTGGGGGCATCACCGGGAAGCTCTTCTTGAATCCAAAACTTCGTCAGCATTTCATGGACCTCATTGTTGCTATGCTGTACCACAGCAGAGTGATGAGATGTTGCAATCTGTGAATTGTGAATGGTGATTGGTCCAAGAATGAGCCACCCAAACATTGAAAATTGGGCAATCGGCATTGACGGGTCTGCCTTGATGAGGTTGGGTTTGATAATCTGTCCGTATGTGTCTGCGCCGATGACCATGTCAATTGGGGCCTTTACACGGACGTTCTTTTCCGACACTTTTGCGCGCCACACGCCAGCGCGACACTCTTTTGGCGTGGCGTACCGGAACGTCGGAAGGAGCGCGCAGGCCAGAGGGTCGTACCCGTCACTACTTAGAGATAGCGAGTTCGGGTTTCCATTTCTACGTCGATTCCATATGCTTTTTCCAGGATCCAGCGCAGTCTTGTATTATGTACTACCTGTTCCATGTATATTATCGATCTGTGAAACGATCGGCAAGACACGATAGCGATATACGCAGTATCGCGAAAAGTATACGAATTCCTCGATGTACCTGGCTTATGAGAGGATATTACAAATGCTGTTACTCCTACGGCACACTGACACATATGTTTTTACGAAGCTACATTTGGTTTACCTGAAGGTGCTATAAATTATGGAAATGGTTTATTACTCAGTTATAACGACTGTATTGCGATCTGCATTCTCCTTGCAGACGAAAAGTTTCCACCTCATCGGAAGTTCTTGCTAGCATCTTGTGCGCGGCTAGAAGCGTGGCGCGCCGGAATTCCACGTTCTTGCGTACGAGCAGAACCGTTTTGTCAGGCGTGGCGCGTCCAAAAGTGTGGCGCGCAAACCTCTACTTCAGAAAAGGTTAGATAAGAGACAGAAAAGGTAGTTAGAAAAGGAAAGCGGCACTTGAAACCAAGGGTTTGGCGTGGCGCGTGGAATATCCGACAGTGCGGAAATTCTGAGGCGCGCGGCGCGCCTGGCTGCCAAGACTCTGCGAGCGGCTACAAGCGGTAGAAAGTGAACGAGAATTTTTTCATACCAAAGAATTAAATATATTTACTTCCAGCTTCGTGGCTTCATTTGTCAATCTTTAGGGATTATGAAAAAAAATTGTATGCAAAAATAGTGGTTACATCCAGAGTTATAGTGCTTCAAATAGAGCGCCATACAAAACTCATATGCGCACCGTTAGCATAAAATCAGTCGTTGTTGTTTGTCTCAAATAGATTAATATACGATTAATAGATTAAACCTTATTAACCAAAATCATGATGTTATTTATTTTCATGTGCTAGTAAATTATGTCTGTACCTATCTATCGCAAATTATTTGCGTAAAATCTAAATATTCGGATAGTTAGTTAAAAAATTAAATATGAATATCTTAATACACGTGAAACCGTATATTTCGATACACGTGAATTTCAGTACACGGGTACACGTGTATCGAAATATACGATTTCACGTGTATTAAGATATTCATATTTAATGTTTTAACTAACTATCCTTGACCATCGTATCTTTTAAAATAATAATGCAAGAAAAAAATCGTCTGGCCTAATAAATTTTCCCCATTGAACCATGCAATCCCATATAAACATTGTTTTTCTATCTCGAATATGTTAGGAAATATCCAACTGTTTACTGTTCCCGCGGACACCCTGTCTGTACCTCTTTATTACTTTCTGCCGTTTCTTCTTCCATCTACATACATACCTGGTTTCAAGGGTTCGCACAGGCCTGGTCATCGTCAGAAACATTTGGCGGCCAGGCGTTTACGAACCGAAGAACACTTTCCTTGTCCCACGCTTTCTCTTTACTCTCTCTATGTTTTTCTCGGTTTTTCCCCTTTCATCCCCGTTTCTGGCTCACTATCTTTCTTGTTCGCTATCTCTAACTCTGTCTAGTCGTCCCTTTTTAACCGGCGAAAATTTACGGAGCGGTCACTTGTTCTCGAACCGGCTTTCAGACTTCACGTATCGCGCACGCATTATTTCATTTTTACTGTTATTTGTTACTATTAATTGTTACTGTTAAGTGTTACTATTACTTGTTACTATTAATTTCTACTGTTAATTGTTACCATTAATTGGTACTGTTAATTGTTCTTGTTAATTGTTCTTGTTAATTGTTACTTTTAATTGTTGCTTTTAATTGTTAATTGTTGGGTGGGGTTACGGGTGTTCGTTACACCGAACCACCTGAAGTATCAGTGACGTGCGTGTTGACAGCCTAGTCTGTGTGAGACAGTGGTTCCAAAAACTGTGTGATGTTGGCGATAAATGATAACCGACGTCGGAACTTGGCTATTGCTGCTGCTGCTGCTGCTGCTGTATATTTAGCAGAAGCAGAGCGGAGAAGAGACAGAAGAAGGAAGCGCTTCTGGGTAAAGCAATACCGCGCAAATTCGAACGATCTATCCCTTGTTCGAGAACTGAGAGACGATCACCCAGATGATTACAGAAATTATTTGAGGATGGATTCTCAAGCGTTTGATGAAATCTTAAAATTAGTTCGAAACAGAATCACGAAACAGGATACAGTCATGAGACAGAGCATCACTGCAGAGCAACGTCTCATCGCCACTTTGCGATTTTTGGCAACTGGGCGTTCTTACGAAGATTTAAAATTTAGTACGGGGATATCAGCTCCTTCATTATCCAAGATAATTCCCGAGACTTGCAAAGCACTGTATCAGGTCCTGCGGACTGAGTTCTTAAAGGTAAGGGTTACAAATTATTAATACATATATATGGAATAACAATAATGCTTTACTAGAGGCGGTCCGTTGGAAAAATTTCTGTGCGGCGTGCACCATAGCGTCTGTTCTATTTATATTACAAAAGGCTTGTTTATTATAATGTAATAACCCACCACCAATTTAACTTAGAATAAACTATGTACATAAGAAAAAGAATAAGTAAAATATATATGTTACAAAGTGATAGACACCAGATACATTGGCGGACGAACGAAAGTTTACAACGTTTAAAATCGCATAACTTTTTTAGAATTGGTCCAAACGACATGAGTTTTTTTTTTAGAATCTAGAAGGATTAGTTTGCTAAGTAGCGTGTTTCGTCGTTTTGAAGAAAAATGCAATTGGTCAGAATAGCAAAAAAATAGTAAAGGGTTTATCTTTAAACCCGTTTGTAAAATGAAGTAAGTTGTATTCATACAGAAATTGTCATTAAAATCGGTTAGCGTTGCTCTGAGCTATAAACGCTTAAAGATCGCAGAATAAGGTCGAGAATCGCGGGAATTGTCGAAATTAGCGATTCTCGACCTTATTCTGCGATTTTTAAGCGTTTATAGCTCAGAGCAACGCTAACCGATTTTAATGACATTTTCTGTATGAATACAACTTACTTCATTTTACAAACGGGTTTAAAGATAAACCCTTTACTATTTTTTTGCTATTCTGACCAATTGCATTTTTCTTCAAAACGACGAAACACGCTACTTAGCAAACTAATCCTTCTAGATTCTAAAAAAAAAACTCATGTCGTTTGGACCAATTCTAAAAAAGTTATGCGATTTTAAACGTTGTAAACTTTCGTTCGTCTGCCAACGTATATACAGGAAAAAGTAGTTCCTCGTCACTTTATTATTCCGTATCATATATGTAAATAATTAAATTTTACTTATTTTCTACATTTTAAAATTTGTCCTTAAAGTTTAAACGCTAAAGTTGATAATGAAACTAGATCCCCTAGCTTCCTTCTGTATGGGATGAATTGGATCCTTCGGTGCTTCCACTGCAGTTGGCCATGGCAATCGCAGTGCAATTGTTGTCGCACAAGTCTGTGCGTGGGTGCAGACTTTTCAATAGACCCCGTCTTAAGACGGCGGTTATTATGGACTCCGCATAAATGGCCTGCTCCATTTCCATCCTCTGCAATTGCTTTCCTACTTTTATGCCAATGGCCTCAAATTCAGTGATATCCACTTTGCTGGTGGATGGCGCCTTCAACGCTTCGGTGCATGTCCGAAAAAATTCGCTCGCGTCTTGTTCCGGCTTTCTTTTTTTCCCACTTTTTCTATTGGCCGTATTTGGGGCATTGTTTGTGACGGGCATTTCTTCTTCCTTCAAACAAAAAAAAAATTAATAAAATGAGAAATAGCAAAGAAATTCAATAACAATAAGTTCGTGTCTGTCTGTATGCCTGTCTGTTGTTCATGAAACTTGTGACGTTTCCCTGTCAACATCATATCTGTGCGCGCTACCTATTTAATTTTTTTATTTTTGTATTGTATATTTTTTGTCATAGTTCCCGAATACCAAGGACGAGTGGAAAAACGTAGCGGAAGGTTTTAAAAACAGATGGGATTTCGTAAACTGTGGAGGTGCTGTGGATGGAAAGCACATTCGCATTGTTCCACCACCAGAATCTGGAGCGTTTTATTATAATTATAAGAATTACTACAGCATTGTACTAATGGCGTTAGTGGATTCTAATTATGAATTTATGTTTGTCGACGTTGGAAAAAATGGTAGAATATCGGATAGGGGTGTCATTGAACACACAGAATTTTTGCGACGATTAAAGAACGGTCAATTGAATTTACCCGAAAATCACGAAACCGTGAATAACCTAAACTTTGCCTTTTTAGGCGATGAAGCGTTTGCGTTAACGAATAATTTTTTAAAACCTTATTCTCAAAGAGAACTAGACCACGACAAACGAATCTTTAACTACAGATTGTCGCGAGCAAGGAATGTCGTTGAGAATGCATTTGGCATATTGTCTTCGCGATTTCGAGTGCTGCATACACCAATAAATATGAAAATTGAAAATATATGCCATGTGGTGTTGGCTACATGCGTTCTGCATAATTTTTTGCGAAGGCGAAGTAAAACGTTCATTGCGAACAACACTAGTATGCAGATGGAGGGAGAATGTCAAAACAATGGAGTGCAGTTGGATAATTTGCAACCCGCCATTCCCAGGAATATCAACAACTGTGCCAAACAAAATAGGGACCGGTACAAAGAATATTTTGTAGGAGAAGGGAGTGTTCCGTGGCAGGAAGATATGTTGAATGCAGGTAGAGCGTAAATCTTTGTTGTATTATGGGAACCTTCCGGTCTAGAGCCCAAAAAGAAGGAGATCTTTAGGAATTAATTGAAGGAAAACTACTATATATAATTTAATGGGACTATTTGCATTGTAGGGTAAAGGCACCAGTAGTCGACCATGTATCAGTAGTCGACCACTTTCAGAAAAACATGAGAAATAAGGTTTTTAGAAGTGATGATCTTCTGAATAAAGTGCAGTTCTCTAACTGCATTCTGTTCAAAAGATCGTCACTTCTAAAAACCTTATTTCTCATGTTTTTCTGAAAGTGGTCGACTACTGATACATGGTCGACTACTGGTGCCTTTACCCTACAATGCAAATAGTCCCATTAAATTATATATAGTAGTTTTCCTTTAATTAATTCCTAAATATCACCTATTTTTTGGGGCTCTAGGCCAGAACCTCCCCTTAACCCTCGGTTGTCACACATACTTTTTCGAACGTCGTTGTCACACTGGGTCAATTTGACCCTGTCAATTTTCAATCAGTTGTTATTTAAAAACTATTTGTTAAATTAAGTCTAAACAATTCTGAGATGATGTTTGAACATTGTAGAATATATGCCCATCGTTGAAAATTGACATTTAAAGTATCAACATGCATAAAAAAAAGTTTGAAGCAATAAGAGTTTCGACAAAAAGGTTTTTTGCTTAAAAAAACGCAGGGTTAATTTGACGCAGTGCGACAACCAAGGGTTAATAGACTGGGCCATAACAGGATATTATGTGTAGCGTGTGTCTAAGAAGGAGATGTTTCTAAGTTGTACGCCTCCTTTTCTTTTATGTAGCTTTCTCTCAATTGTTGTACAAGCTAATTAAATGTATTAAATAGTATTATATATATATATATATTAATACTATTATATAGATAATAATAATCATTTTTCTACACTGTACAGAATGTTAAACAAGTAATATGCACTGGTTTGGTGTGTGAATGTACACCTGTGGACCGGTAGAGATTTGTAAACAAATTTTGCTACGAAATTGTCTATTACAAGGTACAGTTGCACGTAGAGTACAGTACGTACTCCCAAACGTAAAGAAACACAATGCGACGTTTAAAGGGACCGAAGATAGTGCAAAGGGCATTGACCTTGTTAGGCCCACTAGGCCACTGTGCCAGACCCCACCATTCGTATAGAAACTATCAATGCGGCAGAGTAGTGGTAGACCCAAGCCTCTACGTGCAACTGTACACAATCGAATCGTTGAAACATTAACTTCCAATGTAATAAATAATTTCATAGCAAAATTTGTTTACAAATCTCTACCGGTGCACAGGTGTACATTCACCCACCAAACCAGTGAATATTACTTTTTTAACACCTTGCACATTAAGTCAACCTGCGCATGCGTTAATATTACTGTTCAATATGATGAAATTGAATTACTTTGTAATTATAATGTATGGAGTAATCAATTGTAATCAATTGTGTCTATTGCAAAATTGTCAATAAAATATTATTCATTAGAAATTCTGTTTCTTCGTTACTTTCAGCCCCGCATTCAATGCTTTTACTACATATTTAGTACTTTTGGCCCGTATTAGTAATAATAATAAAATAAACAAATAAACTTACTCGATCAGGCTGGGTTTCACTTTCAGCAGGGTCCTTTTCAATTATTGATGCCTCTGCATCATCTTCTAAATTATTTGTTGATGCCGCTGCATCTTCTAAATTATTTGTTGATGCCGCTGCATCTTCCAAATTATTCGTTGATGTGTCGTTTCCCTCCACCTCAGAAGATTCCTCCAGGAAAGATGGTCCCGCATCATTGTCAATATTCGACATACTTGCACTTGGGGTCTCCTGATCCAACGTAAACAACATCTTGTCATAGTACCATAAGGTAGGTACGTATACCTCGTCCGCCCCCTTGCCGGAACGTTTGGACTCCGTCACTTTATGCATTTCCTTCCGGAAAGTTCCACGGAGACTTTGTATTCTTTTCCGAATGAAGTCTTTATCGGCTTCCGGAAAGTGTGGCTTCACCAAGTTGATGAGCCTTTTGTAGGATTCCGTTTTTAAATTCCTATTGAAATATATATTTTTATTTTTGGTTTTCCACAGGCAAGGCATATCCCTGTACATATCAATAAGTTCGCCCGTCAATTTTTTACTCCAGGAGTCTGTCATTTTCTTATGTGTTAAAACAGCACGGTACACTCGCAACTCACTGTCTAATATCCGAACACTTTGACTTTCCGTTTGATTTTGCCTCGACTCCGTGTTTTCCCTTAAAATATAAACATTGGTTCCTCCCACCGTAGCTGAAATTCGGGGTGGAGGTGGTTATGCCAAAATATAATTGGTCAAGGTGTGACAGAAGGTACTGGTGACCATTCTCCTGGGGTTCGTAAGGTCTAGCCCAGTAATAAAAATTAAAACGCCCATCAGTGGAGGCATCGCGGAGAGTACCAGGATTATGGCAATTGGAATTGCCGACCCAGGTGTTCGCCAGGCGCAGGGAATAAACTTAAATATCCCAAGTCTCAACAGTCATGGTTAAAAAAGAGAAATATGTATATAGTCCTGGGAGCAGGGTACATGTAATTTTTCTTTCAGCCATTGATAAACTAAATTGAGTTTCATTATAAGTATATAGAAATACGCGTTGTTACTGCACACCTTGCAATCAATCCGCCGCGCTTATCAGCAATCTACTGCTAATATATTTTTATAAACAATTGATCTACATATACAGCTCCACCCTCGCGTTGTTGTACTAACAAATCACACGCGATTACTCGCGTTCAGCGTCAAAACACATTGCGGGGGCACTCGGGGCCAGAAGGGGTAGTTTGCGCGTGGTCTCGCCTGCGCCATCCTCTTTTTAAATTACACGCGTTCGATTTACATGAAATTGGGTATAATTTTCATTTGAAAAACGTAAGAAATGCATCGGTATCACTTCCATATCGATACGATAAAGAATAAAGAATACAGCTTTTCTGTAACAGGTATGAATCCTCGGCCGACCGCAGCGAATCGAGGTCGGCGACCCACAGTCGAGGGTGAAATATTCATTACAGCGTGTTAAGAGACTCATTATTCGTCATCGTATCGATCTGAAAATAACACTAATGGATTCATGGCGTTCTCCCAATTAAAATTATCACAAAGCAATACAAATTATAAAAGGGGTAGGGATTTCTTAAACGCACTCTCTTATCGTATCGATTCCTGGCTCATCGCGGAGTCCGACGAGAGTGCAACTTATCCGAAAGCATGATTAGATCGATGTAGACTCTGTGATCCGTAGGGTGATCGAAGTAATTGTGAAAATTTTGTTTTATGAGGGCTGCTCGGATTTGGTGGTCCGAACGCAGATCAGAATGAGCAAAGGACATTGCTGATTGGCCAAATTTTCCTTGAAGAGGAGGGACCTTCCCTCTGCAAGTTCGACGGTGTAGGAGGGACCATCCCCCTCTCGATAACGTAGAGGTGTAAAAGTAGACATCTGCTTACCAAAACTAGCCAGATTGATCGGTCAGAGTCTCGCCCAGGGTCGCGGTTTATACCCGTATTGTCCCGCGGGTCTGCTGGGGGAACCCGCCGAAGGAGCAATATACGGATTTACTCAGGAAGCAATTCGAAATCGCTGAAAAACGGCACGATGTCCATTTGCCCTTTTCGACATCTGGCAGACAAATGTTTGCCGACGAAACCTTAGAAAACAAGCAATTAACTACTTAGGTAGTTGTAAACCAGGGTTGGCTAACTGGTGGCTCGCGAGTCACCGGGGGTCCCTCCGCCTTGCTGCCACGGCCCCCTCCATACCGACCAGGCCCTGACGATTGCAATCGAAAAGAGAAGAAAGGAAGCAGGAATCGACTGCGATTCACAGGGTCTGGTAGGGTTGCCATCCGTACTTTAAAATAAAGTATCTTACATTATTATAGGCAAATATACTCTATACTTTTGAATAACAATAAACTACGCGAAAATACTTTATTTCACAATTAATGATATTACGTGAAACGTAACGGAATATTATTATCTTGTATCTCTTTCTTCCACTTCAGCATTTACTGAGAAAGTTTTCTCTGTCATGAATGTGAAGTGGCGGGATGAAAGAAACAAAGCCTCTCTCAATCTAATAAGAAACGAATTATTAATATATTTCAATATGAACATTGACTGCAATGATGCCATGGATATATTTCAAAATAATAAAAATTTACTCTGTAATGCTAAAAGCAATAGAAAATATGTTCGTAAGAAATAAAAACTAATAAGATTAAAATGTACCTTTAATTTTTTGAGCGTACTTTTTTGTATAACCCACGAAACAAATGAACGTTATTTTTCTGTAAAAAAGGTGGCAACCCTAGGGCCTGGTCGGTATGGAGGGGGCCGTGGCAGCAAGGCGGAGGGACCCCCGGTGACTCGCGAGCCACCAGTTAGCCAACCCTGGTTTACAACTACCTAAGTAGTTAATTGCTTGTTTTCTAAGGTTTCGTCGGCAAACATTTGTCTGCCAGATGTCGAAAAGGGCAAATGGACATCGTGCCGTTTTTCAGCGATTTCGAATTGCTTCCTGAGTAAATCCGTATATTGCTCCTTCGACGGGTTCCCCCAGCAGACCCGCGGGACAATACGGTTATAAACCGCGACCCTGGGCGAGACTCTGACCGATCAATCTGGCTAGTTTTGGTAAGCAGATGTCTACTTTTACACCTCTACGTTATCGAGAGGGGGAGGATGGTCCCACCTCACCAAGGAAAATTTGGCTAATCAGCAATGTTCTTTGCTCATTCTGATCTGCGTTCGGACCACCAAATCCGAGCAGCCCTCATAAAACAAAATTTTCACAATTACTTCGATCACCCTACGGATCACAGAGTCTACATCGATCTAATCATGCTTTCGGATAAGTTGCACTCTCGTCGGACTCCGCGATGAGCCAGGAATCGATACGATAAGAGAGTGCGTTTAAGAAATCCCTACCCCTTTTATAATTTGTATTGCTTTGTGATAATTTTAATTGGGAGAACGCCATGAATCCATTAGTGTTATTTTCAGATCGATACGATGACGAATAATGAGTCTCTTAACACGCTGTAATGAATATATCACCCTCGACTGTGGGTCGCCGACCTCGATTCGCTGCGGTCGGCCGAGGATTCATACCTGTTACAGAAAAGCTGTATTCTTTATTCTTTATCGTATCGATATGGAAGTGATACCGATGCATTTCTTACGTTTTTCAAATGAAAATTATACCAAATTTCATGTAAATCGAACTATTTTTAACGAAGTTATGGAAATCAATTTATTATGAAGATTCCTTAATTAAGATCCGATTTGTGTCGTTTTTAGACCATTTTCATCAGGAAAACATAAGGAAACGATACACACTACTTTCGCCAAGATCCGATGAAAAATGTAGAATTTTTTTTTCGTCACTTCTTAGGGGACAACAATTGTACGGCCCCCTGGACTCGAGGGTCGAAGTCCTTGAAACCCATCGAGGCACGGCTTATCGGTAGGGTTGCCTCTTGAGTCGAGGTTTGCGTGCGACGAAAATTCAAGCGCGCCACACTTTTGGACGCGCCACGCCTGACAAAACGGTTCTGCTCGTACGCAAGAACGTGGAATTCCGGCGCGCCACGCTTCTAGCCGCGCACAAGATGCTAGCAAGAACTTCCGATGAGGTGGAAACTTTTCGTCTGCAAGGAGAATGCAGATCGCAATACAGTCGTTATAACTGAGTAATAAACCATTTCCATAATTTATAGCACCTTCAGGTAAACCAAATGTAGCTTCGTAAAAACATATGTGTCAGTGTGCCGTAGGAGTAACAGCATTTGTAATATCCTCTCATAAGCCAGGTACATCGAGGAATTCGTATACTTTTCGCGATACTGCGTATATCGCTATCGTGTCTTGCCGATCGTTTCACAGATCGATAATATACATGGAACAGGTAGTACATAATACAAGACTGCGCTGGATCCTGGAAAAAGCATATGGAATCGACGTAGAAATGGAAACCCGAACTCGCTATCTCTAAGTAGTGACGGGTACGACCCTCTGGCCTGCGCGCTCCTTCCGACGTTCCGGTACGCCACGCCAAAAGAGTGTCGCGCTGGCGTGTGGCGCGCAAAAGTGTCGGAAAAGAACGTCCGTGTAAAGGCCCCAAATAGGCCGTGGCGTGAGAAAGTCGGGATCAGCTAGCTTGAGGCCGTCGAGATGTGGCCACTCCTGACGAGGCGCTTCAACGGATGGCAAATTGGAGGTTAATGCCTTGAGTACATGAGCTTGAACATGTATCGTTGTTGAATCGTAATTCGAGCGCAGTGTGAGCAGTGCGATTCCTCTAGTTTGGAGAGAGCTGGCGCCTCCAAGGCCAGTGATTGAAATGGATGATTGCACACGTGGAATGTTGAGCTGGGTGATGACCTCCTCCTTGATGAAGGTGAGCTCGGAGCCTGAGTCGATGAGAAGCCGAACTGGAGAGAATGATACTGGAGTGATGAGCTGAGCGTTGGCCGTGGCCAAGAGTGACATGGTTGAGAATGATGTGCGAACAGCTAGCGGGTAACGTGGAAAACCTTTTGAGCGTGAGCTTTGAGACTGGATTGTTGAGCTTGAGCGGGGTGCGACGACTGCACCAATTTCTCATTGAGCTGAGCCTTGAGATGTGGACTGAGCTGGAGCTGGGGTTTGAGCTGGCTGAGCAGTGGTCCCCTTCAAGTGCAGCATCGTGTGATGCCGAGCCCCACACGTCTTACACTTGAGGAGCGATTTGCACACTTCTGTGTTGTGTCGTCCACAACAGTTACGACACAGCTCGTACCTGGTGATGAACTTGCGCCTCGCTTCCACCGACATTTCGCGGAACTCCGGACACATCACCACGAAATGCGGTCCCTGGCAGCAATCGCACGGGTAATTGTTCGCTGAGAGGTAGAACTTTGAGCTGGTCTGCGAGTGTGTCGCTGCGTGAGAGGTAGCTGAGCGATGAGATGGGCGACTGGGTGCGGCAGAGGGAGGTTGAGCCTTCTTCTGTTGAGCTTGTCTTTGAGCGGCGCCCTCCAATTGCTCTAACGCGACGATTTTGTTGTCGATGAACGATTCCAACTGCTCGTACCTCGGATATGTGTTGGCTGAGCCCACCGAGGTCTCCCACGCCTCTCGTGTGTGCTTGTCTAAGCAGTTGGTAGCGAGGTGTACTAGAACACAGTTGAGCATGTCTTCTGCCGCACCCAACGCCTTGAGAGTCTTAATCACCTCGGTGATGGACGAGCGCAGGTTGTCCAGAGCGGTTGAGCTGCGAGTCTGGATCGCTGGCAAACTGAACAACTTGTTCAGCTGCTCCTGGATGAGCACGCGCTTGTTTGAGAAGCGCTTAGTCAAGTACTCCCAGCAAGCTTGAAATGAGTCGCCAGTGAGCGGGTAGGCATTCACGTGCCTTGCTGGCTCGCCAGTCACACTAGAGCGTAGGTAGTGCAACCTGTCGATTTCCATAAGCTGCGTGTCCCTGATGATGAGTGATGTGAACAGCTCGCTGAATGCTGGCCAGTCCACGTAGCTGCCTGAGAAGGTCGGCAGCGCAATCTCGGGCAGCTTCGACGCTCGAGAAGATGGTTGAGCGGGTGAGACGGCGACCTTTGCTTGCGCAATGGCCTCCACGTCTTCACGAAGACGGTTGAGCCTGAGTTTCGTCTTAAGATGGAGCTGCCTCTCCTTAGTGACGAGCTCTGAGGTGAAATATTCGTGATCGAGGCACTTCACTGGCCAGGTGATTTCAAAATATGCGTGCTCCCTTATAAAGGCCTGATGCAGATCTTCTACGTGAGAGCTGAGCACGCGTACCTCGTCGAGAGATGTAGTATGAGCGAGTGTGGGGATTTCAGTTTGAAAGTCGTTGAGAGAATTGAAACGACCCACCTGAGTTCTCGCCTTCATGAGGAGCTCTGCCGGAATGAGTGAAGGTGATGTGGCCCTCGTTCGACCCGCAGCGGCCGTTTCTGAAGTCCCCGTTGCCTCGTCGGGGATGGTGAGCGTGAGCACCGACACCGTGGGCGTCGTTGGCCTCGACGTCGCCGATGAGGTGGTAGCTTTATTTTCCATCTCTGAGCGATGAGTGGTGAGCGGGTGAGCTTGAGCACGATCACTGCACTCTGAATCACTTCAAAATCCGGCTCGAAGGACCAAATGTTCGCGAAATAGGTGTTGTTCGCGTGCCGGAATTTGAGGTTAGGGTGGCGAAGTCGAGTCAAGAGGCACAGCGTGATGAAATTATCGTACGTCGTTTATTAAAACCAAAGATGAGCGAAGGATGAGCGGTGATGAGCTTAATGCTGAAGAGATGACCGTGAGAACTTGAGAAATGCGCGTTTGTGCTGAACGAAGAGCTTGAGCGCGATGCTATTCAAAGTACGTTACGAACCAGAAGGCCCAATGGCCCGAAGCTAGCTTCCGCCTTGGTGTCTTCCAGATGCTTCTGGAAGACGCGCCAAGCGGAAGCGAGCTTTGATTGGGTGATCGCGCGGACGAGTGGTCCGATTGGGTGATAGCACTGGCGGCCAGATCTGATTCGGTGATCGATTGTAGATCTGCCGTCGTGCTCCGCTGCCCGTGAGGTGCTGCGGTGAGACAAGAGCGGTGGAGGGAGGAACTACTGCTCGAATCGCAAACAGGTTGGAATAATAGAAGTAATATTTATTTTAAAAAAAAAATGTAAAAATAGAATTTAACATGAAACAAAGTGCGAAATTTCTATAAAGCCTCTTGCTTTTTAAATAAATAAAATCAAAATTGACAATAGGTTTCTCATTATTTCTATATTAATAATTCGTGTAATTGCCATTTCTCCGAATAACATAAAAAATTCGGTTCGGCATTGACAAAATCAACGTTTGAAGTGTTTGTTTTTCTATAGACGCCCACGCTTCGTTCACCGCGTTCCATAATTCCTTAATGGAATTATATTGCTTGCAATTGCCATAAACTTTTCGTGCTAGTATTCCCCAAAGATTCTCAATAGGGTTCAAATCCGGGGAACAAGCTGGCCATTAGGGTGGTCCTTAGCTATAGGGGTCGAAATTTTTTTTTTAGTTTTTTTTTGTCGCACCCCCCTAAATTATGACACTTGATGAGAAAATGATATGTGTAAAATTTCGAAGTGATTGGACAACGGAAACCCGTGCCACATTTGAGTTGAAGTTTTGAAATTTTAGTAATTTCTCGTCAGTTTCGAACATAATTGTTTTCGGCTATTTTTGAAGTATCAGTGAATATTTTTTAATAAAAGCACAATTTATTACATACATAATAATAATATTTATGTATTATTTACAATTATATATAAGAAATCTTCGAGTTTCATTTCATAAAACTAGTATATAACGCAGCGTATAAACTAGTGTACGCACTTACGCAGTCGTGTGGTTGTCGAGTCAAATCATAGTTCTTTGTCGATGCCCAAAAAGTTTATTATTTGTTTTTGTAATAATGATTATAGTATTAGTACTTGAGAATGATATTTTTTTACATGGTTATAAACAAAATACTCTTTATTGAAATTTAAGTTATATATTATAGATTGAAGGTAATAAATTGGCGTATTATTAAATTGTATGTATTTTTCATTATACATTTTGTGTTAAGGTACATTTTTTGACATTAGGGTAATGTCTCCTATAGTCTTCAATTATTTGTAAAATATATTGTTTTTCTTCTTCGTTTTTGGTCAGCAGATTATTGTATTCTGATATAAGTTTGACACCACGTTCAGCGGTATCATTCACTACTTTTAAATGTGTTGCAATTTGTAAACCTTTCAGATACGAAATGTCGTTTGCCCACAATGAAGGGTCCTTTTCTAAAAAGTCTGTCGGTATATTGTACCTATTAAAAAAATTTTTCGTTTCTATGGAAATGAAGCTATCAATATTTATTTCTACATAATGTTTTACGTTTTCTGGAAGTATTGAAACTTTCTTTACCGAATCTTTCGGCTTCCCCTTTTTTACAGCCATAATCATACGCTTTTTTATGTCCAAAGGTATTGTATCATCGAAAAAGGATAATGCCACATTCTCTGGTGCAAGATACCATAAATGGCCGCAAAATTTGCGTATTGCTATTCTACTAATATTTTCGTCAATTGCAGAATACGAGTATAAATTTTGAAGGAATTTCAGATCTTGAAACGGTGCTTTTACGGAAATGGATGCATTAATCCAGGCTTTAATATATAAATTAGCTAAAAATATACATATATCACTAATTCCTAGTATTTCGCTACTGCTCAATAAAAATTCTTGGCGGAATAAATATATTTTAAGTATATAAATTGCCTTAGCCATCCATCTGGCATGATGGAAAGCTCCAGGAACACGGAAAGTATTTCCTCGTGGATGAGATCCACGAAGAAAAACTACCATCAGCTCTAGAAATTCTTTGTAATCTTCTCGTGGCTGCTTCTGCTCTATGTTGTACAAGCAGAAGTCTAATTTTTCTTGTATATCCTGGAGCTTTCCATTAACATGATTGTCTTCTGTACTTGATTTAAATTTTAATTGATCAATATTAGTCCAAGCTTTCCGGAATTTTTTAAAAAGAGGTATTTCAGGACCGGTTGATTTGAAAAGCTTTTCCTCAAACACACTTTTTAAAATTATCTCGTATATGTGATGACGACAAGGAAGATATAATATATCGCGTCCTATCATTTGTTCTAACAGAACACAAGCTCCTTGTAATCGTCCTGTATTTGAAGATGTAGTGTCACAGCACAGGGCTTGTACGTTGTGTGTTAGGTCCCAATCTTGTAATAAATTGTAAATTGCTGACGCTTGTTCCTTGCCGGTACTGTTTGGGATTGCAGGGATCCCTAATAATTTCTCCATGTTGTCGTACGTAATTATAACAGGAAGCCTATCTATATGCTCCGTTTTTGTTGCGGATGGCAACAATTTCCCGTCCCAATGAATAGTAGTCGTCACTGGTGGAGTTAGCTGAAATGCTTTGCGTAGTTTTGTGGTGCGTTCTGCACGGATACGTTGTCGAGAGCGATGGATTGAAGATCGATTAATTATAAGCTCATCTAAATTGTGATGCAGAGCTTCAGCAGTAGCAATTATAATTGGAACTGCATCACGATCACTTATTTTGCACTTATCTAGAACTGCAACTAGCTTGTCAGTAATGACTTCTTTCTTTCCTCTTCTTTGTTTTTTTGGATTACTTGGGCCGGGTTCATTAAAAGATTCAGGTACATCATCTATATAATCGCGTACAGTATTTTCCGTTCCACTACTTGACGAGGACTGTAGTTCTGTTTCTTCTACAATGGAGATACACAAACATTTAAAAAAGAAATAGGATGCATAGATAAACAGAAAAATTTATAAAAAATATATCATACCTTGTAGTTCCACCATGGCTTCAAATCGTTCTCTTCGACGCTCTTCTTGCTGGAGTCGAACTGCTTGTCGCTTTTCTTTCTGCACTAAATTTTGGTCGGCTCCAATCATGAGTCCTAGTCGTCCCTTTTTTCTCTGGTTTAGTAAAAAAACTTTATCCTCTTGAATTTTAATTGTATTTAAGGCGTTGCTGTGAGCAATGTCGAAAAGATCATCCATCGCATCAAGAAATTCTCTTTCCTTTATTTCTTGCAATTCACATCGGCGTTTTCTAGTTTTTTGCAATTTTCGCCAATTTTGATGTAGTTCTACTAACTTGTCGATACTATGATGTGTTTCTCTTACAGGTATACGTGCTTTATCCCAGAAAACTTCCACTTCCTTTATCGCGATAGCAGCACTTGGACGGAGATCGAGTTTCACTTTCCGTACATTATAAAATAGGACACGCAAAACTTGTCCATTACTTGGTAATTTTGAGCCAATAATTTGGGATTCATCATGCCCCAACAAATATATTCTATCAGCATTTCTGGTTTCCATCTTCTTAATTTCACTGTATCTATTCTTGACTTAAACTTCACGATACGAACACTTCGAACTCACAAAGCAGACTGAAAAATCACTGCTGTGACTAATAGTAGATACATTTGGTCGCTAGAGACTTTACCAGGTAATATCATAAAACGCTACCCTCGAACGGTATAACGCGGTAATATTCACGACAGCTTCTTAAGCTTTCTGCCGGGAAAAACCCGACCATCCGCAATTCCTTAACCAGGTAAAGCGCGCTAATATTCACGATTTCAAAAATTGACATAGAATCACTACAACTTCAACTTTAATTACCGAGGTTCAATCCATTTGAAATTTTTTTCAGGGATTGTTACAATGTTGGGGGGGGGGGGGGGTACAACGAAAAAAATCGGAAGTAGTAAAATAAGACTTCACGTAGCCGCGCATAATGGCTCAGGCGTTGTATTGTACGCTAATTTTAATCGTAAAATTCAGAGATTTTGAGAATACTGTTTGCTTTGACACAGAAATGATACTATTATACACCTAAGAAATTGTACTTTTATTAAAAAACATTCACTGATACTTCAAAAATAGCCGAAAGCAATTATATTCGAAGTTTACAAGAAATCACTAAAATTTCAAAACTTCAACTCAAATGTGGCACGGGTTCCCGTTGTCCAATCACTTTGAAATTTTGCACATATCATTTTCTCATCAAGTGTCACAATTTAGGGGGGTGCGACCAAAAAAAAAACGAAAGTCGAAAAATAAGGACCACCCTACTGGCCATGTCATAACCCTTATATCTTTTTGATGTAACCACTGCTTCGTGTGTTTCGATGTGTGAACAGCAGCGTTATCGTGTTGATAAATGAAGTTATCGTCTTCAATTTCTTCTGTAAATGGTACTAAAACCATTTCCAACAATTCTGTGTACGCTATCGAATTCATTTTGTGAGTAATCTTGCATATTGGAGTCTTTGTGTTGCCTCTGAATGCAGCCCAAATCATTAATGAGCCACCACCGAAGTTACGACTCATTGCCACGTTTTTCTCCTTCCTCAAATCATGCCAATAATATTTATAGCCATCTGGCCCATCTAAATTAAACTTCTTTTCGTCGGAAAAGATAACATATTCCCATTCTTTGGTCCATGACATGTGTGTATGTGCAAAATCGAGACGGGCCTGTTTATGTCTTGGTTTCATTGCTGGTTTCTGCAGCATTTTCATCCAACGAAACCGCCCTGAACTTTTTAAAATCTGCTGCACACGTCTCGTACTTACTGGCAATTCTAATTCAGTGCGAAGTTGTGCTGCACTACTGCATTCTTTTGCTGCAGACCTCATCAACTGCGAACGCTGCCTTTTCGTGAGTTTCTGTCTTCCACCTTGAGGATGGTTTTTACCGTAGTCGTCAGCCAAATTCACATAATTATTTATAAGAGTGCGTGATCTATTGATTTTAAGTGCAATTGCGCGATTAGAACATCCCATATCCCTATAAGCATTAATGGATGCCTTTTCCTCACTCGTCAACAATTTTCCCCGTGGCATTTTACTAATATATATTAAAATATAACATATATACGATTTCAATGAAGTTATAGATCAATTTTAACCCAAATACATACTTTTCGATTGCAGTTACACTTCTTTAACAGTATCTAGCTGCAGTTATCCACTCAGAATCTAAATACAAACTAAGTGGCTTTATAGAAATTTCGCACGCGTATGCTGCTGCGCTCAGCAAAAAGTAAACAAATGCAAAATGTAAACACATCGGAGTCGCTACTATGTACATCTACATTTGGTATGAAGTAAATATAATTGTAGATGAGACAGAGTATTAAATTTCGTAATATTTTTAAAAAAATACATTAAAATGTAGGTGGCTTTATGGTAATTTCGGGCAGTGTAGCTTGCAAACGAGCAACTCCGCGAGCACACCAAAAACACTTAAAAATTCCACAATTTTATAATGCGTCGAAGTGTACGCAATGTCGTTACTACTCGCACTAGCTAATTTTTTTGCTGTGAAACTCTGTCCTATTACATCCTCCTCTTTATTTAAGAACCGATTCCCATGAAATCTTCTCTTCGGCGGTTTTGCTGCACGATCGGTAGTTCCTTTTTTGCCTTTTGGATACATACTTGTATTAGCGTTTGAAGACGTCTTCACAGGCCAAAATTCGGAGCTCAACTGATCATTGACAATTACCGCCAAGAAACGCAGCATTGTTGAAAATCCCGTTATGTACGAAATTAATTGTTTTACTACAGACTGTATAAACATAAAAATTGAGTAATAAATGCTCAGGTAAACAGCTACCTAGCTCGGTAATATTGTACGGCGGACTCAGAGCGCGGGTATGTCGCGCGCCGGTCTACCTGGGTGACGCGCTGTTGTTTCATCAACTGTACCTTCATAATTACTTCGAATTTCGGCCTGTAACTTTAGGAATATATTTTCTATGGGCATTACTATTGATTGAAGCAACAAAAAAAAAATCGATTTTTCAAATTGATAAATAGGGCTCCCCCCTTAAGCGCGGCATATTATATGTATTGTCGATGGGATAATCGCTTGTGTCGAATCTATCGATATTGCGTTTCATGGTCTCATAGATATCTTCGCATTGAATGTGGTAAATGAGGCTGTCAGTGTCTGTGTATAGAATTTTACAATTTTGAGTGAGCAGGGGAGACATGTACTCGTGGTGAAATTCATACAAACAAATTTTTGATATGTCCAGAATGCACATACCCACATATATCGGTTTGTTGAATTTCACCTCGAGTTTCCGCAATTCAACAGCTATTAAATTTTCCGAAAAAACGCTTCTGCTGTGAAAATTCGGTTTCGCAATCATTGCCTCCATACCAAATCGTCCATCCCAATGTGATAAAAGTTTTACATCCACATGGTTTCGCACATTTTCCATAGTTTTACCGAATACCGCGTTGTTCATCAATTTATACAAATTTTTCTCGAAATCGTTTGTCGCGCCTGTTCTAAACCGTGTATTTAGTTCGATGTAATCGCGGAGCCAGGGAGATTGAGCGAATTGAAGCACGCGGTGTATCTTTGTAATACGAAGACCGTGACGCATGCACTGCTGCAGGTTGCGATAGTGGATAACGTAACGCTGCTTATCGTATAATGTCGCGAGTAATTTGTCCTGTCTGCTGCCAGGTGGTTTGGTACGCGTCGGGCAGAACGGTAGATCGGCATGAGCGTCGTGCAGACGTTGCGGATATTCCAGATCTACCTCGAGAATGTATCCCGTGGGCGAATCGATAGCGATCGAAGACACGTCAAAATTTACAACATCTTCGACCCATTGAAATTTAGCGTATGGCAGGGACTGACACATCGCCCATCCATACAAATTGTTCACGTCAAAGTACATCAAGTACGATGACTGTTCCGATGCGTCGTAAGATGGCATGTACTTGTTATTGGCATGTGCGTATCTTCCGGAACATTGACTTAAACCCCCGCGTATACCGCGTTCGATAAACATGACCATATCTACATCGGTGAGCAATTCGAATGTAATTTTGGTATGTTTTAGCATGGCATCCCACGTGAAACCAGGTAATGTATAATAATGCGCTGAATCTAATCCGTAACTCTTGATACAACTTTCGCGAAAATTTTCAAAAATATCTGCCAATAACAATACATCTGTTTTCAAATACAAGTCGCTGTATTCGCCCAAGGTTCTAATCCCGAAACGTTGCCAGACAGTCTCGGCGTGCGCGTAATCGCTCTCGGATACAGTCTCACCCGTTAACGAACTGTAGAATGACTCGCGCGGTGGTAAGCACGGGTCCTGCAGCTTGTTCGCGCAATCAAGGTATTCATATGGAAATACACCTTTTCGCGTTAATAAATTGAAATCTTCAATGGATAATGTTTCAAATTGAAATCGTAAAATTTTTAATTGATCTGCGTTAAGAAAAGATGCTAATTTGTCGAGACTGGTATTGAGAAATTTGTACGAATCGATGAATCGCAATTTAATATAATTTCGCGAGTCTGATTCAGCCGGATCTTCGACATTTTTTGTGAAAGAAATATACTTTTCCTTAGTTATAGGCAATACGTCAACGCGACCTTTGAAAGCGGCAGCTATTTCCTCGATAATGAAATGTGAATCGTAGCCGGATAAATTATGAAAAACTATGGGGATGTAAAACGCATTTTTATATTTTAAATTGCACTCCGAATGTGCGGGTCCTCTAAACCGCCCGGATAGATGGCAATGATCGCGAACTCGTACATCATCAGCCTCGAATTGCTCTTCGCAAATATGACAATGTGATGCATTGCGAAATGTCATCCACTGGTCTTTTGTCAACTTTTCCATAGAAGTATTATTGGCCAGAATGGGCTTGGTAAAATCTGCAAAATTTTTTAGTTCGTCGATGAACCATGAAATACAATCCACGTCGCGGCGACATCGATATACCGATAGCGATGTATCGTACGAACAATGCATATAATATGCAATGCTATGCACTTTATGGTGTTGGTACGCGTGCACTTTATTATCACCCATCCTGCGATCCTCCGTTTTCTCGATGATGCACTCGAGATCTGCATACACCACGAAGGGGAGCCGCTCCTTCATGCAGTGGTTCTTGAAACTGAGGAAATTGTTGCCTTCGCTGGGCAGTAGAATGGCGCAATCGTTCATTTTCCCACAGTCCACTACATGGGCCTCCAACTTCTCGACGGATCTAAAGTAATGCAAGCATCTGTAAAAACAAAAAAATTTTATTTAATTTTTCGCGAGACATTTCAATATGTCATAAGTTTATATACGTACCGGTCGCAGATGAATTTCTTTTCTCTGTGCTTGCTCAACTGCATGCTCACCAGCCGGGACAAGTTCTTGATTAGCACGAAGTGCCCTACATCGCCATGCTCTTGATTCGGTGTGTAGAGCAGGTTGACGTGTCGATCCCTCTTTTGGCTGGCGAGATGCAGCGGAAAGACTGCAACAGTTATCCTCTCGGTGTTCTTCTCCAATCGCTCCTCGAAACTGTACACGTTGATGGAGATTTCATTCTGCCGCTCAAACTTTCCAATTTGCTTCAGAGACATTGGAAACTCGATACCCTGGAGATTTAGCACGGAAGCATAGTCTGGGTATGAACTTGGGCGGTCAACGTGTCTTTCGGCTGGATGGAGAGCGGCGACCACTGCCCATGCGAAACACGCATTGTTTGGGGATTGTACACTAATTGTAGCCTTCTTTAGCGACAATTTCTGCGGTAACTTGATATGACACCCCGCGCGCAGCGGATTGTACTTGTTAACATTGACTGTTAGATTCAGGATTCTCGTCAATGCCCATCCACTGCCGCGTTCCTGGAACTCTTCCAACGATGCCAGGGTGGGTTCGATAACGCATCGCTGATACCACTCCTGCAGATCAGATGTGTGGAAGAGTTCACAGTTTCGGGTATTGATGCTTTTACAAGCATGCTTGTCACCCGCCACAAATTCACCGTTGAACACCGTGTTCACTTTGAGGCTTTGATGTTTCCTCAAAGCATCCTGCACATGCTCCAACACAATAGCCGCTGCATCTTGAAGGAAATTGCGCGGCTCGATGTAATTTGAATTTAGCACTGCACCCGTTAATACGCGGCTATCGAACGCAGTGTCAATTTCACGCCACAAAAGTCCTGTGCTCGAATGTCCTGCACCTTCACGCATGAAATGTCCGCGCAACGAATACTTCAGTCCTTCGAGCCGTGCGATTCGAGCAATCAGCGATTGTCGAACACCTATCGATAATCGAGGACGCTTCACACGGCTGTGTTCTTCTAAAGATTCTATACACTCGTTGCACCGTTCTTCCCACGCGAGGTATTCTTCCCGCGAAATCAATCGTGCAGATTGATCCAACAATTGGCGTTCTACTTGCGCGAATTCTTCCATGATCGTAAATGGAATGTAAATGTAATATCTTTTCCGCGCAACACGTTGCAACGATTTGAGGCTTTGTACAGTTTAGAGCGCGCTTTTATGACTGGTACCACGATTCGATATCTCTGTGTAACTCTTTCGGTGTACCCTCTCCCTCGAATGCATGGTATGCAAAAACGAGCACGCAAAATCATACGACGCAGTTTCTGCTGATACCCAATTCTAAGATTTGGCGCTTCCAAAAAGTATTATATTACATTCAACACGTGAGGGTGAGACTCCAATTACATGCGATTGTGCGATATGCTCCATCCTTAGGATTAAAAAACATTTCGGAAAACATTGGTCAAAACCATCCGACTGTGCTATATGTTACATCCTTAGGATTGAAAAAAACATTTCAGTAAACATTGGGAGCTTTAGAATAAAATGTGGTGGTGGGGGAAGCAATTGCATCAGTATTTAAGTCGGCGCTCTGACGCTATTCCATCAATCGCTCAGTAGCCTCAGTGACTTTCGACATATACAAACATAGGCGGAGTCGAGAGGTTTGCAGACTTCATTGCATCGCATACGTTCGTGTTCGCACAATTAGTAACCGCATCCGTTTAGTAGACTCCGCCATAGCACGTATTCAAAAATGTATAACCGACGGTTCAATAACGCTTCCCACATGTGCGGAAACCATGACAATCACTGGAACGATATGGATTTTCTAAACCAGCAACAGCCGCAGCAGCACAAACAGAATATAAGGTACATAGTACATAGTACTCCTCTACATATTTTTTCGATTTATACAAAACCAACTGAATCATCAATTTCGGGTATGTGATTCTTACAGCAATGCATCCGCTGCATCTGCATTAGTATCGAAAAAACCGGCCATACGAATCATGGGGCGTGATTATCCATTGACCGCTACTGCCTACAAACGTCTCATAATCGGGATTTGCATCGGCCAGGATTCGCACCGCATCGAGATTGCCATAGCTGATAATAAATGTCACGAGGTTTGCTTCTCCATGTCTACGTGGAAGCTTCTACTGCAGCAAGAATCACAGATACTTCGACGTTTCCGCTTCGATGCCTTATTAGCGTACCAAGACCCTATCGCGATCGATCATTTGCGTATCGATTTCACACGAATACAGAGTGAACGAATTGCTAAAATCTCAGATAATAATTCAGTCATATACATGTCTGAACCTACGATAATTCAAATGTTCAAATATGCTCGTTGTATCGACTACATGTTCTCATTTTTATCTGAAATTTTGTGCTCCGTAACCAGTAAGTACGTCTCCTTTGTCAACATTATACGTACCGCTACTACAACGACCGCGGACTATGAGAAAATCATTACCGAAAGCGACTGCTACGAACCGAACTCTGTGATAGATTGTGAACTATTAGCATTAGGATTGGGATTGATCATTCGTGATGCATGTCATATGCCTGAATAGTATATACATCTCAATGTTTTTTCCTATATAATATGTTTCCTATGTAATATATTTCCTATATATTTTAAAATAAATTTCTTAAACGTATATTATTTCTCCATTTTATTTACCCGTCTTCCTCCTCCTTCTCTCGCCACCTAATTTTAAGATTCTACGTTGATTAAAAATTATTTCTCTGTGTTGGGGGGAATTTCCGTCGCATATTGGTTTATAAAAAAAATATTCCGGCGGTGGATTTGGTTTAGAAAAATATTTGGGGTCGGATCGAGTCTGAAAAATATTTTTTCATACATGACCCGACCCCAGAAATTTTTAGAGGGAGGGGACGACCCTCTGTGGAAATTTCTGAGGGTGGGTCCGGTCTTGAGAGGTCTCCGCGGTGACTCGGTTCGGACTGATCCCCTCCACGATTCCGGTTTCCCCCACTCCGCGGCTCATGCGCGCGCAACCGGTCTTCCTCTCCCCACTCCCCCCGCGCCCATGTTTCCCCCCGCCCCCGCACCCCCCTCAGAGCCCCTGGTCTAGAATCCCCCTATTCTTAATACTACTGTATACTCTTCTTTTTAGTTTATACCTGCTACGAGCTTCCACTCCTTCGGGGTCTATTTCCTTTAAAATTTGCATGACCGTTTTTTGTTTGACAGTTAACTCATACACTTTTCTAAGTCTTTTCCACATGGATCGATACCCCAGATTACAACCACTTCCTCTAAGCTCCAAAAGAATTGCACACAGTATTTCCTCTATCGGGCTTTCAGTTATGTTCTTTCTTTTTAATCCACTTTGCTGCAGCAAACGTGAAATTGTACGTAAAGAAATTTTTACATTATATTTTGTTTTTAATAGATGAATAATCGCTTCATAACTGTAATCCTTGTGAAAATATTTTTTTATTTGGTCAAAAACAATACTTTTGTCTCTATTCATCTGAAAAAATATATCAATATGAATAATTTCAGGCTTAACATTCACTGAACTCATAATTCTTGTCAATATTTTTTACTTGCTACACACCATTATCCCTTCACATTCACTCGTTGACTACATCTAAGGAACGGTTCAAAATTGTATGAAACTAAAGACAACTAGCAAAAATCTCGCTCCACAAAGTGGAGTTACTTAGAATAAAATAGCTTACCTTATAAACTTAAGTAATACTTGTTGCAATAAAATAGCTTTCTTTATAAACCTAGGTAATACTTGTTGAAATAAAATAGATTACTTTATAGACGTCAGTAATAATTATGGAACAATGGTCAATAACGCGTCGGCGTACCAATGGCCTCTATCCACTCCTCTTGTTTTTACTACTGGCACGCGATGATGGGTCGAGTAGTTCTTGCGATGGCCGAGGGTTCTAGGATTCATTCTAGCCCGATTTCAGATTTCTAGGACCAGTCGGAAATGGTCCACCTTTTATTTCCGCTGTAGTTACCCGAGTTCCAAAGTAAAAAATTTCCACCGAGGACAAAGGAGACTTCATTACGACTGATAACCAGGAAAACTTCTCTTTCCGCCACAGAAAAGGCAGATTATTATATAAGATGACCAAGGCTATGAGCGAGGTGAATAAGAGTATCTGGTCCAGGCTCTGCATACTATACCTGCGTTAATTCATCGATTAAGTAATACATTATTCAGCGATAATGGTAAATTTATGATACTTGAACAAAGCAAATCGACGGAAGAATACCTGTCATTCATTGTATTTATCCAGTTTAATCATTATTCTATCCGATAAACACATCGTAGAAGTAGGTACGCCACAGATGAAAAAGGCAACGGCAGTTAAATGCTGTTAAATGCACAACCAGGCACCTACAAATATAAACTATATGCATTTATACCAGAAACGAACAGCATTACCGGCTCTATTATGCTCTTATCTTCGGTAGCCAAACGTTAAGAGACGTTTCCGTGAAAAACTTAGGATTTTTTTAGAACCTTTTTACATTCCCATTTGCCGTACCCTTAAAAAATTTCTATTCGGCTTCAAAGTCGTTGAGAAATGATATCATCAACTGAACATTTATTCAACCACTTTAGCCGTAGTTGGTTCAGGGAAATTGTTTATCGCGTCCACTTTTTCACTAACCGGACGCGGCCCCTTTTCGGACACGATATACCCGAGGAACTTCACTTCCGACTTCCCAAACACGCACTTACGCGGATTAATCACTAAATGATATTTACAAAGTCTATCGAATACAATCTTAACGTCTTCTAAATGTTCGGCTTCTGACGCAGACGCGATTAATATGTCGTCAATATATGCGTAGCAAAAATCCAATCCCCGCAACACCTCGTCGATGAACCTTTGGAACGTCTGGGCAGCATTGCGGAGACCGAACGACATGAAAGGAAATTCAAACAATCCGAAAGGCGTGGTTATCGCAGTTTTCGGAATATCCTCTTCAGACACCGGTATTTGATTATACGAGCGCATCAAATCTATAGTCGAGGAAATCTTTTTGCCCCTCAACGACTGCGCGAAGTCCTCAATGTGGCGGATGTGATACCGGTCAGGTATAGACCGTGAGTTGACGTCACGATAATCTCCGACTGCTCTCAATAAATCCTCGCATTTGGGCACCAAATGTAACGAAGAGGACCAGTTACTCGTTGATGGCCGCGCGATTCCCAAGCGCATCATCATCTCAAACTCCTTCTTCGCGAACTGGAGCCTATCCGGTGCAAGCCGCCTAGACTAGCTGGAAACGGGTGGCCCCGGAGTCGTTTTAATAAAATGACACGTGTTGTGATTCACCTCGACTGACGTGCCGCCAGGCTTCGTGAGGTCAGGATACTTCCGCAGTAGCGTGTGATAGATGGACCCATTTGTCACCATCTTGACAGCAGCCACCTCGTGCCGAACCGTGGTCTCTTTTGACCGCAAAGCCGTAGTTACATCGATGAGGCTTTGATTACGAATGTTCACCAAAAGTCCAAAGTGCGCCAAAAAATCGGCCTCGATAATTGGCTTGGAGACGTCCGCCACGACAAATCTTCAAATAAAATCACGACGCAGACCCAGATTCAGCGTAATCGTCGCCGTACCGTAGGTTGCGATTGAAGTTCCGTTCGCCGCGGAGAGCTCGTAGTCCGATTTCGGACCATAGCCGATCACAAATTTTCGGGGAACAACACAGAGGTCCGCGCCGGTGTCGACCAGAAACTGTGTATTGGTGCGCCGATCAAGCATAGAAAGACGCCGGAATTTCGGGCCGGAGTCGCTAGCCGACATCAACGACCGCCCCGAACGTTTCCCTGGCTGTATGTGCAGTGCTCGATGCACCGATGAGCCTTATGCGCGTACTTCGCGTGGTACCAGCACATGCCGTTCTCCGCGTGCTCCCTAGATCTCGATCGCGGCCTCGAAAAACTCTGCGGGCGACGCGAACGCCCTTGGTCGGACCTACGGAAGGGTTCATCCCTCCGAGAATGACGCAATTCATCAATCTGGGTTTCCCTGGAGGGAAACGAGGAGCTGCAGCATCCTCTCCGCCATCAAGTCCATGGAACTCGATTGTGTTGATGGACCAGGACGCGATGTTTCAGCAACCACTGGCGGTCCGGGAATGGTGTCCAAGATGGCGTCCGCTAACTCTGCCACTTTATCCAACAACGTGTCCTTTTGCGTTGCTAGGATAGCTTGCACAGTAGCGGGTAAACGCCCCATCCATAGCGTCCTCAACAGTGGCTCCGAGACGTACGTCCCCGTCAAGCTTCGTAAATGATGCAAGAATTGGGACGGTTTACGATCACCCATTTCCTCACGCTCCAGCAATTGGCGGGTCTTCTGCTCTTGTGATACGCACACACGACTAATCAATTCGGCCTTCAATTTTTCATAAAAACCCGTCTCCGGTGGATCCAGCAACACGTCCCGCACTTCCGTCATGTAACGCGGTCCTAACGCTCCGGTGATCGTTATCGCGGCGGAGACGATCCCAGTCGAGAGGAAATTCCTTTCCATAATACAGAACCATAGTTCTGGGTCGCCCGGCGTAAATTCTGGGACTCGAATTCCTACTCGGTTTGCCGTATTCGCGGGAAACAAGGACGCTCCGTCAATATCACCAGTTTCAGCCATGGTGCTAAATGTCTATCACAGTCTTTTAATTACAGAGTTTTTCACACCCGCACGAAATTGCCGCACTATCACCTTCGCGTTTGATCACGTCGGGGTCACCACTTGAGGGGTGTAAAGGAAATCAAGTCTTCATCCAAACCACCACAGTCCTTTTATAATACCAAGAAGGTGATACACTGCGTTTGTTAGAATAAAAATCACAATAATGGCGGTTAACTCTAAAGCGCGAGACGTTGCCTCTACGGGCTGTTCTAGGTGAGTGAAAGCGCGCGTCACCTCTGGAGGCTATTTATACAGCCCTCTCAGAGGACCGCGTCCCTCAAGCGACGCCGAAACCGCGCGGCAAATTTCGGCGCGAAAACGCGTCCGCACGTTGGGGAAACCCTGACCTGGGCGAGCCTGGCTGCCAGATGCGTACGCGGCCATAGCCTGACTCACCCAGGCCCACGGGGGAAAACCCAAGCGTACCGAAACTAACAGAAAAGTCGTGTCTCAAATATAGAGGCGAAGTAGCGATCAAACCGCTACAGTATCAATATGTACCTCCATTTAAACGGACGTTTTTTGCCTTTTTAAAGCTTTTTTTTGTGTGTTTTTTTCACTTAACATACACCATGTCTTACGGCTCCCTCTCGTCTTCTCCCGCCTGGTGCAGCATTTTAAAATAATAATCGCATTTCTTTGAACTGTTGCACTAATACACGTAAACGTTCTTTATCATTCCCCCGCACTACGTTTTCACGTTGAAATTCCGCGACGAGTTGTAAAAACGTATCGCATCGATCGATCCATTCGTAGCATTGTTCATACATACGTAGAAGTGGCATTTCCTGAGACAAGACTACAACCGCCTGCTCGAACGTTTCCATTACTATGGAGATGTATGTACCACTAAGTAAGGAACTGATTTTTTTTTTTGTAAAACACGATTCTTATAACGATTATATGGAAGAAGTCTTCCGACGCGTTACCATTCACGAGTTTGCCCTGTCGAAGATGTGGACTGATTAAAATATGCGATTCTCCCCACCTAAAATCCTTTGTATCGTCGTCTCATTATCAAATATCCACCCCGACATGTCGCGTATACTTTTACAATCGCCCTGTGACGAAGGACGTGGATTCAATGTCAGATATCTCTCGTCCGACGCTCGAGAAATTGTTGTGGAAGCTTCGAAATAAACATGCAGTTTCGGCTTACATCTCCCAAACCTCTACGTATAATATTCTTACGATTATCACGGTGGTAGCCTGTATTATACACGTAAGTACATGCGAGTTAAATTCGCGATAGTCATGGAGTGTCAACTAACATTCCTTCAATCTGTCTCGCATAATACCGAATGTTTTTGTCCGAGGAAAGATGCGAACATATTTCATATTGCTCTCTCGCTCGCGCGCCTTGTTCAAACGTTTAAACTCGTTCGCGGTCGTGCCTGTTCACACGCATTGCGCGGCTGTGACGCGCTGTCGAGCGGATCATTTTACCGTAGGACCGCTCTGGTACCGTTTTGAATTTCGCGGTATCGACAACGCGGTCAACAATGTGACGCATTATACTCGGAAGTTGACCATCGAGCATCCTCGCGTTATATTTTTCGATAGATGCTTACGCGATTGCTGTACGAAATTCACGATGATGTTCATGCAGGTTTCGACTTACATATTTCACGGGTAATACCTACCTATGTTTTGTCTACGAATGAAGAGAGATGTGCATCGTACTTCTCTCTCTCTCTCTCACTCTCAAACACACACGCTCTGTGTTCAAACGTCGCGCCTGCGCATACAGCTTTCCACTTGATCCAGAACTCTTTTATCTTATCTACTAAGATCAAAATCATCTAGCCGAATTGTTAGGAAACCAAACACACATTATAAAATCCGAGTTCCAGGATATACACGACACACTAAAAGCTGTAACGGGTTCCGTGCAAAACATGGGCGATAGAATTAAGGAAATAGCGGCGGATACACTACAATTAGACGAACGTGAAACAAAAGTAGAATTAGAATTAGCTTTTACGACGTGGACGTTTATGATGACCAGGCACGTGGACGAATATGTAACCGCGCTCATTGTAATTACGGACGCGCTCACGTTCGCAAAACTCGGTATTTTACATCCGGCCGTATTGTCCCTCAGTCAGCTTGCGCAGACTTGTGAACGAATTCGTGAAACCGCGCCGTACGAATTCCCGCTGACCCCGGCAGAATTGAATTCCGAACAGCTACAAGGGGTGACCAAATTGAACGTAGCTTGCATACAGGGTCGAATCATCTTGTCACTCGACATCCCTTTACTAGACCAAATTCCCTTCGACCTTTATTACCTACAACCGTGCCCTTCGTTCCAGACTATATCGACCAATGTTTCCACCCCTATATTCATAAAACCTAGAACACCATATTTAGCCATCAGCCAGAGCAACTCCCAATACTTCATGCCAGACGAGAACTACATCACGGGATGCAGAAAACATCATCGGATGTACATGTGCGAACTCAGCGTACCACTCCAAGACTTGGAAAAGGCACCAAGCTGTGAGACAGATGCCTTGCTAAAACCACGGAACATCAAGTGGCCTAGTTGCAACATCCAAGCCCTCCCTGGGAGCCGAACCTTCTTCAAGAAGATGGTGGCACCCAACACCTGGTTATATTCCAACAAAGACACCCGGGCACTGCAGGTACAATGCAACAAGCACGCGGCCGGTTATGAAGTGCTCCAGGGTGCAGGAATACTACAACTGAGGAGGGATTGTCAGGCCAAAATCGGGACCAATAAGATCTGGGCATCCGGAGTTGACACCGAGGCATTGGCAACCATCTACAAACCATCGATTGACATCAACATTTCGGAAATACTGCCAACTCTCACGGAACATCATGTGAAAATCTTGGCCGACCACCAAGAAAAGGAACCGCAGGGGACCCTTCACGAGGCCCATGCGAAAGCAAACGCAATCGCACTGGAGGACATAGAAAGACAGGCAAGGGAGCTGGCCACCCATCATCGAACCAAAAAGCTAACAACTTATGTCACCTATGGAATGCCCGGACTGGGGTGAATCTTCATCATCCTCCTTATTGTCTGGATCGGACACCGTATGTGGAGGACACGCCGCATTCAACACAGCGAGTCCTTGAGGAAAGAGACAAAGGTCAATATAGAAATGGTACCACTCCGTCCCGCTCCCCAAATAATTTCCAGACCCCAACCCCTTGCTATTACATCTTTTCCTCCCGACCTACCCGTTATACCGTCCACGAGGCCAGGTGAGAGAACCCATGTAGAGAGAGCGAGAAGTTTCGCGGGTACCGAGCGATGCTTCGAAGTATTTTAGGGCGCGGTTTCGCTGATCGTAGCAAAACACTCCACGCGATATCTGTAGAACCGACCCCACGATGCGCTCTGCTGCGATAAGTAGGTAGTAGGAATAATAGCATATAAGACATGAATCAGGCGAACGAGTCACAGTCGTTACAAACTTTTGTGAAATAGACAACGAAAAATTCAAAATGTTCGGTAAAAACGCAACCGCCGCCGATATACCGAGGTTCAACGACGCCGGCTGCCTGCGATCACTACGCCCGAGGCACTGCTGCCCCGGCAACTCCATGCACCCTTTTGGAGAAGGGTCTGCATTAGACCGCAGAGGGGCGTCGACAACAACGACGGGCAGGTCTGGACGCGCGGGGTCCACAGGACACTAACTCTTTGCGACGCCCGTGCATGGATACGACCCCCCAGCGACTTCGACAGCTACAGAAGAACCCCGGTCCACTGGCTCGTTGAAGAAGGAAGAGCCGTGGATTTAACCAGGTGCGTGTGTTGCCGTGTCCGACACCTGCGGTGGACCACGCCCGCAGATTGCACAGGGTGCATCCGGGCGATGTTGGAGGTGAAGCCCCGCTACTTACCGGCATTCCCGGTGTTGGAGGCGCCGAAGCCCAGGGACGTGCCCTGGATAGTACCCGCTGGAGCGAGATGACGCCTCCACCCCCCCCCCCCCCCCCGCCATGGGTAATTACCTAAATTATAACCACTTTCTTCGGAATCAATCGACAAATTTGTAACCGTTTTCGTTTTATTATATTCCCAGCGGAGCAGCAGAGGCGCACCGGGAGTTCCCATATATTTTTTTTTTAATTATTATTATTCTTCTAAAGCTATATCTGTAACAATATACGGTTTCTTTTATTTTTTCGCTTAATTACGACTCGTCCATTGTCATCCCCCTTGCGACCCTTAGATTTAATAGCGTTAACCATGGTTTTAAGCCGTTTAAGAAAGGTGTACGCGCAGACAGCTTCACACGGGTTAACGACGAAACGGACTCGCGAGACCGTTTCGTGTCTAAGTGGGGAGATGTTACATGACCCCTCAGGTCCATCCCGTGCTTTCGATTCAGCGGAATCGCCTCGCGCGCGTCAGTCAGGTCGACGAACCGCGGAGGTTACCATTGTAAGCACAACGTGACCGTTGAGGGCCCGGGCTCCGATATTTCCTAAGAAGCAGCGATCGGCAGGTGCCGACGGGGCGATATCCCCCCGATAGATTTCGATGGTGCGAGGCGCGGTCCTCAACCGCGGGACTCGACAAATACATTCGTGTTTCAGAGCTCGATTTAGGAAGTAGCGACGAGCCGAAGTACCGTCAAGATCGCGACTTCGTTTCCGCGCATAGTTACACGCGAACCGCGCTCGATCGATCAGGTTAGGCGAAGTGTTTCTCCATCCGAGATACCGAGAAACGGCCACGCCGGGAGTGCACTTACGCGCCGATATAGACCACCGCGAATGCGATGACGTGCGACGGAGCGAGCGAGCGAAACGACGGACGCCAGGCGCAGCGACTTCCCTGCGTCATCCGAGACCGACACGCGAGCGAACACGACCTACGACAGGTCCGGCGACGTACGAACACCACGATAACGTGCAACGGAGACGGAGCGCCGTCTCCTGGTATGTATTTTATCATTTACCGTTATTAAGAATATACATAATTATTATTGTTCCTCTGAATCCCTTTGTCAAGCTCTTATTTCAACCCCTTGTTCCTTTCTATTCCCGGTAAGTATAGTCAAGGTGGGCCTTAGCCCTTTGATAGAGAAAAGAACTCGGTAAATCATTCTAACCATTCGGGGTGATTTACAGGAAGTCCCTTCAGGACGTAAGCTAACGGTGAAAAACGTGAGCTTAATACAGAGATAAGATCGTTAATTGAATTATACTCTCCGCTTAAAACTACTCTCGAGGCTTGCCCGAAAAGCTTATTCTTTATGAGCTGAACTAGTCCGTATTCCGCGTTTGGATTTACCATGCGTCGTGCACGTCGACAACTTTTAATAAAATGGTGTAGCGGTATATTTCCACCATTGAAAGAAGGGACTGTATCTGCTGTATCGCGTAAGCTAATGTGTGGTAGGCACTGATACTATGGATACGAGATTCCCATAAGCCGGCTGTACAGCGTTTGAAGCGAATTGAAGGTGATTTTTACATGCCAGCGCCGCCACCGTTGGACCGATGTATTAAAGGAAATAGCGCAAAATTTGATAAATGTGGTTTATAACAGACTAAAAGATTAGTGTAATATAATGTATTATTATATTATGTACATAATGTAGTATAAACATATAATACGAATTGTTTGTATGATGGAAAAAAGTTAATCAGAAGAAATGAAATTCATGAAAATAGTGAAATAAATCTATAAATGTAATATAAAACGAACTGAAGTAATGATTAATGAAGTTCACAAAAAGTGAATTTAAAATATTTTTAAATAGTTTTGTTGTTTGCTTTATTGTTATGGATAAAGAAGATGTAGGTATGCATTTCTTACGTTTTAAGAGAAGCATTAAATGAAATTGAATTTATAATAACACTAAAATAAATTTATTAATCTTACAATACATATAAATATATCTCACTCTTAGAGACGTGACCTTGGGAATCCACCTAAGTCCAAGTCAGTTGTAATTACCGAAAATTCATGAATATTAGGCCATACTCACATCATTATTGGTAAGTGATTGTACGAAAGAAATCTATGAAATAAGAAATCTTAATTTTTGTTAAGTGTTTAATAACTCTATATAAACCATGCTGCATATAAAAAAGAATATGTCATAGCACATGCAGGACCCAGAAGCAGAAAAAGAAATATCTTACACATAACGCATGCACTTGCTTTTGTAGTTTACAGTGTAAAAGCTATCTAACATCTTAAACTAATAAAATGTAAGCTGAAAGGTATTATATACATAAGGAAATCGTCGGAAGGTCGTTGTTCTATATAGCCTTAAAAGTATATATACATGTTAGATCTGCATACTGGCTTTACTGATGAGCCCAAACTATTGACAGAGTTAGGAAGTGTCGGATGTTCGTCCCGGTAATTGAAAGTGCATACTTTTTCGTTTCTGCATACAAGCGCAATTCTACATAACTCGAAATTATGGTTTTAATGAGTTTATTAGTATGGCTTATAAATTCTTCGGCGCTCAACATTTCAATTTTGTGATGTTCCAGCTCGGGGAAAAGATTATATTCTTCAACTACCTGTTGAAAAACACGAGAGGCTAGAATAGCTGGGAAGTTTGGTTCAATGGGTGGTTTTCCACAGTTTGCATTACATGCCCGTCGGAAAAGGGACTCTGTAGTGAGACAAATGTGCACGACACTTTTCGACGGAATTATAAGGTATCCGCGAGTGTTAGCTGCAATATATGCCGTAGGATTTTTCTGGTGAAGTGATATATTATTTTTGTCCATTTCTTCACTAGCTACCAGGCATTCAAGGCATTTAATTCTTTTTTTTTTCTTCATGGATAATACCACCCAGCCAGAAATATACCCAATAGCCTGCTGGGAAAATTCACTGACATTTGGCAATTGCGCCCACGAAAATTTAAAAAATTCATTGATTGCAGAAAAGTTAGAATCATCTATCGAGTAGTCAGTCAGTCCGTATTTCTCCGCCACTGTTGCTGTATGTACTGCATCGTACGTGTTTAAATCGTATCGATCCAGTTTGGCACGTCCTTTCTTGCTTTCACCGGATGAAACGTGCAGTATTTTTGTGTTGTCCATGGCCCTTACGTTTCCCGTATTAATCGAAATATCATGACGTATTAACAATCGCTTGTATGCAGAAACGAATTGAGTAGCCGTTGGATTCGGACACCATCCACTTCTATCTCTGATTGCGCAGAAGAAAAGCTCAATATGGTCCTGACTGGTTTTGTACGTTAACAGATATCTCATTTGAGATTCTGGTGGTTTAATATAAGTATCAAAAATGTTAAAAGTTGACAACACGGCGGTGAAAAACCCGATGAAGCCCGCTTTTCGTCTCAATCGAAATATAGGCGTTCCATCTTCTTGTGTCAGTTTGGCTAAATATGTAATTTCAGTAATTAACCTAGGGCGCCAAACTTCTTCGTTATCTCGTTTTAGAGGACTTTTTAAATGTTTCTCCCAGGGATTTCTGACATTGAGAAAATCAAATATTATGTCTACAGGGTGTCCCAAAAATGTCGCGTTTCCTTGAAAGGGGTGACTCAGGGGGTGATTTGAAACAACTTTTTCCTTAGCGAAAATATTGTCCGAAGCTTCGTTAAGGAGATATTAAGCAAAAACCCCGACCAATCAGAGCGCGCGCCTTCCGCCTGAGTTCCCGCGGTAGCGTTGGCTACGAGGTAGGCGACCGCGCTTGTGCTACGAACGTACGAACAAGCAAGTCGACATGCATCGAAGGAAACCGCGTTAAACAGTTTTTTTTTAAAGCAGAATTTTAAATAAGAATAATTTGAAGTGAGAGGACAAGAAGTACGTAAATTTCGTTTTAAATAAGGCATAAATGAAAAACTAACGTAACAGAAAATGTACGACAAGTGATCGTAATTCGTTATTGAGGTAAAAATCCGTAGTTTAAGAACGGCCAACAGAACTAAATTTAAAAAATAATATTAGGTGTATGAATAAATTCTTTCCGACTGGAATTTCTATCGCGGTGGTATTCAGAAGCTGCCAGAAAAATGGCAAAAGGTAATGAACAATAATGGAAATTATTGCGATGATCGAGTTGTTTTCATATTTTTTAAATCGAACTGTTATTGTACCCTAAAATCAGAAAGAATTTATTTTCACACCTATTAATCACCAATAAGTTAAAGAAAACTCACCCTTTCGGACATTCCTTTCCTTGCTTTCCTTCCATTTTCGGAAACCTGTGTCACTAGGCCACTATACCGATCCTGGTCATCGGCGTCCAGTGCTCAGCTGATCGCAGGGTCAATGTACCGAATATTCACTGCACGGCTACTAACACTGATCACTGAATTTATTTTTCACGGAACGTGTTGTTCCTACGTTATAAAAATTGGTGGCCGCGAAAGGGGCCGATTACTGTTAATTACTGGGACGAGATTACTACTATTACCCGGCGAAAAGAAAACTCGTGGCAGACTGTCTGAGCTGAGCTCGTGGCGGAGCTGAGAGTTTGCGCAGCTAAACTAACTTTCATTACCATTTTTCGGAATTCAATATGTTTCGAATGTAGACTATTACCCAGGCGCAAACCCTCACTTTCTTTCAGGGCTGCAAGTAGCTGGAGGTAACGCCATTCGATTTTATTTCCGTCCTCATCAGTAAGAATTAGGTACTCCCCTAAACAATTCCTAATATTCTTTAGCATGTGACATGCATCAAATATAACATTAACATCTGGCTCGCCAGGCACGGGATGTGGAAAATGTACTTTAAATATATCGTACAGATTCTCATTTTCTTTTTTTTTTGTCTATATATGCATTCGAGCACCCAGTTGTTCTACGGCGGCAAAATGGTCCGTCTAAAGTTAAAGAGCACGCAGTTACGCCTGCTTTCTGAAGTCGAATGAAAGCTTCGCGTAATAAATTTGCTTTCGTTTCAGCATTCAGTGAACTGACTAAAAAGTAGCCGATTGGTAATTTACTATGTGTCTCTAACATAACTACCATTATTACCACCGCGTTCTTAGCCTCAAGAAGATCATCGCCATCGCTTATACCTACACCTAAATCTACGTGACCGCGTATTTTCCCATCTCGACCCCTTTGACAACCTTTTTTTATACCCATCTCGTCAATAACTACTGCACACAGCAATTTCTGACCTTTTTCCTTCAACTGATTCGACTTTTCTTTTAAAGTTTCAAATCACTCCTTTGTAAAACCTGGTTCAGCATCCACACTGCTGTACCAAGTTCTAAGCACGTCTGGGTGAGGAAGAGCTAAGTCAAATAAATGTCTTCCTAATATAAAAGTATGCCTTTGGCGAATAGAAATGTACAGTTAGAGCAAAAGCCCGTAAACCTGAAGGATATTTTTCTCTAGTGAGTTTCCCTCTATTTTTCCTATTTTTGATCATGCGATTGAACAATTCCATTGAAATATCTTCATGCGCAGACAGACAGTAATAAGCACTATCAGGCAATAATTTTTTTTGCTTTAATTCTTTCACCACGTACTGTAAAGAATGTACCTTCTTTTTCAGACGTTCGACTGTTTGTTTTAATATCTTATTTTCTTTCCTTGCTGAGTTGAGTTTTCTTCGTAGATTCTTCAATTTTTTCCTCGTACTACGTGGAGCGTCCTCATAATGGTGGTCATGGAAAATTGTTCGGGTTTTATACTTCTCCTTCATTGGAGTTGTTATGTTTTGTCTACTTGGCAGTGAAAAGCACTTCTCTGGACTAACTGCAATGAGAAATAATGCTTAGTACTGTACGTAGAGATTTTAGCCCATGAACAATTTTATACCACTTTCAATATCTCAATAATAAATCTTCAAATATTCTTTTAATAATATATGTAATTAACTTAAATAGTGTATTTGAAACTTATTTCAACTTACATATCCCTTTGCTCGTTGTAGGAGAGTCACTGCAGTCTATTATTATGCGTCCCGCACGGACTTGTTCAATTATTAATGGTGGCCCAACATCATCATTATCTGAAATATTCATTACTAAAGCTAACATAGAGGTGTAAAGAAACTTTCATTTTAACCTTTTATCAACGTTTCTTACCTGTACAATTAACTTCCATCAAAACATTCTTCCGCGGTTCATAGTTTTCTTTACCACAAATTATAGCCACATCTTGAGCTTTACCTGAAAAATATATAACTGTGGATGTATCAATGAGAGTATTTACATGAAGAGCAATGAAACACTTTGTTACCTCTACAATTTGTTCCAACCAAAATGTCCGGCTGTTTTTGAAACCTTGCCTCTTTTTTTAAAATTGTAGGCACAGTTCCCGGTTTTAAACGTTTCCTATTATTGAAGTGCACTACAAAACAGTCTTGTGTAAAATGATCTGAACACAATAAAGTACTGCTTTGAATACTTAGTCCTTCTAAACCGATTAGTCTCAACCACTCTTCCTGTAATTGTTCGTTTCGTGGAAATCTACGCATAATCGTACGGAAATTAGAACAAAAATATATCAGTACTATTGAAAATTGATAAGAGTTTATGTTATCTTTACGTACTTGTGTAATGTCGCATTTTTCTTATTGTTGCTCAAATTCCCACAAAATACGCATTTGCCCATTTTTAAATTTTTCTTGCACAACCACAAGCGGCAGTTAGCGTCGGTGGCGTGGCAACGTGAGGCAAAGTGTTGAGCACCGCGGGTGATCGCGGGGCGAAGGGAAGTAAAGTACATCGGTCGAACGATGGTGGCGCATCATGCCAAAAACACCTTCAAATCGCTTCAAGCATCTCCAATCCATAGTATATATATCAGTGGTGGTAGGTGAGGATATACATTTGTTATGCCCGCGCGTTGTGTGGGAAAAGTAAGTGACGACACATAAGCTTAGTACTGTAGTATATTGTTACAGAAGATGTATCGTCGAAATCTCTCCAACATGGAGAAATCCCGTAATTCAAATAATGTTAGGATGTAAAGATGGAGAAGGAATGAATTATAATAAACAAAACAGAATTGAGCCGAAATAACTGGATAATTTATTGGCTCATTGGGGAAAAGCCTTGCGGCATAAAAACCCCAATAATAAAGTTTAAACATCAATTACAAAAGGAAAATTATGAAGGTGTGAATGATAAGCCGAAGGTTGAGCGCAATTAACATGATGCGGTTTGTGCGACATGCACAATTCGTTAGATATGTTCGTGGGTGTGTGCTAAGCACGACCTGGCGGAACTATAGTTCCGCGGACTCTGTCGAGTATGTGTGAGTGTGTGTGAGTGTGTGCTAAGCACGACCTGGCGGAGATTATGAGTCCGCGGGATCCCTCATGTATGTAATTGTGTGCTAGGCACGACCTGATGGAGATTGACTCCGAGGGATCCCTTATAATTGTGTATTCGCGTTCGTGTATTTTTGGAATTGTTGTGCATCGCTGCACATCACACTGTCGTTCACAACATGCACTCGTTGCCGCGATCCGAACTACATCTCCGAATTGATCGGGAGAATCCCTCTTGCGAACCGCACTCGCACGAGAGCTAAAGTCTACTACTCTTCTCGTCATTCTCTTCCCTTGTTTAAGTTATCGGGAAAATTCGGCGCCGTGCAGTCGCCCGACGGTTTACGATATGGCCTGCACGTGTTTATCCTGGGACCGATCCGCACCAGGATATAGACAAAGGGGGTCTTATCTTGACTGCGCTCCGAGACTCCGTCCTTTCTCGGAATCTCCACTCTGATCGCTTGACACGAACCAGACCCTTCTTCGTCGCGACAAAGTTTACGTTCGCGGCCGAACATGCTCCCCCCGTTGCGAGTAATACGAGTAATAATTCTAACTTATAACTCTGTGTTAAGATAGTTCCGATCAAACATAGAATCAAACACAAGCAGTACAATACAGTTCAATTTCTCATCACGCGTGCTCAGTCAATGGACACAATTGCGTAATATTCCGCTTGATGCTGCCGTTGCTGGTCTTGATTGTGGCGACTCGAATTTCGCCATCTTCGCCGGGGTGGACCTCCATAACTCTGCCCAGCCTCCATCGCATGCAAGGTAGATTTTTGTCCATCAGGATTACAATCGAGTTAATCTTGATTTCGCCACGGGTTTCGAGCCATTTTTGACGCCTTTGGAGTTCATTAAGATATTCCTGATACCATCTTTTCCAAAAATCTTGGCGAGCTCTTGAAATGATTTTCCACGAAGTTAGCCGGTTTTCTGGAACGGAAAGATAATCATGTTCCGGTAACATTGTAAGCGGTCGGCCTACTAATACGTGCGCTGGTGTTAACGCGATCGGATCATTCGGATCAGTCGAAATGGGACACAACGGTCTGGAATTTAAAATCGCTTCAATTTCTATCGCAAATGTAGTGATTTCCTCGAAAGTAAAGAGACGTTCGCCGACCACTCGTTTAAAATGGTGTTTAAAGGATTTCACCGCAGCCTCCCATATGCCTCCGAAATGTGGTGTTAACGGTGGATTGAAATGCCACGTTATGGACTTGCTTACCGCGAATTCGTTTACGGTTTCCTTAAATTGTTGAGAGTCGAATAACGCGTACAATTCGCGTAACTGATTATTTGCACCGACAAAGTTCGTACCATTATCGGAATACACGTGTACAGGTACAGCTCGACGCCCAATGAAACGTCTGAAGGCGCCGAGAAAACCCTCGGTTGTGAGATCGCTTACGATTTCAATATGGACCGCCTTGACCGACATACAGACAAACACGCAACCGTACGCCTTGATACTGTTCCTATTGCGATGCTTCTTTTCCTTAATGAAGAACGGCCCGAAGAAATCTACACCGGTATGAGCAAAAACCGCTGCTTCTTCGACGCGGGATTTGGGTAAATTTCCCATTTTCCCTTGTAATGGATACGGTCGAAAACGGATGCAGCGGACGCATCGTCGTATTATTTTTCTTACTTGATTCTTTCCGTCGAGGAGCCAGAAACGATGGCGAATGGTGTATAAAGTAGTTTGAATGCCGGCATGGAATGCGCGTTCGTGTACTTCACGAATAATTAAATCAGTGACGTGATGATAGGATGGCAAAAGAATCGGATGTTTTTGTGAATAAGGGATTCCGGCGTTCTGTAATCGACCGCCGACGCGAAGAAGTCCGTGTTCGTCTAGAAACGGATTCAGCGATGCGAGTCGACTGCCTTTTACTCCCTTCAATGTCAAAATACGATCAATCTCCTCAAAGAATCGTTCTCTTTGGATAGTTCTAATTATGACGCGTTCCGCGTTGTTTATTTCTTCTATACACAATTCGCCCTTATGCGTACTCGATGGAAGCAAGCGTAAGCAACGAGCGATCACACGTGTGAGGTTTCTATACGAAGAAAAGTCATGAAAAAATTCACATTTATTGTGGCGTAACGCTAGACATGTATTCCCTTTCAAACCCGGCAGCTCCTTGATAGTGACATTCAGACTTGCCGGCCAAGTAGATTCGTGTTTGCGCAACCAATGGGGACCCTCGAACCACGAATCGTTCTCACGGAATGTCGCAGGTAGTTGTCCACGAGACAATGCATCGGCTGGATTATCTTTCGTTGTGATATGTCGCCACTCTGCTTCTTTGATGGTTTGAATTTCCTCAACGCGATTTGATTCGAAAACCTTCAGCACGGTTGGGGATTTTTTCAGCCACTGCAACACTATGGTAGAATCCGTCCAGAAAATAACGCGATTAACCGAGAATTTAAATGCAGCTCCGGTCTCTCGATAAAGTCGGGCCAACGTTAACGCACCGCATAGTTCGAGTCGCGGTATGGTTGTTTCTTTAAGAGGTGCGACTCGTGACTTGGCACATGCCAGACGAACGAGAATACGATCCTCTGGATTAAGGGAACGGATGTAAATGCACGCGCCATATCCTATCTTACTCGCGTCGCAAAATCCATGGATTTCAATATTAGTAGAATTTTCGAGCAAAAGTTTTCGATCTATGGATAAGTGGTTTATGCACGGAAGTTGGTTTGAAAAGTTTAACCATTGCGTATGTAATGTTTGCGAAACCGATTCGTCCCAATCGAGTTTCGTCTTCCAACATTCCTGCATGAAAACCTTTGCAATAAGAATTATCGGTCCAAGAAGGCCGAGAGGGTCGAAAATTTTGGCGATCTCAGCCAAAATCTCGCGTTTCGTCGACTTCTTGGAAGATTCTGATAAATTGACAATGTAAACTAGTTTATCCCCCTGCGCGTGCCATCCAATGCCTAGAGTTTTTTTGACGGGGTTCTTATCGGTTGCGTAGTCCGTTCCGAGAACCTTTTCGTTTATGGAATCGAGAACGTGATTGTGGTTCGAGGCCCACTGCCGCATGTTGAAACCGCCGCGTTTCAAAAGACTGATCACCTCATCGCGGATTCTTAGAGCCTCCTCCAAAGAATTCGCACCTGTTAAAAGGTCATCGACATACAAGTCACGTCTCAAAATTTCGGAAGCATATGGGAAGTCTGTGCTTTCATCGTCTGCGAGCTGTTGTATGGTTCGAATAGCAAGATACGGAGCGGAAGATACGCCGAAAGTAACCGTGTTTAATTCGAATGTTCTTATTCTGTTTTCATGATACCAAAATATGCGTTGATATTTGCGGTCTTGCGGGTGGATTAAAATTTGTCGGTACATTTTTTCTATATCGGCAGTCATGACATAAGAATGTGTGCGGAAACGTAGCAAATGCTCAAAAAGTTTGTCCTGTATTGTGGGACCGACCATGAGTTCATCGTTTAACGAAATATTGTTAGATGACTTGGCCGACGCATCGAACACGACGCGAGTCTTTGTGGTTGCACTTGTGGCCTTTACCACGGCGTGATGTGGCAAGTAATAGCGAGACGATGAATCGTCGTTAACCAATGACATATGCCCAAGCGAAACGTATTCCTCCATCACCTTATGATACTCTTCCTTGAGAGCTGAATTTGTATTGAGCTTCCGCTGAAGCGCATGAAATCGACGTAAGGCAATTCGTCGCATGTCGCCGAAATTTCTACCCTCAGCACGGAACGGCAACCGTACTACGTACCGTCCGTTATCATTGCGCGTCGTGTTCTCGCTATAATGAGTTTCGCATAACGATTTTTCTGATAAGTTCGACGTTTCTGCGTCCACGTTTTCGATCACCCAGAACTTCGCGATCTGTTCCTTCAATTCGGACAAATTACACGAAATGATTCGATTTTCGGCGTTGTCTAATATACCGCCTACTACTACCCATCCAAGCTGGGTTTTTTGCAAGACTAGGTCGCAGTCGTCGCGAGACAAACTTATCTGTCCTATCGACATCAACGATAAGGTGGTTCCAGAGCCAATCAAAATATCGACGGGCCGTGGTATATGGAATTCGGGATCGGCAAGATGAATGTTGGCGGGAACTTTTAATGATTCGCGCGGAAATACCTCATCGGGTACCGAATCTGTAATTCGCGAAACTGTCAAGCATGTCAATGTCTTCTGGAAGTCGCTGTGAAGTGCTCGGAACGTAATTTGAATTAAATCCTTCGACACCGTGGTCATCTCATTGATCGTATTGATCGGAATCGAGCATGGTTGGGTGGGAAGTCCCAATTGTTGTGCAAGAGTTTCCGTCATAAAATGAGCCGTCGCGCAGGTGTCGAGAAGCGCTCGAGCTTCAATAAACGTCCCGTCGGATTTTCTGACACGAATTATGGCACTCATCATTAATTGTGATCGAGGGACACGACACGCGGCGGTTAAGGCGAACTGGCATAGTCATGCTGAACCCGGCTCAGCCGCGGCTTTCGCGGCATTTGGCATCGTCGTGGCCTGTACAGAGGAAGATTGTCTCTCGCCGAAATTGTGTAGCAATGAATGATGGAGACGTCCACAATGCTTACATTGTGACGACCGACATTTTCCGTTATGGGATCGTAAGCAATTCCGACACAACCTTTTTCGGTTTATGACTTCCCAACGTTGGGACACGGATAATTTCCCAAATTCCGGGCAACTGTACAAGAAGTGCTGCTTATTGCAATAAGTGCAAGTACGCACGGTAGCGGTAACGAGAGCGCGCGCGCCGGTCCCGATTTTACGTGTTTTAACTGTACGCGATTCCCGGTCGGACCGACGTTTAGCTCCCGTCTCGGTATTGTCGCGAACGGCACCTTTCTCAAGGGTAAGTCGTCGGAACGTCGTTTCATTCACGAATTTATAAAATTCTTCCAACGTAGGAAGAGTATCCAAACTTAACGTTTCTTCCCATTTCTCTCGGATTTCGCTGGGCATTGCTCTTTCTAAAAATCTAATAATCATGGAACTATCCGGCGTAATATCTAGAGATTGCAGCATGTTTAAATGTTGGCGAACATCGTCAACTAATTTCTCGAGTCCGCTAGCTTCGATTTTGTTTGCCGTTCCCAAATCTATGATAGCATCTAAATGCTCTGACACGAGCATACGCCGTTTCTCATACGAGCCTACTAAAAGACGCCATGCATGTTTATAATTGTCCGCGCTTGTGTTGTAAACTGAAATCTTATTAAGTGCGTCACTTCTCAATGAATTTTTCAAATATATGAATTTTTCTAAATCGGTTATATCAGTACGCCCATCGATCATGGTTAAAAATGTATTTTTATATGATAGCCATTTTCCCAGGCTTCCGTCGAATTTCGGTAAGTCAGCGACCGGCAGTTTCAAGGTGCGCCGTCGTGTCTCCGTTAGGATCGAATTCAGGTACGTGTTACCGAGCGTCTCGTTTACCTGCGCGGACGAAGGTTCAGCGACCTCCATAGACTTAATTTTGCTTGCAATGTCATAATACCGATCCTGAATCTCATGGATTTCGTCCAAATGACTGTTCGTTGGATCGAGAATCGCGAGTTCATCATTTAAATCTTCATATGCGTGGAATAATTCCGTGACTCGATCCAGTCGCATTTGAAAATTCGCTTTATCGTACCGACCCGACGCGACACAGTTCTCGAGCTGTGTTAGTTGTCGTTTAAGTGACGTACGCTTTTGACCGATCATGTTAATCTTATCCATTATTGCTATACTAAGTATTCGCGCGCACCGTGTATATAATTAACTCTAGTCTAAACTTAAGAAATATACGATTAAAATTATAATTAACAATTGGCACTTATCTTTCGCTGATGGACAAGGTCTGCGGCAGGAGGCAATATGGGCGAGAGGTCCACCTTATTACGATTGAGATGTATATCCAGAGTTCATTAACGTTCGTTCACCATGGAGTTCGACGTATAGTCACTGAGCACTGTTGTGTCTTTACACCTATGTCACACGCGTCGCGTACTAAAATTTCCGAAGAAATTGCGGACACACGATATCGCGTATTTGAATAACTTGTATAGTAACAAAATGTCGATACTTTAGAAGTACGGTATCTCGATGTACGGAAGTAGATTTCGTACTTGACTCGGGATCACGTTGCTATGTTCGCAGTCAGAGACCAAGTCCCCTTGACCGCGCGTTTTCCTTCAAGGGACCATTTTTCCCCCTCCAAGGGAACCGCCTTGGCTTCGAAGGACCCTCTCTCGGAATCGGGAAACGTCTCACTCTTTTGCCCGTGACTAGCTTCAACGGGCCGTTGCGCTCAACCTTCTACATTTTCTCACACCTTCACCGTTTTAACGTTCACACCTCGCAGGAGGCACCATTTTATGTATCGTCGAAATCTCTCCAACATGGAGAAATCCCGTAATTCAAATAATGTTAGGATGTAAAGATGGAGAAGGAATGAATTATAATAAACAAAACAGAATTGAGCCGAAATAACTGGATAATTTATTGGCTCATTGGGGAAAAGCCTTGCGGCATAAAAACCCCAATAATAAAGTTTAAACATCAATTACAAAAGGAAAATTATGAAGGTGTGAACGATAAGCCGAAGGTTGAGCGCAATTAACATGATGCGGTTTGTGCGACATGCACAATTCGTTAGATATGTTCGTGGGTGTGTGCTAAGCACGACCTGGCGGAACTATAGTTCCGCGGACTCTGTCGAGTATGTGTGAGTGTGTGTGAGTGTGTGCTAAGCACGACCTGGCGGAGATTATGAGTCCGCGGGATCCCTCATGTATGTAATTGTGTGCTAGGCACGACCTGATGGAGATTGACTCCGAGGGATCCCTTATAATTGTGTATTCGCGTTCGTGTATTTTTGGAATTGTTGTGCATCGCTGCACATCACACTGTCGTTCACAACATGCACTCGTTGCCGCGATCCGAACTACATCTCCGAATTGATCGGGAGAATCCCTCTTGCGAACCGCACTCGCACGAGAGCTAAAGTCTACTACTCTTCTCGTCATTCTCTTCCCTTGTTTAAGTTATCGGGAAAATTCGGCGCCGTGCAGTCGCCCGACGGTTTACGATATGGCCTGCACGTGTTTATCCTGGGACCGATCCGCACCAGGATATAGACAAAGGGGGTCCTATCTTGACTGCGCTCCGAGACTCCGCCCTTTCTCGGAATCTCCACTCTGATCGCTTGACACGAACCAGACCCTTCTTCGTCGCGACAAAGTTTACGTTCGCGGCCGAACAGAAGATATCGAATATAGGTTAAGTGTCTAAATCCGGTCGTGCCATGATGGAACTGAACTCGCACGCCCGTGCACGCAAGACATGCGTGCCGGCACCCAGGCGCGCCCTCGTGGCCGCACGGGCGAACTAACGTTCACCCAACATCTCCCTCCTTGGAAAGTCACCATCGGGAATATGTAGTCGCTCCTGGGTCCAGTACCAGTCTGCGAGGTGGAACCCGATGTCGCGTTGATCTCCTGGGCGTACCATGGCGGTGATCCTCAGGAGGGTCCTCGCGATGAGGTTGGCGATGGTCTTCAGTGGTTGAAGGTTGAACCTCGTGAATTTCCTGGCGAGACTCCCCTACACTGGGGCCTGGGTCGAGGATCGGGTCGTCATCATAGCAGGACAACGAACCGTCGTCTCCAGAAGTTGGGTGAGGCGTGTTGGAACCACCTTTCCAAATGTGGTTGACGTGCCTCACGATTTCCGTGCCACCATCCAGTAGTACCGCGTAGCGAGTTGCGGACAAAATCTTCGCGATCTTACCCTTTTGTCGCACGTTTTTCCTTAGTAGTACCACCACTCGATCTCCAATTGCGAAGTGTCGCTGTCGAGCGCCATGGTGACTCGCAAACTGATCCTCCATGTTCTTCCTCTTTGTAGCAGCGTCAGACGGAGTGGTCTCCTCCCTATGCAGTTTTGGCGCCAACTTGGAAAATGGAGAATTCATTTGCCTACCGAAGAACAGCTCTGCCGGCGATTTTCCATTTGGAGCAGATGTGCAGGGCGTGTAGCGGTAGCTATGTAAAAACTCAAATAGCTGTTTCCTCCAGTTGCTCGGATCCTTTGCGATCGCCCTTTTGATTGTGTCCACCATTCGCTCCGCCTGTCCGTTCGATTGCGGATGATTCACTGGTGACAGCAGGTGGGTGATCTGCATGTCCGCACACAGACCTGCAAATTGTGCAGAAGTGAACTGCGTGCCATGGTCGCTTATAAGTACCTCGGGCGGACCGTATCTTGCGAAGATCTCCCGGCATATGTCCACGGTTCTATTCGCGGAAATCGTCGGTGTGATTCCCACGTCAAGAAACCTGGAGTACGCGTCCACAAACACTAAAATATAATGGCCATCAACTGGGCCTGCATAATCAATATGCATACGCTCCATCGGCTTAGTTGCGATGGGCCAAGGATTCAGTGGAACCTTGATCGGCAATTTTTTTGTAAGTGTACAAGGATCGCACTGTTGGACGAGACGTTCTATTTCCGCCGAAATACCTGGCCAATAAACGTACTCTCGGGCCAACTGCTTCATCCGCCTGACTCCCGGATGACCCTTGTGTAGAGCGGTTAAAATTCCAGGTGTCATTTGTCGAGGAATGACTACTCTGTCGCCAAGCATCAGAGTTCCGTCGACGATGCTCAAGTTGTCGCGACGCGTCTTGAAGTGCTGAACGGTTGCCGATTTCTCTGTAGATTCGGCCCAGCCATTCCTCAAAGCGGACATTACGGCGGCCAGCTCCTTGTCTCCCTCGGTCGCAGACTTCAGCTTCTCCCTTAGGCCTGCTCCGAACGAGTCAATGGAGAAGTTTCTGATTTCCTCCACTTCTGTTTCCACTGCCCGTACACACGACACCTGGAGTTCCTCGCTATTGTCACGGCGAAATTCCTCCACCAACCGCGACAATGCATCTGCTTGTCCAAAATCTTGAGTTCGGACATGCTCGATTTTGAAGTCGTAACCCAACAACCTTATGGCCCAGCGCTTGAGACGCGCAGCGGTTGTAGGTTTAAGACCCTTGGTGTCGTCAGTCCGCAACAACGCAACCAGCGGCTTGTGGTCCGTCTGCAGGATAAACTTCCGTCCCCACACGAACTTGTGGAAACGTTCGACCGCGGTGACGAGCGCCAGAGCCTCTTTCTCCAGCTGAGAATAGTTTCTTTGGGAGTCCGTTAAGCTCTGCGACATGTGGTACACAGCTCTTCCGCGGCCGTTTGCATCGCGCTGGAGCAGTGCGCCACCTATTCCGGTTGAACAGGCGTCAGCCGCTACGACCAGAGATTTCCTGGGGTCGTAATGCTCCAGCAGTAGAGGACTCAACATAGTCTTCTTAATTCTCTCCACGGCGAGGTCATGCCGATGACCCCACTCCCAGGAGTGGTTCTTCCGTGTGAGCTCCTCCAGGGGTTGCTTTAACTGGTGCAAGTGTGGAACGAATTTCCCATAATGGTTGACTATGCCCAACAAACTCTGGATCTGCGGCACGTTTTTCGGATTGGGAAGATTTGCTACGGCCCTGGTAGCCGCTGGATCCGCTGATATCCCCCTAGAATTTACAATTAAACCAAGGAACTTGATCTCCTGCAAGCCGAACTTGCATTTGTCGATCCGCAGTCTCCACCCCCGATCTTCAAGACGTTGCAGTGTTCTTCGAAGACGGGAGTCGTGTTCCTGCTGGTTAGCGCCGGTGACGACGACATCGTCCAGGTAGGCGTAGACACCCTCCAATCCAGTCAGCGTGGCGTCCATCGCCTGCTGGAACATTGCAGGTGCCGTTTTGATGCCAAACGGCAACCTCCTAAATCTAAAAAGACCTTTAGGAGTCGCGATCGTGGTGATCTCACGGTGATCCTCAGCAATTTCCAGTTGGAAAAATGCATCGCTGAGATCCAACACGCTAAAAACACAACTGCCATTAAGCCTAGTCATGACACTCTCGACGCAAGGCAAAGGGTGGCGGTTGTCGACCAGAGCCGCGTTTACGCCCGTGGAAAAGTCGGCGCACACGCGTATTTTGCCGTCACTCTTTCGCACAATGACGATCGGACTTGTCCAACTAGAGAACTCGACCCGTTCGATTATTCCCTTAGATTCTAGTTGTTGCAACTCCGCTTCCAGTAAGGCCTCCATGGCGTACGGAATCGACCGAGATGGGATCCGAACCGGTTGAGTGTCCCTCACTAGCGCAAATTCGACCTTGTAGTCGCGGCACGTACCCAATTCATCGGAGAATAGATCAGGAAAATCTTCTATTGTGCTCCTAGCCAAGTCAGTGGCTGTGGTGCCGGACTGCTTGTCGCCGCAAATCGCGTTTGAGCACGGCCGACTGCACGACGCATGCGCAGCTCGATGCATCGCACGCACGGACCCCGCGCGTTCGTCGCTCATTGCGTCCCGCGAATCGTCTGGTTTCTGATACGCAGACAACGGCACCGACCACAAACTAAGGTCATCAATCGCATTCAGCCCGAAAAGATTCATGCCGCCACGTTTCGCGACGTCAATGTCTATTTCGGCTTCACGATCGAGAACGCGAACGGCGCAGCGAAATCTACCAATAATCTCTAGCACGTTACCACCGGCATGCTCGATGACTTCACTTTTCGTGAGTTTTGGCGAACCGAGCCGAACCCACTCATCATTACCGATTAAGGTAATGTCGGACCCCGAATCGAGCTGCAAACGCACTGTTTTACCGAGCGCTGAGATCGCGACGAATTTTCGGCGACGTTTACCGACCGCAGTGATGGATTGCGTCATCAAACTGTTATTTTTGCACGCACTATTCGGTTGCGTCTGGGCCTCACGACACACTTTAGCAATATGCCCCTTCTTAGCACATGTATGGCACACTGCTTCGCGGAACATACACTTGGAGCGGTAGTGAGCACCGCCACAACCTTTGCATTTGAGGTCCGCTTGCGCAGGTGTCTGGGAATTTCCGGTTTCCCCACCCGACTTCTTCGTGGTTTCCTCACCTGATTTTTTCGTGGCGTCCTTACCTGGCTTCTTCTTTTTTTGTTTCGAGTGAAGGACATTTGCCGTTACTTTGGAAGAGCTTCCCGTTGGATTCTCTAACATCTTCAAACCCGTTGAAACGTTCAAGCGAGCCTCGAGTTCCGCAGCGATAATCTTCAGTGATGCGTCTGGATTCTTCTCCACCACGCGTAGCGCCACTCGCTTGAGGTCCTCATTTTCGCTTGAGTAGCAGAAAGACTGTAGCAACAATAAAACCCGTAAATTATCGTCCGAAAAATTTGCACGTTCGAAATCCGACGCGTGGCGGTTTATTCGGTCGATATGCTCCGTGATTGGCATTGACTTGTCGTAACGGTGATTCAATATCTCGACACGGCGGCGGGTAATTGGCACTCTATCCCGAAACAGTTCCTTGAGAGTCTCTATCACGTCTTTCTGCTCCATCGACGACGGATCGACGGGTGCGACGTGATCGACCAGTCGATCAAACTCGACTTGACCGAGTCTGTCTAAAACTAACCGAGTCCTCATTTCCGGTGGCAGTGGACTTGCTTCGGTGACGACGGTGTAGCCATGCCGTTGCAGCCATTTTGCAAATGGCCTCGTCTCGTCACCAGTACCGAAAGTATACTTTTCCATGAGAGCAATTAGTTGATTGTAGAGGTCGAAATGTGACGTAGACCCTGCCGTTGATGGACCAGCGGTTGGTTCTCCGGCGCCTTCGGGACGAAGTTGTTGCTGGAGAAGCGCGTTGATGGTAGCCGTGAGGGCTTTTATGGCGTCCATTGGGTCAGACATAACTTTCTTTTTCCTCGAATCCGGGTTCAATTTGTATATCACTTAGCCGCAGCGCCAGTTGTTATGCCCGCGCGTTGTGTGGGAAAAGTAAGTGACGACACATAAGCTTAGTACTGTAGTATATTGTTACAGAAGATATCGAATATAGGTTAAGTGTCTAAATCCGGTCGTGCCATGATGGAACTGAACTCCGTGCACATGCGTGCCGGCACCCAGGCGCGCCCTCGTGGCCGCACGGGCGAACTAACGTTCACCCAACAACATTCGTAGCTGTATTCATATTAATTTGAGGATTTAAATTTTCTGGAGCGTCTGTATCTTCTGGAATTTCTATACTTCCTGAAGTTCTCGTAGCTTTCTGAGCTTCAGTATTGATTACTAGGTTAGCCATAGCTTCATCAAGCTCCCCGTCAGTCATTGTGAATTTTAAGCCTCCGTAGAATTTACTACGAAGAGAAAAAAAAATTCTGGAAAATTACTCACGAATTAATTGTTTTGCCATTAACTGAAACATAAACCGACGAGAGTACAGACGAAACACAGCATATGTGTTTAGAGTGAAATGTACGTTAACGTAAAGATTAACATATTAATTATTTGCATATTTGTATAGTTATATATATAGGAGACGGAAAAAGGAAAGCCACGGCGCCGGGAATCGAACCCGGGCCGCCCGCGTGCTGATCAGCAGCGTTAGCCACACCGGCTACGCCGACTCTCCACGGTTCCTGTCCCCCGAACTCTGTAGGGAGCCGTACCCTCTCCACAGGGGACTGTCCTGGGAGTGGGGGACGGACTCCGCGCTGGCACGCGTTGCGTTGCCATGCGGTGAATACTGCCTACCAGAACGTTCTTGCGTGAGGTGTCTTACGCTCTCAGATTCCGCCATTGGCGACCGCCGTTGGCGATTAACGTTTGGTGTACGTTTGTACTGTACAAGTTGGTTAAAAACCTCATTGAGGTTGAGGCCTGTTGGCCTCGGCAGTCTTGGCCTATATTAAAGTATGTATTAACCACAAGATCATCGTATTTATCTATCCTAACCAAGTTCGAACATCCCAACGTATAATCGACGTTTCACGTAATAAACGGGGATCGAAGGTACCACCGTACGATGATCCCTACATTGGTGACCCCAACGTGATTGTCGAAATTGTCATTTTTTTTAACGGCGTTTGAGAGGTCAGACGAAACAATTGTTTGATGACCTGGTTGCGGAGACAACGTCTTATCCTGAGGTTGCGGAGACAACGTCGTATCCTGAGGTTGCGGAGACAACGTTGTATCCTGAGGTTGCGGAGACAACGTCTTATATTTGAAGTTGCTGAGACAACGTTTTATCCTGAGGTTGCAGAGACAACGTCTTATCCTGAGGTTCCAGAGACAACATTCTATTTTGGAAAATGCTGGGACATCGTTTGCAACGAGCCAGCTTCCGAGATTCTCTTCAAAGGCAAGGGAGACGAGATATCATTAGAGAATCTCCCACGGTCCCGTCGCAGTTCTTGGGCGAAACTACAAGATTCTACTTGCAGTGTGTGGTAAGCGAGATGGCATTGATTTCAATTTTTGTAATCAACGAGTAATTAGTGGTTCTGTTCTCGCGCGTTAAATTCTTCGTTTCGCGATATTCTTACCCACGTGCTCGCTCAACGGCATAGAAATCCCGGCGTTGCCGGATCACGCGATATTTCCGAGAATCCTACAGAGCTCAGCGCGAGTCGCGGACGTTTGGCAACAGCGTTTTCTGTTAACATCGACGCGTGCTAAGTCTTTTGCGTGTCCTTTCCTATGCGTTGTTGATTCTTTAAGGGCAGACACTGTTGTTAGATCGTTCGTACCGAGAATTCGGCTCCACAATAAGTGGGATCTATCCATATATTATATTAGTCTAACCGGTTAGTTACGATTACTATCTTATGCTAATATTCATATCTATATTTATAATATTAGTTATATTTTTGCATTACAGCATATTGTATTATTATTAAGTTATTACAAAATGCCTCCCAACGACGAGCTACAGTCTAGTAGGTCGTCTAATACGACAAACGATCAACCGCGAATCGATCATTATCGAGTTCCAAAGATTCCACAATTTTTTCGTGCAAACCCTGAGTTATGGTTTTATCAGGTAGAGTCGACATTGCGTACAGCGCAAATAACCGTTGAACTAACAAAGGCGGACATAGTTATAGCTGCGCTAGATTTAGAGGTAGTGTCGGTAATTCAAGATTTAATTAAGCAAAACCCTCGTCCTGAGGATCTATATACGCAGATTAAGCGTCGTATTATTGCTGCCTTCGCGGAATCAGAAGAATCTAACCTTCGAAAATTGCTGAAGGGACAGGTTCTCACTGAGGGAAAACCCTCACTAATCTTGAATCGTTTGCGTGGTCTAAATGATGGAAGATGCGATGACTCTGTCATCCGATCTATCTTTCTCGAACAATTGCCGGTAAATTCGCGGGCAATTCTTGCCGTTGGAGGTTGGAACGATCTAAATAAATTAGCGGAGATGGCCGATAAAATCGCGGAGAATCTTAAGACATCCGACGTTGTAATAGCGTCATCTGCAGTTTCTTCCGATGAATCCATTTCGGCGATGGATAATCTAGCCAATCAGATAAAGCGTTTGTTTGACCGTCTAGAGTCCGTATCATTGCGACTCAAGCGGGTAGAACACAGAAACGGATCGCGTAACGATCGTTCGGTTTCGCGAAACAAGAAGGACAGCAATCGTTCGGTCGAGCGCGCGCGCGAGAAACTATGCTTCGCGCACACAAAGTATCCAAGCAATCCCAAATCTTGTAAGCCATCGTGTCCAAAGTACAAAACATGGCAACAGGGAAATTAAGTCGATCCTCCATTGCGGAGACGAAAATGGAGGATCAATACATTTCAAAACGTCTCCATGTTCGCGACCGTTTAACTGGTCAAACATTTTTAATAGATACAGGAGCAGATATATCGCTGCTTCCTGCGATTCCAAAGATTCACGGTAAGCCCACTACTTTTAAGTTGTTTGCCGCAAACAATGCTCTTATCGATACATATGGCGAGTCGCGCCGTACTTTAGATATAGGTTTGCGCCGCGAAATTAAATGGAATTTCACTATAGCTGCAGTTCCATACGCAATATTGGGTGCTGATATATTATCGCATTACGGGCTACTGGTCGATCTGCGTAGGCGTTGCCTTCTCGACCCCTTGACAGGGATGTATATAAACCCTATCTTTAAAACCGTTAATTTTATTTCCGCGAATTCAGTCGACATCGCTTCGAAGTATTCGCATATATTATTGGAATATCCAGAAATCACTAAAACTACTCAAACGTATTATCCGTTTGCATGCGATGTGCATCATCACATAATCACAAAGGGGCCTCCGGTTTTTGAGCGCCCGAGACGTTTGATCCCCGATAAATTAAAGGCTGCAAAAGCAGAAATAAAAGCACTAATAGCCGCGGGTATATGTAGAAGGTCGTCTAGTCCATGGGCGAGCCCAATACACATGATACTAAAAAAAGACGGTACTTGGAGAATCGCTGGTGACTTTCGTCGGGTAAATGCAGTAACAGTTCCCGACAGGTATCCTACTCCTCATCTGCATGATTGTGCAACTAATTTATCGGGCAAAACAATCTTTTCATCATTAGATTTATACCGTGCTTACAATCAGATACCAATGGCGCCAGAGGATATTGAAAAAACTGCAATAACCACGCCATTTGGTTTGTTCGAATTCGTCTATATGACGTACGGGTTAAGGAATGCTCGGCAATCTTTTCAACGATATGTGGATCGTATGTTAGGAGATCTAGACTACGTATTCATATATATGGACGACATATTGGTTGCTTCGTCTTCTGAGGAAGAACATGCCGAGCATCTTCGGACGGTCTTCCATCGTTTGAAAAAGGCTCACCTTCGTCTAAATTTAAATAAATGCGTTTTGGGTGTCTCAGACATAGAATTTCTCGGGTATCAGATAAATAACAAAGGTATTCGACCTACTGCTAAAAAAGTAGATGTCATTAACGCCTTTCCGAAACCCAAAACAGTTTTGGAATTAAGACGATTTCTAGGAATGGTGAATTTTTATCGATTAAACATATCGCATGCAGCGGATTTGCAAGCTCCTTTAAACAACTATCTTAAAGATTCCAAGAAAAACGACAAGCGACCAATACTTTGGTCGGTCGAAGCGGAAAACGCCTTCAACAAAATAAAAGCAACTCTTGCGAACGCTACCTTGTTAGTACACCCTCGTATTAATGCGGAAACGCGTATCATTACTGACGCGTCGGATACTGCAATGGGCGCAGTCTTAGAGCAGAAAGCCGTCGCAGATAATTGGGAGCCTTTAGCTTTCTTCTCTCACAAATTTTCGCCAGCACAGACGAAATACAGTGCTTATGATCGCGAACTCACGGCGATTTTTGAGGCGGTAAAATATTTTAGATATTTTGTTGAGGGTAGAGCTTTTAAAATACTTACGGACCATAAACCGTTGATGTATGCATTCATACAACGTTCCGACAAAACTTCCCCACGACAGACTCGTCAACTGTCGTATATCGCACAATTTACGACGGTAATAGAATATGTTCCGCGATCGGATAACGTGGTCGCCGATCCGTTATCCAGAATCGATTCATTGAGACTTCCTCTCGAAATCAGTTTAAAAGAGTTGTCAGAAAGTCAAACTAACGACAGTGAATTGGCGCAATTGCGAGTTGCACCAAATCCTCAATTGAAACTAATTAAACTGCAATGGGGTCCGACCCATACTTCAGTCAGTTGCGAATTATCTGGAGAATCCATTCGTCCATATATTCCGGCGTCTCTTAGAGAAAAAGTATTCGAAATGTTTCATAAGCCCGCAAAAGATGTATGGCCACAGGTACATTCTTTTATTAGCTGTGCATGGTGTCGTGAATTTTATTGTTTCATTTGTTTTTACGATAAATGCCATATTTTAGAATGTAAAAATTGTACTTTATCTTTTGAAAAATAAAAAAATACAAAATACATTTATAGAAAAAAAAAATGATTCCAGTGGGAATCGAACCTGCGAAATGTTCCGGTGCGAGACCTGCCCTTTACACGCGCCGCTATTCATCATTACAATAAACTTCGCTATCGCTTCTGTTCGTAAACGCATAAACATATTTTTTTATTAATATTTCGGAAACTATGGGGTAGTGGACCCAACATGTGAGACATATATTGGTCTACTGCACCTACACTACAACATATATGAGTTTCATCAAAATCCGTGTCCCAGATGTAGCGGCCTCCCCTTGTTAGTTTTAATCTAATACAAATTTTGACCTCGAAATCAGATTCTGCGACCCCAAAAACTCCTGGAATGACCATCTTCATAATGATAAAGTGTGAAATGTGAACGTAAGGATTTGTAATCACGTTTTCGGCGATTCGGACCACTGTGCATCGGCATCCCCTCGAGTGTAGGATAGGTGGGGGTTCGTTGTTAGGGAGTAAAGGATTGAAATCCAGACTTAAACTTCAACAATAGCTATTTTATTTAATAATACTTATTCTTTATAATAGTGACAAATTAATACTAACTATGATTATATTTTAGTTTTTTTGTATTTTATGCCAAATTATGTAAAATAGATATGTGTATGTGTTGCAGTGCACAGCCGCTACCGTTTCCGGAGCGAGCTTGTACTCTTGGCAACGTCTGCAGCAGTGTTGCCACCCTGAATAGTGAAATGTCCGTAGGGCGGACTTGAAAAATCTGTAGAATTCCGTAGATTCTCTAGTGGAAAATCCGTAGATCTACGGATTTCCTTTTTTTTAGTGTTAGTCATTACAATACATATACAGGGTGTCCCTAACAATGTGTAAGAGCCGAAAGGGGTCTTTCTAAACAACTTTTTTCTTAGTGAAAATGTTCGCTGCGGCTTTGTTAACGATTTATTAAGGAAAAGCACCGACCAATCAGAGAACGAGTATAGCGGACGAACTTCGACATTGTGGCGTGTAACGTTCGGCTGTTCAGGAACAACTGACCGTCGAGGTCCCTGAGGGGAGAGCGGCGTCCCCTCAAGTAACGGAAAGGTGGGGGTTCTATTCTACAGCAAAAGAGTAATATCTTCGGCTTTTTAAACTAAACAATACTTATTTATTTAATAACGTTTTACTTTAATAATAACAATAATGAATTAATAATTAATATAGCTTACGATCTACGACTATATATACTCTCTTTTTTGATTTTCTATGTTTTCTGACTCTAACGCTACGTAATATTTGAATATGTATATTGCAGAGCTCGGCCGCTACCGTTTCCGGAGCGAGCTCGAATACTCTTATATATTGCAGAGCTCGGCCGCTGCCGTTTCCGGAGCGAGCTCGAATACTCTTGGCAATCTCTGTAGTAAGATCGGCCGCTGCCGTTTCCGGAGCGAGCTCGAATACTCTTGGCAATCTCTGTAGTAAGATCGGCCGCTGCCGTTTCCGGAGCGAGCTCAATACTTTTGACAGAGTTCTGTTCTATGCTCTACAGACCTTGTTTTTACCAAGCACTTCGGCCGCTGCCGTTTCCGGAGCGAGCTCGATGGCTTTGTAAGAACGAGGTTCTATGACTTCAAATGAGCAAACCAAAGAGGAGCACCAGTAACTTTTATACACTGGAGATCCGCCGCTGCCGTTTCCGGAGCGAGCTGAATCCCACTGGTTGAAACTTAAGCTGCCTCTAGGTTTGAGCATTCGTTCGTCACTTGAGCGTATTCGTAGCTTGAATGTCCCGCTGTGCTGCGTGCGCCTCCTTTTATACTGGAAAATTGGCGGGCTGGCGCATGCGCAGTGAATCGCTATCTGTTATTTCATGTTTTGCTTGCTTATTACTTATTATTTTGTTTTGCGCTATTGCTAATACTTATAATTAATTATTCCTAATATTCTTATAACAATTATTTCTCTAATATTTATCTAAATTATTAATTATACATAAAAGTCTTATAATATATTTACGCGGTAACAGAATATGGTTATACAGGGTGTCCCAAAAATGTCGCGTTTCCTTGAAAGGGGTGACTCAGGGGGTGATTTGAAACAACTTTTTCCTTAGCGAAAATATTGTCCGAAGCTTCGTTAAGGAGATATTAAGCAAAAACCCCGACCAATCAGAGCACGCGCCTTCCGCCTGAGTTCCCGCGGTAGCGTTGGCTACGAGGTAGGCGATCGCGCTTGTGCTACGAACGTACAAACAAGCAAGTCGGGATGCATCGAAGGAAACCGCGTTACACATTTTTTTTTAAAGCAGAATCTTAAATAAGAATAATTTGAAGTGAGAGGACAAGAAGTACGTAAATTTCGTTTTTAAATAAGGCATAAACGAAAAGCTAACGTAACAGAAAATGTACGACAAGTGATCGTAATTCGTTATTGAGGTAAAAATCCGTAGTTTAAGAACGGCCAACACAACTAAATTTAAAAAATAATATTAGGTGTATGAATAAATTCTTTCCGACTGGAATTTCTATCGCGGTGGTATTCAGAAGCTGCCAGAAAAATGGCAAAACGTAATGAACAATAATGGAAATTATTGCGATGATCGAGTTGTTTTCATATTTTTTAAATCGAACTGTTATTGTACCCTAAAATCGGAAAGAATTTATTTTCACACCTAATAATCACCAATAAATTAAAGAAAACTCACCCTTTCGGACATTCCTTTCCTTGCTTTCCTTCCCTTTCCGGAAACCTGTGTCACTGGGTCACTGTACCGATCCTGGTTATCGGTGGACGAAAAGATTTATGGTTGGGTAGCGCCCAGTGCTCAGCTGATCACACTGCGTCCGGGTTAATGTACCGAATATTCACTTCACTGCACGGCTACTAACACTGATCACTGAATTTATTTTTCACGGAACGTGTTGTTCCTACGTTATAAAAATTGGTGGCTGCGAAAGGGGCCGATTACTGTTAATTACTGGGACGAGATTACTACTATTACCCGGCGAAAAGAAAACTCGTGGCAGACTGTCTCGGGCTGTGCAGTCTGCTGCTGTGCAGCGATCAGATACGGATCCGACCGACGATCGTCAAAACAAAAGCGTAGGCTACGCTTGGTCAAATCGCTCTATCCCACTCGATCTCGTGTTTCGTTCGATCTCTTCGTCGCGCGGTGTGACAATGTATGTGGCAACTTCAGCCAATAACCAAAATACGTGTGCCCCGTCTTTAAAAGTGTGCCCAAATAGGTGACTCGACCAATCGTCACAGCAGCGGACTGCACAGCCCGAGACAGTCTGCCACGAGTTTTCTTTTCGCCGGGTAATAGTAGTAATCTCGTCCCAGTAATTAACAGTAATCGGCCCCTTTCGCAGCCACCAATTTTTATAACGTAGGAACAACAAGTTCCGTGAAAAATAAATTCAGTGATCAGTGTTAGTAGCCGTGCAGTGAAGTGAATATTCGGTACATTAACCCGGATGCAGTGTGACCAGCTGAGCACTGGGCGCTACCCAACCATAAATCTTTTCGTCCACCGATAACCAGGATCGGTACAGTGACCCAGTGACACAGGTTTCCGGAAAGGGAAGGATAGCAAGGAAAGGAATGTCCGAAAGGGTGAATTTTCTTTAATTTATTGGTGATTATTAGGTGTGAAAATAAATTCTTTCCGATTTTAGGGTACAATAACAGTTCGATTTAAAAAATATGAAACCAACTCGATCATCGCAATAATTTCCATTATTGTTCATTACGTTTTGCCATTTTTCTGGCAGCTTCTGAATACCACCGCGATAGAAATTCCAGTCGGAAAGAATTTATTCATACACCTAATATTATTTTTGGTAAACTTGTCGAAGAACTGGGACCTCGCCGATTTCGATGAGCTTCAGATATGTTGTTAAGGTCGTTATTCTGAACAACATTTCCCTTTAAACTTTTTGGCGGTCGCCCTTAGTTTCAGAGATATTGTGGAAAAACTTTTGCTACTACTACATTGAATTTTGCATATATATGTACGCCACCATGGCAGCGTATGCGTCAGTGCGGGTCCGCCGCTTGTCTACTGTTTCTCCATATACCTCGGTGTGACCGGCAGACGACGTATATACCGGGTAAACTAAACGGTTCGAGTTAACCAATTCCACGGTGGACTCGAGGTGGTCGGTCGCCGGTCTTTATAGAATCTCGTTTTGCTTTGAAACACGTTTTTTTTTTCAACTCGTCTTTCGCGTCGATTCGTACACGCTTTACGCGGCCGCGAGCGGCCGCGCGCCCCCGCAACATTAGAACCCACACCAACACCAATACCCCGGTCTTTATAGATCTCGTTTTGCTTTGAAACACGTTTTTTTTTTCAACTCGTCTTTCGCGTCGATTGGTACACGCTTTACGCGGCCGCGCGCCCCCGCAACATTAGAACCCACACCAACACCAATACCCCGGTCAGCGTAGAATCTCGTTTTGCTTTGAAACACGTTTTTTTTTTCAACTCGTATTTCGCGTCGATTCGTACACGCTTTACGCGGCCGCGAGCGGCCGCGCGCCCCCGCAACATTAGAACCCACACCAACACCAATACCCCGTTCTTTATAGATCTCGTTTTGCTTTGAAACACGTTTTTTTTTTCAACTCGTCTTTCGCGTCGATTGGTACACGCTTTACGCGGCCGCGAGCGGCCGCGCGCCCCCCCAACATTAGAACCCACACCAACACCAATACCCCGGTCAGCGTAGAATCTCGTTTTGCTTTGAAACACGTTTTTTTTTTCAACTCGTCTTTCGCATCGATTGGTACACGCTTTACATGCATTGTAAAAAAAAACGTGTTTTAAAGCAAAACGAGATTCTACGCTGACCGGGGTATTGGTGTTGGTGTGGGTTCTAATGTTGCGGGGGCGCGCGGCCGCGTAAAGCGTGTACGAATCGACGCGAAAGACGAGTTGAAAAAAAAACGTGTTTCAAAGCAAAACGAGATTCTATAAAGACCGGGGTATTGGTGTTGGTGTGGGTTCTAATGTTGCGGGGGCGCGCGGCCGCTCGCGGCCGCGTAAAGCGTGTACCAATCGACGCTCGCGGACGCGGCGCTCGCGGACGCGTAAAACATGGTAGCGAACCGATGTGACTTTGTATATGGAATCTATAGGTATATGGAGAAACAGTAGATGAGCGGTGGTCCTATGCTGACGCTCTGCTTCCAGTTTATTCGTAAACGGTAATGCAGCAAGATGAGCTCGTTCCTTGATTTTGTACGCAGGATAGATACTGTGGAGAAGTGTATAGATTTTTTAATTATGACAAACATTTTTAAAGATACAATTCAATGTCCACGTTGTGATAAGCCAATAAGACTTAATCGCAAGGAACTATTCTTTCGGTGTTACACGATATCATACGTGGTGAAAAGTAAAAAAAAGAAACAAAAAGTGCAGTGCAAATATTATCAAAGTGCAAAAAAAAATACGTGGTTTGCAAATGTTCATCTGCCACTATTAACCGCCGTGACTTTCATTGCGCAATGGCTCTGGTTCCCACCACCACGCTTTGCCGAAATAACAGACAATTTAAATATTGGGTCACATACATTCGTTGATTGGTGCAGCTTTTGTAGAGAAGTAAGATTTCGGAAGTGACCCAATTCTTGTTTTATCTGGACAAATATTTAACTGTCTAACTATGATAGACATTCCACGTTATATAAAGCAAACATTTTCTGTAATAACTTGTTTAAAATTAGGTCTCAATTTCGAAATAATTGTTGTATATTTGCGTGGCATAGGTGTGCGTAAATTGGTCTCAGCGGAATTTTTCCCAAGTTGGAGGACCTGGAAAAATCGTTGAGATTGACGAAGCAAAATTTGGGCGTCGTAAATATAATCGTGGACGACTATTAAAAGGGAAATGGGTGTTCGGTGGTTATGAAAGGGACACAAAGAAAGTTTTCCTCGAGTCAGTTAACGATAGGACTGCCGAAACTCTATTAACCATCATAAAAAAATGGATATTGCCCGGTACAATTGTGATTTCCGACTGTTGGAAGGCGTATAATTGTCTTAGCACCGAAGGATATACACATTTGACGGTCAACCACTCATATAATTTTGTTAACCCCGAAAATAGTATGTAATTCATTTCCAACACATTGTTTTTATACTTGTGTAAACTGTACATAATTTATTCTACAATTTGCATTTATATAGAAGCCAATACACAGTCAATAGAGAGGACATGGAGGGAGGTTCGGGGACATATTTCGAAATACGGAAGTAAAGAAGAAGATCTTCCTTCGTATTTAGGCGAATATTTATTTAAGAGGGCGCATGATCGTCAGGAGAGAATAGATATTTTTTTCCAGGAAATAGCAATATTTCAAGAAGATTTATATAAGAATACTGAAGACGTAGGCTGTAGCACCTCGTCAGAATAAATACATTTTATATATTATAATAAAAGATTAAAAGTAGCATGTACTGTTAGTATTGTGCAATTCAGTTTAAGTTGGACTACTTTCCTTGCTGCTGCGATACCACGCGTGCACCCGTTAGATACGCATGCTGTAGGTTGCTGCGCAGTGTTTATACAAACAGAAGACAACCGCCGACAGCGTGGTGCTGCACACACTGTCGCGGGCGTGCACGTATACGTAGAGTACGATTGTATAATAGCGAAAGTTTTCCTGCGAATATTTCGGAAACTAAGGCCGACCGCCAATTTTTTCAAAGGAAAAAGTTACTCAAAATGTCGAGTTTTTCAACATATCTGAAGCTCATCGAAATCGGCGAGGTCCCAGTTCTTCGACAAGTTTACCTTATTTTTTAAATTTAGTTGTGTTGGCCGTTCTTAAACTACGGATTTTTACCTCAATAACGAATTACGATCACTTGTCGTACATTTTCTGTTACGTTAGCTTTTCGTTTATGCCTTATTTAAAAACGAAATTTACGTACTTCTTGTCCTCTCACTTCAAATTATTCTTATTTAAGATTCTGCTTTAAAAAAAAAACTGTGTAACGCGGTTTCCTTCGATGCATGCCGACTTGCTTGTTCGTACGTTCGTAGCACAAGCGCGATCGCCTACCTCGTAGCCAACGCTACCGCGGGAACTCAGGCGGAAGGCACGCGCTCTGATTGGTCGGGGTTTTTGCTTAATATCTCCTTAACGAAGCTTCGGACAATATTTTCGCTAAGGAAAAAGTTGTTTCAAATCACCCCCTGAGTCACCCCTTTCAAGGAAACGCGACATTTTTGGGACACCCTGTATGGTAATGGAGATCGGTTCCTACTTTACCGACGATCGGTTTCTAACGGTTCCAGTCCACGTGGGACGTTACACCTCCCCCCCTGGGGGATCTCTCGTCCTCGAGAGATTGGAACGGAGGTGGGGAATAGAATGGACATTATATATATTTAAGTATATATATGTGGGACTATTTATTTATAGATATATATATTGTATTGTTTTTAAAATGAGGGTTTGTACGGGCATGCTGCCCCTGAGCCGAATAGTGCAAGAAGTTTCCACAGCTTCTTGCGTGGGTATGTTTTTGGCAATCTCATATAAGTCTCCCAATCCGGGTCGGGAATGTCAATTGGCGCCAATTTTTGCCATTTCCAGGCTGGTACTTCTGGTACCTTGAATTCTGGAGTCTTTGGTAGAATGAGATCCGGAGTTGTCTGGTATTCCGGTGTTTTTGGAAGTGTATAATCCGGAGGAGTGTGAGGTGGCGACATTCTTTCCGGGCTTCCCGGGAGTGGAGTTATAAAGGTAGGAATGGGGATCATTTCTCTGAATATATCCTCCAATTCTTGCGTATTTTTCCTATTTTTGGAATGTCGATTGCCGGAGCGTCTTGGCATTTTTGTAGCGTAATGGCAGACTGGTTGTTACGCATGCGCGGATTTAAAATTACACGTTGGGGCTTATGTTTTAGTGCCCTCTAGCGGATTCTACGAGAATTAATTTTTTCTGCAACTATGTATGTTGCCTACGCTATCGGTCTACTACTTAGTGTCTATTTTTTTTTTCTCGTAATTTATAGGTTAGGAATAGTTTCGCTTTTGTTTTACATAGGACAATATAATATGTTTATTAAAAAAAAAAGTAATGGAAGATGAAAAGTGTAGGTATTTACTACATTCTGTGTGTGTGTGTAGTGTGTAGCTGTAAAGTGTAATGTAGAATGAAATGAATTATAATATAAAAAAGGAAATATATAAAAAGGTGTGTGTGTTAAATACATACTGGATGTGTGTGAGGCGTGTATATGTAGAGTGTAATGTGTAAGAATGATAAAAAAAAAAAATTAATTATTTAAAATGTCATTGCACTCCTTGCAGTCCTTCGTGGATCGTGCTATAAACAGCGTACGACGACAGAAATGGCATATTCGCCATCGCCTTAAATTCTTTTTCGTCACCAAATGATTAAGGGGTTCTTCCTCCAGCAACTCTATCCTCTGCGTACACATGACGCATATTATGTTATTTTTATAGAAAAACACATCCCTGTCATAGATTTGCTTGAGACACGTTTGTTCTATCATTTTTAAAATGTTATACTTTTTGCTGTATGTATACTTTTGTCACAATGGAGAAATCCTTTGTCCGTACTCCCTTATATAGTCTTCCCATGCAGGGTTGCAACTTTTTACGGTAAATTCGCCTGTTTTACGCGGTTCTTATGGACGATCCTAGTTTGTTTCGTATTAATTTCTATTTTTAAGTTGCTTTTCTCCAGGATTTCAATGATCCGGTAGGGTCCGCTGTATTCCGGTCCCAATTTTTCCTTTCTTGGTTGCAATAACCATATGTAATCCCCTATTTTTTATAGGTTAGGACTAATTTCTTTGTTATGTGTAGAAAAATAAAAATGTTTATTATTAAAAAGGTAATGGAAGATGAAAAGTGTAGGTATTTATTACATTCTGTTTGTGTGTGGGCTGTGTAATTGTAAAGTGTGATGTGAAATGGAATGAATGATAATATATAAAAAGTAAAATATATAAAAAAAAATGTGTGTGTTAATTACATTTTGTTCGTGTGTGGGGTGTGTACTTGTAGAGTGTAATGTGTGGTTATATAAAGAGAAAAATGATTAAATTTTTAATATATCTTTGCACTCCTTGCAATCCTGCACTGGTTGTGCTATGTATAGTGTTCTGCGGCAAAAGTGGCATATTCGCCACCGCCGTAGGTTTTGCTTCGCCACTAAATGTTTTTCGAGGGGCTCTTCGTCCATAATATCAACTTTCTGCGTGCACATTACGCATACTATGCTACTTTTATAATAGTAGATATCTTTGTCGTAATATTTCTTTAAACACGTTTGGTTTGCCATTATGGATGCTCTGTATATACTTTTTGTCGCAATGAAGAAATCCTTTGTCCGTATCTCCTTTTATAGCCTACCCATGCAGGGTTGCAACTTCTGGTAAATTCGCCTGTTTTACGCGGTTCATATGGACGATCCTAGTTTGTTTCGAATTAATTTTTATTTTTAAGTTGCTTTTCTCCAGGATTTCGATAATCCGGTAGGGTCCGCTGTATTCCGGTCCCAATTTTTCCTTTCTTGGTTGCAATAACCATATGTAATCCCCTATTTTGTAGTTTTGTGGTTGAATCTTCCGGTCATAGTAATGCTTCTGACGAATTTTCGATTCTTCCAGATTTCTTCGCGCCATTTGTCGGATGTGATATAATTTGTCTATCAACTTGTCGACATAGTCCGGATACGTTTTAATGTTGTCTGTTGAAGGAATGCTGGAAGGAAGACGTGCTTTTCTTCCGAAAACGAGTTCGTGAGGCGTAAATTTCGTGCCTTCGTGAGTGCTTGTATTATACGAGAACATTGCTTGAGGTAACCACTGATCCCATTGCTTTTCTTTTGACACATAATGTCGTAGGTATTCGACGAGGACATGGTGACTTCTCTCTAAAGATCCATTAGACTGAGGATGAAATGCAGAGGTTCGATATTGTTTAATGTGAAACGCTCTAGCAAATTTTTTCATGAGGGCACTCATAAAATTTGGTCCCTGATCAGTAAGGATTGCTTTAGGACTTCCAAATTTACAGATGAAATGCTCTGTAAATGCCTTAGCTATGTCCTCTGAAGTGACACTTGCCAATGGAATAGCGAGAGAGTATTTAGTCAAGTTGTCCTGGATAGTGAGTATATAACTATTTCCTATATTTGTAAAAGGTAATGGTCCTACTATATCCATAGAAATCTTATCAAAAGCATCGACAGGTGTGTCTGTTAGTATCATGGGTTCCTTGTTCTTTACTCGTACCAGTTTAGTTTTCTGGCATTCCAAGCAAGTCTTTATAAACTGTGTTATCTCGTACTTCATATTCTTCCAGTAGTATTTGCTTCCTATGCGATGATATGTCTTAGTTATTCCCTTATGTCCGCCTATAGGTGACTGATGGTTCTCCTGGGTGATCTGCTGTCTATCTTGTACAGGAGGTGTTAGAAGGGTGCCTTTGCAGAAGATGAATTGGATATCTTCTTGTATGAATATTAGTTCTATTAAATTTCGTAATTGATTTAATAAAATTTTATCCTCTTCTGATGAGATGTATACTTTTGTGGCTTTTTCAGATACCAGGTATGTATGAAGTGACCTCAGTGAATTGTATACGTCTTCTTCGGTTGGATGTTCTGGTGTGATGAGTCCAAGGATTGTGTGCTTCCCTTCCTTGATTTTTACTAACTCTCCAAGTCTTAATGGTTGTGGAATTTTGTGAGGTTTTATATTTTTTTCCTTATATAATTTTCCTCCTGATGGTCCGATTGGCGTGCCTTGTGTGTTTATGAATGTCACTACGTATCCTTTGCCCATCCATAAGTGATCTTCCACCTCTGTATTTTGGTTTTTGACAGGAATATTTGATATTACTCTTGGTTTGGCTGGTGTGGGTTGTTTGAGACGTGGAGAATGTGGTGGAGGATGAGAGGATAGTGGAGGAGGAGTAATTATCCTCCCTTTCCTTATCGTTATTGGCGTTATGGGGCCTGTGTCCGTGCTGGATTTTAATTTTTGTTTCTTCTTTTTAGGTATACGGTGAGTGTTCTTTTCTGAACTTGATTCTGCGTCTATTTTGGGAGGATCCTTATAATTGTGTTTGGGTATTACAACCGTTTCGTCAATTTCTTGTATTAGATCCTCTTCTTTCTTGACGCGAGGTTTCTTGATTTGAGGGGGTTTATAGGGTATCACGACTTGCGGGGGTACGTGTATTTGGACTTGGGGGGTACGTGTATTTCTACGGGTACGGAGATTTGATGAGGCGCGTAACGAGGGGGTGTATGCGTTTCCGCTTCAACATTCCGTTTTTTAGTCTCGGGACGAGAGGAGGAGGTGTTCGTACTTTGCTTTTTCCGTTTTAATTTTTTCCGTTTTAAATTTAACGCATCGCTTTCGTCATATGAAGAGGAATCGGTTTCTGATGAGCTAATTATTAATTGTTTGTGTGGAGCTGGATTTCCAGAGGTTGATGCTGTAGTTTCCCTTTGTCGGGTTGGAAATTGATGAAATTCTTTTAATTTTTTGTTCTCGTGTGAATTTGTGTCCGAGTGAGCTCTTTTCGCGTGTAATGGTAGTGAAATCGGATTCCTAGACAATGCGTCCGCGTTTGTGTTATATTTCCCAGGTTTATATAAAATTTTATGGACTTCCGTTTCCGGTCGCGTGTATGGTAGCTGTGCGTAAGAGTGAGTGGAGTTTGTGGCTGGAGCGAAAGGCGAGTGAGGTGGTGAGGGAGAGTGGAAAGTGGAGTGAAAGGTAGAGGGGAGTTGAGGAAGGGACGGGGAATAAAGGGAAAGGGACGGTGTTAGGGGGTGGCAGAAGTGCGGAAGGGATACGGGAGGCTTTGGAGGTTAGGTGGTAGAGATAGGTGAAGAAAGGCGGGAAGGAACGTTGAGTGTGACAGGTAGTGACGCAGGTGGGAGAAGAGTGAAACAGGAGAGAAGAGTTGGTGGGAAAGCGGGAACTTTGAAAAAGTGAGAAGGCAAAAAGTGTAAGGAAGGACGAGGATAAAAGGAGTAAGGAAAAAGGAGCAGGAGAAAAGGGAAAAGAGGGTAGGATAGAAGGGTAACAGGGAAAGGAAAGTGGGAAAGGGGAAAAAGGATAGAGAGGAAAGGAAGAGATGGAGGCGGAAAAAGGGGGAGAAAAAGAAGTGGGAAAGAAGGCAAACGAAGGTAGGATTAGAAAGGACAGTGAGAACAGCATGGGGAGTAGCGCGGGAAGTTTAGATAGTTTGTGGGGAAAGAAGAGAGAAAGAGAAGAGGACGCTGGGGCAATGGGGCAGGATAAAGCAGGAGGGTTTAAAAGATGCTCCAAGACGTGGAGGTCGCCAGAAAAGGGCGGTAAAGGGGGGAGGAAGGAGGGAGGGGAAGAAGAGGGGTCGATGGAGGGAATGATAAGGGAAATGATGTTGGAGATGAGGAGGATGAGGGAGGAAATGAGAAGGGATAGGGAAGAGAGAAGGATGTTGGAGGAGGAAATAAGGAAGGAGAGGGAGGAGATGAAAAAGGAAAGGGAGGACAGAAGAAGAAGTGAGGAGGAGTGGACAGAGGAAAGGAGGAGATGGGAGGAGGAGATGAGAGAAGAGAGGGTGAGGAGAGGAGGGCTAGTAGAGAAGTTAGGAAAAATAGAAGAATGTGATAGGAGGATGGAGGAGGTGATGGAGAAGGTAGGGAGGTGGGAAAAGGAAAAAAGAGGGACTGTGGGGGAGGGGGTGAGGGGGGAAGGACTAGAGGAGGAATGGAGGATGAGAATTAGAAGGATAGAAGTCACGCAGGACAAGAAAGAAAGGGAGGTAAGAAGAAATAATGTGGAGGTGAGGGGGTTGGGGCTGGAAGGAAAGGAGGTGAAGGAGGAGGTGGGGAGGTTGTGGGAAAGGATGGGGTTGGAGATGAAGGGAATAAAGGAGGTGGTGAGAATAGGAAGAATAGGAAAGGAGGGGAGTGGAATGGTGTTGGTGAGGCTGGAGGGAAGGGAGGAGAAGAGGAAGGTGATGGAGGCTAAGAAAAAACTGAGGGGAAGAAGGGAAAGGGTAGAGGACGACCTCACCGAGGAGGAACGGAGGGTGAAATGGAAAATAGAGGGAGAGGGGAAGGAAAGTGCAGGTGGGGTATCTGAAAATGTGGGTGGACGGGAAGGTAAGAAGGTGGGACGAGTTAAGGGAGAAATGGTGTGAGGGGCAGGGAAACGAATGAAGTGGGAAGGGGGAAAGAGGAGGGAGGGGGGAAAGGTAGGGGGGATTTGGAGGGTGGCGTTCTGGAATGTAGCGGGGGTAAAGAGGAAGGATGAAGGATTTTGGAGGGGGCTGAAAGAATGGGATGTGATGGTACTGAGTGAGACGTGGGTGGAAGAGAATGATTGGGGGTATGTTGAAAGGAGATTACCTAGAGGGTATATATGGGAAAAGCAGTGGGCCAGGAGAGAAAGTCAGAAGGGAAGAGCGATAGGAGGAATGTTGCTGGGGGTGAGAAAGGCATCGCAATAATTTCCATTATTGTTCATTACCTTTTGCCATTTTTCTGGCAGCTTCTGAATACCACCGCGATAGAAATTCCAGTCGGAAAGAATTTATTCATACACCTAATATTATTTTTTAAATTTAGTTGTGTTGGCCGTTGTTAAATTACGGATTTTTACCTCAATAACGAATTACGATCACTTGTCGTACATTTTCTGTTACGTTAGCTTTTCGTTTATGCCTTATTTAAAAACGAAATTTGCGTACTTCTTGTCCTCTCACTTCAAATTATTCATATTTAAGATTCTGCTTTAAAAAAAATGTGTAACGCGGTTTCCTTCGATGCATGCCGACTTGCTTGTTCGTACGTTCGTAGCACAATCGCGGTCGCCTACCGCGTAGCCAACGCTACCGCGGGAGCTCGGGCGGAAGGCGCGCGCTCTGATTGGTCGGGGTTTTTGGTTAATATCTCTTTAACGAAGCTTCGGACAATATTTTCGCTAAGGAAAAAGTTGTTTCAAATCACCCCCTGAGTCACCCCTTTCAAGGAAAACCGACATTTTTGGGACACCCTGTATACTCAACATGTATTTTCTGCAATAATTGAGTTATACGTTCATTATCGTGCACATCCATAAATCTGCGACTTACTAATGCCCTAGATCATCTTTTGATATTTACAATATCAATCCAATGAACTGTTGAAGAAACATCACATGCGGCCGGACCAAAAATCTGCCGTTGGCGTTGTGCAGATGTATTTTATCTATTTTAACCAACGTTTGATTTATAACGCTTCAATCGCGTAACAATCAAACAAGAGACGATCTTAACGTATCTTTACATGGGCAGTTTTTCACTTGCTAGAATAAGTATAAACTTGCGCACGAACGCGAATGAGGCAAGTCGAGATAGACCCGAATGACCCGCGCTGAAAAAATCGAGATTTTTCGTCTCGTGCGCTCCGCACGAGGCAAGCCCAGGCAAGCTGAGGCTTGTACAAATTTAATTATTTTGTACAGTTTGTCGAAGAAGAATAAGAAATGATCACAGTTGTATTTGAACAGGAGACAATTAAGTAGCATTGACAGTAGCATGTCATAGACAGAAAACGACATTTTCAGTAATTTTATAAGAATATCGCAAGAAAATTCCCCTGTTCTTTTAAATGCGGTCAAAGATGTGTTACGATTAATGGTTCAACAAAGTATTTGTTTATTTAAATAACTATTCACAACGTACAAATTGTTCGTAGATGGTTACAATATAAAAGTAAGAGAAGAAAAATATGTCTGACTTGTACAACATCTTTATGGCGTCTGAGAAGACGATCAGAAGTCGATCGGTCACGACTCGCACCGGTGTCGCCCGATCGTCGCGTTTGTCGCGTTCGCCGCGTTCGTCGCGTGCGCGCGCAATACAAAGTGTGGCCATCATCCATCAATCCCCCACCATTGACGCACTTTTACATGTTATGTGTTGTTGTAACCCAGTCAACGACCGAGAGTTACAACCGCCGCGCATTCCGATGGCACACGCGAGCGTCAAAGCGCGGGCAACAACCCGCGAACACCGTCAGCGTTTCCAACGAAAACGCCCAAGAGCGAGCCGAAGGCGGCGACCCCGCTGGTCCCCGCTTCGCCCCGGACTAACTATAAGACTCTGTACAAACTACGAGCGCGGACAGATTAATAACAGACATACGCTATAGTACTCCTGTCACCCAGATCGGGACAGAATAAACTTGTTAACCTTACGGTGAGTTCTAACTCTTTAACCCGCAACGATCCCCTACCTTCGGTTTCTAACCGAATATCCTCGTCCCGGCATTATCACCCGAACCTTTCGGAGCCCGCTGGACGACGACTGTGAAGGACGACCCGGAGCACCCCGAGATTCTACCCAGAATCTCGACCCCAGGCGCCTTGGCATAACAAAATTTGTGGCAGCGGTGGGATCCTGCCAACGTAGGGAACAAGTCTGACCGACGGAGACAACAGGACTTAGCGGAGACAACGACCCACTTAATAGTAGGGCAATCCACTTCACGGTACCGACAGACGTCTGCAGAGGACGCCTCCAGGAAACTCTAGGACAACGCAGAGACCAGCGATGCATCACCTGATCCACGTGCTGTAAGTGCGAAATATCACTCTCAGCAAATCCAGGGCGTACGCTGCTATTCTCATGCGCCGAGCGAAATCCCTGGATGCGAATATCGAGCGCGATCTAGAATTAATCGAGCGAAAAGAAATCCGTACGCCTATACCCTCTAGCCGAGGTAATCCGCGCAGATTCGGTAAGATACACGCGCAGATTCGGTAAGATACACCCGCGACAACCTCCGAGAAATCTCTCTTCGACGCGACATTCGAAGCATTTCGGGAAATCGGAGAACGTACGCAGAATACTCTCGACGCAAACACTAGCGAAGAACTTGACGTTCCAATAGTATTTCCGACTGCGTCAAGCCACTCCGGACGTTTAACCGTCCGACGACTATACCCGTTCGACGAATTAGATTATAGTTTAATTCCGAGAGTAGGCTTAGAAACCGACATCAGAATGCCGTCCATACCCTTAGCAACCGCGAGCGATAACGCCGAGCAGGGTCCCGCGGGAAGCGAAGACCGCCTAGCGAACATAGAAAAAATACTCGCAGGAATAACCTCCACCCTGGCTAGTATGGCCGACGGCATGATAACGACGAACGATAGAATAGGGGCATTAGAGGCAAGAGAGGGCCCACTACAGGATTCGATAGACCGCGAAATAGAAAAACTAAGAGAAACAATGAACACTACGCACGCAACCCCCGGCCCCTCAGGCAGGAACGCGGTCCACGTCGACCCCCCTTGCGAGCCAGAGGAAGAACCGAGGCGCGCTAGTCTTTTCGTCCCTCCTAATTTCGAGATAGACAACCCACCCGACGTACCGACAGAAGAAGACAACCAAAAATTCTTTCACGCGATAAGAGCCATACCACCGTTCGATGGAACCGACCCCAAAGGGTTACCCGGTTTCCTGACCGCCTGTAAGTACGTGTACTACTCCTACCGAACGCCGATGGAAAGGGCCCAGATTTTAAAGGGGATCATATCGATGAGAGTCCAACGCGACGCCCTAGCCGAAGTACAGACGCGCCAGATAATGTCCATACAAGACCTCGAGGACGTACTGACTTCGGTATACAAGCCTCCCCGTACGCATTCGACCGTACAAAGGGAACTGGTACACTGTAGACAAGGCGCCCACGAAGACGCACACCACTACGGGAGTCGAATATCCACCTTATTAAAAGAATTAATAGCAACCGGGATCAAAAACAAGGCTAGCATGATGGAAAAAACAATAACTGCACGGGTCTACAAAGAACAAACGTTAGATCTATTCGAGGACGGACTTCGCGACGACCTTAAGGTCCTAGTAAAATCACAAAAACCCGCCGATCTACAGGAAGCAATCACGATAGCTATAGATGAAGAGCGGTCAATTACAAGACGACCCGCGACGTCAGCAGGAACGCGCAGGGCATACTCCCCTTCACGCACTTATCAAAGTCGGGATAGGGCAGCACCACGGTACTGCAACGATTGCAGACGATCGGGGCACGACACTAAGGAGTGTTGGTAGACCCAAAATAGGGACAGACCGCCCAAAAAATTTTTTCCTTCAGAAAATAACCGGCGGATGCAACCCATAGCAACCAACGAAGAAAGTTGGGAATTGACAAGGCGTGAACCGGGAAACACCCGATCCGCTTACGAAACAGAATCACAGCCGCAATACAGAAACGTTGATCATGCACATTCCGCGCAAGGCAGCCGCGATTACATCGCCCCGCCGAGACACGAGTCACCTACCCGAGGAACCGCGAGACCCCTCCGTATGGTTAAAATAGGATCCCTCTTTAAGAATGGACACACAGCGGATAAGATAGAGGTAGAAATAAAGAATAGCAAAAATAAAAATACTATAATGCTGATAGATAACGGGGCAGAAATATCCCTAATCAAAAAAAGCGCCCTCCCCAAAGACGCAATAATGGAAGAAAGCGACATCCTTCTTATCTCATTTTCGGGGGATAAAACAAAAACGTTAGGGAAAATTGAGGCCACGTTCTACATAAATGGAAAAGAAATCGTGTACCCCCTACATGTCATAGAAGAAGACATCCTAACGAACGCAGACGGAATACTAGGAGTAGTGTTAATAAAGTTACTGAGGATCAGTGCTAGGAATGGATAAAGGGCACTGAACGAAACTGAACGGCACAAAGTCCTTGTGAAACACCACGCGTTATAATTTAAATGTCTATGTACAGAGTCACAATTAAAGTACAATATTTAACAGTAATGTTTATGCGTGTACACAATACTTATTCCGGCGAAGCTTAGCAAAGAAGCTAGCGCGTAATTGCAGTAAGCACTAATGCTAGTTACAAAGCAAGGAAGTAACATAGCGAGGCAAGGCGCGATTAACAAAAGTGCGTAAGGTAATCAGCGAAACAAGTGAAGTGTAGCGTGGTCGCGAACAGAGAGAGGATCCAGGAAATCGCGATCTATTTCCTGGAAGCAAGAGCAGTCCCCCCTTCCATCGATTGTAAGTCGATGGAAGGGGCCGTGATCGACGCTCCACATGAGTCAGCGCGCAGACGCCAAGTGCCTAATTACCGGTGGGCCAAAGAGATGGCGTTAACATGCAGCATTTCCTGAACATTCTCCCCGGCATTCATCGCCCGATGAATAATCCCGATACTAACTGATGATCGATTGGCAGTGGCGCCGTTGGACCCATGCGGAGGCGTCGCGCAACCTCGCAGCGCCGAGGCAGTCAGTATCCTGCGGCAGCAAACGCACGGGAGCAGCAGTATCTCGCGGCAGCAAACGCACGCGAGCAGTCAATATCTTGCGGCAGCAAACGCACGCAAGCAGTCAGTATCTTGCGGCAGCAAACGCATGCAAGCAGTAGAATCTCGCGGCAGCAAACGCACGCGAGCAGTCAGTATCTTGCGGCAGCAAACGCACGCAAGCAGCAGTAGCAAATGAAAGTGATGACTCCCTCGAATGTCCTGGCTAATCTGAACAGTAAGAGAACACAAGCGTAAGTAAATATACAATTGTCAACGCGATGTTGTTAGTAGCGTGAAAGTAATGTCCAAATGGCCGTGTCCCCTTGCAGCGGGCCTGGAGGGAAGGCAAATGTCCCGTGGACCAGCTGCGCCAGTAGTGCGGTCGCTCCGACGTCAGCAAATGGCCGATGCGACAGCAGGATGTTGTTCACCGGCGAGCGGGGATGGCCATCAGAACGTCGCAGGTTAAGCGGGACGGGCCTGTCTGGGAGGTCGATCCGGGCCCTTGCGGCTCTCCTCCAGCGCCTCCACGGTGATGACTCGCCCCTCCAAGAACTCCTGCATCTCGGTGAAGGTCGGCGGCGTCTTCGTCCTGGAGATTCGTGTCTCCCATTCCTTGCGGGATTGTGGATCCATCCGGTCAGCCACTAAATGGACTAGCCAATCACCGGTGGCGTCGAAGGGCCTCTTCAACGTAGCCAGAGCTTTGACGGAATCCCACACCGTGTAAAATATCCGTTTCAGCTCTGGTCCCGACTCCTGCGTGAGTGTAGGTAGGCCGAAGAGGTTCGTCATTATGGCCTTGACCGCCAATCGCTGGTTATCGTAGCGTTCCTGCAGCAATTGCCAGGCCGCTTCGAAGTTTTCCTCCCTCTTCAGCATATTGCGAAGGAGTAGCTCAGCATCCCCCGTCAAGGCGCCTCGCAAGTAATGAAGTCGTTCTGCGTCCGTAAGCGACTTGTCCAGAGTGACCAGAGACCGGAAGAGTCCTTGGAACGAAGGCCAATCTTTATGTTCGCCGTCGAATGTAGGCAACGGTATTCGCGGCAGCGACGCCTTGGAACGGCCGACTTCCGCGTGGTCGTACTCCGACTCGTCCCTGGACAAACGATCTATAGCTCTCGTCGCGGCCTTCTCTAGCTTACTGATCCCTTCTAGTTTGTCCAGTAGAAGAGCTTCCTGCACGTTGAAGAGCTCTTCCGTAGCTGCAGAGGTCAGTTCCTTGTCCTTAAAATAATCGTTGCTGGCCAGGCCTGCATCAGAGGCCGCCAGAACTCGCAGTTGATCTTGCTGAGCTTCAAATTTGCTCCAATTCTTCCGTAGCGTATCTAATCTTGAAGTAACATTGCCCTTTGTCAAATTATTAGCACCCAGCTTTTTCAAATTCTCAAACGCTCGAGCAATTCGGCCGTTGAGGTCACGTTGGCTCGCTATAAGGTGACTCATTGTTTTCAGTTGGAGGTCACACGCGACGGTTGGACCGCACTCCCAAACGTTCGCGAACTATCTCCACAGCACTGGATCCGGCTCGAAGGACCAAAAAATGTTAATAAAGTTACTGAGGATCAGTGCTAGGAATGGATAAAGGGCACTGAACGAAACTGAACGGCACAAAGTCCTTGTGAAACACCACGCGTTATAATTTAAATGTCTATGTACAGAGTCACAATTAAAGTATAATATTTAACAGTAATGTTTATGCGTGTACACAATACTTATTCCGGCGAAGCTTAGCAAAGAAGCTAGCGCGTAATTGCAGTAAGCACTAATGCTAGTTACAAAGCAAGGAAGTAACTTAGCGAGGCAAGGCGCGATTAACAAAAGTGCGTAAGGTAATCAGCGAAACAAGTGAAGTGTAGCGTGGTCGCGAACAGAGAGAGGATCCAGGAAATCGCGATCTATTTCCTGGAAGCAAGAGCAGTCCCCCCTTCCATCGATTGTAAGTCGATGGAAGGGGCCGTGATCGACGCTCCACATGAGTCAGCGCGCAGACGCCAAGTGCCTAATTACCGGTGGGCCAAAGAGATGGCGTTAACATGCAGCATTTCCTGAACAAGTAGACTTCCTCACAGATAACAGGACAACCATAGACTACCCCAGCAAGAGCCTCCTAGCAGATAGAAAACCGTGGAAAACCCTACATAGAAACACGGAAATAACAATACCCGCGCGCACACAACAATTAATAATGGTCCCAACAAGTAGTACGCGAGACGGGATAATAGAAAAACAACAGCTAGCGGAAGGCATATATTTAGGAGAAGGACTAACAAGACCCGAAAATGGGAAATGCGTAGCGTGCATTATGAACACAACCGCAGAAGCAAAAACAATAATCGTACCACAAGTGCAATTAAGCGAAATGATGGACAACGAAATAATCCACAGCAACGATAGCGCCGCAGCTGTCCGCGCCTTGACCACGAACGAATCGCTGACTACGCGCATTGCTCGGGTAACAGACCAGGTAGATAGCATACACATGAATGAAGAAGAAAAGAAAGCCATGAAGGAAATATGCAAAGAATATCACGATACGTTCCACTTACCGGGAGACCGATTAACCACGGCCACCGTAACCGGCCACCGGGTCCCTGTAAAACGCGACACAGCACCCTGTAATGCCAAGCCGTATAGATTACCAGACATCCACAAGCGAGAAGTGCAAAAACAAGTGGAACAGATGCTGAAAGACGGCATCATCCGACACAGCTCCAGCCCGTGGAACGCACCCCTACTGGTAGTACCCAAAAAACCCGACGCAGAGGGAAACATTAAATATCGCGTAGTAGTCGACTATAGGAAACTCAATGAAGTTACCATAGGTGACTCATTCCCACTACCTAATATCACAGACATACTAGATCAATTGGGAAAAGCACAATATTTTACCACCCTCGATCTGGCGTCCGGATACCACCAGATTCCGATGGACGAACGCGACAAATGCAAGACAGCCTTTTCAACTCCACAAGGTCATTACGAATTCAATCGCATGCCTTTCGAACTGAAAAATGCACCTGCAACGTTTCAGCGAGCCATGAACGCCGCACTCATCGGATTACAAGGAATAGACTGTTTCGTCTACCTCGACGACATTGTCGTCCACGGAGCAAGCCTAAAAGAACATAATACAAGACTACGAAAAGTTTTAGACACACTTCGCAGATATAACTTAAAACTACAACCAGAAAAATGCGCGTTTCTAAGAAAGGAAGTAGGGTTTTTGGGGCACATAATCACGCCCGACGGGATCAAGCCAAATCCCGAAAAGACGAAAGCCGTGAAAGAGTTTCCTGTCCCCAAAAAATTAAAAGAATTACAAGCATTCCTGGGACTAGCAGGATACTACCGTAGATTCATACCGGAATATTCGAAAATAGCCAAGCCACTATCCAGCATCACGAGCAGTAAAGTCGAGTTCGTCTGGACCGCCGAGCAGCAGAACGCATTCGACACATTAAAAGAGACATTGACCACGGCACCCCTCCTAATTTATCCAGATTTTACAAAAGAATTCATAGTAACCACAGACGCATCAGACGTAGCCATAGGTGCGATACTATCGCAAGGAAAAATAGGCGAAGATAAACCAATTGCTTACGCGAGTCGAATACTAAACAAAGCCGAACGAAACTATAGTACAACAGAAAAGGAACTATTAGCCATAGTCTGGGCAGTCAAACACTTCCGACCATACGTTTATGGGACTTCATTCAAAGTAATCACCGACCACAAGGCACTAGTATGGTTATTTAAAGTACAGGACCCTGGATCCAGATTAACAAGATGGAGAATCCAACTGGCCGAACACGACTACGAAATCATCCATAAATCAGGGAAGAATAATACCAACGCGGACGCACTGAGCAGGAATGTGCACGCGTTGCAGAATAGCGAGAAAGAAAAAGGACAGAACAGGAAATCTGTAGAAACCAAGCCGATCGAAATTAACGAAGAAGCCGAGATACAACAAATTCTCTACGAATACCACTGCACACCCACGGGAGGTCACCAAGGTATTCAACGAACCACGAAACGAATAAAGCAAAAATACAAATGGCCAGGTATGAATAAGGATATTGAGGAATACATACAAAAATGTAGCCTCTGCCAAAAGAACAAACTAGGCCGAAAAACGAGGGCCCCAATGGAGATCACGGACACACCGCGAGAACCCTTTGAAAAGGTCGCGTTAGATATAGTAGGGCTACTCCCCGGAAGTAACCACGGAAACATCTACATACTAACATTTCAGGATCTCCTTACGAAATTTAGCAAGGCGATCCCCTTGCCGAACCAAGAAGCAGCAACGGTAGCCGAAGCATTCGTCGAAAAAATTGTCTGCGAATACGGCATCCCCGAAAAGATACTAACGGACCAAGGTACAAACTTCCTAAGCGAGATGTTCAAAAATATATGCAAATTGCTACGAATTACGAAACTGCAAACAACCGCGTATCACCCAGAATCGAATGGGGCATTAGAAAGGTCACATAGAACCCTAGTAGAATACCCGCGACACTATATAGACAGCGATCAGACTGACTGGGACAGATGGCTACCCTACGCGATGTTTACTTATAATACTACTCCACATACCGCGACAGGCTTTACCCCGTATGAATTGGTTTACGGAAAGACAGCATTGCTACCGACCGCGCTGAAAAGCCCGCCTAAACAGACATACAACTACGACGACTATGCACAACAAACAAGAGAACGCATAAGAACAACGAACGAAATAGCGAGGGAACGACTCCAACACGCAAAAGAAAAATCAAAGAAAGACTATGATAAAAAAGCACACGAAATAGAGTTCAAGATAGGCGACAAAGTATGGCTCTATGACGAATCCGTACGACGCGGTAGATCGAAAAAATTAGATAATAAATGGGTAGGCCCATACGAAATAATAGAAAAAAATTCAAAAGTTAACATAACCCTAAAGAAGGGGAGAAAAACACTACACACTCACGCGAATCGATTAAAACATTTCATAGAATAATAATAAAACGAGATCGACTCGGAAAAACAAAACAAAACCAAAACGTACACAAAACACTTTAATGACGGCTATGAAAAAACAGATTCAAATCATCAACAATACGTTACACCAGTTACATGACGCATAGATGACAATAAAACATAACGAAAACATATTAGCGGAACAGATCAGAATGTTACGAGTACAGATCGAGACGACCTCCACTCGCCAGACACAAAGAGCTGACTTGGTAGATCATTTCACGACTTTAAATGCCCTAGTGACCGATCCGACACAAGACGCTGATGATATACTGTAATTTTACACGAGCCTAAGAACAGGAATAATAGGTACGAACGTATTGTCAAGCGTATAAATTATTAACCTGCTACAAACCGCCGTGCAGCACCTACCCAACGGACTAGCTTTCCCAACAGCGCCGAGCGTAGAAAATGTAAATATAATCGAAAAACTATCAACGACCGCAGCGTACTTCGAAAAAATACACTTGTAGCTAGAGCACTAAAGAGGTGAGTATGCGCATCCGCCATATTGGGTCCTCTGGAGAGAGAAGATTATTGAGTACCCGCCTTTTTGAGTACTGTCAAATTCGCTGTATAAACCAAATATAAACTAAAATGTAATAAAATACTGTAATAATGTGTCGTGCTACCATGTGTAACGTTCGGCTGTCCGGGGACAACTGAGCGTCGACAGATCCCCGAGAGGAGAGCGGCGTCCCCTCGAGTGTAGGAAAGGTGGGGTTCTATTTCTACGGTTAAGGAGTAAAATCCACGGCTTAACGTGACAATGACTGTTTATTCTAACACACTTATTCTAATAGCAATAACAAATAATTAATATTACCTATAGTCTACGATTATATATCTTATTTTTGGTTTTATGGGTTTTTTATGTTAAATATGAATATATATATATATATATATATATATATATGTATGTACAGAGGTATGTTGCAGTGTACTGCCGCTGCCGTCTCCGGGGCGAGCTAGTACTCTTGGCAACGTCTGCTGCAAGAAGGCCGCTGCCGTTTCCGGGGCGAGCACACTTCTCTCGGCAGAGTTTTACTCTTACTAATGGTTAATGTTAATTAATATATATGAATATTTGTATATTGAGTTATGTTACAGTGTATGGCCGCTGCCATTTCCGGGGCGAGCTCGTACTCTTGGTAACGTCTGCTGCAAGAAGGCCGCTGCCGTTTCCGGGGCGAGCACACTTCTGTAGGCAGAGCATTCGAATGAACCGCTTAGCTGCGTGCGCCTCTTTTATACTCGAGATTTGGTCAGTTGGCGCATGCGCAGTGAGTCGCAGTTTGTTATTTTGAATTTTATTCGCTTATTATATCGTATTTTGTCTTGTTCTTTTACTAATACTTACAATTAATTGTCCCTAACATTCTTACAATAATTATTCTTCTAATATTCGATTGAATCGCTAATTATATATAAAAGTAATAATAATTTAAATTACGCAGTATGTTTGATGGTCTACATGGTAATACAAATCGGTGCCTACTTTACCGACAGTAGAGTTTTATTGGTTAGAGTCCCCGTGGGACGTTACACATGTATCAATATCAACAACGCATGTTTTGTTTATAAAGTGAATCTGACAATACTTAAAAAGGCGGGTACTCAATAATCTTCTCTCTCCAGAGGACCCAACATGGCGGATGCGCATACTCACCTCTTTAGTGCTCTATTGTAGCCGTAATAACCGTCCCACTAATAAACACACAAACCTTCACTATCATCGAGGCGAACCCAGTCCCGATGCACATAAGCGATAAAACGTACGCGTTATTAGTTGTAAACACACCCATAATTGTACTCGATTCAGCGAATAACCAGTACATACTCGAGAAAAACAGCGACCTAAAAGAATGTAAACAAACGCCACGAAAGGGGCGAACATAACGGAACCCCTCACACGAATACAATTACACAAAATCCTAAAAAATCCTTCCGAATTTTCCGCATTATATAATCAACTCGAACTAAAAACAAGCGAACTAACCGAACAGGAATGCGATTACACGGAAACAGTGACGAAGTAGGACACAGGGGAAATTTCCGAAAATTGTAAAAATTTCCCCTAAGCACCCTTCTCTCAAGGGGGGAATGATGTTGTAACCCAATCAACGACCGAGAGTTACAACCGCCGCGTATTCCGATGGCACACGCGAGCGTCAAAGCGCGGGCAACAACCCGCGAACACCGTCAGCGTTTCCAACGAAAACGCCCAAGAGCGAGCCGAAGGCGGCGACCCCGCTGGTCCCCGCTTCGCCTCGGACTAACTATAAGACTCTGTACAAACTACGAGCGCGGACAGATTAATAACAGACATACGCTATAGTACTTCTGTCACCCAGATCGGGACAGAATAAACTTGTTAACCTTACGGTGAGTTCTAACTCTTTAACCCGCAACGATCCCCTACCTTCGGTTTCTAACCGAATATCCTCGTCCCGGCATTATCACCCGAACCTTTCGGAGCCCGCTGGACGACGACTGTGAAGGACGACCCGGAGCACCCCGAGATTCTACCGAGAATCTCGACCCCAGGCGCCTTGGCATAACAGTGTATTCTAATCCTTGTACAATCTTAATTTCTCTACATGGTTAGACATCACATTACAAGGTAATGCTTTTGTGAATATGTCTGCCACATTGTCGCCAGATGACACATATCTCAGCTGTATCGATCCTTTCTCATGCATTTCTCTTGTGAGATGGTGTGCTATGTCTATATGCCTAGTTTTTGATCTTTCGACTCTATTCCTTGTAAAGTAGATTGCTGACTTATTGTCACATCTGACGACAAATGGCACCGATGGTGTTTCTATGTTGGATAAATCCCTTAACTCTATGAACATCATATTCATCCATATCGCATCTTTTACAGCATTTCCTAGCGCTATATATTCTGCTTCCATAGTAGAAGTAGATATTGAAGTTTGTTTGTTGGATCTCCAGGCTATCGGATTTCCTCCTAAGAATACTACTGTCCCACTGTATGAGTGCCTATCATCGATGTCGCTCGCCCAATCCGCATCGCTAATCATTTCTATTTCGTTGCTGCCCTGACTGTATGTCAGAGCTTTTTCTTTCGTTCTAGATAAGTACCTTAATACCCTTTTCGCTTGTATCCAGTGCGCTCTACCTGGGTTTGATACAAATTGTGCTAATTTGGATATGGCATACATAATATCTGGTCTAGTGGTTAACGCTATGTACATTAGTGACCCAATTAATCGCCTATATGGTACATTTTTCATTTCCTCGCGTTCGATTTCATTTGAAGGACTATCGCGTGTCGATAATTGTATACCTAATTCTATGGGTGTTTTGACAGTTCTACATTCGTTCATATCGTACTCATCCAACAGTTTTTGTATATATAACTCTTGTGATAACTTCATATTTTTCTCGGTGTAATTTATACTTATCCCTAGTAAATAAGATGCTATCCCCAAATCTCTTATTTCGTATTTCGACGTTAACAACCTTTTAACTTGCTCTAACTTATCTATGTCTCTACTAAATAACACAATATCGTCTACGTAAATAGTTAGAATGAGATCGCCATTATACATGTAAACGCAGTTATTAGATTTTAATCTTTGGAATCCGCTTTTGGTCAGGAACAGATCTATTGCATTATTCCAATTCCAACCAGATTGCTTTAATCCATAAATCGGTTTCTTTAGTTTTGCTACCTTATTGTTATCTAATTCATTATATCCCGGTGGTAATCTCATGTAAATTTCCTCGGCCAATTCGCCATACAAATATGCGCATTTGACATCTAAGTGATGTACATTCCACCCTTGACATATTGACATGGCTAATAATAACCTAATTGTTGAAATACTTGTCACCGGGGCGTATGATTCAAAGTAATCTACATTTTTCAGTTGACCGCAGCCCTGCGCTACTAATCTCGCCTTGTACCTAACGATTTTTCCGGTGTGATCAGTTTTAACTTTATATACCCATTTACTACCAATACATTTCATGTGTTCGATTTTGTCTACTATCTCCCATGTGTTTCTACTTTCTAAACTTTGTAGTTCATCTTCCATAGCTAACTTCCATTCTTTGGACTGAGGTAACGATATTGCTTGTTCGAATGTTGTCGGTTCTATCACTTGTGTTAAATTAATTTCTACGTTTTTCGGTTTGCCTACGCAGCCCCAAGGATTTCTTACTACCTTTCTGCGCCGTGGTGTGGGGACGGGACTTTTACCCTTAAGTGTATTCTGTGGACTACTTGTTTCACATTTTACATCCGCTTTTTCAAGGTCGGTTTCTATTTTCGTTGTTTCGGTTTTTCGCGGGCTACAACTTTCACAAATTTTATCCGCGTCAGTTTTTGCTTCTACTTCCTCAATTCCCGTTTCCTCTTTTATTGCCACTGCGCTATCTTTATCATTAATCGGTATTTCATAACTTCTTTTACCGTAAATATATTCGAAACCACTAATTTCTTCTACGAATTCTACGTGCTTAGTATGTATAATATCGTCTTTAATAGGATCATATAGCCGGTATCCTTTCGTTTGCGTCGAATACCCTACAAATATACACTCTTTCGCCGTTGAGCTAAGTTTATGTTTACCTTGTTTTGAAGAATGTGCGTATGCCAAGCACCCGTGTAACGTTTTCACGCGTGGCGTAACGCGTTTTACAGGATTTCGGGGTTGGTTCGAGTGGCGTGCGATAAAGAATTAAAATTCAAGAACCAGAATTAATCTTAATAGTGTTTATTCAATAAAACACTTCTAAATTATACAAACAAACAAAAATTAACGCTTTATAATATTAAAGAAATTAGGATAATTATGTTGCGACTCTCGGTCGGTACAAAGAATATAGTTGATCGTCTTGGGTTGCGACTGTTGGTCGGTACAAAAGAACGCCCGTTTGATCGATCGATTTAGAGTAATATAACTTAAATAACTAATAGCGACGTCTTAGTCGATTGAAGGAATTAGCTTATGGATCTAGGAAGTAGCTTATAGATAGTGACTCTTTTGGTCGATGTAGAAAGATTTAGGAATTATGTAATAGCTTAGGATTTAGGATTGAATATGTTTAAGTCGAGACTCGTTCTTAATTGTTTCTCCGTTTCGTCAAGGGCGGATTTTGCCACTTGGAATAATCTTCCTCCCACGTTGCTCAGGAGTAATATTACTAACCTGAGAGTAAGAATTTAACAACTTTGCTTCTTCAAACAAAGGGGCCTACAAGGCGGCTTCCAAGGCTGGAACGTCACATCAAACCTGGCGACTATGGCCTTGGTTGGAACGCTCAACAGAACCGAGGGGCCTACAAAGCGGCTTCCAAAGTTGGAGCATTAATTTATGTCGGGATCGGCTATTTGCCTTAAATGATCCTTTGAATTGTATAGCATTAAATGCTTGGAGTCGAATGAATCGAATGAATCTCTCTGGGCTATCGTGCCCGTATTTATACATATTCTGGATACTGGGAGCGCACCAATAGGAATGGAGCTCGACTATTACGCATTGACAGTTCCGCTCTCGCATGGTCCGTTCTCCAGTCGGCTTACAGAGCGACTGACTAATGCGCAGGCGCGCGTTGAACGCTCGGTTCTCCCACTCATTGCTCTGCACTCTTCTCTGCTCCCGATCCTTACTCTCGTCGATCCGTCGATCGACTGAGGATCGCGCATGCGTTCAATTCTCCCCACTCATTAACATTCGATTCTCTCTCTCATTGCACTCTCGTCTCGCGGTACTATGAGCTAATATTAGTATTAATGCTAACGCGTTTATTAAAGTAAGAATAATAAGAATAAGTATTATAATAGTTACTAGTTACGTTTATTAAGAAAGAAAAAAGAAAAGGGCATTTTGGGGGTTTGTTACACCCGTATGCCCTCAAGTGTTTCACGCTTGGTCTGTTACCAGTCCATACGCCTTCTGGAACGTTATCACCGATCGTCGAATGTATGACTCTATTTCTGACGTAACATGCGGTCAGCAACGTTTCCGCCCAGAATCTTTCGGGCAAGCCGGCTGCTTTTAGCATCGCACGCGCGAGATTCAAAAAGGTTCTATTCACTCGTTCGGATACTCCATTCATTTGTGGCGTATACGTGTTTGTGCGTTCATGTTTAATTCCTAGATTATCAAATAATGTCATTAGCTCTTTATTACAATATTCTAGTCCATTATCTGTTCTTACCCTCTTTATTTGCCTGTCTGTTTCTCTCTCTACCCTAGCTATGTACTTTTTTATGTAGCTTACTACCTCATGTTTGCCTTTCAAACAATATACTGTTGTTTTTCGAGAGTAATCGTCAGTAAACGTGAGGAAGTATTTTGAACCCCCCATTGATTTTACTGGCAAAGGTCCACACAAGTCCGAGTGGATTAATTCAAGTACTGCTTTCGTTTGTCTAGTACCTATACCTTTACATGGAGCTTTAGTAGATTTGCTCATGCTACAACCATTGCAATGGACTTCTTTAATATTTATATTTTCTAGGCCCCTAACTAATTCTTTCTTGCATAGTTCTCGAATACTTCCTACATTCACATGACAGAATCTTTGGTGCCACTTCTCACTATCATTTAATTTATCACGATTGACATTATGTGTTTCAGCTGGACTTTGTCTACCTTTAATGACCTTAGCCCTAACAACATATAGTCCATCCTTGCAAAGTGCTTCCCCCACTATATTCTTAGTCCTTTTATTTAGGATTCTTAACCTATGATTATCAATTATGACGCGCTTCTGCTTATTCTCTATTTGAGATACTGATAATAAATTTATTCTTACATTAGGAACATGGTATACATTATGTAGAGTTATATCGAACGTATCATTACCTACATAGGTTGCTATCTTAATATCACCTATGCCTACTGCTTTTAGGTTATTTTGTGTATCGCTATTGGCTGAGTAAATTGTCTCGTTCACTATGGACCTATAATTTATGAACCAGTCTTTATGTTTACATATATGGTGTGTCGCACCACTATCTATTAACCAAGCATCATTCAATTGAGCGTTATTTAATTCTATTAGAAACGTATCTTTAGTATTACGCTTATTCGACATACCGTGCTTCCAGATTGTCTTTGGATTTTGTACCTTAGATCTACAGTTATTAGCTATGTGACCTTGTTTCCCACATCTAAAGCATTTTCTCTCCTCCTTTGTGTAGTCCCTTGGTTGGCGTGGTGCATCCTTCGTCTGGTGGTATGCCTCTTTTCGCTCCTCGCTGTTATTAGTCTGCTTGGCTGCCCTCCTCTCGCATTCGCTCAGTAGTATTCCTTTTATTTCAGAAGATTTGAATTTGGAGTCGTCGAGATTTGCAAGTGCCATGATGATTCCTTCGTAGCTGTCCAGCAAGCCACACAGCATTGCATAAGCCAAATCGTCATCTCTTACTTCATGACCAGCTTCCTTGAGACTATCGCTGCACGTTTTAATTCTTGCCAAGTACGACGTAATTGTCTCGTCAGGTTCGAGCCGTATCGAGACCATTTGCTTTTTGAGTTGCAATATTCTCGGTCGCGACTTTGGTTCAAATACCTTTCTTAGCGCATCCCAAGCATCGGACGCCTTTGTACAATCCATAATATGTATCTGGTGTTCTGGTTCAATACTTAGTGCGATCGCGGCTAACGCTTTTTCTTCCTTGCGTTTGAAATCTTCCTTATTTTCGACGTCGCTTACCGACTGAATGGCTTCACCAGCCACGTGTTGCCACAAATCGCGTTGAACCAGGGCCATTTTCATATTGAACTTCCACGATCGATAGTTATTGCCGTTTAGTTTGTCAATTCTATCGACCACGTGCGTTGAAGAGGCCATTTCTCTTTGTTTGTTACCTTAACCGATTCCTTTTTGTATTTCCGCGATATAGCTATCGCTGGGCCCATAACCTTGTTACGGTTAATGGTTCAACAAAGTATTTGTTTATTTAAATAACTATTCACAACGTACAAATTGTTCGTAGACGGTTACAATATAAAAGTAAGAGAAGAAAAATATGTCTGACTTGTACAACATCTTTATGGCGTCTGAGAAGACGATCAGAAGTCGATCGGTCACGACTCGCACCGGTGTCGCCCGATCGTCGCGTGTGTCGCGTTCGCCGCGTTCGTCGCGCGCGTCGCGTGCGCGCGCAATACAAAGTGTGGCAATCATCCATCAAGATGAAATATCTAAAATGATTCTACTTTCTGCAAAGTCATCCCACCTGGCAATTTTGTACAAGCCTCAGCTTGCCTCGTGCGGGGCGCACAGCACGAAAAATCTAAATTTTTCAAGTCTATGCGCGAACGACCCGAGGCATGCGGCGAACGGCCCCGGGGGCCGAGGCACTTCGCCGACGCTGCTCATTTTGCCTCGGTTTGCCTCGTTCACGTTCGTGCTCAAATTTGTACTCGCGAGCCCAATAGCGCCAATCCGATTGGATGTTCAAAAAATAGTTGAAAACGTTGCGAGGCACGCGGTGGACTCGCGCGAGAACGCAGGACCATTTGTGTCCGCACGTCAGAGCGAGTCAGTTTGTTTAAGCTAGTAAATACATTGCATTTTTGGCTTCATATATTTCGTAGTGTTTTAACGTCACTTTAACGTTACTTTTGTGTGTCATAATTGATCCATCATGGATTCAACGTCAGAAGAAATTAATTTAAATGAGAGTGCATCCACAAGAGTTGAAAGTGAATTCAACAATATAGATGAAACGAATACAATGACTTTCCTGGATGGAACCTTTTTTCAACAAGTCCCGGAAAAATCAGTCGGCCAAAGGATTGTTGCGGTATGTACAAAATGTTTGCCAAACCACATTGAGATCAAAGGATTTAGAAACTGCACGTCCAATTTTGTAACGCATTTAAAAAGAAAACACGGCAATAACGTAGTTGAAGAGTATCGCACTTACATAAAGAACAGGAAAACTTGTTTAGCAAGGCCATCTACATCAAAACAAGCATGTCGTAAGTCAGCATCATGTTCATACACATGTTTTGACAAAGATTTGACACAATATTTCGCGCATTCGATGATACCGTTACGATGTATCGAAAATCCGTATTTTATTAAAATATTTGAAAACTTAAATATTGAAAAGCATGGGTTGAAAATGATAAGTCGTAGAACGCTTGGACGTCTTTTGTGTGATTATTATACGACTCAAGCGCAGCAAATAAAACGAGACTTAGAAGAGGCAAAATACGTATCCACAACAGTAGACATTTGGTCCGGCCGCAGGCGAAGTTTTATAGGAATAACTGTTCATTGGATTGATTTTATAAATTTGAAAAGAAAATATAGAGCACTGGCATGCCGCAGATTTATGGGGGTACACGACAATCAACGTATAACAGAATTATTGCAGAAAATACATGCCGAGTATATTGCAGATACCTGCGAAATAGTTGCTACTACTACCGATAATGGAAGCAATTTCGTAAAAGCATTTAGGATATTTGGTGTCCATCCTGACTGCATCGAACAAGAAGACGGGTTTGATTTGGTTGATAGTGATGCTGCTAGTTCGGAATGTTCGGATCATGAAACTACAGAACAGGATATTATTAGTACAGACAGTGACGAAGAATATATTATTCCGAATTCTCCAGAAAAAATGTTACCTTTACATTTGCGATGCTGTTCGCATACACTGAGTTTAATTGCAACTGTTGACGCCAACAAGGTATTGGCAGCAAATGATTCACCACTATCGAGTATGCACGGTCAGGTTTTGAAGAAATGCAACAGTTTGTGGAAAAAAGGAAGTCAACCTAAGTCTGCTGAAATAATTCAGGACATTCTCGGACATGCACTCAGCAAACCTGGTGATACTCGCTGGAATAGTTTATACGATTCCTTAAAAAAAATTTTAAGCATTAAGGACAAATCTGGTACACTCCACAAAGCTTTGGGCTTAAAAAATAATATAAAAGACCAAGAATTTATATACATTGAGGAATATCTGTCGTGTGCGAAACCTGTAGCAGACGCTTTGGATATTCTTCAAGGTGAAAATAATACATATTATGGTATTTTATTACCGACTTTATTAGCACTTAGAAAAAATTTACAGAAATTGAATGAAAAGAATTTTGTATTTTGTAAAAAACTATGCGAACTTTTCTTGCAAAATGTCGAAACACGTTTTAGTCATTTTTTCAATGTTTCAACCCCGCAAGCGGAGAATGCAGTAATAGCTGCGTTGTCATATCCAAGATTTAAAAGCAAATGGTTTTCGTGTGTAGATCAAATTGATCATGAAATGTTTAAAAATTTGTTTATCATAGCTGTAGCAAAAGAATTCAATCAGGAACCAATTGTTACTGTAAGCAACGCCCAAAGGAAGTCGAAGGAAGATGACTTTTATAATTTCGACTCAGATTTCGATAATGTTTTCGAACACCATCATCCAAGATCCAAATCCGAACTTTTGATTGCCCACTATTTTGCCGAGGAAAGTCCAGATATAGAATTACTTCAAAGATACCCACAAATTAAAAGTATCTTTATAAAATATAACACGCCTCTACCTTCCTCGGCTCCAGTGGAAAGACTTTTTTCATTTGCGACTATAACAAATACTCCTAAAGCCAATAGGCTATCAGACTCAATGTTTGAGAAAAGGGTAATATTAAAAGCGAATTTAAATTACTATCAAAATTAATAAACGAACAACTACTTATATAACTATATTGTTTTATATAATTAAATCGTGTATTTTATGTTTAGTTTACATATTATCATCTATTTTTGGTGTATATATTATTTTATATTTTATTTTATATTTTAGTTTATATCTTAGTTCATATTTACAATTAATTTTTATATATTCCACGGTACAATATTAATATGTACATATGTTTTATTCACCCTCATTGCCAAGAATTTGACTTGGTTTACAAAGACAATTAATAATAAAAAAAGTAATAATAATAAACTTGTACAGATTTACATAACTATCTTACTCACGCATTCTCTCTCTCTCTCTCTCTCTCTCTCTCTCTCTCTCTCTCTCTCTCTCTCTCTCTCTCTCTCTCTCTCTCTCTCTCTCTCTCTCTCTCTCTCTCTCTCTCTCTCTCTCTCTCTCTCTCTCTCTCTCTCTCTCTCTCTCTCTCTCTCTCTCTCTCTCTCTCTCTCTCTCTCTCTCCCTCTTCTTATCACACACCATCTCCCTCTACTAACCATTTACCCTACTTATTGCACCCCTCTCCTGTTCGTTAAAACTCTCTTTGGTCTTGTTGTGCCCTGCGTGATGGCTCGCAAGGCTGGTACGGGATCTGGCGTAATCGTGAGTTCGGGAGCGATTAAAGGATGAGAATCCACCGGGTGAACTGCACCATATGTGTTTAAACTCAAAGACTAAGTCTTTATTCAGAAACAACTTAAACTAGACTGAGGTGTACAAGTAGGTTTTAGCCGTGTTGCCCGGTCGAGGGTCGGATCTCGAGTCTGCCGATTTGCGGCGGCAAATCGGTTTTTATTTCGCTTATTGGGCGTGGTGCCGTCGCTTCGCGTTGCCGTATATGGTCATAGCGAAGCGCTCGCATTTTTGCTGATTTCGTAGATTCGTGCTCGCCTCGCAACTGATTTAGCTTAGAAACGTCTCGAAACGTTCTAGAGTAATATAATATGTATAATGTATCATAGTGTGTGTAATACGCGTGCTTGGGCGTTGCCTGGGCACAACAGTCTTTTTATCCCCTCCGCTTCTTTTTTTTATTCTGCTTTCTTTTATTTTGCAGCTTCTTTGCCACGTCTTCCATCCTGACCTCCCTTTCGGTTTCCCTACAGTCCCTTCTTAAATGTTTTATGTTCCCGAATCTATACCCACACATATCACACTTTCTCCCTTACTCCTCCTTCCAGTACCTGGTCCAATTTTCTAAATGTCCACATCTTGCTTGTGTTATTTGTTTTTGACCTCTTCCTTCTTTGCTTAGATATTCTGGTGGCCCTATTGTTCGAATATATTTGTAGTACAATATTAATAAGGAGTGATAATATGGATATGATGTCTAAAATGTGAGATAGATATATTTTTGTTACATAACAAATACAGGAAAAACTAGTACTATTATTTTTATTATGGCAATTCCATTCCTTTTTGTAATTGTAAAATAAAATCATTCAAGAAACAATAATCACTGTGATTATTGCAGTCTAATTTGCTATTTAGTTTTTCGAACACTGGTCATAGGATTTTTTATACATATTAATGATGTTTCTTTAATTATTGAAAAAAAGTTAGGGTAATTCTTAGTTGCAGATGAAGAAAAAATTGCTTCACAATTATTTTGCTTACCTGTCCTCGAATACAAGTAACCGTCGTACAAATATATAACGCGGTACTTAACGGTACCCTCCATCAAATCACTGGAAAAATAGGTCATTTTTACGATTTTATTTAAAAAAAAAAAAGTAAACGTCGTAATGTTAAAAAACTTTGTGGGCTGTGTTTGTACATCATTTTAGATAATAAAAAAATTTGTATATTTTATCTAATATGTGTTGCTGTCTCTTGGTGGCTGTGACTGTTCTGGTGTCACAAAAATAGTTCATCTGCGAACGCCTTGTAGAATTATTTGGATAGCAATACATATTAGATAAAATATGCAAATTTTTTTATTATCTTAAATGATATACAAATACAGCCTAAAACGTTTTTTAACACTATGACGTTTACGTTTTTTTTTTTAAATAAAATACTGAAAATTACCTATTTTTGGAGTGATTTGATGGGAGAACAGCGTTGAACAATGCGGTTTCAATATAACGCTGTTCAGAAATTGAAGTAAGAACCCTGTGACGAAGTCACGTCACGCTCCGTCCGAACGCCCGACGCCGAAACAAAGGCCTTAGTTCGCGCCGCGACCGCTGGGCGGCCGCGGCCCCGCGAGGTCTCTCGCGAGTGAAGATTCGCGGCCTGCGAATATAAGGACCGCGGCGAGCGAAATTGACAGCTCTTGTCCCGCACGTATTAGCCATTTACACGGCCGTACCGTACGTTCGAGAGGCTCTACATTTTTTGACATCCGTGAGGTGTGTCAGCAGTGGCCCATCGCCCTGCTGTGCCATTACCAGCCTCGTACCGATATATAGGCCGAGAGAAATCTTGCGCCCTACCCACGTCGAAGAGGTATCTCTGCGCCCGTTAGGCCGGAGACCTATTGTACTTCGAACCTACGCTATACGACTCTCGTACGGACGCGCCTCTTAAGGCCGCCAAGAGCAGAACGTTCTCCACACCGCATCCCCGCTCCTACGACTCGCCGAAAACTCACCGCCGTTGCGAAACGACGCGCCGTACCGCCGTAGCTCCGCCGACGCGATCGGAATTAATGTAAAAAGTTAATGGAATATACACCTTAGTGAATAAACACTATTATTTTATTTTAACCACAGCTTTGCTCATTCGCCGAACCACCCTGCCTTACCGATTGAGTCGGCAACCTATCCCTTCTCCGTCCCACCGGTAATCGTTCCGCAACCAAACACGATTACAACCTTCATATAATGCTCACTATTTCGATATAACGCGATTTTGAAGTTTTTAAATTTTTATCCATTCACTTTTTAGTACATTTTTTAAAATACAATGGGAAAATTGGAACCTAACCCCGTTTTTCCTATTAGATCTGATTGTGAGTCTCGCATAACGTGATTTAACGCGGCATTTTTATCGATCGAAATATTCGCTTTATACTAGGGTTACCTAACCTGTAGTCCCTAATCCATAAACACATGTATGTGAATTGTAAAAGATGGACTCAAAGGGATACCGGGAAAATATGCCCCAAGTGTCCTGAAGTATTACACTACAAATCCTGTAACTGCAGTTCCAACGCTAATTCAAGTTCTCTTGCAAAGTTAGCCAGCTACCTATGTAATTGTTCTCTTTTGTTTGGTATTTAATGGTGTATAGCGCATCTTTCAGTACCTCTGTTGCCGAAAATCACATACCATCAAAATAGTATTTCTAGGGACCGGTTGACCGTATCCGGTCGTGCGTTCATTCATTATGAAGTTTGAATGGAATGAAAGAAAATTCCTCGAATGATATAAAGTAGGTATATTATTATTTTTAAGAGCAAGATATTAACAAATACAAAATTTAATGTTTCTTTCTAAAGAAATTGTTCTGTTTCTCATTTTTTGTTATTAATTTATTATTGTAGGCGGTATCATAAATGCTTTTAATTTGTCTACAATTTATGATCCTATACTGAAATTACCATTTTTACACCAGTTTGACGAAGTCATGACTGACTAAGATGTCGGCATTTATAACAAACCTTTAAAAAATGCTATTGTCTTCGCAGCAACAAGTATTCGCCAATTGTAATCGTAATTGTAATTGTAATTGCCCCACAGTTACATCTGACAATTACAATGTAATTGCTGTGCACAATTACAATTGTAATTGTGATTACAATGTAATTGTAATTGCTCTGCACCATTACAATTGTAATTGCCATTGCCCTGCAATTACATTTGGCAATTACAATTGTAATTGTCAAATGCAAGTCTAAGACAATTACAATTACAATTGTAATTGTGCAGAGCAATTACATTGTAATTAAAATTACATGTAATTGCAAATTATAATGTAATTGCTAAATGGATTACATGTAATTGCAATTACTTTTTAATCGGAATTACTTTGTAATTGCAATGAAAGTAATTGATTACATAATCAATTACAAATGTAATTGATTATGCCCAACTCTGCTCCCAAGGGTACAAAAAACTTCAAGACCCCGCCCCGTCAACCTCGAACCAAGAATTTAGCCGTGACGTCGGGCGGGCGAAAGAGTGCAGATACGGTGCGGAAGACAACACGGAAACCATACTACAGGTCGGACAGGAGTCGAATTATCGTCGACATCGCTAGACCAATCGGTAAGGGGTTTTGCCGGTAGGCTTAAATTTTCTAAAGCAAAATGGGATACACTTACGTCAGACCCTAAGGTACTATCATGGCTAAGTGGATATAAAATTCCTTTTGCTATTCGGCCCCACCAAGCCGAAACGCCTAAGAATGTTCACTGGTCTAATAAAGAGAGAACTGAAATCGCTGCCTTAATTGGTCAGCTACGGGAAAAGGGAGCAGTGGAAAAGTGTAGACCCGTGGAAGGCCAGTTTCTTTCAAAAATTTTCCTTGTTCCGAAACCCGATGGCTCTAGCCGTTTTATTCTGAATTTAAAACAGCTTAATACGTTCATACAAACCGAACATTTCAAGCTCGAGGAGTACTAGACAGCGGCTAGACTGCTAAGCCCGGGTAGCTTCATGGCTACCCTGGATTTACGAGATGCATATTATATGATACCCATTGATGAAGCAGATAGGAGATTTTTACGTTTCCAGTTCGATAGCGAACTGTTCGAGTTTACTTGTTTGCCTTTTGGACTTAGCCCGGCCCCGTATGTGTTCACAAAAATAATGAAAGCAGTAGTTTCATACCTGAGATCGCGCGGTTTTGTAGTTGTGGTCTATCTGGACGACTTTCTTTTAATGGGAGATTCTTACATGGAATGCTACCAAAATATAGAAGAGACACACTCGCTCTTACAAGACTTGGGGTTCATTATACACCACGAGAAAAGTCATATGACCCCATCTCAGAAATGTAAATATCTAGGGTTAGTTTTTGATTCGACTCGAATGACAATTGAACTACCGACAGTTAAAAAGTTAAAGATACAAAATCTTATTTCTCGGTTCAGTTCCACCAGTGCGTGTAAGACAGAGTTGGGCATTAGTCGAATAAAAATTTATTCGACTAAATTTTGATTCGACTAAATTTTTATTCGAACGATCTCGAATAAAAATTTCGATTAAACTGTAGTTATTCGAGAATAATGAATAAATTATTATTCGACTATATTTTTATTCGAGTGATCTCGAACAAAAATTTCGAATAATAATTTATTCGAAAATAAAGAATAAATTCTTAGTCGAATAACTTTTTATTCGACTAAATTCTTAGTCGAATAAATTTTTATTCGTTATTCGTTATTCGAAGGACCCCCGTGGCGACTAAGCGACACGAATAAGCGTGGGTCAGAACCCGAGCCGCTCCGTCTGGGGTCCCAAGGCCCTCGGCCTCTGGTCGCCGGTCGGGCCGAGAGGGGATCATGAGACAAGGGGAACGCTTTTCGAGTGTACCTACCACCCCTACCGAGGGCTACTCGGTATTCCTGTACCATATATCTTCAATTTTAACAAATTTCATAGGGTTATAAATCCCGTTCCATATATTTCACAATAGAGATTGAAGATCTTGTAATAACGTATAATATTACAAAACTGATGCACTAAACACCATTAAATATATAAACAAACAGATGACAAGTACAAATAACAAATCGAATATGAAACTGTGATGTATACAAAGTAAGTGGGCTTGATAAGCGAATAATTACAAAATTTGACAAATCTAACTGAGGGCTACATCTCTTTGATTTTCGGTCTTATGGAATGCTAATTGAACTGTTACCCCATTTTCGTATTTATGTTATTTTGGAAAAGTGGAAGGGATGTATATTGGGTGGAATAAAGCTTTGTTAAAGTTAATTGATTGCTCCTTTACGAAAGGTAGGAGGAGAAGGTGAAGAACCCACAAAGGTTGTCAGCCCGGTTTCACTCAGCGATACATGCATGCGATACGCGTATGATGGATACCGATTTTCATTGTTCTTTTAAGAATCGTCGTGTGAACGGTCCCATAATAATCAATGTAACATCGGTAGGATTAATTACAGTCCGAATTACGTCGTTCTTCGTGTTGTTTTCCCCGAAAAAACATAAGGAATCGTTTGGCGTCGTTTTTTCGACAATCGACAGAAATGCGGAGCCCGAAATTTCTCAATTCTTAATCGGTTTTTTTCGCCACGGGGTATCGGGCGGATCACCCTACACTCGACAAGCGTTCCCCTTGCCCCATAATACCCTCGGTCACCGGTCGGGCCGAGGACCATGGGTCTCGAGCCGAAGCAGCTTATTCGTGACACTCACATCAGTCGCCACGGAGGTCCTCCGAATAACGAATAACGAATAACGAATAACGAATAACGAATAACGAATAACGAATAACGAATAACGAATAACGAATAACGAATAAAAATTTAGTCGAATAAATTTTTATTCGTTATTCTCGAATAACGACATTTTATTCGAAATTTTTATTCGAGATCTTTCGAATAAAAATTTTGTCGACTAAAAACTTATTCGTTATTTACGAATAACTTCACTTTATTCAAAATTTGTATTCGAGTTCATCGAATAAAAACTTAGTCGACTAAAAATTTATTCGTTAGTCACGAATAGCTCCATTTTATTCGAAATTTTTATTCCAAGGTTAGTCGAATAACAATTTAGTCGAATAATGCCCAACTCTGGTGTAAGATACGTGATTTCGCACAATTTATTGGTATTCTTGTCGCCGCCTGCCCCGGCGTTAACTATGGATGGGCATACACAAAAAGTTTTGAACGAGAGAAGTATTTGGCATTACTTAAATCCAATCAATCGTACGAGCGTTACATGTCCCTGCCTCATAAATTACAAGAGGATTTTAGATGGTGGAAATCTAACATTGCTTTAGCAAGCAATCCGATTCGAGTGATGAAATTTGATCTCGAAATATGTTCGGATGCATCCAGGTCTGGATGGGGAGCTGTCTGCAATAAAGAAAGATCGCATGGGTTTTGGAATGAGGCAGATCGCAGCTTTCATATTAACTACCTCGAAATACTCGCGGCCTTTTTGGGACTTAAGTGTTTTGCTAAGAACCTCAAGGGATCTCAAATTTTGTTACGAATAGATAATACAACAGCCATATCGTATATTAATCGTATGGGCGGAATCCAATTTGATAATCTAAATCAGATAACAAAAGAGATTTGGAAGTGGTGTGAAAGAAGCAACTTATGGATATTCGCGTCATACATAAGTTCAAAAATGAATTGGGAGGCTGACATAGAATCGAGAAGGTTGGAGAGTGAGACGGAATACGAGTTGTCTCAAGAAGCATTTTCTGAAATTATCCGAACCTTCGGGAAACCGGATATTGACCTCTTTGCGAGTAGAGCAAATACAAAATGTGAGACATATGTTTCCTGGAGGAGAGATCCGGGTGCTATAGCGATCGATGCGTTCACGATAACGTGGAACCCATATTTTTTCTATGCTTTTCCTCCTTTCTCGATCATATTAAGAGTTTTACAGAAAATTAAGAGTGAGAGATCTCGCGGTCTATTGGTCGTACCAGTATGGGAAACCCAACCCTGGTTTCCGGTGTTCAAGTCCTTGTTGGTGGCAGACACACTATATTTCCCACCAGACATTAATCTTTTGACGTCTTGCAGCAAGGAACCACATCCCTTGTGGAGGAAAACTACCCTGGTTGCCGGGTACTTATCCGGCGAGCGTTCGCCAGGAAGGGAGCTCCACCCTCAGCAGTAAATATTATGATCTCCTCCATAAGCGAGGGATCAATAAAACAATACGGAGGTCCGATTAAGAAGTGGTGGCGCTTTTGCGTGGAAAGATCGATAGAACCGTCAAACGGAACAGCAACGGAAGTGTTACTCTTCCTGACCAAGGAATATGAAGCTGGAGCGTCATATGGATCTCTAAACACAGCCAGATCAGCGATTGCGCTGTTAACCGGGAGTGATATAGCACTTGACCCCAGAGTACGGCGTTTTTTCAAAGGGGTTTTTAATACGCGACCGTCAACACCAAGATATGATGTTATATGGGACCCCAAGATAGTTCTAAGTTATTTTACATCGTTACCTGAGAACGAAGATTTGGACCTTAAGACGTTATCGGAGAAATTGGTAACCTTGCTAGCACTCGTTACAGGTCATAGAATTCAGACCTTTTCGATGATTAATATTACCAATATTAGGAAAATACACGACACGTATGAGATCAAAATTCCTAATAGAATTAAGACGACAGGTCCAAGAAGGAAACAACCAGTTCTTGTCTTGCCCTTCTTCCTAGAGAACAGCAAGCTTTGCGTAGCGTCCACGCTAGAATCATACATAGGAAGAACAACACCCCTGCGAGGTACCGTAGAGTATTTATTTTTATCTTTGAAAAGTCCATATAAAGCGGTTACACCACAAACTCTAAGCCGGTGGATTAAGAACACGCTTACCAAGAGTGGTGTGGATACGCAGAGATTTACAGCGTATAGTACGCGTCACGCGTCCACGTCCACGGCACGTCGTAAGGGTGTAGGTCTCGATACTATTAGAAGAACGGCTGGTTGGACAGAAACATCCTCGACCTTTAGTAGATTCTATGACCTACGATTGTGCGATGGAAGTGACCAATTTGCAAGGTCGGTGTTAAGTTCCTTATAAATATTATTATGTGTAAGAAAATTTTAATATGTTTTAAAAAGCTTTATATAAGAGAAATATCTGCCTGTATGATAAATACATAAAGGCACTTTTCCTTCCAGTATTTTAGCATGTAATTCAAAAGTTAATCCCGGGTTTTCATTCAATGCCCCTTCTTTCACCGCAACTAGCTTTAAACATCTACATGTTGATCTCGAGGAAGAGGCGCGAAATACAATTGTATGATTAAACGAACTTACCTAAGTGAAGTTCTATCATAATTGTATGGAGCGCCTCTTCTGAGATGATCAAACCCACCCTATATATTCCCAAACTCTGCGTACACGAGATACACAGAGTACCCCAAAAGTTGCAGTGATGCTTTAAAGAATGACGTAGAAGCTACTGGGCCCACGGACGGCGGCGTGGGGAGAATTTTTCGTTGAAATCGTAGCTTTGAACTTGTGGCGACAGGTGCGAAGTAGAGGTACTACATGTTGATCATCTCAGAAGAGGCGCTCCATACAATTATGATAGAACTTCACTTAGGTAAGTTCGTTTAATCATACAATTTCTCTTAACTGGTCAACTACTGGTGCCTTTACCTTATTTGATTATATGAAAAAATCTCTGATTGGATCATGTGCTACAATTGCAGAAAGTGGGCACACGAAAACTGCAGTGATGGACAGAGCACATCGAAAGGCTATTTATGTGATTTTTGTAAAAAATAAGTCGTGTTCGTGATTCCCCCACTCTGTGTTCGTGATTACCCGCCACTAGATAGAAAATCACAAACAGGAACGGTCTTGTTTTTTATTCGAAACTTATTTTATTTTCAAATTTTATTAAAGTTGATTACAGAAATATATAAACACATAATGTGTGTTTGAATATAAGCAATAAAGACATTTATTACCTTTCTAATATTTTGTTTTATTCAACTTTTTCCTTAGATGTTCGTAATTCCCCCACTCTCCCTTATATACCATTTCTTTACGATCAGCAGCGCATTCACCTTGAGTAAACCAATTTGGATATTTTTCCTCCACTACACGGGAAATAATCGAAAATAGTTTGTCCAATATGAATGCTTCGCTGCGTAACGCGGGATAATGAACGTCGAAAACTTTAGATATTATACGAAAAATAAACGAAAAATGTTGCGTTGGAACGCAAAGGTGTCCAAAATCAACATTATCTGCAACAATATATGCGCAAAAAGATATTAGCATTTGCTCGTTGCGACAAAAGCTACTATTACTCTCAATGAATGTGGCATAACATATATCACACCGCGACTTTTCGACACCTTTTTTAGCAATGTACCCAGCAAAATATTCAAGCGCACATGATTCTAAGGAACACACCGATGTTGATAGTTCATCAATATTAATATCAATGTCTACATCTGTACTAATACTATCATCATCGGTGTGCTCTTCAATATTAAGTAATGCAGCATCAGGTGGCAACGTGGCTGGTTCACATTGTGATATAGAATCTCCGGTAATAACGGTGCGTCGTAATCTCGCATGTAATTTCCAGTATCTAAACTATGATCTAAACTTAATAAAATATTCTTTTTGATCGCAAGACGCACCGCTTTTACTGAGGGATTATGGTTGTGAGTGCCACCATGTATCCGCAGAACAGAGAAGAATTTTTCTATGGGATCCGTGTTAAGTCGCGACGTAAGTAAAAATGTAATACCTTCTTCTCTTAAATCATTCCACAGTTGCAGAGTGGCATTGATAGATTCCCGTAACCCCAAGAAACATGGAGGTGCTTTCAAACCTTTAGGAGTCATAGTATACCAATTGTCCATTTCATTTAATCGTGAAATCAAATTATTTTGGACATTATCATAAAGTCGCGAAAGAGCACACTTGTTTGGGTTGGGATCACGGACTGATCTACTATTTAAATTATCAAATAAATCATTTAAGGTTTCAAGGAAACTAGCCGTGTGTTGAACGGTTGTTGTTTGTATGATACCTGTTAATGAAGCGGTGAACAAAGCAGACGACACCCTTTTGCTGAAAACTTGGAGAGCAAGCTTACATTTCATTTTATCGAAAGAATTTGGCCTTACATGCTTCTCGGACAATTTGTAAGCTGCTCGAGTATTTTTGTCCGACCACGAAACTATAGATCCCTTAATTAAAAAAATCATGATTTAATAAATTGTTTCTAATGCTTTTAAATAAATGTAAAAAATCAATCAAAAAAAAATTTTTTTTGGGCATTTCGTTCAAAATAAGGATTTTGTATAGATGATCGGTCGTCTGCTATGCTCTGATTACTGGTTCCCTGATCGGAAACAACCGCTCTGACTTTTAAACCAGTTGCATACAAAGCATCTAAAATCTCATCTAAAATTTTAGACAAATCGTCTCTCTTGACTCCTGATTTTGAAATAAAGAAAGTCAATGGTTGTTTCCAATTAGTGAATAGCCCGCGTAGCATAAAAACCAGAACCTGTGTACCCACCGCTAAATTTCGACCCAAAGATCCCAAGTCTTCGAAACCTTCAATAATTTGTTTAGTTGGATGGAAATCTAGACATTTTTTGATTGCCATTTCATCAACAAAGAGTACGCAATTACGATCTGCGGCTTCCATATACGCAGCTTTAATTTTGAGCGCGGTAAACAAAGGTTGGCATATACCAGGCCAAATATCTATTTTCCCGAACCACCGAATAATTGTACCTGGACTCGGTAGATGAAAACCGAAAACTTCGCGCATCTTATTATACAAAGCTGGTGAAGTGTAGTGCATCGTCATGCATATCTGCTGTTCACAACGGGTATAAATTTGTTTATTGTACTTAAATAATAGTAAAAATATAAAAGTTAAAATAAATCCAGAAGCTTTTTTCGCGATCGCTTTCTTCAAGCATGTATCATCTATACTGCCTGAAGAAAGTTTATGTTTTAAACGATCGATTACTCTGCATTTCGCCCGTACTTGCAAGCGAAGAATATTATATTTATTCTTCTCTTGCTTTAACTGTTTTTCCATTTCCATCAACCGTTCCTGTAAATTATTCCGTTCTTCTGATGATGAACTGGTTTCAATTTCCATACTTAAGTCGCTATCGGTATCGTTAAAATACATTTTAGGCACGGCATCTTTCCGTAATTGCCCGGACACGTAAAAACTACTTTTCAAAAAATGCCGGCTACATACAGGGTGTCCGCGGGAAGACTGGACAGCTGAATATCTCCTAAAGTATTGGAGATAAAAAATTAAAAAAAATATGTAAATTAATGGTACGATGGGGCTGCAAGATCAGCCGCGACGGATTTTTTTTTCGATTATTATTTTAAAAGATACGATGGTCAAGTTCGGTTCTTCAAATGGCACTAACTTTTCTGAAGTCCTGAGTTGATAGTGCGTTCTAAGACGAATTCAATAAGCTTTAATGTATACACTTGATTTCCACTGGTTTTTTGAGATATTGCGCTTGCAAATTTGCTGATTTTCACTTGAAAAAAACCTCTGGAATAGCAAGGACCGGGGTCGGTCTTGCTGGCCCCACGGGTGGCAGTGCCTGCTGAAATAGATACCTACCTGCCAAAGGTCTACGCAGACCCAAGGCTGGACAATTCTTTTCCGTCAGAAATGCTACTTAGGTAGGTACATCTGCGGTATCGAGAAGCGCACCGTTACTTTTATTTCGCACTTGCTTCTACGCTCGGATGGCCGGTTATTTTGGGAGGGATGCAAGTTCGATTGGTTAGGTTAGGAGGTGTGAAAGTTGCTAGACTAAATTTCAACCATAGGGAGCAGATTGTATTAGAACCAATCGGATTTGCATCCCTCACAAACGGCTGCTCTCTTGAAGAGGCCCTCTTCACGGCAATGTCCCCTCCCCAATGCCCACCTTCTCTCGCGCGGAATACGTCAACGCATGCTTTAGGTTTTGATATTGAAGCTCGTGTTTATACTCGAGAGGACCACGCTTCGACAGCGGGCTACCCCTTTTCTTCCTGTGTCTCCCCACGAGGAGTATTGCCGATGGATTGTAGGAGCGTAGATGTCTGGATGCCAGTTATTGAATTCAGGAGATGATAGAAACACTTTATTACAAAACACACATGTACTATAATTAAAGTAAATCGTATTCCTCTCGGGCAGGAGTACTGATAATGATCGAACTTGCGCCCCACTTCGCGCAGACCGATTACGCGGAGGGTAGTCGGGTGTCACACACTGCACAATTGATACAGGGTAACAATTCTGGAGCAACGCCCGTCAAGGAGATGCGGCCTGGTACCCCGTGACGAGGATAGCCCTTCGCAGTGCCTCGCCCGATTTTTATGGCTTTTTTTCGGAAAAAGGTACGAATCCTGGGCCGAACGTAACGAATTGAAGGGTTTCGACCCTCGAAGGGTTTGGAATATCATTAAGAAGTGAAAAATGTACAGGATTTCAAATGTTTGCTTCTTTTCTTCATCGTATCCAGAAGGAAGTGACGCCAATGGATTCCTTATGCTTTTCCGATGAAACTGACACCAAGAACGACGTAATTCGGAAAATAATGAAGGAAATGAACAATTCATTTCCATAACCTCAAGCTAATTTCGTTAATAATAGTCTGATTTATGTGAAATTTGGTATGATTTTCATCGGAAAAACAAGGAATCCAGTGGTGCCACTATCATATCGATACGATAAAGAATAATGAATTATTTTATTTCCTAAACAGATACAGGGTAATTCTGGAGGTACGCCCGTCACCCCGTGGCGTGGACAACACCTCGCAATGCCCATCGAATTTTATGGCTTTTTCCGGAAAAAGGTACGAATCCTGGGCTGAACGTAGCGAATTGAAGGGTTTCGACCCTCGAAGGGTTTGTAATATCATTAAGAAGTGAAAAATGTACAGGATTTCAAATGTTTGCTTCTTTTCTTCATCGTATCGAGAAGGAAGTGACGCCAATGGATTCCTTATGTTTTTCCGATAAAACTGACACCAAGAACGACGTAATTCGGAAAATAATGAAGGAAATGAACAATTCATTTCCATAACCTCAAGCTAATTTCGTTAATAATAGCCCGATTTACGTGAAATTTGGTATGATTTTAATCGGAAAAACATAAGGAATCCAGTGGTGCCACTATCATATCGATACGATAAAGAATAAAGAATTATTTTATTTCCTAAACAGATACAGGGTAATTCTGGAGGTACGCCCGTCACCCCGTGGCGTGGACAACACCCCGCAGTGCCCATCGAATTTTATGGCTTTTTCCGGAAAAAGGTACGAATCCTGGGCCCAACGTAACGAATTGAAGGGTTTCGACCCTCGAAGGGTTTGGAATATCATTAAGAAGTGAAAAATGTACAGGATTTCAAATGTTTGCTTCTTTCCTTCATCGTATCGAGAAGGAAGTGATGCCAATGGATTCCTTATGCTTTTCCGATAAAACTGACACCAAGAACGACGTAATTCGGAAAATAATGAAGGAAATTTCGTTAACAATAGTCTGATTTACGTGAAATTTGGTATGATCTTCATCGGAAAAACATAAGGAATCCAGTGGTGCCACTTTCATATCGGTGCAATAATGAATGAAGAATTTCTTACTACGCTGAAATGAATATTTCACATTTTTACCCTCGACTGCGGGGGCTGGACCCCAATTCGTTACGTTGGGCCCAGGACTCCTACCTTTTTCCGGAAAAAGCCATAAAATTCGATGGGCACTGCGGGGTGTTGTCCACGCCACGGGGTGACGGGCGTACCTCCAGAATTACCCTGTATCTGTTTAGGAAATAAAATAATTCTTTATTCTTTATCGTATCGATATGATAGTGGCACCACTGGATTCCTTATGTTTTTCCGATGAAAATCATACCAAATTTCACGTAAATCGGCCTATTATTAACGAAATTAGCTTGAGGTTATGGAAATGAATTGTTCATTTGCTTCATTATTTTCCGAATTACGTCGTTCTTGGTATCAGTTTCATCGGAAAAGCATAAGGAATCCATTGGCGTCACTTCCTTCTCGATACGATGAAGAAAAGAAGCAAACATTTGAAATCCTGTACATTTTTCACTTCTTAATGATATTCCAAACCCTTCGAGGGTCGAAACCCTTCAATTCGTTACGTTCGGCCCAGGATTCGTACCTTTTTTCCGAAAAAAAGCCATAAAAATCGGGCGAGGCACTGCGAAGGACTATCCTCGTCACGGGGTACCAGGCCGCATCTCCTTGACGGGCGTTGCTCCAGAATTACCCTGTATCATTTGTGCAGTGTGTGACACCCGACTATCCTCCGCGTAATCGGTCTGCGCGAAGTGGGGCGCAAGTTCGATCATTATCAGTACTCCTGCCCGAGAGGAATACGATTTACTTTAATTATAGTACATGTGTGTTTTGTAATAAAGTGTTTCTATCGTCTCCTGAATTCAATAACTGGCATCCAGACATCTACGCTCCTACAATCCATCGGCAATACTCCTCGTGGGGAGACACAGGAAGAAAAGGGGTAGCCCGCTGTCGACGCGTGGTCCTCTCGAGTATAAACACGAGCTTCAATATCAAAACCTAAAGCATGCGTTGACGTATTCCGCGCGAGAGAAGGTGGGCATTGGGGAGGGGACATTGCCGTGAAGAGGGCCTCTTCAAGAGAGCAGCCGTTTGTGAGGGATGCAAATCCGATTGGTTCTAATACAATCTGCTCCATATGGTTGAAATTTAGTCTAGCAACTTTCACACCTCCTAACCTAACCAATCGAACTTGCACCCCTCCCAAAATAACCGGCCATCCGAGCGTAGAAGCAAGTGCGAAATAAAAGTAACGGTGCGCTTCTCGATACCGCAGATGTACCTACCTAAGTAGCATTTCTGACGGAAAAGAATTGTCCAGCCTGGGTCTGCGTAGACCTTTGGCAGGTAGGTATCTATTTCAGCAGGCACTGCCACCCGTGGGGCCAGCAAGACCGACCCCGGTCCTTGCTATTCCAGAGGTTTTTTTCAAGTGAAAATCAGCAAATTTGCAAGCGCAATATCTCAAAAACCAGTGGAAATCAAGTGTATACATTAAAGCTTATTGAATTCGTCTTGGAACGCACTATCAACTCAGGACTTCAGAAAAGTTAGTGCCATTTGAAGAACCGAACTTGACCATCGAATCTCTTAAAATAATAATCGAAAAAAAAATCCGTCGCGGCTGATCTAGCAGCCCCATCGTACCATTAATTTACATATTTTTTTTAATTTTTTATCTCCAATACTTTAGGAGATATTCAGCTGTCCAGTCTTCCCGCGGACACCCTGTATACCTACACGCATTTAACCCGATGGCTACCATACTGGACGTTGCGAGTATGCCCACCTTCGACGATCGTATTACAAAGATCGAGACGCATACCTACAATCCGTACGCCAACACGACGTTTGATAATAACGACGAGATAAGAATACCTATACAGCAGCAAGATCTGTACACGCTCCCGTGCGAAAGTTATCTATACGTCGAAGGTCGCGTTTCTTTGATGACCGCCACGACGACTGCACAGGAAGTGAAAGCCGCTGCAAGAGTTTTTCTCGACAACAACTGCGTAGCGTTCATGTTTGACGAGGTTCGATACGAACTGAACGGGGTGGAGATCGATCGTTCCAGAAATCCGGGAATCACCACCGCGCTGAAACATTACGCGTCGTTATCGCTCGACAGAAGCAAAGCGTTGAGGAACGCCGGTTGGGATCATACCATCGCATACGATAAAGACATTTTTAATAGCACGGCGTTCAATTTCTGTATGCCCCTGAACGCGTTACTAGGATTCTGCGAAGATTACAGGCGAATCGTGATAAACACGCGACACGAGTTGATCCTAATTCGCGCGCGAGTTGATACAAACGCTATGTACGGAGCCCCCATCAACGCTGCGATAATACCGAAACTTAAGATCCTTAAGAACCGTTGCTGAACACGCTCGAATTCTTGCGATGTGCCCCTATCGCGATCATAGATTGCTCTCGGCAGAACGAGTCGGTGAAAACCGCCACGGTAGATATCCGAATCGATTTCGAGTGTCGAGACAACGTACCTGCTAATACCACCGCATATTGTTTGCTCATACACGATCGTATAGTTCAGTACAGTCCTCTGACGAACGTGGTACGAAAAATCACGTGATGTATACGTCAACCACGTGATACATGCGTCAACCACGTGATACCTACGTTAACCACGTGATGCATACGTTAACCACTATGGCGGCGATGGGCGCGAAGGTTTCAGTTAGTATTCTGCCACCGTCACGACTACTATATACTACTGCTTAATAATGCTGTCTGTCGTGGTGGACCTGCAAGGTTTTAAGACGGCACGTAACAACTTTGTTACGGTACGGAAACGACGTTTTGCCATTGGCTTTTCGAGTCGCCGTACCCCTACACTAATCTGACGCCGTTCGAGAAGCGGCAGGCAACCTGGCTAACAACGCGGCATCACGGGCTTCTCTGGTCTGACGGATGGATTCCATATTATAAAGTACCAGAAATGCTCGCCCGTGAGCTCAATAATATTGATCTAGTGTATGTGAAGGGCTTGGAAAAAAAGGAGTGGTTATCACAACTACTCGTACAAACTATTCCTAACTTGCATATCATGGATATTGCCGATTTGTACGAGAAAGCGAAAAATAATGTGAACAACGCTGATGACTGCTGCTGCAACAACAGTAACGCCAGCGACGATAATGACAACGATGATAACGTCGGTGGAGGCGATGTCTGCAATGATTATTGTGGAATTGTACCTGTCACAGCTGCTCCTGCTACTGCTCCTGCTACTGCTGTTCCGAGCTTAAAATCAATGTCAGCAATGAACACCGTACGATGTGCTTCCCACGACAGTCGCAATTGTATGTGTGCGTTACAAAACGTGCAGAAAATTTGGCAATTCATGCATTGCAATATCTAACGTGAGTAGTATATACACGCTTTCACATATTCTACGTAGGTACGAAATCTGACAATACGCATAACCATTCTGTTTCTTCTGTTTCCAGATTCTGCAGAGCACGTACGATAATTTTCTACATACATTTAGACAATATATATACTCAGCATACATTTATACTTTATATACTCTGCATACATGTATACTTTATATTTGTTATATTCTATACATGAATAAATGTGTAAAATGTTTTTATTGCAATATATTTTTAACATGCATAGAGATTTTCAAGCAAATAAACATACTCTTTTTTATGTAACATAAATCGATTTTATTTTACTCATCATCCTCTTCCTCCTCATCATTACCATCATCATCATCAACATACGTAGGTTACGATGCATAAACAATAATAACTTCTAATCATCATTAACAGTACTATGACGTATGATATATATCGCAAACGATCAATTGCTTTTAATACTAAAATATCCCTTCGTGTATGGGTAACTTCGTTTGCTGAAACATATGAAAAACTATAGAACATGAAACTTGAAATGAACCGTCTTTCTTAAAGATCATGATAAACATGATGCGTGGTAGGGGTACTATCCATGACTCATTAGGGGGAGGCTGTCGAATCGTTATCTCCATTGTCCATTCGGATATCGAGGTACTTGTTCACTGTACTGACTCTGTTCTTCTCCTTCTTCTCCTTCTTCTCCTTCTTCTCCTTCTTCTCCTTCTCAACCTCCTTCTCATCCTTCTCCTTCTCAACCTCCTTCTCATCCTTCTTCACAGATGTTCACATACAGCGGTGCATGACTTACTATCTCCGATGAGTTCTCACAGTATATTTTTTATGTGAAATTTATATACTATCAATTACTAGTACTTCAATCACACATTTTTCCACTATACAGTATACACTATACACTTTTTTCTACACATTTTTTCCATCACTGTTTTCCATTAATTTTTCTATCACTTTTTGCTTCTCATTTTTTTTTCGTACTACGTATAATTTGAATAATACGGTTGACTCGGACATCCCCCCCCCCATCCCTCCCCCATCATCGTCCCCGCCTCCCTCCCTACCGACGTACTATAGTATACTTCTACCATGAACTACTATAAAAAGCACTATAAAAGTCGAGAGGTCTTGCAGACTTCATTACATCGCATACGCTCATAACCGTACTAGTAATTAGTATCCGCGCCCGTTCAGTAGACTCCGTCGTAGTGCGTATTCAAAATGTATAACCGACATTTCAACGATACTTCCTACATGTGCGGAAATCATCCTAATCACTGGAACGATACGGATTTCCCAAACCAACACCCACCTCAACAACAACAACAACAGCAACAGCAGCAGCAACAGCAACAGCAGCACCACCAACAAAATATGAGGTACGTAGTACATAGTACATAGTACTCCTCTACATATTTTTTCGATTTACATGAAAAAATGATCTGAATTATCAACTCTGGATGTATGTTTCTTACAGCAATCCATCTGTATCAGTACCCAAAAAACCTATCATTCGAATCATGGGACGTGATTACCCATTGACTGCTACTGCCTACAAACGTCTCATAATCGGGATATGCTTCGGACAGGATTCACCCCGTATCGAGATCGCGATAACCGATAATAAATGCCACGAGGTTTGCTTCTCCATGTCTACGTGGAAGCTTCTACTGCAGCAAGAATTACAAATACTTCGAGGTTTCCGCTTCGATGCTCCATTAACGCGCCAAGATCCTATCGCGATTGATCATTTACGTATCGATTTTACACGAATACATAGTGAACGAATTGCTAAAATCTCGGATAATAGTTCTACCATATATATGTCTGAAGCTACGATGCTTCAAATGTTTAAATATACTCGTTGTATCGACTACATGTTCTCGTGTTTATCGGAAATTCTGTACTCCGTAACCAGCAAGTATGCGTCCTTTGTCAGCATTGTTCGTACCGCTACTACAACGACTGCGGACTATGAGAAAATCATTGCCGAAAGTGACTGCTACGAACCGAACTCTTTGTTAGATTGCGAGCTATTAGCATTAGGATTGGGATTGATCGTTCGTGATGCGTACCAAACGTCACAATAGTATATACATCTCTATGTTTTTTTCCTATGTAATATGTTTCCTATATAATATGTTACCAATAAATACAATACTTTTTCACACAACTATCTGTATTGTCTGATACCTTGCACGGTCCTTTTGCGCGCGCGTTACCATGAATCGCTTCTACATCGACATTGTCAACCAAGCAGTACCGAATATTCAGCGAAGAATCATACCTTAACGCAGCTTGATTTTTGGAATAACGGAGGTGAAGGTAATAGAATCGGAATGCGATTATATCGGGTAGAAATGGAATATATTCAGTAAAAAAACTTGTAGGTACTTTTAGCGTTCGACATCGTCTTTTTCTACCTGTAACACATCGAGCGCTAAGCTCAGCTCTAGCGCTCTCCAGTCCCCATGACGCCAATGAGCGTATGCTTTAATACAATCTCTGCACTGACCCGCGACCCCCATGACGTATAGTGGGTTGGTGCAGACCAGGCAATACTTATAATTCACTAAACTCCTTCGGAGTGTGACAAGATGGTTGGTGGCAGGTGTGCAATATGTCTTGTCCCGCGCTGACATCTCCTCGTAACAATTGCAGCACACCTTGCGTCGGTACAAGTCATTGCGATCAGTATAAGCTGGCCCCATCGCCTGGAGGCAGACGGCTTCGTTAGGAGTCCATCTCTTGCATCTTCTTCTTCCTCTTCATACGGGCGGAACTGCCACATGTACGAATGTGCTGTTATCATACTGATTCATGCACGTCACTGATTAGTTTTAATGAGTTTTACCTTGGATGCAATTTTACGTACGTACTGCCTTGCTTAAATAATTGAAAGCTGTCTGAACCCTATATAAATAAGAATTTAAATATAGCTTTAAGAAACCATGTTATTAATGGAAACTGCCAAAATGGACTTCAAATTCGATAATAGAGGTTTTATTTGTTTGCAAAAAAAATATATCACATAAACTATTTATATGTATGAAAAGAGATTATCCAGAGGTATGCCAGCGTATATTTACGAAATACAAAAACTTAATTTTAAGAGTTGGTGGTGGGGGTAACTTGAAAAATATGGATTTTTCGAAAATTATTTTTACGCTGTTTTGTAGATATAAAAGAAGGCTGCAACTTTCGTTTAAACTTCTTTTCGATATCTCTCACCGTTCTCGAGATATTCCACGGAAAAGAAAATTCTGCTTTTTTTCAAGGGGTGATTTCACCCCTAAAAATGCTTTTTGGCACCAACGAAAAATAGGGTTGTGTTACGGATGAACTACTCTACTTGCACACCGAGTTTCATAATTTTCTGAATTTCCGGGTTGCCGAACGTCCCTTGTAAGCGCGAGGAGTGGTTTCAACATCGGAACCGTGATGCCGTCGCCCCCCGGGGCCTTACTCCGAGCCATGCGTTTGATAAAATTATAAATCTGGTCGGGGGAGAGAGGGACGCATGGCGTCCTTTCAGCTGGAGCGTCGTTCAGCGTTGAAATAAAGCCATTGACCAGAGGAGTGTGTGGAGACGGTTGGAGGACCGAGTCGTCATGGGTCCGTAGGAACGTGGTAACCAGTAGGTCCGCCTTGCCATCGTCGGAAGTTATGGTATCCTGTCCATCGCGGAGAGGAGGCAGCGTCTTAAATTTTTTGGTGTTGGTAATTTTCCTGTACGTAGCCCAAAAGGGTGGATCGGGCTTGTTGAACGATTTGAGAGTGCGGTCCCAGTGACGAATGCGAAGAAATGATATTCTTTTGCGTATGGTGGCCGTAATATTACGGATCGCCGGTGCAATGTAGTGCATACCGTATCGTTGTCCACTGCGACGTAGGGCACGACGGTACCGAATAAGCGACAGAAGCGACGGTAGCTTTCCGACGGCATGCGTGTAGGAAGGAGGTGAGTTCCTTAATAGCATCGTCGATATGCGTGGTAGTTAGGAGTTTATTTTTAATTTGGTAGCGTAGAGTGTGGTTACTGAAGGTCTCCCAGTCAGTGGTGGCGTCAATTCCAGGAAGGACAGAGCTAAGCGTAGAGGTTAACAAGACCGGATGATGAGCAGTGTCAAAATCGTCCGTAGTGCAGCAGTTGACGTTAACGTGATAATCCGTAATGAAGAAATCGATAGTAGACGGACGAGTGGATCCTTGGAAGTAAGTAAATGCGTCCGGGTAAATAATACGGTAGGGGTTTTTGCAGTAGTGATCGTACAGAATCCTGCCGGCCATGTTAGTAGAATAGTTATTCCATGAGGTATGCCTGGCATTCCAATCGCCCCCGACCAGAAATGGGGACCCCATTCGTATAAGGGCGTCAAAAATTCCCGAGTCCTTGATAGCAGAGGGAGGTGCATATACAGCACCTATGGTGATCCGGGGGGCAGTGAGCCTGATGAAACACGCCTCGCACGAAGGGAAACCAGCGGGCGGGAGACTGTGGTATTTGATAGTCTCGTGAAGAAAAATAGCAACGCCGCCGCCCTTGGAGGGGCGATCCGCGCGAACCATCGAGTAGCCCGGCAGGGAAAATACGTCAGTGGGCGAAAACCACGTCTCCATGACCAGGATTATGCCGGCCCTCAGCCCGGCCAACGCGAGGATCAACTCGTTTCGCTTCTGGGGAAGCGACCCAGCATTCCACAGCAATATTTTAGGGAGAGACATCGACTGTGTCCAGCTTACTCATAACTGTAAAAAAGACTTGGAACTTTTCGGCAAGAGTGCGACAGGGTCTGAGTTTCTCGATTAGAGATCGAGTAAGTGAGAGCATTTGCTCGACATTTACTATTGAGTTAAGTTCTTTAAAAGCTGACATTAAATCGAACATAGGTTGGACACCGGATGGTGACCCACTGTCGCGTCGTAAACCAGCTGATTCCCCGGTGTTTGAAGGGAGCGGAAGGGAGGTAGCAGTGGGGGAACGGTGGATACCTGTGACGGCATCTGAGTAGGAGAGGAAGGGAGAAGGGATCAGAGAATGAGGGTGGGAGGTGATGGGGGGAGGGATTGAGGAGAGAGGGGGATCGGCTTTAGGTTTAAGTGGGTTGTTGGTTAATAAACCGTTAGAAGAAATTGGTTTATTCTTTCTTTTGTCTAGGAATTTGAGGAGTGATGGGCATTGACTGAAATTGGCTGTGTGAGGTCCCAAGCAATTAACACAGGTGGGTGGGGAGTCCCTTGTTTTTTGACAATCAGAGGAGTGATGTGCACCAGCACACTTGACACACTTAGCGGTCAATCTGCAATTTGAGGCGGAGTGGCCAAAGGCCTGACATCGGTAGCATTGCGTATAGTTTTTCCGGGAGAGAAATTTCTCCCAGTAAATACGAGTGCTAAAGATCGTGTTGACCTTGATGACACAGTTTGGGGCAGTACCCGCAGGAAATGTCACCCTGTAGAGGGCATAGTTAGAAGGGCCATTTCGCCCTCTGGTACTAAGGATTGAGCATGAGGAGGGGTTTAGGCCCTTAATTTTAAGCTCGGATAGGATTTCATCGACAGGGATCTCGGGGAGGCCCTTAAGGACCATAGTGAGGGTACGCTCAGCGTTGAGGGAAAAGGTAAAGTAGGGTACTTTGTCGTCGTTCAGTGCCTCCTTAAATTTCGTAAAGGCATCGATGTTGTCAAATTGTAATCTGATTTTGTCTCCCAGATATTTGATATTAAAAGACTTGCCGAAGTCTTGAGCGAGCTCTCGCTCAAACTTCGGTATGCTGTAGCAGAAATTTGAAATATATAACGGGGGGGTTTTGTGTTGCTATTAACCGGACCGCTGTGTGCTGTATTGGCCTCACCGGGTGAGCCGGTAGGCTGTTTTGTTTTGGTCGGAGAAGACGTGGAAACATCCGGTGCCATTTTTTTAGAATCAGAGGTCGAGGTAGTCAATATCGTGTGATCAGATTTGAACGCGGCCAGGGCGTTAAAACGATTTTGGGTGGTTACGTTGGGAATAATTTCCAGGTTTGTGGTGGAGTCCGTACATGTAATTATTGGAAGAGAGATGAGAAGAGATGGAAGCGGGTTAGACGCGCCGCACAGTGGCTTTGATGAGGGGTTGTGTCCATCCGAGGAACTCTTGCCTCTCCTTTTCTTTGATTTTTTCTTTCCAGGGGGGTTTCCGGTCCCTGGATTCGATAAATCGGCTGACAACGAGCGATCCGATATTTCAGACGAGGAATTTAGAAGCTGAGATTCGATAGCGCTCTCGGCGGGGCGCTTGCCAGTATGCATGTTCGTGTTAGAAAGAGGTACAGTAAAAATGGAGTTACTCACAAGCTTGGAGGTGGATAGGTCAGCTAACTTGATACCTGAGCCTTCTCCATTATTTGAAACAGGGTCCTCAGGGTCCCTGTGGACGTCCAGGCTACCAGAGGCAGCAATTTTGGAAAAGCCTTATGTTAGGCAGTGAAAAACAATGGCTTTTATCACTCCTGATCGGTGTCACTGAGAACCGGCAGAGTTATTTTGTAACCACGACAAGAGTCGAAAAGCGAGTTAATCGGTAACAGTAGCAGTCAAGGCACAGCGTTGTGGGTCCGAAGACAGAACACGTCCGTACACCGCGGGATACACAAGCGAACTGAACTACGAATGATCCACTGCCGTGGGTCTGTTTCGGGTAGGGCTTTATATACCTCCCAGTCTGGTGGGGGAATGTCGATGGGGATCAGGGGTGGGAACTCCTTCTTCTTTCGTGGTGCGGGTTTTGTGGGAACCTTAAATTCCGGGGCCTTTCCTGATGTTGTGGGAAGGGATTCCGAAGGAGTATGGAAGGTCGTCTTCAAAATTTTTAGGAAATTTGGAAAAATGGAGATGGTATTCTAGTAAGATAATTTTACCATCTTTTCCGGAGATCCTGGAAGCGGGGTGACCATCGGCGGTATCTCAATCATCTCCTTCAGTATTTTTTCTAATTTCTCTTTGTCCTTTTGGGTTTTCGTATGTCGCGATCCTGCTCGTCGCGGCATTTTCGAAGCTGTAGTAATGAAGTACGGCGCAAGCGCGGGTTTGAATGGTGCTGTGTGAAGTGTGGTGCTTATACGTTTGACGTAGGCGCGAATTTTGAATGGCTAAAATTGTTACATTTCTTCGTAATTATGCTACCTTATACTATAGTTTGGGGTATGAATTTTTGTTTCATTTTTCGGGGATTATATATATATTTTTAAATAATGGTATATAAAAATGCTTAAAACTAGGTGTGAGTGTTAAATTACAATGTGTGCATGTGTGTGTGTGTGTATCTGTGAGTGTGGTGTGTAATAAAAAAGATAATAATATTATAATAATAATAAATAAACATATTATTAGAAAGATAATAAAAAATTATAGTTCCTTCTCCTATTCGCTGGATGTATCTGTAAGATTGATAGTATAGTGTGTAGTAATGGTGGTAATAGCAAAGAGAAAAGATACATTAAAAGATATAAGATACATTAAAAGATATAATATACTTCATAAATCTTCCAAGATCATATCCTTGATTACTGGATAACTCCCTCCTGCACGCAATGTATTTAAATAGTCGGGGTGTATCTGTGGGATCAGCAATGTACATAATCCGCATTGATTCGCCGGCTTCGCTATATATAATGTTCGGCGGCAACGATGGCACACACGATAGCTTTTCCTGTTTTCCATTACTATCAAGTGTGGATATCCTATCCTCTCTTCGTGTAACTCACTGAAGCGTGCGCATTTTACGCATAGCACTTTAGTGATCTTATGGTAATAGACGTTGTAATCGTATACTTTCGTGAGACATGTGTAATTGTCCATTTTCCTGAGTATATGTCTTCTTTTTCAAAATTATTACTTAGTAATGATGGAATTTTTGTGTTCGTACTTCCTTATATAAACTCTTGTGCAGTGTTGCAAACTCTCTTTTCCTTCTATGGTCCCTAGGGTTTTTCTCTTGATTGCACGATTCCTATTCGTCCAGAGTTGCGTCTGCTCTTCCGTTTATACTAATTTCAACTCACGGTTGCCAAATCTTATTTTTTTTAAGGTAAATAGGCTTTCTTGACTCTATTCATATGAACGATTTTTATTTGTTTAGGTTTTGTCGCTATTTTCAAATTACTATTATTTAAAATTTCGATGATTTGATAGGGTCCGCTATATTCTGGTTCCAATCTTTCGCGTCTTGGTTCAAGCGATCAGATACGGATCCGACCGACGATCGTCAAAACAAAAGCGTAGGCTACGCTTGGTCAAATCGCTCTATCTCACTCGATCTCGTGTTTCGTTCGTTCTCTTCGTCGCGCGGTGTGACAATGTATGTGGCAACTTCAGCCAATAACCAAAATACGTGTGCCCCGTCTTTAAAAGTGTGCCCAAATAGGTGACTCGACCAATCGTCACAGCAGCGGACTGCACAGCCCGAGACAGTCTGCCACGAGTTTTCTTTTCGCCGGGTAATAGTAGTAATCTCGTCCCAGTAATTAACAGTAATCGGCCCCTTTCGCAGCCACCAATTTTTATAACGTAGGAACAACACGTTCCGTGAAAAATAAATTCAGTGATCAGTGTTAGTAGCCGTGCAGTGAAGTGAATATTCGGTACATTAACCCGGACGCAGTGTGATCAGCTGAGCACTGGGCGCTACCCAACCATAAATCTTTTCGTCCACCGATAACCAGGATCGGTACAGTGACCCAGTGACACAGGTTTCCGGAAAGGGAAGGAAAGCAAGGAAAGGAATGTCCGAAAGGGTGAGTTTTCTTTAATTTATTGGTGATTATTAGGTGTGAAAATAAATTCTTTCCGATTTTAGGGTACAATAACAGTTCGATTTAAAAAATATGAAAACAACTCGATCATCGCAATAATTTCCATTATTGTTCATTACCTTTTGCCATTTTTCTGGCAGCTTCTGAATACCACCGCGATAGAAATTCCAGTCGGAAAGAATTTATTCATACACCTAATATTATTTTTTAAATTTAGTTGTGTTGGCCGTTCTTAAACTACGGATTTTTACCTCAATATCGAATTACGATCACTTGTCGTACATTTTCTGTTACGTTACCTTTTCGTTTATGCCTTATTTAAAAACGAAATTTACGTACTTCTTGTCCTCTCACTTCAAATTATTCTTATTTAAGATTCTGCTTTAAAAAAAAAAATGTGTAACGCGGTTTCCTTCGATGCATGCCGACTTGCTTGTTCGTACGTTCGTAGCACAAGCGCGGTCGCCTACCTCGTAGCCAACGCTACCGCGGGAACTCAGGCGGAAGGCGCGCGCTCTGATTGGTCGGGGTTTTTGGTTAATATCTCCTTAACGAAGCTTCGGACAATATTTTCGCTAAGGAAAAAGTTGTTTCAAATCACCCCCTGAGTCACCCCTTTCAAGGAAACGCGACATTTTTGGGACACCCTGTATATACTCTTGTGGTATTTTCAAGTATTAGTTGAGTATGAAGTGCTCTTAATGATTTGTATAAATCCTCTTCTGTTGGTTGGTCTGTTATAATAAGTCCGAGGATTGTATGTTTTCCTTCCTTAAGCTTGATTGACTCTCGAGTTTTTAGTGGGAGTGGAAGTTTATTCATTTTTATATTTTTCTCTTTGTATAATCTATCTCCTGCTGGTCCTATTGGTCTACCCTTTGTGTTGATGAATGTTACAATGTATCCTTTGCCCATCCATAAATGATCCTCTACTTCCATATTTTGTTTTTTGACAGGAATGTTTGACACTATTCTTGGTCTGCTTGTTGTGTGTTGTGAAGGAAGGGGTGATAATGGTGGAGGAGGAGATAATGGTGGAAGAGGAGATAATGGTGGTGTAAGTATTCTCCCCTTCTTAATTTTTATGGGAGTTATAGGAGCAGTGTCAGTACTGGATTTTAATTTCCGTTTCTTTCTTTTTTTAGGTGTGTGGTGAGTGTTTTTGTGTGAACTTGTTTCTGCATCAATTTTGGGAGGATCTTTATAATTGTGATTTGGTACTATGAAAGTCTCTTCTATTTCTTCTATTAAGTCTTCGTCTTCTTTGATGTGAGGTATCCTAGCTGCTCTTGTGTTATTGTTATGTTGGGAGGGTATATGTACTTCTACTGGTACCGTGTCTTGAGGAGGCGCATGTACTTCTACTGGTACTGTGATTTGAGGGGGTGCATGTGTTTCGACGTTTTGTTTCTTTACCTCTGGTTGAGATGAGGAGGTGTTTCTTTTCATTTTTCGTTTTAATTTTTGCCGTTTCGTATTTATCGAGTCGCTTTCGTCGTATGATGAAGAATCAGAATCTGTTGAAATAATTCTAAGTTGTTTGTGTGAAGCTGGATTTCCTGAGGTTGAGGCTGTAGTACCTCGTTGTCGCGTGTTATGTTGATGAAACTGTTTTTGTTTTTTTATTCTCGTGAGAATTTGTTTCTGAATGCGCTCGTTTGGCGTCTAAAGGTAATGCTATCGGATTTCTTGACAATGCGTCTGCGTTTGTATTGTACTTCCCTGGTTTATATAAGATTTTATAATCGTATTCTGCAAGTTTTATGTTCCATCGCATTAACCGAGATGTAGGATTTGAAAGATTTTGTAGCCATTCTAGCGGTTTATGATCTGTTATTAAGTAGAATTTTCTGCCATAAACATAGGGTCTGAAGTGAAATACTGCATATATAATTGCTAATAGTTCTCGTTCGGTTGGAGAGTAACGAGTTTCTGCATCATTTAAGACACGAGATGCGTAGGCTATCGGTAAATCTTTCCCCCCGGGCTAAGAACTGCACCTACAGCAATACCTGAGGCGTCTGTTGTAATGTTGAACGTCTTCTCGAAGTCTGGATATTGTAGGATAGGTTCTTTGCAGAGAGCTTCCCGCAGAATATCGAATGATTTTTGCTGCTTGTGAGTCCATTCGAATTGGTAGTCCTTTTTGGTTAAGTTTGACAGAGGTCGTGCAATTTTTTAGAAGTCTTTGATGAATCTTCTGTAGTATCCGCTTAGTCCTAAGAACTGTTTTACATTTTTGACTGTTGTGGGTGTTGGAAATTCCTTGACGGCCACTATCTTCCGTGGGTCAGGTTTGACTCCTTCCTCTCCTATTACGTGTCCTAGATATGACACTTCCTTCTTCAGGAATTCACATTTTTCTGGTTGGAGGTAGAGGTTGGCGTCCGTTAGTCTATTCATTAAGCGTTTAAACTTTGTTGCGTGTTCTTTAAGAGAGCTGGCATATATAACAATATCGTCTAGATATACAAAGAGTTCTATCCCCTGAAGGCCCGTTAATACTTGGTCCATGAGTCTTTGGAAGGTGGCTGGTGCGTTTTTAAGTCCGAATGGCATCCTGTTGAACTCATAGTGTCCATATATCGTAGAGAAGGCTGTTTTGTGACGATCGTCTGGATGCATCGGAATTTGATGGAATCCGGATGCGAGATCAAATACGGAGAAGTATTTCGCGCTTCCCAACTGATCTAATATGTCAGTTATGTTTGGCAGAGGATAGGCATCTCCAATTGTTAGTTCGTTCAGTTTCCTGAAATCAATTACGATTCTGGATTTTATATTTCCTTGTGCGTCTTCTTTCTTAGGTACGATCCATATTGGTGAATTATAAGGAGATGACGAAGCCTGTAATATTTCCTTCTCGAGTAATTCTTTGGTTTGCTTCCTTACTTCTTCCTTATATGCTTGGGGGTATCTATATTGTTTTGTGAAAACAGGAACGTCGTTTTCTATTATTATTTTATGATATACCTTGTTCGTAGCTTCCAATTTTTCTCCTGAGAGGTAGAATCTAGCTGAATGTTCTTTTATTAGTTCCTCGATGCTGGCTCGTTCCTCTGAATTTAAATGTTCCAATCGTAGTAATTCAAGTAACTGGTGTATTCTGTTGGGTTTTTTTGTATTTATCTGATGTTTCCTCCCCTACAGGTACCTCTTCAAATGGTTCTAGCTCGACGGATGGTGCAGGAATTTGTATGTCTTTTGTAGATGTATTTATTGCAAATAGGTATGCTACGCCGTTGTTATTTGATACTAGTGCATTACCCATATGTAAATTAGGGTGAATTTTCATTTTCGGAATGTACCCTGTGCTAGATTGTGTATTAAGGATTCGTACATATATTTGGCTTCTCGATCTTGCTGGTATTGTGATTGTCTCTGGGTCGATGAATGGAATAGTCTCTCTTCCAATAGTTATTGCCGAATGCATGTAGTCGATCGTTGCTCCGTTGGTTTGGAAGAAATCCGTCCCCAATATTCCATCCTGTTTGATAGGAAGGTCCTCTACGACGTGGAGGATAATTTCTGTGTTTAGAGTCCTTATTTTGATATACTCTATGGTGCTGAGTAGACCGCTTGTAATGCCATTGAGGTCAAAGAGAACGTCCGTAAAAATTGGAATGTCGGATGAAACGGCGCTCCTCTTAATTACGTTTAGGTCGGATCCAGTATCGATCATTAGTGTTGCCTGTTCTTCGCTGAATCCTACATCAAAAAGAAGGATACTAGGAGGTTTCCTTACTTGTTCAGTTTTTAATCTAAGTATGGCTTGTTGACGTACCTGTAACGTTTTCACGCGTGGCGTAACGCGCTTTACAGGATTTCGGGATTGGTTCGAGTGGCGTGCGATAAAGAATTAAAATTCAAGAACCAGAATTAATCTTAATAGTGTTTATTCAATAAAACACTTCTAAATTATACAAACAAACAAAAATTAACGCTTTATAATATTAAAGAAATTAGGATAATTATGTTGCGACTCTCGGTCGGTACAAAAGGATATAGTTGATCGTCTTGGGTTGCGACTCTTGGTCGGTACAAAAGAACGCCCGTTTGATCGATCGATTTAGAGTAATATAACTTAAATAACTAATAGCGACGTCTTAGTCGATTGAAGGAATTAGCTTATGGATCTAGGAATTAGCTTATGGATCTAGGAATTAGCTTATGGATCTAGGAATTAGCTTATAGATAGTGACTCTTTTGGTCGATGTAGAAAGATTTAGGAATTATGTAATAGCTTAGGATTTTGGATTGAATATGTTTAAGTCGAGACTCGTTCTTAATTGTTTCTCCGTTTCGTCAAGGGCGGGTTTTGCCACTTGGAATAATCTTCCTCCCACGTTGCTCAGGAGTAATATTACTAACCTGAGAATAAGAATTAACAACTTTGCTTCTTCAAACTAAGGGGCCTACAAGGCGGCTTCCAAGGCTGGAACGTCTCATCAAACCTGGCGACAATGGCCTTGGTTGGAACGCTCAACAGAACCGAGGGGCCTACAAAGCGGCTTCCAAAGTTGGAGCATTAATTTACGTCGGGATCGGCTATTTGCCTTAAATGATCCTTTGGATTGTATCGATTTAATACCATTGAATGCTTGGAGTCGAATTGAATCTAATGAATCGAATGAATCTCTCTGGGCTATCGTGCCCGTATTTATACATATTCTGGATACTGGGAGCGCACCAATAGGAATGGAGCTCGACTATTACGCATTGACAATTCTGCTCTCGCATGGTCCGCTCTCCAGTCGGCCTACAGAGCGACTGACTAATGCGCAGGCGCGTGTTGAACGCTCGGTTCTCCCACTCATTGCTCTGCACACTTCTCTGCTCCCGATCCTTGCTCTCGCCGATCCGCCGATCGACTGAGGATCGCGCATGCGTTCAATTCTCCCCACTCATTAACATTCGATTCTCTCTCTCATTGCACTCTCGTCTCGCGGTACTATGAGCTAATATTAGTATTAATGCTAACGCGTTTATTAAAGTAAGAATAATAAGAATAAGTATTATAATAGTTACTAATTACGTTTATTAAGAAAGAAAAAAAAGAAAAGGGCATTTTGGGGGTTTGTTACATACCGTACGAGGTTGTGTTTCTTCCTTCTCCTTCCTATCGAAGTACATCTTTTTCCTGCATTGCTCTATAGTGTGGCCCTTGTACTCGCAGTATTCACAGAATATTTCTGGCTGCTGTGTTCTGTTTGTATAATTTCTGTTCCTACACTCTTGTATTGTGTGACCTGGTCTTCGGCAGTGGTCGCAATATGTGTTGGATTGAGGGGCTTTGTTTTCGTAACCCTGGCTTCTGCAATCCCGCGTCGTGTGTCCTGGTCTTCGGCAATGGTCGCAGTATGTGTTGGTTTGTGAGTTTTTGTTCATGTAACTTCGACTTCTACAATCCTGTGTCATGTGTCCCGGTCTTCGGCAGAAGTCACAGAATGTATTGTATTGGCCTCTGTTATGGTTCCTACATTCATGCGTTGCGTGTCCTGTCCTGTTACAATGTTGACACTTCTTTTGCCGTGAGATTTGTTGGCTACTACAGGTGGTGACATCATGGCCATATCCAAGACAGTTTGTACATTGGTTGGTCTGTGCTACTCTTGCTCGTGTTTGATTTTCGTTGAACTCTACCTCCGCTTTAATAGCGACGTTGATAGCACGATCAAGACTACTGAAGGTGTGTTCGTATATCCTGTTATGTATTTCGGTTTTTAATCCCGTTAGGAATGCTTTTACAGAGTTTTGTTCCGCAGTTATATTGAATTGGGCTTCGTGTGTAGGTACTTCTATCGCGTTACAATGTTTAATTTGTAGGAGTAAGTTAGATACACGACTGCCATAATCTACCGTTGTTTCGGTTGGTAATTGCGCGATTTTTGATAGCTCTCCGTATAATTGAATGGAGGTATGTAACGGTGCAAAACGTGAGCTTAATACGGAGAAAAGGTCGTTGATTGAATTATATTCCCCGCTTAAAACTACTCTTGAGGCTTGCCCGAAAAGCTTATTCTTTATGAGTTGAACTAGTCCGTATTTCGCGTTTGGGTTTACCATGCGCCGTGCATGTCGACTACTTTTAGCAAACTGATGTATCGGTATATTTCTGCCATTGAAAGAAGGGACTGTGTCCGCTGTATCGCGTAAGCTAATGTGTGGTAGTTGAGGATATGCACTCGTAGCTGTATTTATATTAATTTGAGGGTTTAAATTTTCTGGAGTGTTTGTATCTCCTGGAATTTCTATGGTTTCTGTAGGTTCCTGAGCTGTAGTATTGATTGCTAGGTTAGCCATTGCTTCATCAAGCTCCCCGTCAGCCATTGTGAATTTTAATCCTCCGTAGAATTTACTAAGAGAGAAAAAATTTCTGGAAAATTACTCACTTTTGGAGTATCTTTACTATGCGAAATATTCCTTCTAAACGAACGTTACTGGTTCTCGAGAGGAGAGCGGCGTCCCCTCGAGTATAGGATAGGTGGGGTTTCGTTATTACAGAGTAAAGGAGTAAAATCCAACTTAAACTTTAACAATGGCTTATTTATTCAACAATAATTATACTTTAAGATAACAAATTAATATTAATTACAGCTATGATTATAATGTTTTTTTTTTATATTTTATGTATTTATATATATATGTGTGTGTCGAATTATGTACAAGTTATGTATATGTGTTGCAGTGTACAGCCGCTACCGTCTCCGGAGCGAGCTAATACTCTTGGCAACATCTGCAGCAGAGTTGGGCAAAGCTAATATCTAGATAACATCTAGTTGAAAGGTCCTTACGGTTAGTCGTTAGTCAGAGGGTGACTAAAGTTGATGTAACTTATCCTTAGTCGAGGCGCCAGAGTTGAAGCTGGTTGGTCAAGAGCCTTTCGTCGTGGGTTGTGAGTAACGTGGTTTCAGCTGTCATTCAATTTTTAGTCGAGGAAACGACTAACCGGCGAAAGCCTTTACGGCCTGACCCGCGCTACCGGTCAGATTCTACAGAATCTGAATTTGTTTATTTTTCATCGTATCAATATGAAAGTGACGCCAATGGATTCTTGGTGTTCTCCCGATTAATTAGACAGAAAATAATTTAAATCGGATTATTTTTAACGAAACGGGCTTTGAATTGTGCAAACAAATTTCTCACGTAATATCCTTAAGTATGGTCCGAATTATATCATTTTTGGGCCCATTTTCATCTGGAAGACATGTGTTACATGGGCCCTTCTGGTCCATCCCGTGCTCACTGTCCTCGCGTCGCTTTCCTCCGAATCGGCGATTCAGCGGAATCGCCTCGCGCGTGTCGGGCAGGTCGACGAACCGCGGAGGTTCGTCGTAAGCGCAACGTGACCGTTGACGGCCCGGGCCCCGATATTTCCCAACAAGAGGCAGCGACCGCCAGTTGCCGACGGGGCGATTTCTCCCCCCGATCGATTTCGAGAAGGCGAGGCGCGGTCCTCAACCGCGGACTCGATAGGATTCATTCGATTTTGGGACTTCGAGCTAGGGAGTAGCGACGGCGAGCGTTGCCGTCTAGATCGCGTCTTCGCTTCAGTGTCCGGTATCGCGAATCGCGCTCGGTCGATCTGGTTAGGCGGAGCGTATCTCCATCCGACGCACAGGAAACGGCCTCGCCGGGAGAGCACTCACGCGCCGATACGAACCACCGCGATCGCGAAGAACCCCGACGGAGCGAGCGCAGCGAGACGACGGACGCCAGGCCCAGCGACCTCCCGGCGTCACCCGAGCTCGAAACGCGAGCGAACACGACCTACGACAGGTCCGGCGGCAAAGCGAACGCCCCGAGAACAGCGACGGAGACGGAGCGCCGTCTCCTGGTATGTACCTAACAACTAACCTTTATTAAGAATACAAGCGATCATTATTGTTCCTCTGAATTCCCTTGTACAAGCCTTATTTCAACCCCTTTCTTCCTTTCTACCCCCGGTAAGTATAGTCAAGGTGGGCCTTAGCCCTTTGACAGAGCAAGAACCCGGTAAGTCACTCCAGCCGCTCGGGGTGATTTACAGGCTGTCCCTTCAGGACGTAACAAACTGGTGTCAGAAGTGGGATTTGATTCTTCTAATCATTTCCTTTTAATAGATCGCGCCGTCGTGTATAATCGCGACCTGCCGCAATCTTCTCTGCTCGTAACTTGACTACGCTTCCTACCTCTCACCGTCTCTTGCTGAGCATTGCATACCAATGCCAGGTGGTGTTTTGAGGTCCCCGACTTCGGGATTATCCTCTACCGCACGATCCTCTACTGCAGCCCTTCCGGCTATACCTCCTCCCCCGCCGCCTCAGGGCGGTGAAGTATCCTTCAGCATGCGAACGAACGACACGGAATCGTCCAGAATGGACATATGGCAGTCTCGAGCCGACGAAGAAAAAACGGATCGGGAGCTAGACAGCGTCCCCCGGTTCGACCCTGACTTAGTAACTTTGGAGGACTTCGCTGCCGCGATACAGCGCGCCACGAAACGTATACCGTCAGGTCAGGAAGACAGGTTCCTAGACGGCCTCATATTCAAGTTAGATGAGCCAGTTAGATTCTATGTCGAAGGGAGAGATTGTAATAGCGTGGCCGAGCTGCTCTCCCTCTTAAGAACCCGCTACTCTCCATGTCGTAGTTATGAGGAGCTTCGGCCACGAGAACGTATAATAGACTCTACCCACTTTACTCGCTTACTAGACTTTATTCGCGTGGTCAGAACAGAGAATGAAAAGACCTCGAGGAACGTTGAGCGATTGGCTCTTTCCTCGTTAATCCCGGGATCACCTTAAAGGATTTCGTCTAAGATATCGCTACAAACTCCAGAGACGTTAGACGACGCGTTCGATTTAGCGTTGCACGCCCAAAGGCGGGAATTAGAGAATTTCGGTTTGCTTCGCGATAAGGTGTACGGGTACGCTTGCAGCGCGCCTCCCCCGGCCCCGCCCGACCACCAAAGAAAATGGACCAAATGGAGGCAGCCGAGAGAGGAGGCCCCATCTGTAGAGCCCCATTCCTCGTTTTCCGCCTATAGTTCCCCTCGCTATCGAGACGAAGATTTTAGCAAAGAGTATCCTCGCGAGCCGAATTATCGCGACCCAACACCGCCGCGCCGGCCAACGACCTTGCTGACGAGGCAAGGCGAACTATCGCTGGACGTCGGAAGTAGCCAGCTCGGTCCCCAGCAAAGACCTCAAGACGATAAACAACCGCGACCTCGCGAGCTTAGAGCGTATGAACCCCGGACCTTAGGTATCGAGCCTAGGACATCCGAACCTCGCGAACCGAGAAGATATGAAACCCGCGAAGCGCGAAGGTCAACAGATCGTGACACCTACCTCGAAAATGGCGACCATTTAAACTACTTGCGCGCCCGCTCGCCCAACCGGACCGAGGCGGGCGCGTCCTTTCCGCAGGTCTTTACAAGATAAAAGCCATCACCGAACAAAACAATGCCATATTAATTTCGGATGATGGCCAACAGATCCTAAAACATTTCGATAAACTAAAACATGCTTATATTAAAGAAGAACCACCTTGACGCCCATGCAGCGTATGTGCACAATGCACAATGTGGTTTAAGCTTACAGCGGACCGGCGGGAGAGCTCAAATAGCCGATCCCCATAATCCAGGTCCTACACTCCGTAAATCGGACTTTTCCCCTTCTTTTCTCCTTCATCTCACTTGTTTTTCGTAAACAATTACTTAAAACAATAGAATTCCTCCTCCCTAGAACCCCTCCCCCTCCCTTTATCTCACTTGTTTTTGTAATTGCAGTTAACATTTACATAGAACGATAGAATTCCCCCGCGAAAGACATTTCCGGAAATGCTCGTACTGCGGCCACCATGGACGGACATGGGCTGCTTTGTTTGCGTCCCTGTGGACGATCGTTAATAGTAACATCATCGACGGAGACTACCGGATATCGCAGTTGACCCACAACCCGGGCTTGTACTACGAAAGGATCCGACACCTCCGAGTCTTCCATACCCAATGGAGGCTGGTCACGGGCATAGGAGTCGCTGAGGTACTAGTCTCGAGACCACAGACTCAACCCCGGATTGACCGGATGAAAACAATATGTAAAACACATAGCTGGATGCCTTGCCCAGCCGACGCCCTAAACGCGGCCCTACAACGAAAACTCCGCGACGATAAACGTTACGACGAACTGCTACTCAGCATACTCGGAAAACCACCGCTACGCCGTACCAAGCGATCGGTACCATTGGGATTCATCGGATCGCTGAGTAAGGCCCTTTTCGGAACCTTGGACAGCGACGACGCCCAATACTGCAATAAGGAATTAGCGGCGGGTACACTACAATTAGACGAACGCGAAACGAAAGTAGAATTAGAATTAGCTTTTTCGACGTGGACGTATATGATGACCAGGCACGCGGACGAATATGTAACCGCGCTCATTGTAATTACGGACGCGCTCACGTTCGCGAAACTCGGTATTGTACATCCGGCCGTATTGTCCCCCAGTCAGCTTGCGCAAACTTGCGAACGAATTCGCGAAACCACGCCGTACGAATTCCCGCTGACCCCGGAAGAACTGAATTCCGAACAGCTACAAGGGGTGACCAAATTGAACGTAGCTTACATACAGGGTCGAATCATCTTGTCACTCGACATCCCTTTGCTAGACCAAATTCCCTTCAACCTTTACTACCTACAACCGTGCCCATCATTCCAGTCTATATCAACCAACGTGTCTACCCCTATATTCATGGCACCAAGAACACAATATTTAGCGATCAGTCAAACCAACTCCCAATACTTCATGCCCAACGAGAACTACATCTCAGGATGCAGGAAACACCCTCGGATGTACATGTGCGAACTCAGCGTGCCACTCCAGGACTTGGAGAAAGCACCAAGCTGCGAAACGGATGTGTTGTTAAAACCACAGAACATCAAGTGGTCCAGTTGCAACATCAAGGCCCTTCCCGGAAGCCGAACCTTCCTCAAGAAAATGGTCGCACGCAACACCTGGTTATATTCCACCAAAGACACCCAGGCCCTGCAGATCCAATGCAACAAGCATGCGGCCGGATATGAAATGCTCCAGGGTGCAGGAATATTATAACTGAAGAGAGATTGTCAGGCTAAAATCGGGACCGATCAGATCTGGGCAACCGGAGTCGACACCGAGGCATTGACAACCGTCTACAAGCCGTCTATCGACATAAACATCTCGGAGTTCCTGCCAACACTCACGGAACATCACGTGAAAATTTTGGCCGACCATCAAGGAAAAGAACCCCAGGGGACCCTTCACGAGGCCCATGCGAAAGCAAACGCAATCGCCCTGGAGGACATCGAAAGACAGGCAAGGGAGCTGGCCACCCATCATCAAACCGAAAACCTATCAACCTATGTTACCTATGGATTGCCCGGACTGGGAGGAATCTTTATCACCCTCCTTATTGTCTCGATTGGATACCGTTGTTTGAAGTCACGCTGCACCCAACATCGCCAGTCCCCAAGGAAAGAGGCAAAAGTGGAAATAGAAATGGCACCACACCGCCCCCCCCCCCCCCCCCGCAAATAATTTCAAAACCCCATCCTCTTGCCATTACATCCTTTCCTCCCGACCTACCCGTTATACCGTCCACGAGGACAAGTGATAGAACTCATGTAGACAAAGCGAGAGGTTCCACGGGTACCGAGCCATGCTTCGAAATATTGTAAAGGCTCGTATAGACTGGGCGATAATCGCCGGCAACTTTGTTGCCAGCGACTCCAGCGGGTCGCCTGGCGACTCGCTGGGATGCATCGGCTTGTCTCCAGCGATTTTTACCGAGCGGCTGGTATCCAGCGACTTGTGTCCGGCGACTCGGCAACTTGTGTCCCCCACCTTATGACCAAGACCAGTGATGCCAGATTCGGGGCGGGTTCCCTCGAGAATTTCCCCCACCTCGCGCACACTACGCCGGAGCTGCGTGTCCGTGAGTTGGACTCCGAAGCGCCGAGCTCACGGATACGCTGCTCCGCCGTAGTATGCGCGAGGTGGGGGAAATTCTCGAGTGAACCCGTCTCGAATCTGGCATCACTGACCAAGACCCTTCTTCGGCGTCCATTCCAAACCTTATTTTTAGTAGCCATGGATCCGTCAATAGCTATGGGTGTTGGCGCCGCGTTCATTGTAATAGCATCGACCAAAAGAAAAAGAAAAAGGCGTTGGTGGAAAAAGGCGTTTTTGAGAAATGGAGAACATTACGGTGATGATTTAATGTCACAGTTTCTATTAAGCGAGTTTTTACTCGAGAGATAAGGGATCCGTCTCGAATTTGCAGGGAAGACGGCGCAGGTGGGACCACGCGCAGTCAGCGGACTACCATTCTTTCTTCTTGTGTCTCTCTCTCTCCGCAAGGCGTATTGATGTTGGATAATACTTTTTAACTGCTATACCTAGCACATTTAGATAAAAACTGAAGGGGATGACTTGTATACCACACCTGGTTCTCAAAAATTAATCAAGCTGATCGGCCAGAGTGTTTCGACAGGGTCCCGGTTTATGACCGTATTGTCCCGTGAGTCAGCGGTTGACAACGCTACCTGCGCGTCCAAATTCAGTTATCTTTTACAGCTGGCAATTTAGTATTTTTGAAGCCAAATTTCTTCATTTCTTCACGACTAGGCAATAGCTTGTTCTCGAAGTGTTCGTTGGGAAACATTTGTCTACCAGATGTCGATAATGGGTGGTATACACGGTGATATCGGACGCGCAGGTACCGTTGTCAACCGCTACTCATGGGACAATACGGTCATAAACCGCACCTTGGCGGAACACACTGGCCGATCAGCCTGATTAATTTTTGGGAACCAGAAGTGGCACACAAGCCAATCCCTTCAGTTTTTACCTAAATGTGCCAGATATAGGCCTGCGCCGTCTTCCCAGCAAATTCGAGACGGATCCCTTATCTCTCGAGTAAAAACACGCGCTTCAATTGCAAAACAAGTGCACGCGTTGACCTGTTCCGTGCGAAAGAAGGTGGACCTCGGAGAGGAGATATGTATTGCTGTGAAGAGAGCCTCGTCAAGGGAGTGTCCGCATATATATAGGGTAGACCGGGGCGAATCGGATCACTTTGTGTTTGACGGTAAAATAGTAATAGTCAAACATTAAAAAACTAATTTTTTATTACATATTCGTGATCAGTACACCTTTGGCTTCAACATTAATATATAAAAATTCAAACTAAACATAAAAATCTTTCATTTATAAACAAAAAACGAAAAAGTGAGAAATATCCGATTCGCCCCGAATCTTGGGGCGAATCGGATAACCCATTCATTTCTGAAAAAACTGAAATTTTCATAACAAAATCTTTTGAATCAACTTAAGCAAATATAATTTAATGACAGTGGAGTCAAGTGACACTACTTAGCACACAGATCGGAACGATATTGCTGTTTTTCGCCACCTCTATCAGTACAATTCTCGTGGCACCACTCTTCTCAGACAATCTTCTGAAAGTGGACGAATTAATTTTTCACCACAGTAAATACAATGCCATCTTCTTAAGAATTTATTTATTTTTTCGTCATTTCTTTAGATTTAATTTTTATCACAGCTTTCCTTTTTTTTTTGACACCATGATCCCTGATTGCTCTTTTTTTCGTACGTACGAAACATCTGTATATAAACAATTCTCATATTTATAATCATAAAAATACACAAATGAAAGAAAAGAGCGATCCGATTCGCCCCAAATAACGTGATCCGATTAGCCCCATATATAAGTATTTCAAACGGTGTAGATTACATTAACATATTATGATATAATAGTGTAAAATACATCAAACACTAAACTTGGACACCGTGCAAACTAATAACAATAAACACATTTGAATTTTCAAGCTTACTTTTTATTTTAATTACGAAATTGCAGATTACCTAGGTTAGATTCGGACAAAAATTGTAACGTTTGCACGCGTTCATCTCACTGAAAACGTATGCCAGCTCTAAACAATGACTTAAAACAATTGATGGGCTATTACAGTAGGTGCGGGGAAGAGGGGCGAGGTACTACGAACGATCGGAATGCTCATTTCTATCGCGATATAAGAAATATGGACCAAATTCTTATTTTGATCCGATTCGCCCCGGTCTACCCTATATAATAAATTCGTTTAATATATATATATAAAATAAATTAATGTTTTAATAAATATGTATATGTGTGGTTTAAATTATTTTCTGTCTAATTAATCGGGAGAACACCAAGAATCCATTGGCGTCACTTTCATATTGATACGATGAAAAATAAACAAATTTAGATTCTGTAGAATCTGACCGGTAGGCGACTGCGCGCGGGTCAGGCCGCAAAGGCTTTCGCCGGTTAGTCGTTTCCTCGACTAAGAATAGAATGACAGTTGATCAACGATAGTCACAACCCACGACTAACGGCTCTTGACTAACCAGCTTCAACTCTGCCGTCTCGACTAAAGTTAACTCAGGTAAGTTTTAGTCGACTAAGGAAAAAGTTGAAGTTGCTTTAGTCGAAACGTTATTTCAATCACTTTTTAGTCGAATGATGCCCAACTCTGATCTGCAGTAAGAACAGCCGCTACCGTTTCCAGAGCGAGCTAAATCTTACTGGCCAGACCTTAGCTACCTCTACGCTTGTGCACTCGCAAGCAGAGTCTTGACTGAACTACTGTGCTACGTACACCTCCTTTTATACCCTAATTTTGGCGGGTTAGCGCACGCGCAATGGTTTTCTCGCTTATTAACTTATATTTTAACTTATATTCTTAACGATGCTTATAATCAATTGTTTTTAGTGTGTTTTGTAATGTTCGTCTTTTTACCTTCGCTTAAATTATAATTTTGTATGTAAGAGTATGTACAATGAGTCTACGCATGTCATAATATATCGCTGTTTTATCGACTGTCCGTAACGCCGGGTTCGAGTCCGCGCGGGACGTTACACGGGTCTGTGCGGATAGTATAAATCGACCTTAACACGTTCTATTTGCTTACGCTACGCGCTTCTCTTGCTCGCGTTTTGCCTTCGCGAAAATTACCCATCTGCTGGGTAACTTACTTTCGCGCCTGTTAACTTGCTTTCGCACTTTCTTATTTCTTAAAGCTTTTGCTGAAATTAATTGTGGCTTAAACATTTAAATATTTTGGTGTAAATAGTTGTTTATTTTACTTGTGACCTTTGTACACGAACTTAAATATAACTGTCCTCGTGCTCCTTAATAGTCTCTAGTTTCTTAGTGCTCCTCAATACGCTTATCGCTTCCTCGCGCAGCACAGTGGGGCATTTCGGGTCGGAACGCGCCACAAAACATTTTCTGACTGAAATCATATATTTATCGCTTATTTTTTCATTTCATTCAGTTAGGACGTATATTTGTGGTCTTGTTGATACAGTATAATTAATGAAACTTGTTTATTTAACTGTATTTACAAATAAATTTTCGGGAACAATTATGGTGTATAATATATAAAATTTAATAGTTATAAAATCTTTATTTATGTTACTTCAAAACTATTTAACAAACATATTTTAATTAATTTTAACAAATATTACAAGCCGCCTTCGTTGCAATTGATCCTTACGATTTACGATACGCACCAGCTTCACTCTGAGGACTCCTCCACTGGCTATATACAAATTGCCGACAATATCGTGTACACTGTACATAGGAAAAGGCTCCGCATCTTTCGCATGTAAAAATACTTCATTTACTTTGAATTTCAAAGGCAGGAAAGGTGTTTTTCTAAAAAAAAAATGCGATCTGGACACTTCTCGTCTTTCTAACTACCCCAGTAGCAGCTAGTAGCAGCCAATTTTTGCTGGACGATAAAGGTAAGGCTTCGCCCTTTCCAATGCGACCAGTAAGAACACTGAACTGCACTGAACTCCCGTTCAAAATAAACAATGAAAATTGAGAAATTCAGATAGGTATAATTCCAAAAATATCAGAGATATCAAAATGAAATTTGGCACACTTCAAATATATACCTCAGCACTTAATCCCACCAAAAAGTAGTTGAATTAAGCAAACAAAAATACTATAAATAACAATACATAGTTCTGAAGAGTTTCGAGGTTGTCCTCTTCAAAACCGTGTAGTCGCGTTAAAAATTAATGAATGTAAAAAACAATCATGCTACATTATGACCCAAATGTGCATTCATCTACCTGGAAAAAAATTTGCAGTATGGCGACATTTTTGTAAAAGGACTTACAAGGGAACACCGCGAACCCGGACTCACCGATTGAAACGCAACTTTGTGGGTTTTTAGAGTGACTCAAAACAAGAACAACGGTTTGTTTCATTTGTGCCCTATCGCCCTTTAAGGGGGTGAAAACTAACCTCAAAGTCAAATTGCCACTTCCACTTTTTCACGTATAACTTTCATATGGTCGACAATTACATTTGCAGGGAGGTGTTTGAGGCAAATTGGCGGGATGCCATCTAAGCCACTCGATATCTTGTTAGGTAAATTCTTTAACTTTAGGACCACCGAGGGGGGCTGCAAAAGGGAAACGGTTCTTCAGTCTCCACCGTGGGACATATCGCAGTGCATCTCGCGTTAAATTGCACAATGCATCCACCACGGGCTCTTATATCAGTAGCTTCCCTCCTAAGGGCGTCGACATCGGTGTCAACCACTTCCTTCAGTCGAGAACCAGTATTGAGGTAACGGGGGGAGTTGATGGACTCATAGAACGCCCCCAAGATATTAAGTTTATTTCCCGCAGCCGGGAAAACCAAATAGTCACCAGCATCCCCAGCATTAGTCCTGGTACAGCCACTCCTGGTCAGTAAGGGTTCATTATCCTGGTGGATATGAAGTTCCTTGATCCCAAGACGCTGTTTAGGACGGAATATGGCGTTTATCTTGGGGAAGAATGATTCTGAGTCCCTGTAATCAATGTTTTTGATGACATTGTTCCAGTATCTCTCAGTCGCACATTTGAATTCGGCCCTCAATGCCTTGACTACTGCCTTGTGGGCTGTTTTGACGTTTTTAGTATATCCATTACGGGATTGCGGGTCTGTTAGATGTAGATTGTGTAATATAGAGACAATAGTTCTTTTATCTTCTTGGAGTTTGCGGATTCTGTGGTTAAGGTATCTAAGGGTATTACTATAAGGTTTAAAGACCGGTACCGCCCTGGATATTGAGTGTGATATTGTATCATTAATGTTGAGTAATCCCCGATCTATTTCCTCCACAGTCAAATTACGATCGTGAGGGATACCACTGCGGTAGTTCCTTTCAGTACTGTTTGTGAAAGAATTCCATCTGGCTGCCCGAAAATCATATCGGTGTGGACCAGAGTTAGCCCGGGATAACAGTATACCCTCGTTCGGCAGCTCAAACATTAGGGTTAGCGCTAAATGGTCACTATCGTAAGGGAGTGTTTGTATTTTACCGTCAACATTGTTTAACAATTTTAGTCTCGAGTCCGCGATACATATGTCAAGGTATGTTTATGCTGGCTTAAACGAAGGGACCGCCGTCGTATATAACTTTAACTTGTAGTCGCAATCGGAGGTCGATTCCCATTGTCCAAGGTAACGGCCTCTGGGGTTATTGTCTCTGTCACCCCATACCCTCCTTCTGGCGTTAAGATCCCCGGCTAATATATAAAAGACATTACAACTAAATAGTTTAAGTCTAGTGAACAGGCTGTCAAATTCCTCGATGAATATGCTTCTGCTGTCATTTTTGGCATAAGCACTAATAAGAATTAGTGAGCTATTACACCCAGTTGAGATTTTTATTATGGAGTACTCCAAGATTTCTTCGAATTGGATCCCTTTCTTAATAAGGATCGCAGTTCCCCCGCCTTGAAGGGCATTGGGTCTGTCATTGCGTATTAGATGATAATCTTTGATAACTAACTTATGGATAGGGTTAAGTTTAGTTTCGGAAACGAATATGACATCGTGTTCATAGTCGGAGAGTAATTGGAGTAGTTCCAACCGGCGATAATTAGCGATCAACGAGTTGACGTTGATCGCTGCTATTCTAATTTGTTTATATACTATACTATTGTCCGGCATTGTCTTTGGAAAAAATAGCATTCAATAAAAATTCAATATTTGTGGTGTTCGCCGCTATTTGTGCAGCAAGTGATTGAAACTGGCTTGTAACCGTTGCAGTAATATCTTCCATCAACTTGTTAACCCAAAGGGGAGGGGTAGAGGTGACGGTGTCCGCTTGTTCCTGGTGCTTATGGTAGTCATCGACCAACGATGAGATGGTGGAAACCCTCCTGGGGTGTAGTGCTGGTGTATTAGGTTTCTCCAGGAGCCGTAGTGGTTTGCCCTTATTTACCACCTGGGCGTATGACATAGCATTCTTGGTTGCAGTGGATGTATAACTAATCTTTTGCATTTTCGAATGTTTTTTTTAGCGTTTTCTGTTCTCTTTTCTTTGCGATTGCGAATTTTAGGAATGGGCAGCCTTTATAAGACGCAGGGTGTCCAGACTGATTGCAGTTGGCACATTTAAGAGCCAGCCTGTTGTCCTGATTGCTGATGGTGCAGGTTCCAGGGGGGTGTGATTGCGCGCACTTGACACACCTGTATGGCAAGTGACAGTTTTTGCTAGCGTGCCCTAGCCGCTGACACTTTTTACATTGGAATAGTTCTGCTTTTTTTAGGTGTTCCCATTTAACTCTTTGGTATGCTAATGTTTTGATTTTGAATAGGTCCGTCGTCTTGCTTTTACTCGTGAGCCGGAGTAGGTAGTGGTATCTCTCGGGCTGTGACTTGTTGAAGGTAAACTTAGTCAGGCTGATTATTTCTACTTCTGGGAGCTGCAGTTCAGTAATTTCGAGTTTGATATTTTCTGGTTCGAAGGCTCCTCTGATGCCCTTGAGCACCACTGATTTTGGTTTAATGTGCTTAGGTGTATAAGTATAAAATTGGATATTGTTTTGCAATAAGTTATCGCAGATCATTTTGTGCTGCTCTATGCTATTGACATATAGAGAGTGAGTTCCAGATTCTGATTGTCTGATTAGGACATCTTTTGTGGTAATGTTTAACGATTCAACCATTATGATTAAGTCTTTTATCGAAGTTTCAAACGTATTAATGGGAGGGGGTTTAATCACCTTACTAATCACATTCGAAGTCGTCCTCGTAATGTCTTGTTCCTCTAAATCGTGGTCCATATCATTCTCCAAGTCCAGAGATTGCAAGCGGTTCCTTTCCTGGCTCTCAGTCTGTTGGAGGTTATGTTCCGTGGAGGGTTTGCTCGTTTTCTTCGGGATCGTCCAGCCCTCTACCGAGGGCATGGAGAGGCGCGAGGGGCCTGCGCTCGGTGGGGACATCTCAGGGGGCGCTTTAGTGCCGCTTTTCCGTGCTTTTTCGAGGTTAGGGGTTACCACACTTTTTCGGGGGGCCCCAAATTCTTTCAGGAAGTCCTTGTGCCATCGATATAAAGGGATTGGTTGCGTTTTCTGCGTTTTTTTTATTTTTTCTTAACGACATTATGTTAGTCGAGCTGTTTTCCTTATTCTCGTCCAGAGACGAGGAGCCTCGTTTCGCGTTCTGCGACGGCATTCTGCAGGCTGGCCCTAGATTAGCGTGCGGTAGGCCCGCGACGAATCTGGGCCAGGAATAATTACGTAGTATAAATTCACGCACGTACTAATACTGTCACTCTTAGATTCTCTCAAGTATGGACACTATAATGACTGGATATTGGAATAAAACTTCACAAATGTAAGGAGCAGAGACGCAACGATCTGTCGCCTTCGGCCGCCATCCCAGTCTGATCCTGAGTATGGCCTGCCTACGTACCATACGGGGTTGTGCTTCTTCTTTTTCCCTCTTGTCAAAGTACATCTTCTTTCTGCATTGGTCTATCGTATGACCTCTGAATTTACAATATTCGCAGAATACTGGTTTCTGCATTCTATCTGCATAACTTTTACTTCTACATTCTTGCATCGTGTGACCTGGTCTTCTACAGTATTCACAATACATATTGGATTGAGGAGCTCTGTTCGTGTAACTTTGGCTTCTACAATCTTGTGTTGTGTGACCTAGCCTTCGGCAGTTATCACAGTACACGGTAGATTGAGGGGCTCTATTCGTGTAACTTCGGCTTCTACAATCTTGCGTCATGTGACCTGGCCTTCGGCAGAAGTCATAGAATGTATCGTTCCGTGCTCCGTTTCGGCTTCTACATTCTTGCGTCGTATGTCCCGTCCTATTACAATGTTGACAGGTTTTTTGTTGCCAGTTGGTTCGTGAAATTCGGCTGCTACAAGCGGTGGCAATATGGCCGTATCCAAGGCAATTCGCACACTGATTAGTTGGTGGTATTCCTGCTGCTTCTCTTGTTCGTAGTTGATTTTCGTTATGTTCCGCCTCTGCTTTAATGGCGACATTGATAGCGCGGTCAAGATTGTTGAAGGTGTGGTCGTATATTCTATTATATATTTCTGATTTTAATCCCGTTAGAAAGGCTTTAATGGCGTTTTGTTCCGCGTTTGTATTAAATTGAATTACATGCGTCGGTACCTCTATACATTGCAATATTTAATCTGAAGTAAGAGATTGGATACGCGACTGCTGTAATCTACCGTCGTTTCGTTATGTAGTTGTGCTATTTTTGATAATTCACCATATAACTGTATTGAAGTGCGAATCGTGATTCTAATACCGAAATGAGATCATCAATTGAATTATAATCTCCACTCAAAACTACCCTAGAAGCTTGTCCGAAAAGCTTATTTTTTATGAGTTGAACTAATCCATACTCTGCGTTCGGATTAACCATGCGTCGTGCATGTCGACAGCTTTTTATAAACTGGTGTATTGGTATATTTCTACCATCGAAAGAAGGGACTGTGTCCGCAGTATCGCGTAGGCTAATGTATGGTAAATGAGGATATGTATTCGTAGATATATTCATATTAATTTGTGGATTCGAAGGTCCTGGAGTATTTGCATCTACTGTAATAATTTTTGGAGTTTCTGTAGTCTCCTGGGTTTCTGTATTGAGCGCTAGGTTAGCCATTGCGTCTCCAAGTGTATCAGGCATTCTGAGTCCCAGGGTGCGTCGCTTTCCGCTTGATCGTAGCAATTTTGCTTAATAGAGAGTGGGGGTAGACCCCCCACCATTATACCCCCACCCGACCGTCGAACCAATCAACGCCAAGTTGAAAATTTGCCGACGCCAGCGCCATCTAGTGAGCCCGCGGCTAACCAGCGCCGCTGGGGAATCGGTTGTCGACGAGTGAGACCTCGGCCAATCAGCGTCGACAACAGATTCTCCAGCGATGGTTTGATTGGATCGACGGTCGGGTGGGGATATAATGGTGGGGGATCTACCCCCACTCTCTATTAAGCAAAATTGCTACAAATCAAGCGGAAAGCGACGCACCCTGGTGAGTCCTTAAAGCCTCCGTAGGATTTAGAGAAAAGGAAGAAAAAATTTCTGGGAAAATACTCACTTATGGAGTGATTTCACTAACGAAATAGTTCTTCAAAATGAATTTATCCTCTAAATGAAACGAGAAATCCCACCGCTGTCACCAAAAAATATCCGACCTGTAACGTTCAACTGTCCGGGAACAACTGAGCGTCGAGGTTCTTGAGGGGTGAGCGGCGTCCCCTCAAGTATAGGATAGGTGGGGGTTCTACTCTACGGATTAAAGATTAAAATCTATGGCTTAAAAGTTAACAATGCCTTATTTATTTAGTAATACTTAGTTAAAATAACAACAATTTAATACTACTTTTATATATATATATATATATATATATATATATGTCTTTTTATGGTTTTTGTGTTTTTTTGTATTAACGCTAATTTAATATATGTGGCTATGTATATGTGCTTCTGCAGTAAGATTGGTCTGCTGCCGTTTCCGGAGCGGGTCCCAATTCTTTTGGGAGAGTTTTATTCTAGGCTTCTGCAGTAAGATCGGTCTGCTGCCGTTTCCGGAGCGGGTCCCAATTCTTTTGGCAGAGTTTTATTCTAGGGTTCTGTAGACCTTGCCTTCGCTAAGCGGTTAAGCTGCTACTTACTAATAGGAGCAACGCTTGAAACCTCCGTGAAGACAAAGTTCTCAACCTTCAAATGATAGGTCCAAAGAGGAGCACCAGTACCTTTTTAACACTGAGAACCAGTCGCTGCCGTTTCCGGAGCGTGCTGAAATTCTGTTGAATAGTACTTAAGCTGCCTCCAGGCACTAGCATTCGTTGGTCGCAAGAACGTATTCGAATGAGCGCGCCCTGTGCTGCGCGCGTCTCCTTTTATACTCGAGAATTGGTGAGCTGGCGCATGCGCAGTGAGTCGCTATTTGTTATTTCGTGTTTGTTTGCTTATTACATATTATTTTGTTCCATGCTTTTGTCAGTATCTATAATTAATTATTCTTAATACTTCTATAATATTTGTTTCTCCAATATTCGCTTAAATTATAAATTATGTACAAAAGTCTTTACAATGCGTTTGCGCGGTAATAGAAGATGGTTATATGGTAATGCGGATCGGTTCTGTTTTACCGACAGTCGGTTTTTACCGGTTTGAGTCCCCGTGGGACGTTACACGGTTATAAACCGAGGGTAGTAGGATCCTTGGCCGGTTAAAGAGTTGGAACTCACCGTAGGTTAAACAAGATTTATTCTATCCCGATCTGGGTTACATGGACACTGTGACAATCCGCGTGAGTCTCGTATAGAGTCTATAACAAGTCTGCCCTCGCACTGCTCGTACATGGTTCTTATACTTTAATCGGAGCGAAGCGGGGGCCATCGGGGTCTCCGTCTTTGGCCCGCTTTTGGGTGTTTCACCATAAGCTGACGGCTCTCGGTATGCTTCCGAAAACCCTTACGCAGTTGTGCCGGATTTCGACTGTTCGATTGGGGCAATCGGAATGTGTCGCGTTGTCGTTACGCTGGGTGTCGGTTGGGTTACAACAAGCGCGATTAGAAGTACGGACTAGGGACATACGTTCCAGGACCTGGAAGACGTGTTAACCTCAATGTACAAACCAGCGCGTACGTCCGCGATCGTATTAATGGAACTTTTGAAATGTACCCAAGGAACGCAGGAAGATGCACATTCCTACGGAAGCCGATTGGCCAAATTACTTAACGAACTAATTGAAGTAGGGCTAGACGAAAAAGATACGCCAGTAGAAAAAACAGCGGCCATTAAAATATTTAAGAGGCAAGCGCACACACTTTTCCAAGAAGGGCTTCGCGACGACCTGAAAATTCTGGTCAAATCACGACGGTCAGCCGATTTACAAGAGGCGATATCAATAGCGATAGAAGAAGAGCGCTCGACAAAGAAACGATTCGCAACGTCAGCGATAAACCGCGGCGCGAATTCCGCGAGCCTGTTATAATTGTAAGAGATCGGGACATCTCACTACAGACTGTTGGAAAAATAATCAGAGTAACGGAGATGGTCCGCTCAAGATCTATCCAGAAACCGGAAATAGAAAAAGAATAAACGAAGTCGCACGATATCCGTCGCAAGGGACAACTGAGACGCACGGCGGGCAACGCCAGTCATACCATAATGATAGGGCACGCGAGCAAGGACGGAGACCGTATAATGCTAACCCAGCATATCCGCAATCGAGAGGCTCGAACCTCTCTTTCCCCTCTAACGAGCAACGCGATAACCGTGAAGAAAATCGGAAACCTAAGCGAATAACGAAAATACGGACACGAACGGACGAACCACCCGATTACGTCTCAGACGAAATTCAGGTGGATATTAAGGAAACCAAGGTTAATGCCGTCAGGATGTTGGTAGATTCAGGAGCCGAAGTATCGGTAATAACCAAACCATGCGTCCGCGACGACGTAGAGATAAAGGAAAGCGAATTGCAATTAGTAGCCCTGTCCGGAGACCCAATAAACACGTTAGGAAGGGTAGAAGCCACCTTTCCACTTGGGGACCAAGAAATTAAACACCCGTTATACATAGTCGAAGAAAAAACGCTAAGGGACTCCCAAGGGATAATGGGGGTAGATTTCCTCAAACACCACAAGGCAGGAATCGACTACAAAACTCGAACCCTCTCGATCGGAGGTTAGCCTTGGAAAACTCTCCAGGCCCAAAATAAAATTACGGTTCCCCCGCGCGCACAAACCATAGTGGAAATCGACGTAGACGGAGAAAAGGAAGGAATAGTAGAGAAACGAGAATTAGAAGAAGGAATATTCCTGGACGAGTGCTTAATAAAAACAGCCTACGGAAAAGGAATAGCTTGCATAATAAACCTAACAAACGATCCGCGCACGTTGACACGGCCGCACATAGAATTAACCGAGGTGCCAGACAACGTGACGACGAAGGTGCATTCCGCTGTCGCAGCATTCCGCGCCACAGTGGGCAAGGAATCGCTGACGACTCGCGTGAACAGAGTTTTAGAAATGATGAAATTAAGCCACTTAAACGGCGAAGAAAAAATTAGTATGGAAGAAATCAGTCGAGAATTTTGCGATATTTTCCATTTAGCCGGAGACCGCATGACGACCACTAATGCGACCACGCATCGAATATCTATCAAGGAGGGACATATGCCCTGCAATGTCAAACCATACAGGTTGCCACAAACACATAAGCGTGAGGTGCAAACGCAAGTAAACCAAATGCTAGAGGACGAAGTCATCCAATTCAGCGTTAGCCCGTACAACGCGCCACTGTTGGTTGTACCGAAAAAACCAGATGCGGAAGGAAACGTGAAAAAGCGCGTAGTTTTAGATTTCAGAAAACTAAACGAAGTCACAATAGGTGATTCGTACCCACTGCCAAATATCACCGAGATACTTGACCAGTTAGGGAAAGCGCAATATTTCACCTGTTACATGGGCCTTCTGGTCCATCCCGTGCTCGCTGTCCTCACGTACACTTTCCTCCGAATCGCCTCGCGCGTGTCAGGCAGGTCGACGAACCGCGGAGGTTCGTCGTAAGCGCAACGTGACCGTTGACGGCCCGGGCCCCGATATTGCCAAATAAGAGGCAGCGACCGCCAGTTGCCGACGGGGCGATTTCTCCCCCCGATCGATTCCGAGAAGGCGAGGCGCGGCCCTCAACCGCGGACTCGATAGGATTCATTCGTTTTTGGGACCTCGACTTAGGAAGTATCGACGGCGAGTCGCGCCGTCCAGATCGCATCTTCGCTTCAGTGTCTGGTATCGCGAATCGCGCTCGGTCAATCTGGTTAGACGGAGCGTATCTCCATCCGATACACAGGAAACGGCCTCGCCGGGAGAGCACTCACGCGCCGATAGAGACCACCGCGATCGCGAAGAACACCGACGGAGCGAGCGCAGGGAGACGACGGACGCCAGGTTCAGCGACATCCCTGCGTCCCCGAGCCCGAAACGCGAGCGAACACGACCTACGACAGGTCCGGCGGCAAAGCGAACGCCCCGAGAACAGCGACGGAGACGGGGCGCCGTCTCCTGGTATGTACCTAACCACTTACCTTTATTAAGAATATATCCGATTATTATTGTTCCTCTCAATTCCCCTGTATAAGCCTTAATTCAACCCCTTTCTTCCTTTCTACCCCCCGGTAAGTATAGTCAAGGTGGGCCTTAGCCCTTTGACAGAGCAAGAACCTGGTAAGTCACTCCAACCGCTCGGGGTGATTTACAGGCAGTCCCTTCAGGACGTAACACACCACGCTAGATCTCGCCAGTGGCGTATCTAGGGTGGGGCAAGTAGGGCTCGTGCCCTGGGCGCCAATGCGAGGGGGCGCAAAAAAACCGAAAGAAATAGTGTTTCTTGAATAAAGTTATTTGGAGGGTTAATGTTAGTAATTTACGCTTGTTATTCGTGTGCTTGGCATGCCTCTTTATAAAAGCTTTGAAAAAAACTTGCTGGACTTTTCGGCTTCATTTGCATTCAACTTTCGTCTCTTCCCTCCTTCAGTTCTACTTTCTTTAAAAGGATTATCTAAATTCTAACCAATATTATTCATCGATGCATCCATTTCAATTACTGTCATATACATACGAGTAATGGCCAGTCCAGACTGACAGACATTGTCTGTAGACAGCCTACATACATTGTCCACCGACACTCAGACGATGTCGCCAGAGAATGTATGTAGACTGCAAACGTATGTATGTAAAGGAGGGATTCTCTACGGACACATGCCTACAGACAATTGTTTGTCAGTCTGGACTGGCCTTAAAAATATACATTACAACAACGTATCGCTGAAAAACAAATGCTGGCGCGAAATTTCGCGACGTCGTCGCCCGAAATCGCGAGATTTCACGCGATGCTCGTTTCGCCCAAAAACGCGTCCACCGTAACCACAGCAACTAAATAAAACACAGTCGAGCGTCGCGTTTGCCTTTGACCAGCCCAACACGTGGCTTCGACCAATTTCATGAAGTGGTGCGAACGGGTGATTTGAAGGATACGCGCGGAAGGAAAACGGTCGAGGACGCAGGAAAGAAGAAAGTAAGCGTAGTATAACAATGGAAGCAATGAAGTCTAAGAAGGAAAGTGGAGCTGAAGGGCGAAAGAGACGAAAGATGGAGGCAAATGAAGCCGAAAAGTCTAGTAAATTTTTTCGAAGCTTTTTTAAAGAGGCCGGAGCAAGTACGTCAAGTAGTTCGACATGTCGGATGTCCGATGCGTCTCAACCTGCTACGTTGGTTTACGATGGTGGATCAAGTTTCAGTGTATCACAGGAGGAGGTCAATTTAGTCAAGTGTAATGGGGTAAAGGACTCGGCAGAAGAACCAGGCAGCGGTGGATGTGGTGACGTCGACCGCATTGACAAGTCTGAATCTAGTGAAATGGAGCCTACAACTGTGATTCCAGAAGTGATTGAACAGCATGACATTGGACTTCTTATATTCGACACGAACACAGGAAATGCACTATTGTCTGACTCGTTGAGGACAGAAATAATACGGCTGGGTGCAAAGTATTGCCAGAATAGCGAGGGACCTTTTGCTCCGACAAATAATCGTTGTATGAACAAAAATTGGTTCAAGAGGAAATTAGCTGATGGCCGTGGTGAGGAAGTCATTCGCTCATGGCTAATCTATTCTCCGATTAAAAAGTCGGCATTTTGTTTTTGTTGCCTTCTCTTTTCCACATCAAGCCATCAGTCTGCATTGGAACAGGAAGCAGGTTTCAACAATTGGAAAGCACCCGAAAGGATGGTCGTTCATGAAAACGCCAAGATACACCGCGATTCCTTCACAAAATGGAAAGAAGTGGAAAGAAATCTAGTTGAAAATAGAGGAGTAATTGATGTAGAACTTCAGGGACAGATTGCAAGAGAAAAGGAAAAGTGGCGTGAAATCTTGAGGAGAGTCCTTCATTGCATAAAATTCCTTTCCACACAAAACCTACCTCTGCGGGGGCACAGGGAGTCACTTCAGACGACCGATGACTCTAACGTGGGTAATTTCCTAGCCTTACTGAAACTGCTTTCCGTTTTTGATCCTGTCATGAAAGAGCACCTAGTTCAAGCAGAAAAACATCCTGGATCAACATCTTATCTTTCACCAAGTGTGCAGAACGAATTCATCCACCTAATGGCCCTCAGTGTTCGGCTGAGGTTACTAAACAGCATACGTAACGCCAAGTATTATGGCTTAATGTTTGACTCGACTCCTGATCAGGCACACCGAGAGCAGATGTCTGAAGTTGTGAGATACGTAGAAGTTAATTTTGAGACAAAAACAGTCCGTGTTAGAGAGTCTTTCCTTGGCTTTATTGAAATAAAGCAGAAGGATGCGAAGAGCTTGATTGACGTAATTCTGAAGCAACTAGAAGCGGACGAAATGGACATAGCAGATTGTCGGTCCCAGTGCTATGACAACGCTGCTGTGATGGCAGGACACAAAAGCGGCGTTAGTCAACGAATTAAGGAGAAAAATAACCTGGCGATGTTTGTAAATTGCGACAATCACTCACTCAACTTAGTGGGTGTGCATGCAGCAAAACAGGATCCATTGATGGTGACGTTTTTCGGAACAATCGAAGCCCTCTATGTCTTCTTCGCTCGTTCAACACAGCGCTGGGAAAAACTGAAAAACGCCGTTCCTGTGGTTTTAAAGTCGGTGTCAAAAACTAGGTGGAGTGCAAGGGTGGAAGCTGTGAAGCCCGTCAGCAAGTATATTGAAAAGATACTTCCGGTTCTTCAAGCGATGATAGGCGATAAGGACGAGAACAGTGAAACAAGAAGTGAAGCGGAACAGCTATCCAACTGCTTGTTAAATTACAGATTCCTAACTTTATTAGGATTTGGAACGGAGCTCTCATTTCAATTGACCGAGTTCAAAAGAGGCTGCAAGACCCTACGATGAATTTCCACGATGCCGCCCTGGATTTGAAAGGTCTCAGAGATCATTTTTACGCCGAAAGAGAAGCTTTAGTCAATGAGTCACTGGATACAGGATTCGCCCTGTGTCAAAAATTTAATATTGAGGTTGAGAGACGTCGAAGACGAAAGAAAATGATGCCCAGCGAGAGCTCGAGAGACGCAGGATTAACCGCTAGACAAGAAATGGAGAAAGTCATGAAGGAATCAATCGACCGTCTTCACACGGAAATGGACGAAAGATTTGCTCTATTGCAAGATGCCGATTCAAAGTTCGGGTTCCTTCTAGACGTCAACGCACTGTGTTACGGTGTTGAAAATATCAACTTGAAAAATATGTGCACAAGTTTGGGCAAATGCTACAGCTGTGATATTAATGGGCAGCAGCTTTATGAAGAAATTTTGGATTGTAGAATGTTGCTTTCGACGCGCACTGTGAAAATTTCAAGGCCTGAAGGGCTTCTCAATTTCATCGTACAGTATGGAGATGAGGGCGTTTTCCCCAATCTGCGCATTACAACACAAATAATGTTAACCGTTTCAATTTCCATTGCTAGCTATGAGAGATCATTTGGTAAGTTAAATTTGATTCTTTCCTACTTAAGAGCATCTATGGGCCAAGACAGACTGTGTGATCTTGCCCTATTAAGTGTGGAGAGAGAAGAAGCGGAAAAGACCAACTTTGAGGACATCATAGACAAGTTTGCAGCAGTGAAAGCTAGAAAGATAGTATTGTAGTTTGTACATGATCGAGAAAATAAAATGTTTTGTGTGATGAACACTTTTAACAAAGAAGTAGATAAGAAAAGATGGAATTGGAATAATATGCATGGGGAGGGGGGGGGGGGGCGCAAATTCTACGCTTGCCCTAGGCGCTGTTTACACTAAATACGCCACTGGATCTCGCGTCGGGGTATCACCAGATACCTATGGACGACAGAGACAAAGCCAAAACGGCATTCTCCACCCCACAAGGACATTACGAGTTCAATCGAATGCCCTTTGGATTAAAAAACGCACCGGCAACGTTCCAAAGGTTGATGAACACCGTGCTCATGGGACTACAAGGACTAGACTGTTTCGTCTACCTGGATGACATAGTGATACACGGGGCTACCCTAAAGGAACATAATGCACGATTGCGAAGGGTGATGAGAAAACTACGAGAGTACAACCTGAAACTGCAGCCGGAAAAATGCTGGTTCCTATGTAAAGAAGTAGGATTTCTGGGACACATAATAACGCCCGAATGCATAAAACCAGATCCAGAGAAAACCAGGGCGGTGGAACAGTACCCCGTGCCTACGAAATTAAAGGAATTACAATCCTTCTTAGGATTGGCAGGATATTACAGAAGATTCATTCCACAATATTCAAAAATAGCGAAACCCTTATCAAATCTAACAAGCGACAAAACGGAATTTGTATGGTCAACCGAACAGCAATACGCGTTCGAAACGTTGAAGAACTGCTTAATTACAGCACCCGTACTAGCCTACCCAGACTTTTCAAAAGAATTCATAGTCACAACCGACGCATCGGACGTAGCGATAAGCGCAATACTGTCACAAGGAGAGTTAGGAGAAGACAGACCGATAGCATACGCAAGTAGGGTATTAAACAAAGCAGAAAAGAACTATAACACAACAGAAAAGGAATTACTCGCTATCGTCTGGGCAACAAAACAATTTCGGCCATATGTGTACGGAACACACTTCAAGGTGGTAACAGACCACAAAGCATTAGTATGGTTATTCAAGGTACAAGACCCCGGATCAAGGTTGACTCGCTGGCGAATACAGCTAGCGGAGCACGACTACGAGATAATACATAAGGCCGGAAAAGCCAATACAAACGCAGACGCGCTGAGTAGAAACGTGAATGTAATACAGAACCAACAAGAAGAAAACGTTGAAAACACAAAACAAGAAACAAGCGTAATTGAAGTAGAATCCGAAAGGGACAGACAGCAGATACTGTATGAGTACCATTTAGCACCCCTAGGCGAACATCAAGGAATTCAGCCCAAAGCGCAAAGAATAAAACAAAAGTATAGATGGACATCCAAAAATGCACATGGTGCCAAAAGAATAAAGCAAGCAGAAGAACCAAAGCACCAATGGTGATATCCGACACGCCTACTCGACCATTCGAAAAGGGCGCACTGGATATTGTAGGACCACTCGCAGTAACTGAGCTAGGAAATAGATACATCCTAACATTCCAGGATCACCTCACAAAATTTAATAAAGCAATACCCATCCCCGACCAAGAAGCAAGAACGATAGCAGAAGCGTTCGTAACAAAAATAATTTGCGAACATGGAATACCGGATAAAATACTAACGGATCAGGGAGCCAATTTCGTAGGAGAAATGTTCAAAGACACATGTAAGCTATTAAAAATCACGAAAATACAGACAACGGCGTACCACCCTGAATCGAACGGATCACTCAAAAGGTCCCACAGGACGTTAGTGGAATACCTGAGACACTATATAGACCGAGACCATTCTGATTGGGATAAATGGTTACCCTACGCAATGTTCACTTACAATACAACCCCGCATACAGCGACAGGTTACACCCTCCGCGAATTAGTCTACGGACAAAAAGCGAAATTACCGACCGCACTAAAAATCACGCCTAATCCTACCTATAATTACGACGATTATCGCAAGAGGCCAGAGAACGGCTAAGGACCTCAAATGAAGTAGCGCGACCAAAATTAGTAGACGCGAAACAACGCTCAAAAACTACGTACGATAAAAAGACGAAGGAAATTCAATTCAAGATAGGCGATAAAGTATTGTTATATGATGAAACCGTGAGACGAGGAAGATAAAAAAAACTAGACGCGAAATGGGAAGGACCATATGTAATAATAGATAAAAAATCAAAGGTAAATGTCACGATAAAAAAGGGTAGAAGGACGTTAACCGTCCACGTAAATCGAATAAAACACTTCGTAGAATAAAACCTTAAACGTTACAGGCGGGAGAGAGGAAACAGAGATGGAGGAAAATAATTGGGGAAACACAGAAAATTAGGTAGAAGCAAAATATATTCAAAATAAGAGTAACAAAGAAAAATTAGAAATATTATAAAAAACAAAATTGATTAATAACGGCACATTAAATGGCGTGCTGGCCCCAGTCCTCCTCCTGTAACAGAAAGAAACAATGTCGATTAGGAAAGTTGAAAACCAGTACAGAAAAAGATAAGAGGAAAACAATGAATCAAATACTTACTTCCACCTCCGAGGGATCGAAATCAAAAAGGCGACGTAGTCCAAAAACATCACAGCTACAGGCCCACATGGTGTAGCCCTCCTCCCATAAAATATCGAAAAAGCAACGGGCCAGAGAACGCCGAAGGCGGATCCGAACCATTTCATGTGCGGGTACGTACCCCAGGATGCGGTTTGCGGCCCACCACTAATAAGAATAAAAGCGACAAGGAAATAGCATTAAAAACTATAGGCATATATATATATATATATATATTAGCATACAGGAAAGAAAGAAACAACAAAAGCAATAACGGTACTTACGGCACACAGTCTTCCAGGATACATCTTGATTGACAGGAGAAATAACTGAATAACACAATTAGTAATGAGAAAAAATCGCGGAGCGACGTTATATATAGGCGCGCGCGAAAAGAAATTAGGAAGGGATAGATTCGACCTCCCATGTTACAGGTGCATCGGGCTGCAGTGCCTAAATTCACAGGCGGCGCCCGCTAGCGACACATCACCATACATAATCGAACCCACGAAACATAGCGCGGGAATCCACTTTACCCACATCGGCGACTTATACCTGGCCACCAATACGTGGAAGATCGTGACACGATTAGACACGGAGCCACTGATACGGAGGTATGAACAATTAAAACCATACATCAAAGAGGTAAAAACACTATGCAACTTACCAGCGTACATGCTAGAACTAAAATCAACATGCCAAAACTACCTTGGTATTTTGGTGAGACGAACGGAAAAATTAAACAAACAAATCCAACACATTTATGAAATACCGTCATATACTCGAAACAAACGAAGAGGATTAATAAACGGAATAGGCTCAATAGCAAAAACACTTTTCGGAACAATGGACGTGAGCGACGCGGAAGAAATAAACGCACACTTCGCGGAAGTAGACAGTAAACAAGACGCATGACAGACAACAATAAAACGACAAATACAACTTACAAACAATACCTTACATCATTTACACGACATTGAACAGACGATACAAGACAACGAAAAGATACTAGCAAAACAGACGAGACAGCTGCGAGTGCAAGTCGAGACGGAACTTACGCGGCAGAAAATACGTACTGACCTAGTGGACCACTTCGCGACATTGAACTCGCTGTTAATCGACCTAACGGATGACGTAAGGGACGTAAAACAATACTGTAGTCAGCTAAAGAGCGGGAGCATAGACCCAAGCGTATTATCAAACGCGGAGATATAAGATTGCTACAGACAGCGGCATCGCGCTTACCAGACGGATTCGCATTTCCCATAGCACCTACGTTAGAGAACGCGCACCTAATCGAGCGTTTATCATCAGTCGTAGCATACTATGAAAGACAAACACTCATTACCATAATAAAAATACCACTCATACCCTCCCAGACCTACAGTGTAATAGAAGCAACCCCGGTCCCAATACATGTATGCGATAATATATATGCATTGTTAGTCACACATTCGCCCATCATGATACTCGACGCAGACGACGACCAATACATAATCGCGAGCGAACAAGAATTACAAAAATGTAAAAAAATAATATCACAATATTACTGCGAACAGCCGATGGTCGTACATAAACTAACGGAGACACGCGAGTGCGAGGTTAATTTATGGTTACAACCAACGGACAAATTCCCCGAAAACTGCGAAGTAAAATACTTAACAGCGAACAATAGCCTCTGGATTGCCACGGCACAACCAGCGACATGGATCTACGCGACCCATGAACCAGAAACGATTACAATCCAATGTACGAATAGCAAAACATTCAAAACAACACTCACAAACTCGGGAACTATCACACTAAAAGACAATTGTAAAGTAACCGGTAAGGAGGTACTATTCGCGTAACCAAAAAGCACTATACGAACAAGACTTTGTAATAAAAACATCACCACTTTACAACATAACCGCAGACCCAAATATATCAGGATTGGTTAACACTACACTAACAAAACCCCTCACACATGTCGAACTACATAGAATCATAAAAGACCCGTCAGAATTTTTACAATTGTACAAACAACTTAACGAAATCAAGAACGAACTACCAGTAGAAACAAAACATGTAAGCATACCAATATGGCACATATTGTATCCGAGTGCCACAACAATGTTAATTGTAATAGTAATAGTACTGGCAGTTATAATATACTTCGTAAACTATCGAAAAAAACCGGCGAAACGCGAGGCCCAAGCCATATATACTGTACCAGAACCGAAAGTGACACGATCAGAACTCAATGTACAATTAAATTAAAATAAGAAAGGTATAAAACATTATAATCGGGAAAACCTATATAACGAACTGACGCTGAGACATAGAAATAGGACAAAATTATCCCGATACAGCCACCCTTCTTCCAAGGGGGGGCGGGGGGGAGGATGTTGTGAAACAACCACCGATTAGCATCGAGCCAGCAAGATGTGCATCAATGCTAAGGAATCCGCAAACGATGCACGGTCAACGAACGTTGCGCAGCCACGGGTCATCGGACGGCGACCATTAGGCCCCCACCGCGACCCAAAAAGACCATATATAATCACCGCCCAAAACGGGGCGCGCTCTCTCTCATTTTTCGAATCGATTAGCGATCACTACCGTGATCGCCGCGCCAGTGTTAGTTCAAAACTCAATAAATCCTTATTCACTCTACGGTGAGTTTCAACTCTTAAACCGGCCAAGGATCCACTACCTTCGGTTCAACCCGAATTATCGGAGCCCGGAGGACGATACTTCCGAGGACAGCTCACGGCAACCGACGAGATTCTCAGGGAGAATCTCAGCCCCGGCAACCTCGCAACACAGGTATGGTGCGCAGGCGAGGCCGTAGGTGACGGTGTTCAGCTCATAGTCGTTCACGGTTTCCTCGCTATTCCTGCGCCAGAGGAGCCGTTGGAAGCGGCGGTCGTCGGGGTGGACCAGAATCTGCCGAAACATCTTCTCCACCTCAGCCGTCAAACAGACTCGGTGGATCCGCCACCGGAGCAACACCTGAGGTAGACCCAGCAGCAAATTAGGTCCGATCATCAGGACCTAGTCGTTCAGGGATTTTCCTGAGCTAGTAGTGTAAGAACCGTTGAATACCACACGCAGTTTGGTGGTGGTGCTGCTCGCTTTCAGGACGTCATGGTACGGCAGGTAGAAGCTCCCGCCGTCTAAATGAGAGAGACAAGTTTTAGACATGTGAGCGAGCATCTCGTACTCACTCATAAATGCATGATAGGCCTCCTTAAATTCCAGATTGCGGTTGCACATGGTCTCCATGCGCTGCAGCATGCGAGCGGCCCCGGCCCGAGACTCGCCCAGGCTCTGCGTCGACTTCAATGGTAGGCGCACCATACAGCGTCCCGAAGACAAGCGTCGATGCGTGTTCTCGAAGTGGTCCTCACACTCCTGGTCCTCGGTGGTGAGCGTTGGAGTCGGCTTGACTTCCTCCTGTTCCCAGAACCGCTGGACTAATGGGACGAGGTCGCCGTCTACCGCGCACTTCAGCGTGACGAGCCCGTTAGAGGTATGTGAATCGCCGTGACTCAGTAGGGTAACGAGACCGGATACGATCCAGCCTAACGTTGTTTTTTGTGCGATAGGCTCGCCCGCTCGTCCCCGTCGGAAGCCATCCTCTAGGATCAATGAATAGACATCGGCACCCAGAAGCACGTCTATCTGGGCGCCATCCGAGAAGTCCGGATCAGCCAAGGGAAGACCATGAAGGTGAGCTTGGGCTGTGTTTGGACATCAGTACTCTGACCAACTTACGGTGCGTAAACCGTGATCCGAGGCAGCACTAGCGCCACGGTTGCCTGTCGTGGACCGCCACCTGCATGTGGCCTGAAGTCTAGCCGGACGCTCCCCCGTACGCGTTCCGTCCGCTGATTAACTATGCCGATGACCTGAACGTTTGAGGGCCTCCGTGTTAGCTTCAACAGCTGGGCCAGCGCCTGGGTAACCAGAGAGACCTCACTGTCCTGGTCAATCAATGCCCGCACCAGTCTCGGGTCGCCATTGGGAGAAAGCGCCACTATTCGGGCGGTAGCCAAAAGCACTGTAGGGAAGCATTCCCGAGAACGAGGGGAGCTCTCCATCGGCGTGGACCTTCCCACGTTAACCGAAATCTCCGATTGGTTGTCTGGATCAGGGCTGTCGGTTCCATCGTCGATTGACGTGTGATGTTTCTGGTTACACTCCTGGCACCGCTTATCAGATTTGCAATCAACAGCCCAATGTCTACCCAGACAATTAAAACAAAGCTGCTTCGCCAGAAGTGTCTAGCGACGCTCTCGGGCGCTCTTAGATTTGTAAGCCGTACAGTAAAGTATGCTCCTCGCCGCAAAGGCTGCACTGCTCAGGTGAGCGCTTATACTTACTCACCTGATGCACATTGGGCGTTTTCTTTAATTCCGTAGAGCGCGCCGTCCGTCCTTCTCCAACGCCTCGACGGTGTGAATACGGGAAACCAGGAACGCTCGAAGCTCGGCGAAGGTCGGAGGGGTCGTCTGCTTGCCCAGGTTGGTTTCCCACTCGCGCCTCGACTGACAATCCAGCCTCTCCACCACAAGATGCACTAGCCCGGTTGCATAGAAGAGACGTTTCATGGCTGCTAGGGGCGTGACGCGGTCGCAGAGGTCGAAGAACAACTGCTTGAGCTCCGGGCCCGATTCGCGCTTAATGGTCGGTAGCTTGAATATGGCCGCCATGAAAAGTTATATTACGAGCTGTAAAATTTTCGCTTCGCAATCTACAATTGGGAACGCAACAAATTTTTGGCATATTCTCGAGTACTCACACTTTACGCGTCAAATAGCAATAGTTTAATAGTATTTTTGTGGTAACCACAACCTCTCGGGTACTTATTAGGGTTGTATTGCATTGTATTTACTTTGAGTTAACTTTTCTTAGGGTTCCATTATGGACCTTCAATAAAAAGCGCTGCCGCCCCTGGCGCTAGAAAGAGAGGGGGTGTCCCCGATGTATATCTTTCTCTTTCTATCGCCGTCTACATTTTCGCCCATTGCATGCTTCCTCCATGTTTATATGCTCGAAGTATTACACTATTCTTTTAGTCTCTTATAAACCACATTTTTCAAACTTCGCGCTAGTTCCCTTTAATACATCGGTCGAACGGTGGCGGCGCTGGCATGTAAAGTCACCTTCAATTAGCTTCAGCCGCTGTGTACTGTGCCCGGATGAAAAGAAGTCGGTTGAGAAACTCTAGGGTCCGAATAGTATATCCCTATTGGTTGACGTGACAACGTCGACGAATACAAAGTAAGCAAACGGGACACGGGCGGCGGGAGCCAATGCCAGCGAAGAACCCCTCTTGCCCCGTGATATTTCGACCGACTTCTTTTCATCCGGGCACAGTACACTAAGGGACAGAATCGGCTTCCCTTCGGAAATTTAGCAACGTTGCTTGTCACTAGAACCACTGAGTTATGCCTAGTGACATGCAACGTTGCCAAATTTCCGAAGGGAAGCCGATTCTGTCCCTTAGTGTACATATATATCCAGGGCCGTTCCTGGGTTTTGGCTGCCCAGGTGCAAAAACAATATTGCCGCCCTTATTAATTCAATATACTTTAATTAAGAATTTAATATGCAGTGTTTACTTTTATATATATTAGGGTGTTTCATATTATAGGGTTAAAATTAAAATATTACAATTTTTTTTTACTTTGCTCATGCCCTGATTCCTATTAATATAAAAAGAATATCTGACAAATTTTAGGAAGATTGAGTAATATTTAGAGGTTGCACACTTTGCACACTAAATAATATGTAGCAGGCTAAGGAAACACGATTTCCAATGATAATTATTTTTATTCTCAAGTCCTTGAAAAATAAACTAAACTTCAAACAAGACTTAGACTTATTATTATTATTATTGTTCACATGTATAAAAATTCTGTACCTTATTATTTTACCCACATTTTAAAACCTGAAAAAGCGAAAATATGTAGGGTAGAACGGGGTCGGTAGTAACAGGGGGTGAATGTAACACGCTAATATCTCAAAACATATAATGGATATTAACACCAATTTTAGATATATGATAAACAATGACATTTGGAATCCATGTCCTAGCAGTATAGGTACGCAACAGACATGGATAGTGAAGAAAATAACTTTTCGATACCCTACAGTAAGTTTTTGTTACTGACTTATGATTGTAATGTAAGCAAACCCTTTGCAAGTATGTGCTTTTTTTAATCCGTAAGTTGCCTTTTTTTAAAGTAATACTGATCGTTACTTAGCACTTTTAAGTGTTTCGTTGGTCACAATTTATTATTGAAGTTCAAAGGCATGGTCGAGGGCGATTGTAACATCGGCAGTCGGGGTCGGTTGTACCGCAACAGAACCGAATAGTGTCAATGAAGGCGAATAATATTGTCTTGTTCGCATAGAATTCATGCATTGTTACAACCGATCCGGGGTCAGAGACGGTTGCAACACTTTACACTGTAACGTTAGGGCTATAACACTCCGCTTCTCATTTTTTATTAATAACTTGGATACTACTTGACATACAGTGAGACTGTTGTGACTCAATGATGTCAGATAAATAAGTAACATTTCCGTATAAGAGTTTTTGTTGTAAATGTAATAGTTCCTGCGCAATCGTATTCAAAAGTCGAAGTGTTACTACCGCCAAAGGCCTACCCTAGTGATAAAACTGTGCAACCCCTAAATATTATTAAATTTGTCTAAAATTTGGCATACAGATCACTTAGGTGAATAGAACCAAGGGGTCGAGCAAAGTTACGTGAAAATAGCACCTTTGAAAAATTGAAACACCCTAATATATATACATATATAATTTTAAACAGTTATCATGCAAAAAAGTGTCGATTATTATTCTTATTAATCAAAATTTTACATATAATAAACGGCATGCGGCCGCCCCTAGATTTGGCCACCCAGGTGCGGGGGCACCTTCTGCACCCCCGCTAGGAACGGCTCTATAGTCTATATATCAATGGTCTACGACCGCTAAATTTAAGTAATCTTGATTTGAAACAAATTAAGATTTTACATTTTATTAGAAGCTGTAAAGGGGAATTTAAGTTTTTGTCTTTAATGCTTTGTTTAATAAATTGTTCATTCAATAAGCCTAGATTAAATCCAACTTTTATTTGTCGAGAAACACAATCATTACATAGAACATAATTAAATAAATCGGCACACATTCGAATACTTAATTTACAGAATACTAATTATTTACAGTAATAATTCATGAATTATGTGAACTATGACGAAATATTTGTGTATGAGATATCAGAGTTGTTTTGTATAGTAAAACTATAATCCTGCGATATATACTTTCGTTTGTCAAAAGAGTTATTCATCTTCACCTTCCTCTAAATTTTGCGTGGGCTCTACATCCTGCGTGACCTCTACATTCTGCTCGGGCTCTAAATTCTGCGTGGGATCCAATTTCTCCGTGGCTACTGGTATTTCACCAGAATCAACTTTAATCATGTATTGTATAAGATCCAGTATACGATGTGCATAACCATATTCGTTGTCATACCTATAAACATTTTTATCTTGGTTAACACTTTACCGACCGTTAGCAGCTATTAATCGGCTACCATTATCCGCTACCGGTCGGTTAAATTGTTAATTTAATAATACAGCTTAATTGTCTAATCTCCTTAAGTCTAATTTCTTATTTATGTCAGCAAACTAGCTGCGTAATTGTAAATATTTTATAAAACACATATAACATAAAATCTGATCACATTACCAGGCAATAACTTTGATGAATGTACTTGTCTGGGGAATGCCAGCTTTGGCATCAAAGATGCATGAATAACTTGTATTATTAAAATCAGATGACACACAATCATCATCTATATAACCCAATATGTCTTTTAGGTCAGATTCTGATGCCGCTTTCATTGCTTCCTTTACTTCATCATATGTTGTTGGTTTGTTCACTCTGAAGACGAATATACAAGGATATATACCTCATTCATACATGTTATAATTATTTACAGAATGGGTGCATTCCACTTACGCCCAAATCGCCCGCAACGCCCGTGATTTTCATTAAGGTTTTCCTATACGTGACTTAATGCAACGTCAAGAATTTCAAAGTCGATTTTCTCGAAAATGAAGCGCGATATAAAAAAAGTCACTGATTCTTTTCGACTTATAACAAGTGAATAAGTCGAAAAAAAGGAATAAAATTTTTTGGTATTGCGCTTCATTTTCGAGAAAATCGACTTTGAAAGTCTTGACGTTGCGTCCAGTCGCGTATAGGAAAACCTACCTTAATGAAAATCACGGGCGATTTGGGCGTAAGTGGAATTCGCCCAATATTGATAATACATTACAGGAAATAAATTATTTTTAATTCATTACAGGTACTGTTTAACGCAGTTTTAGTTTCTTATTTCTTTGATAACTACATACCCCTTTACAGGTTCTCAATACTAATAACATAAAAAATAATATAAATCTTACACCAATTTATTACTGCGTCTTCAATACTTTATATTCTGTAATGTACTATAATGTATATGATATGTTTGTGTTACCTAAAAGTCATATCACATAAAGAAACATTGGGAACTGGTACTCTGAAGGCTATTGCAGAAATCTTGCCCTTGAGGTCAGGAATAACCTTGTCCAATGACTTGGCTGCACCTGAAGATGTTGGAATAATATTTTGGAAAGCACCCCTGCTGTCTCTCCATAACTGTAATATAGATGAAATTATAACATATCCTCGGATGGCAGTGCAATACTAAATATGTTATAAGAATATGGTAAATAGTTATCGTATGAAAAAGGTAAATTCAAAGAACATTATGGAAAAATTAAGAAAATGTTGGAGGAAAGAAGAATGTTCATCCATAATTGTTAAAAATCAAAACAAATATTATATCATAGTAATGGAAGCAATGGCAGCAAATATGTTAAGTTAACATAAAATTCAGAGAGTGTATAATAATGTATTCGCTAATTACATTTTTTTTTTCTATAGGACCATCCAAAGTTTTTTGCGTTGATGTTATAGCATGCACGGCGCTAATCATTACTTCAATAACATCGAAGTTCTCATGCATCACTTGAATAATAGGTGCTGCACAGTTTGTTGTGCATGAAGCAGCTGATACTACTTTACTTTTCTTTTGTTCATAACAAGTATGATTTACACCATAAACCATCATTTGTGCATCAACGGAGGGTGCAGTGATAATCACTCTTTTAGCTCCACCATCCATGTGTAACTAAAATTGAGTGGCTAGTCTATCATTACATAACTTATACACAGTGTTGCTTAAATGTTAGTACAATCAAAAAGATAGTACTTCATCATAAGAAAATACATTGAAATTGTAGAATAAAGACTTCAATATAAAGGTTCGTTTCCTTAAAAACCGATTTAAAATATTATGATTTTCGTTTTAAAATTTAATTTACTATTCGCTTTGCAGAGATTTGTTTGCACTGTTACAAAATATGCCTATTATCAGGTTCAACTTAATACTTTAATTTCCTAATGTCATCAAACTGTTTAATACATATACTTCACTATAAGCAATTTTTAAATAAACAGAACACAACCTCTAGATTTTTACGATTATTTGTTGAGGCTTCCGGGTTATTTACGCTTCGCCCCAACCAAATCTAGCCTCAAGCACCCCTACAGCAGCAACGTTGGTGCTATTTTGCAATGTTGCAGGTTACATTGCAATATTGCTGCAACATTGTGGAAACATTGCCGTGTAATATTGCGCACATATTGCCGTACAATATTACTGTAATATTGCGCATACAATGCCGTGCAATATTACTGTAATATTGCGCATACATTGCCGTGCAATATTGCAGTGGCAACGTTCGTGCAATATACCTGCAATAAAATGTTTCCGTTGTGTTTAATGACACGAGAAAATGTCTAAGGAAAAAAATGTTTGCTTCAGAGGGGCTTTTTTCTCAATGTTATATTTCCCGAAATTTCAAGATCGTTGACGTTTTTTTAAGCAGGATGACATGTCTTCATTAGTGTAACATTATAGCCAATAAAAAGACAAATTCGTGTATAATATTTTGACCTTCAAATATCTTTCGGTGACGTTATTCTTAAATAAGTATAATTTAACGTACGTAGGAAGTGCAATGTTTATCTATTAAATGTACAAAAATAGAATGTTAAAGAATGTATTCAAAATGGTTGCCGTTAGTATTCAAACATATTTTGTAACCTGCTTTGTAAAGAATATTGTACATTATTTAATATTTCGGGGGGATATTCCTACATTCTGTCATGATCAGGATTGCCACCTCTCCGGTTTTGGCCCGGAGACTCCGGGTTTTGAAGAAAATCTCCGGGCTCCGGTTTTACTGAAAAAAATCTCCGGGTTGTAGAAAAAATGAGATAATAAGAAATTGTGGTATTATACAGTGGTATCAATTTTATATACAATAATAGTTATTAATTAAAAAAAATAGATACTTTTCAATTCTGAATTGTTTGAGCTTAAAAGAATCGCACATCTGTTTTCTGGATATTCGAGAGCAAACCTTTTTTTTTGCCTTTTCCATCTCCGGGTTTATATTCGAATCCCCGGGTTGGAATGTGTGGCACTCCGGGATTTATATGGTGATAAGGTGGCAACCCTGGTCATGATACGTTGACGCATATCATCAGCAATTGTTGATACATTGATGTACACTTTACTTTTTAATGTTACTCGGAAAAATAAAATCTATGGATGAATAAGTGCTTGGGGACAAGTACAACTGCAGGATGGCCGAGTGTTAGGAAATATTGAGGCAACACCTTGTAAAGGGGCTGTATGGTTGAGGTAAACCAGATGTAGCTAGCACGACGCGTACAACGCTGATGGGCAGGCCTGCTTTACAGTTTACATGGGCAGTTTTGGAACGCACGCCTGGACTGTGCGCTCCAAAACTGTGAGAAAAACTGTCCGTGTAAATCGCTCTAATAACTGTATAAATAACTTGTTAGGCGACCTTATACCCAGGGCCGTTCCTGGCGGGGGTGCAGAAGGTGCCCCCGCACCTGGGCGGCCAAACCTAGGGGCGGCCGCGGGCCGTTTATTATATGTAAAATTTTGATTAATAAGAATAATAATCGAAACTTTTTTGCATGATAACTGTATAAAATTATGTATGTATAGATGTAAAAGTAAACACTGCATATTAAATTCTTAATTAAAGAATATTGAATTAATAAGGGCGGCAATATTGTTTTTGCACCTGGGCGGCCAAAACCCACGAACGGCCCTGCTTATACCTATCATATGAGCTCTAAATTTTAATAATGTAATTCTATATTATGTATATCTTAATTGTACACTTTATACTGCTCATTATCTATGTCTGTACCAAAGGGCAGTACCCGTTAATAAATATTATTATTAAACAAAAAACTTCTAGATTTTTCATTAAACTAAAAAATGAACAATATAGTCCACTTTATGATACTATGAATGGTAGTTGTATGATTTACAGCATACCGATTGTGAGATGCATTTATATATTTCTTTATATTTATCTAATTAATATTAAAAAGTAAAGTGTTATTCGACAATTTCAGTGAAATTAACTTTTTCTATAGTTTTAGTGAATTATGTGTAGATATAAATTTTAAAATCAAAATGCACAATATAACTTACGTTGTAGAAAACATTGAAAAAATTTGGGCAGTGAAAAAAGTGGAGTGTAATAATTGGAGAATAATAATAACTTTATATCTTACACTTGCTTTCTCTAAAGTAGTAAATACCCCAGTAGCTTCGATTACATAAGTTACGCCAGCTTCTTTCCAATTTATTTTACATGGATTTTTCTCTTGTGATGTGGAAATTCTCCTATCTTTAACCAAGAGTAAAAGAGAAATTGATTTAATTATACTGATTTCTATACATTTTAAACTACACTGCACATGATTATAGTATAGGAAATGTTACTAATAATGTATAAGGCAGAGTTATAAAAGACCTCTAATTAAGTTATTTAATTTTTGGAATTATTTATTATTAAATTTATGAATGAATTATTTATTTTTAACAACCTAGAAACTTTTTCATATCCTTTCCCAGATAGCACACGACTTCTTAAAGACGTCCATTTTACGTCTGTCTTTGGTCTGAACGTCTGACCACCTTATGAAGACGTATTCAAGACGTCTGTGTCAGGACGTTTTTAAGACGTCTTTGAGACGTCGTTAAGACATCGTTAAAACGTCTGTTTTAAGATGGATGTGAAATTTTAAGCAATGAGTCTAGAGGTCGGATGATGGTATTCTGTAGAATATTTAGCGTCAATGCCCATTTTTTATAAACAATTAATACTAGTTATATACCTAGAAATTGAAAGTGTTTACAAGGAAGTGTGTTGGGTAGGTGCGAATAGTGGTTGCGTCGTAACCGGGAAGTCTGGGTTCGATTTTCGTTACCGCCAATTTTTTTCCTAACCCGGACTTTGCGAAGACGTCTTGAAATACTGAAATGGACGTCTTTCAGACATCACCACGACGTATTGAACTTCCTGACAAACGACGTTGAAAAACGTACTACAGACGTCTTTAAGACTTCAGCGGACGGCTTTAGGACGTCTTGAAAGTCTGAAACAGACGTCTTAAAGACGTCTGTGTGCTATCTGGGCTTTGATGTTCCAATTTTCTCTTGAATGGAATAAAATCTTTCTCTTAAATAACAAAGTTTAACATACATTATCTTAGTAATTATTAATTGATTCGGTATTATAAAAAATGCTACTTATACCTGCTGTAACAATATGTCCATTATCGCATTCCACCTTTAAAGGATAAGTTCCGTGAGTTGAGTCGTATTTGAATAAATATATCATGTAGTCAGTTGTAATATATGGGTCGTTGATCAACTTAACCTTAAAAAATGTATAATTATTTTAAATAGGTCTATTTGATCTGAAAGTATCTGCATGGAAATAAATATTTTAAGCAGCAGTTATTACGTCGACATCTTTTTCTATACATGCACGAAGACACATTCTCCCTATTCTGCCAAATCCATTAATTCCTACACTTGCCATAATTTTAAGCTAAAATTGTTGACTTAAAAATTAGGGATATTATTTTGACACAGGTACTTTTAAATAGTGTACAGAATTTGGATTTCATCTACATATTTTAGTTGTTCAAATGCCAGAAAATCAACAGTGCGAATTTGTAGCGTAAACTCTAGAGGCGCGAAGTTTGAATCAGACCACAAGTCCAAAGTAAGCACAAATCCAAGGGGTTTGAAAACAGTTATGAGTTATGAGATTCTTTTAATGAATATACTTCAAGGTTATAAATTAATCAATACTTACCTGGAAACGGATGTTTAAACATTTGAACTCCACTTTTATCCCTTCTCCTAAAGGTGCGTTTTGGCGTGACACTGTATTACAGGGTGAAACAAATGTTACAACATCGTGACATCTATACGACGTGCGTTACGAAAAGTAGCACGTTTCAATTTTCTTACGAAAAGTAGCACGTTTGCCTTCGTTCTCACGAAAACTATCACGTTTCGGTTTTCGCTGCGAAAACTAGCACATTTGAGCGGTTTGCCACGAAAAATAGCATGTTTCGTCTTTCGCTGCGAAAACTAGCACGTTTGAGCGGTTTGCCACGAAAACTATCACGTTTCGGTTTTCGCTACGAAAACTAGCACGTTTGAGCGGTTTGCCACGAAAAATAACATGTTTCGTCTTTCGCTGCGAAAACTAGCACGTTAGAGCGGTTTGCCACGAAAAGTAGCATGTTCGCGTTTACCCCGCGTTCGCAATTCCCGCACACTCCCTTACTCAAATTATGTAGATTAAAATTTTCATATGTGTTGTCTTTTGGAGATTGGATGGAATTATTATTTATTAAACAATATTTTCAACAGTTGAATTCTTTTAAACTGCCCACGCGCTGAAACGCGATAGTTTCTGCAGTCTGCAGTATAATCCAAAACGAGCTATTCTTCGTGGCCAAACCGGATAATATGTTAGTTTTCGCCATAAATTCCCAAACGTGCTATTGTTCGTGGCGAAACAGTATAACGTGCTAGTTTTCGTCGCAACAGTACGAAATATGCTATTCTTCGTGGCGAGGCAGTCAAATGTGTTAGTCTTCGCGGCAGAAGACCAAACGTGATAATATTCGTCAGAAACGATGGAACGTGCTTCTTTTCGTGGCAAACCAAAACGTGCTACTTTTCGTAAGAAAATTGAAACGTGCCACTTTTCGTAACGCACGTCGTATAAACCGTGACGATGTTGGAACACTTGATTCACGCTGTAATACAGTGTCACGACAGCGAATGTCATGACTTTAGTTGTCACGTCAAAACGCACCTTAAATGTGTAAAGTCAGCGCAAAGACGCTTGTTAATTAAAAAATCGATAACTGAGAGGAAATGTATCGACGAATAGGAATTTATCTTATTATTAAGGGAACTAGGCAGTCAGATCGCTCGAAAATCAAGTATTTTTTGGGAATTAATTACAAGGAGATGAACACAAATTGTGACTAGTACGTTTGGGTAATGTTTATTAATACTATAAACAGTAAAAAAGAAATGATTTGAATATTATATACATATGTATGACAGCGCTACAGTCGTCTGATATGTAGGCGTTTTTTTTGGAGCCGCTGTAATTTTGCAGTGATTCTGGCCGTAAGAAATTTAATTGTGAAATATCCTCTGAAATTTATACTTTGCCCTGGCCCCTATTCTGCCCTGAACCTATTAAAAAAGAAAAAAAATCAAAATTATAAAACTGGTGGCTGCAAAACGGCAAATTTTAAAGAAACGTCATTTTTCGCCAGGGAAAAGAGCTATTCTATTTTTTTTTTTTTGACAAATCAGGAGTTTTTACCATTGAGCTATAAGTATACCTGGAGAGGGAACAGAGCAATGGCGGCCGGTCAGAGAAAAAGAGAAATTGAGCTCAATGAACATAGCACATTTACTATATACATGATAGTATAGAGTGAGAGGGATAATAGGAAGAAGAAGGATAGGTTCACCCGTAATCTTCTATTTTTCTCTGACCGCTGTCGCCTCTACTTCTTCCCATTGCTGTTCTCTCTCCAGGTATTCTTAAGGCTCGTATAGACTGGGCGATAATCGCCGGCAACTTTGTTGCCGGAGTCGCTGGCGAGTCGGTGGGATAACCGACTTGTCGCCAGCGACTTGTATCTGGCGACTTTTATCCGGCGACTTGTGTCCGGCAACTGTGTCTGGCGACTCGTCCTTTAAGGGTAAAGAGATACGAATATACCTGGGAAAGTCGCCGGAACCTGTATCCGGCGACTTGCAACAATCGCTGTGGGATACAGCAACTCGACCCTTGCCTCAAACGGCCTTCTAGAAATGACTGTTGGCCACATGTTCCCGAAAAACTGTATTCAAGTGGACGGTGAGCAACATCGCCCGAGTGTCTAGTGCCTGTATTTCTGTTTTCCGTTCCGAATGGGAAACATCGCCGACTCTGTGGCAACACACCACGCACTATATATATTAAAGTACATCCTATAGTAAATGTATACGTTAAAAATTTAATATATCTATAAATATGTGTATATATCTATAAATATATGTATATATATATATAAATATATGTGTATATATATAATATATATAATAAATTTTTAACGTAAATTATCTACTATATTATCTACTGCGTGGAAAAACACCACACATATACATATTTATTAAAACATTAATTTATTTTATATATACAATATATTAAACGAATTTATTATATATATATATATATATATATATATATATATATATATATATGCAGACACTCCCTTGACGAGGCTCTCTTCACAGCAATACATATCTCCTCTCCGAGGTCCACCTTCTTTCGCACGGAACAGGTCAACGCGTGCTCTTGTTTTGCAATTGAAGCGCGTGTTTTTACTCGAGAGATAAGGGATCCGTCTCGAATTTGCTGGGAAGACGGCGCAGGCCTATATCTGGCAAAACTGAAGGTAAAAACTTAGGTAAAAACTGAAGGGATTGGCTTGTGTGCCACGTCTGGTTCCCAAAAATTAATCAGGCTGATCGGCCAGTGTGTTCCGCCAAGGTGCGGTTTATGACCGTATTGTCCCATGAGTAGCGGTTGACAACGGTACCTGCGCGTCCGATGTCACCGTGTATACCACCCATTATCGACATCTGGTAGACAAATGTTTCCCAACGAACACTTCGAGAACAAGCTATTGCCTAGTCGTAAAGAAATGAAGAAATTTCGCTTCAAAAATACTAAATTGCCAGCTGTAAAAGATAACTGAATTTGGACGCGCAGGTAGCGTTGTCAACCGCTGACTCACGGGACAATACGGTCATAAACCGGGACCCTGTCGAAACACTCTGGCCGATCAGCTTGATTAATTTTTGAGAACCAGGTGTGGTATACAAGTCATCCCCTTCAGTTTTTATCTAAATGTGCCAGGTATAGCAGTTAAAAAGTATTATCCAACATCAATACGCCTTGCGGAGAGAGAGAGACACAAGAAGAAAGAATGGTAGTCCGCTGACTGCGCGTGGTCCCGCCTGCGCCGTCTTCCCTGCAAATTCGAGACGGATCCCTTATCTCTCGAGTAAAAACTCGCTTAATAGAAACTGTGACATTAAATCATCACCGTAATGTTCTCCATTTCTCAAAAACGCCTTTTTCCACCAACGCCTTTTTCTTTTTCTTTTGGTTGATGCTATTACAATGAACGCGGCGCCAACACCCATAGCTATTGACGGATTCATGGCTACTAAAAATAAGGGTCGGAATGGACGCCGAAGAAGGGTCTTGGTCAGTGATGCCAGATTCGAGACGGGTTCACTCGAGAATTTCCCCCACCTCGCGCATACTACGGCGGAGCAGCGTATCCGTGAGCTCGGCGCTTCGGAGTCCAACTCACGGACACGCAGCTCCGGCGTAGTGTGCGCGAGGTGGGGGAAATTCTCGAGGGAACCCGCCCCGAATCTGGCATCACTGGTCTTGGTCATAAGGTGGGGGACACAAGTTGCCGAGTCGCCGGACACAAGTCGCTGGATACCAGCCGCTCGGTAAAAATCGCTGGAGACAAGCCGATGCATCCCAGCGAGTCGCCAGGCGACCCGCTGGAGTCGCTGGCAACAAAGTTGCCGGCGATTATCGCCCAGTCTATACGAGCCTTTATAGCTCAATGGTTTTTACAGACTTATGCGTAGGTTCAGGTCGTAACTAGACATGTTTCATATATGCTGAATTCTTTTCAAATCGACTGATACCTCCGTTTTTTCCCAGTCACTGCAAAACGAAGAGGAAATATGATTCCGAGAAGAATGCGCTTAAAGTTTCGAAAGAGGAATCTAGTCTACCTGCGTGCGCGCAGAAACGGTTTATGGCGCACTCGACCTTTTCGGCTGTAAAATCCTCAATTTTGCGTATTTTAACATAAACCAAACGGGATTTTAATCGGGAAGGGTGGTACTTTCGAAAAATGCGACAAAACAAATCGAGTTTCTGACTGCCTAGTCCCCTTAAGGGGAAAGGTAAGGGTAATTTTAAGAAAGGATGTAAAGAAAGTAATTGTAAGTGTAAAGGAAGGAAGCGAAATGGACCTTGTAACCCCGAGGGGAACAATAAACTACTGCATACATACATACATACAACTCTGGTCTACCCCTTACCAGGTGTTCCCCTTACCAGGGCCGTTCCTGGGTTTTGGCCGCCCAGGTGCTAAAACAATATTGCCGCCCTTATTGATTCAATATTCTTTAATTAAGAATTTTATATGCAGTGTTTACTTTTATATCTATACATACATAATTTTAAACAGTTATCATGCAAAAAAGTTTCGATTATTATTCTTATTAATCAAAATTTTACATATAATAAACGGTCTGCAGCCGCCCCTAGGTTTGGCCGCCCAGGTGCGGGGGCACCTTCTGCACCCCCGCCAGGAACGGCCCTGCCCCTTACTTCCGCGTACTCCTCAGGCGCCCAAAAGTTTACTTCGGTGCAGGTGTACTCTGCTACAATCCGAAGTCGAATATCTTGAAAACGAAGCGGGATATTAAAAAATTTTATTCCATATTTTCGTGTTATTTTGGCTCGGAAACCTTGGAAATCTCGTTTTCGGGAATGTCGATTCTGAAAACTCGACTGGTGCGTGTCGATTTATCTAGAAATTAGCAGACTATAACAATAAATATGGTGCAAATGCAAATATGAAATAAATCCTTGGTCAAAAATACGTCGAAATTGTACAATAATATTGTTTTCCAACGAGGCTTTGTTTTCTCGAAATTCAAGTTTGAAAATCCGTCGAGAATGCGGACACTTAAGGGGGGAACCTGGTGTAACTAGCTGGAAATCGAGGCATTATTCGGGAATTTTTTTTAAAGAAAGTATTTAATCGATCTTTCTGAAACTTTCAGGATATTGTATTATCAGGTTATGGAAGATAAAAAAAAAATTTTATTAAAAATGAGCGGTAAATAACAAAGTTATAAGGGCTTATGCGTTGGCGACGCAATTGTTGCACTGCGGGCAACGTAGCGTCTTTTGGTTTCATCTAAAACCAAAAATCGAACAATTTTCGTTTAGTTTATGAGTGTACGCACAGATCGTATAAATTCATAACTTAAACGATGCAAAATTGAATAAATGGCGGCCTCTTGAAAAAAAAATTCACTTTTTCCAACGAAATTTTGCCTTAAATGTGTAAAAAAAAGTTATTTATTTAAACAATATCATTATACTAAGAACGTAGCCTTATGAAGAAAATGTTCACAAATATCCGTGTACAAGGCCAAGTCGATTGGTTGAATATTTTTGGAGTTACATTGCCCGCAGATTGTAAAACTGTCGTTTCGAGAAAAACGCATTTAAAGTTTTGTGGTAACCTGGCGCTCCGTAGCAAAACCGGCCATATCCGCTTTAATTTTTCGAATTTCGTTTTGCGGCTTTGGGAACATATTATTGTGATGTTCAACTATTGATTTATGCAACAAAAAAAAAATCGATTTCTTCGACCCGCTACACCAGACTCCCCCCTTAAAGTTTTGTGGTGTTACGTGCCGACCAAAAATTTAAAAATTTTGAAACTCAATCTAAAACATTGACAATTGATCCAACCACCTAGGTGTGTTACGGGATATCCCTCGAGCAATTGTCTATGATTTATTAACCATAGCTTTTTATAGTAATAACTTAATCCGATTCAAAGCCTCTCACGCCACGGCATATTCCTATGGAAGATTATTGTCAGCAATCTTCCAACGCTGTCGACGTTCTTGGAATGCGTGGTGATAAGCCTTTCGAAGCATTGTAGTAGACCATTTTATATTTTTCTTCCCTGTTAAATTTTGTCATACCATCATTGACATCGGATCCTACCATTGAGTGTTGCGGGAGTTTCCCTCGATCGATTGTCAATGATTTATAAACCGTATTATAATAATAATTTTATACGAGCCGTTACGCCACTGCGTTCTTCCATGTGAAAATCTTCCAACACCGTCAACGTTCTTAGAACGCCGGGCGCGATAACGACTTGGATGCTGAGAACGTTCCGAGCGACGACGGTTGGGCCCGTGTGCATGAGGTGCAGAGTCAGCAATTTTGGCGCTCTTTGTGCAAAGGCCCGAGTGCACGGGCCTACCCTGCAAACGCTCGGGGCAGTCGGCCGTTAAGTCGCTTAGTGCGTAGTCGCTCTGTCCGAGGGACATCACTGTTTAATAAAATAGTCTTTGAGCCGGAGTTTCAGTGCATCTTAGTGATCGTGAAAGGACTCAGTCCCCCGTAGAGACTGTCTGTTCAAACTATAATTATTTTAATCGTTTACATTTTTATTAAATCACTTATATTCCCAACGTTTAAAAATTTAAATATTCAAACACTGTGAACATTATAATGTCAGTGAACTGCTCGGTGTGATTTGTGCTCCACGCCTGTGCTGCGCGTCAACCTCTTGCAGCAGCGCCCCAGGACAAAGACAGAGACAGAGAGAGAGAGAGCGTGAATACCTTTATTCAAAATTTTAATAAGCTTTGCGCCGAATCGGTAAGTCCTCAAATTATATTATTGTACGGGATAAACCAATGATCCAACCTCTTTAGAGTGTTGTGGGTTTTCCCTCTATCATTGTTATATTCCCCGTTTGAGGGCGTGCGCTGCGTTTTTGCTAAACTTTGTTTTCTTGTAAAATTATATTGCGATATTTTCCTAAATCGTTCATATGGAAAGACTAGAACTACGTAATTATTGATCCAACTCACCTAGTGAGTTGCGGGGATTCCCCTCGATCAATGGTCGTTCCGTAAGACACTTGCGCTAAAATTCCATATTTCAAAACCATGTAAATTCCCGTTTTGTACCACCTTTTAAACACTTCCTATTTTTCATTTGTTTTTGTAATACATGGTAATATTTACTTAAATATCAGCTCATTTTATTCGAACCTGTCTACGAAAATACCACATCCCCAACGGGTCAACCTGTATTGGTTGCAGCAAATACGAATCCCAAAACAATCCTGAATTTTCGCATAATAACCTGATTATGTCGAAATATTAAAATCTATCTAAATTTCGTTAAGCGTTACGTGAAAATAATTAGACGAATCCGCTCGGTCATCATAAAAATAAACGCCCGCACGTAACAGTGGTAACCTGGCGCTCCGTAGCAAAACCGGCCATATCCGCTTTAATTTTTCGAATTTCGTTTTGCGGCTTTGGGAACATATTATTGTGATGTTCAACTATTGATTTATGCAAAAAAAAAAAACGATTTCTTCGATCCGCTACACCAGGTTCCCCCCTTAAGGTAGTTCCTGAATAATCTACTAAATTCAAGAATTCTTTCAAATATTGTGCAAAACTAATTTGGAATACACGAAACCCTTGTACAAAGTTTAAAATCGATTTGCCGCATAGTTATCGAGAAATTGTTATAGCGAATTCGGACGGCCGCACTGGTGCGGACTGAGTGCGACTTTTAGCCAATTGGAAGCGAAGAAACTCGCACTCAGTGCGCACCAGTGCGACCGTCCGAATTCGCTATTAATTAAAGTTGAGGCATTTTAACACAGTGGCATATGGCGGAGTGAAAAAAAGAGGGTTATAGTTTCAGTTTTTCTTCTGAAACAGGAAAACCATATTCAAGAAATGTACCAAAATTGGCACAAAAGCACATCGAAATGTCAGGAAATGAATTTATCAATTTCTGCAAAACTGACCACATAGTTTCTTCGTAAATGCCCATAAAAAAATTGATTTATGTGCAAATTTTTCAGAAACTTGCGTAGAGCAATCAACGTGGCAACGTCGCACAATCGATGTGTTTAGACATTTAAATAGCGCACGACGATTCAAATTCATATGAACATTTTTCTGACATTTTGGTTATAAAAGACGCTCCGAATGAATGCGACGTTGTCAGATCTCCTGCTCCAATTCACTACCCTAACCAATTTAATATTCTATTCTCGTATTACAATTCTTTATATTAACATTGAACTGTTTAAAATATATATACACGATGTTAAAAATTATTATTATTATTTCTATAGTATCATACTACTTTATATTTATCGTTTATTACCCAACTCTAATTTGGCTGACTTAGTTGGTTAGGAACAACCTTAATTAACAACAGAATTTAAAGTCGATTGTCTCAACAACAATGCCTTGGTCGAAAAAAAATTATTCTAAAATTTCGACTTATTTTCTCACAGATTCACTTCATTCACAGTTGTATCATATTTGTTGTAGCATTTCGTCAATTCTTAGTCACATTGCGTAGTTATCAACTATTCCAAGTCTCGGTCCTTGACTTGATATTATTATTTTATTATTTATTATTTTCAACGGGAAAATCCTTTAGTACTATATCTACCCTTTAGTAAATATGTACTATATGTATTCGACTTATACTCTCATGTAACGTCGTACCTTTTCGGGTTGCACCATTAGTTTAACGACACCCCGTATTTTCTCGGAATGGTTCAGGTTTAACGTTACCCTGTATAGTTTGAATGAGAATCGTCTTATATTACTCTTTCTTCTGAATGTAGGTTACTCGTTGTTACAATCACTATGAAATGCGAGGCATCGTGATATTGAGAATCCAAACATCAACATCGCCAGAGGATACAATTAGCCACAAGGCGTTGTTCGATTGCCAGTCCCGCATTCGTCGCAGAGGAAGCCAGTTTGAGATGGAAACGGAAGAGTTCACGTAAGCGTTCGTCGAAACGTTTGCTTTCCCTGGGAGAGGCACGGCCGCGACGGTGAGTACTTAGATCAGTGTTTTTACATAAAAAGTAACATTTGTCTGTACTAGTTGAGGGTGTTTTCATAATGCTATCATATACTTTCAGCAAAAATACGAGTCACGTGTTACGTATTATTTGAAAGAAGCTTTAAAGTGAAGAGCAATTTTCAATGAATTCTGAAGTAAAATTAATAATTCGAGAGAAGAACACAGGGCACAATTGAAAAGAACTCGGGAGGTCGACTACACGAGGTCAAAGTAATATTGCGAGGTACAGGTATTTTCATTGCGAATATTCTTGAAATAAAATGTGAAAATATTAATCTATTATTTAATGTACCGTAAAGTGGGATGACTTTGCCCATTTTTGAACTTCAAATAATTTTTTTAGCACTCCTAGTACATTAAATTTTTTTTTTTTAAATATTATTATACCGTAGATGGCGTGTAGATTTAAATAGGCTTTCAAAAAAATTCTTTACTTAAACGTACGCTTTTAAAATGCCAAAAACGTGGTGGGCAAAGTTACCCGCTCAGTTGGGGTGTCTTTGCCCACGTCAAATTTTTCAGTGAAAACATGCCTAAAACCAGAGATGGGCAAAAAATTATTTCAAATAAAAAATTGATTTCGAATAAAAGACAAAAATTTTATTCGAGACTCATCAAATAAAAATAACCCAGAGTTATTTTTATTTCAAATAAAAATAAGTGAGAGTTACTTTCATTTGAAACGTTACAAATAATTTCTTTCGTTCGACGTGAATATATCCGTTGGCCACAAATAATTTTCTCGCTTGACGTGAAATTATCCGGCGGCCACAAATATTTTTCTGGTTTGACGGAATTCATTTTAACCTTCAAATAATTTTGTCGTCTTTCCATGCATTTGTATTTGAAAAAAATTATTTGAAGCGCAAATAGCTCTGGGAGTAGAGAGCGAGAGAGAGGGGGAGCGTGTGCGAGAAGGATAGAGATAGATGATACTTTTTCGCTCTCTGTAGCGGTAAGCAGGAGAGCATGATGCAAGGAGGTAGTTGTTAGAGCGATTTTTGGATTAATAATTATTTTGTGTTAAGTAAGTTATTCGTGAAATTTAGTGCGGAATGTAACGAAGGGGCTGTGTTTTTTCAGCAAATACTGTGTAAATGCGTAAATTATTTACACGTAATGTGTAATTGGTTTGGTTGTTACCTGGTGTAATAATTTTCATACAATTTTAAACATGTAAACAATCGGTTTTATTTATTAAATCATTCCTGCAGGCATATTAACAATTTATCAATTATAATTTATTCAACAACTGCAGGTACAACTCATATTTTTACAGATGGGCACCTGAGTACCCTAAAATAATAGCTAAAATAAAACCGATTGTTTACATATTTAAAATTGTATGAAAATTATTACACCAGGTAACAACCAAACCAATTACACATTACGTGTAAATAATTTACGCATTTACACACAGTATTTGCTGAAAAAACACAGCCCCTTCGTTACATTCCGCACTAAATTTCACGAATAACTTACTAAACACAAAATAATTATTAATCCAAAAATCGCTCTAACAACTACCTCCTTGCATCATGCTCTCCTGCTTACCGCTACAGAGAGCGAAAAAGTATCATCTATCTCTATCCTTCTCGCACACGCTCCCCCTCTCTCTCGCTCTCTACTCCCAGAGCTATTTGCGCTTCAAATAATTTTTTTCAAATACAAATGCATGGAAAGACGACAAAATTATTTGAAGGTTAAAATGAATTCCGTCAAACCAGAAAAATATTTGTGGCCGCCGGATAATTTCACGTCAAGCGAGAAAATTATTTGTGGCCAACGGATATATTCACGTCGAACGAAAGAAATTATTTGTGACGTTTCAAATGAAAGTAACTCTCACTTATTTTTATTTGAAATAAAACTAACTCTGGGTTATTTTTATTTGATACGTTATTTAAATAATTTTTTATTTAAATAGTACCCATCTCTGCCTAAAACTCATTATTGAGCAATCGTTCTTATTCTAATGGATACATAAGACTAGTATTATCAAAACATGTTTTTTAAAAACAAATTATTTAAAAAAAGCCGAAATGTCGTCGCTGAATGTATGTTTGTTTCTTCTTACTATTGGCTTCTCCTCGATTCTCCACACAATATCCGACAAGGCCACACTTGCTTCGTCCGGCCTATCTGGAAGGACGAAAGTTTTTCCATCATTGGTTTTTAAGAAATTGACTTCGTCGTAAAAGTCCTTTTCTTCCCAGCCAGTTTAACGATGATAAAATCGACAGCATTTAATTCATCGTCGTCTTTCTTTTCGCCGTTCGTATCGTCTACATTAATTTCACCATCGTTGGTGACTGCACCGGCATAGTGTAACAATTTTGTCCGAGATTTTAAGGTTTATTTTCTCTCAACAGCACAAAGTTCGGAGATCACAAAATTCACTTGGAAAAAAAATTTTGTTTGCGAAATTTTTCACTCTGACTGAAAAATTACCATATGTTTGAATTCGCTATTGTTTTTTTCGTTTGACCTTGGAGAAATTATTGCCGTCGATTACAAAACACCATATGTTCTAATTACTTCACAATAAAATAAAATAAACTTTCTCCGAAAAGTGGGCAAAGTCACCCCCGTTTACGGTATTCGATATTATTTATATTATTTACATTGTTGCGCTTTTCAGAGGATGTGGCTCGAAGACGAACATGTTTGATGCAAAAGTAATAGTTTCGAACAAAAAAGCATCGATCAAGAGGAGCGAGGTTTTTAAAAAAATGTTTTAATGCTGCTGCCGCAATATGAAGCAAACGGCAATTTTAGCGTGCCCAAAATTTTGGAAAGTACACTTTTCATTACGCGCAGCAAATGCGATTGCAGTATAATATGACGAAACGGAAGCGAAAGAAAGGAGACATGTCTCTGTCAATGGATCAGAGGTGAATTTCACACGTATCGGGTACATAATGAATATTATTATTTTGAGTAATAATTATTGTAAAATAGTTCAGTTTTTAGTATTACTTTCTCTCGAATGAAAGAAAATTCATAATAAGCATATATGGCTCTACCGTGCCGATCCATATCATTAGAAATTGAAATATCGTTGTGACATGAATACTATAAATCGCGCAAATTAAGTTGTATGATTCTTTTTAAACGTACGCGATATGTTTAATAAAATCACTTGTCATTGTAACAAATGATATTTGCGTATTTCAATGGTATTGGTGGCCGTGCAGATGCTGTATCTCTATTTATATCTCTGGATTTTTGAGGGGAAAAGTAACTGTTAATGGATTTTATGCAACAAGCATTCCTCAAACTAATCATACGATATGCGTTCAAGATTGAATCCGCAGGCCCGTTTAAAAAAATCAACGTATATTCCATGCTTTCCTAATAACATTGCGGTCGAATGTATAGAATCGTTTAATACAAGTTTCACATAGGTACTTCACGCTTCCTAGAATCTTCATCAGTGTGCGGTGTAAATAAAAAATAGACTGTGTCTGAAACCATGTCGTGACAAGTACCTATTTCCGAGGACTTACTAAATTTGTAATTAAATTTGCAGAATACAATGTGACTGCTTTAGATGTAAATTTCGATGTGTGGTTAATACTCGGTTATCGATTTAGCAAATTATTAGCTTTCAATTTTAATGATTTAATGAACATGTGCGGTGTGTTTGGCGTAGGCGATTCAATTCTCTTTATTTTACAATGAAGCCCCGTAACATTTGTGCAGGATCGAAATAAAAGCGACAGTTTGTTAATAATTATACCTATCACCGATAGAATGAGAGTCGTCGATCTTAAGAGGGTCCTTTTCATTGCCATTGCAATGATGATCGCTTTTTCAAGGATCATCCGAAGATAGGATGACTTTCTAAATATCGCGAACTACGCGCTCGTAGGCGTAAATTGTTTATTAACGTTATCTTATATGGATTTAAATTGATAACCTTCGAGGTAATTGTATTGTTTGTAACTGTTTATTATCGCGGAGCAGTGAAGGGCTCCCTGTCACCGGGACTCGTTGTAATGTTTATTTAAGAAATTCATTAAGGATGTAATAAATAACACATGTAGAGTGGAAATGTAGAAAAATAAGATTTTATTTGTTGCGTTTCTTGGATCAATCACGGTAATGGCAAAACACTTCCTTCTTAATAAATTGTAAATGAATTTTCAAATAATTGCGCGAGATCTTCTTCGGATTGTTCTCTCGGCGCCAGTTTTGTGATACGATGCTGGAAATAATATACGAATAATGAATTAGTAAGAATATAGTATTGATAATTAAATTCGATGAGTATGTAATTCTAAATTGTATAATAATACTTATATCTATATTTATACTATATTCTACATGTGTAATCACAAGATGCAAGCTACAAATATATATCGTTAATGTCGCAATTGTGAATTCGTCATATATAGATACGGATATGGAATGTAAAAGATATGGCAAATTTAGTTAATTGTAATGATTCATGTGCGGTGACTAATAAATCACTGTTACAAGTAAACTATTTAGTCTCTTTTTTTCTGCCTTTTCTGAGTCGGAATTTTTCTAAATGCACAGTATGGATATATCATTGGCTGCTTTACTCGCCACTTTGTAGAGAATCATAAATACTTGGGTGTATGGACGTGTTATAAGGGAGGATAAAGGGAATAATGGTACAGTAGAGCCAGGGCCGGCGCGAGAATAGTTGGCGCCCTTCTGCAAGAAAATTTTTGGCGCCCCCAAATTTTTGCACCTGTTTTCTATTTAATATGTTTTGCATTTACGAGGTACAATAAAAAAAAAGAATTACATTTACATTTTGTTTATATGGGAGTTGGATTCCTTTATTATCAAGTCTGCGATATAGTTTAAGCGCCCCCTTCGGCTGGCGCCCTTATGCGGCGCATTAAGGTCGTCGCTCACTAGGCCGAACGGAAGCGAAGCGAACACGCATCGCTCATATGACAGAACAGTAGCGACCACGCATCGCCTACATGATAGAACAGCGCCGACGAACAGTTCGCTTCGGTCGCTTCGCTTCCGTTCGGCGAAATGAGCGACAGCCTTTACTTGCATAATGGGTTCCGCCGGCCCTGAGTAGAGCGTCAATTATACGAACTGCTTGGGACCGAGGTGGTTCGGAAATTCGAATTGTTCGGATAATCGAAGAGTTCGGAGAATGAAGCATGCATGTACTTTACACAGTTTATAACCATAGGAATTACACCTAAAATTACTTATTAAATACGGGAGTACTACTGCGTTAATTTATATTATAGTTCAGTGAAATTAGACGGAAATCTGCCCAATCTACGGAATAGTTCCCACCAAGCTAAATTTTGGTATGGGCCTTTATTTGGTCGTTTTAAACAATATGTCAAAAGTCCCCATCGATCCGACCGCCGCTAAAAATTTTACACAGGGTTGAACAAAAAGAAATAACTGTTTTTCGCGAATATCTCGTTATATAGCAGTTTTGCGACAAAAATAGTTATTATACAATTTATAGCTTAGGAAATTCTCTATAAAAAAGGTCGTATGGGTTTTTTTCGTAGGAGTAACCATTTTCATGTATGTCGGGTTACCAAGTTTCAACCCCCATACTTTTGACAAGGGAAGATCCCGAACCCGAAAATTCAAAAAATTATGAAACTTTGTAAATATGTAGGGGAAGTCCTCCTTCGGATAATGGCAGGGCCACCTTTACCCATGGGCTATACGGGCTATAGCCCAGGGGCGCCCGTGATCCAAGGGCGCTTAAGAATCAAACATGTTGAAATGCTTTTTTCTCTTTAATTTTGGAGACAAAAATTTTTATCTGGAGAAAACGCATCATGTTCTGTCTTTCCCTCAATACATCATGCCGTGGCAGTGCAAAGCTAAACCCACGGCTTATCGCCGTGCTGTGGCATCTACTTTTACGCTGCGGCTGCAGTGGCCGCGACTAGAGCTGTTACTACCCGACCCGCCGGGTACCCGGGCGAAAACAACAGCTCTAGCCGCGACTGTGCGTGAAGCGTTCACATACGATTCGTTCGCTGAGTTTTGTTCATGTTTGCGGCCGTGTGGACGTGGCGGGGGCAGGCGGGGGCAGGCGGGGGGCGCATTTGCCTTGGTGGAGACTCGGGGTTGTAATGTACTTCCTTGCACCGATTTCGAAGAAATCGCACCCTTGGGAACTAGGGCGCCAAAATTTTTTAGCCCAGGGCGCTCAAATTTGTTAAGACGGCCCTGGATAATGGACCGTTCGGATAATTGACGCTCTACTGTATATAGACAAAATTTAAAATGGAACGATAGTGTATTTCTTACGTGTTCTGAAACCTCTTATTAATCCAAAGATCTTTTTTGCAACTTCAATTCAGTAAGTAATCAAAATGGCGATTACTCTTTCATTTATATAGATATCGAAGCTTTCCTATCTCTCCAACTTGTTATATTATTTAAATAGTGTTAGTTATCGCATTAACCAGAGTTACCTATAACTCGTGAAAATATAAGGGATATGATCTAATGAGTTTGTGCTGTTGTAAATATGATAAACTATTTTCTATGTTCGTTAGGGTGTTTCATAGTATAAGGTTAAAATTAAAATATTACATTATTTTTTACTTTGCTCATGCCCTGATTCCTATTGATATAAAGAGAATATCTGACAGATTTTAGCCAGATTAAGTAATATTCACAGGTTGCACACTTTGCACACTAAATAATATGTAGTAGTAAGTAGGCTAAAGAAACTCGATTTCCAATGATAATTATTTTCATTCTGAAGGCTTTTAAAAAATAAACTAAACCTCAAAGAAGACTTAGACTTAGATGTATTATTTAAATTTACATTTAAAAAAATTCATCAAATTCATCTTTAAATATACAATATAAATATTATTATTATTATTATTGGTAATTATTTAGAAGTTTTCCATCCTCACCGATTTCAATGATTTTAGGATATGTTGTCGGGGACACGATTCTGAACAACTTTTTCCTATACATGTTACGGCCGCTCGGCCTTCGTTTCCGAGATATTCGCGAAAAACTTCTGTTGGTTTATTCCGACGCAACGCATTCCACTTTCCAACTTGTCCCGGGTATTAGTATTGGTTGGGGCTAGATTAACGCGGGGGGCGCGTAAAGCATGATAGCGAGCTGATGTGAGTTTAGAGATTTGAACCAGAAACTGCTGCAACCCATAAATATTATTCAATTTGTCAAAAATTTGGCATACAGATCACTTACAAGGGAAGATCCCGAACCCGGATATTCAAACAATTCTGAAACTTTGTGAATATGTAGGGGATTTCCTCCTGATTAAACGCAAATTTTTTTGCTGCCCAAATTCACTGGAAGGGGGTGAAATTAACCCCCGAAAATTCGGCTATTTTCCAATTTTGTGTTATAACTCGCAAACTGCAAGAGATAGAAAAAAAGTTTCAAGACAAAAGTTAGTTCTTTTAATTAGATCCATGATTTGGTAAAAAAATTATTTTACAGCTCGCGAGTTGTAACACAAAATAGGAAAACAACCGGGTTTTCGGGGGTCAATTACACCCCCTTAGAGTGAATTTTGGCAGCAAACAAAAATTGCGTTGTAATCAGAAGGAAATTCCCTACATATTCCCAGTTTCAGAAATTTTTTAATTTCCGGATTCGGGATCTTCCCTTGTTAGATGAATAGAACCAATGGGGTGGGCAAAGTTAAATGAAAATAGCACCTTTGGAAAAATGAAACACCCTAAATAAATTGCGCATCATAATAATGCTATGTCCACTATGTCAAGACCAATGTCCCATTATATTTTAGGGATACGACTATATCAAATAATAATAACACTGTTGCAAGTGGTAGCTCAATTCTTTGTAGCTATTGATATTTGAGTTATTTTAGTTATTTGACGTGAGATATGTTCAGATTAATAAGAGCTTTAAGAATATGAAAGAATTTACTTACCATTCTATTTAAGCTACATTTACCACATTCTACAAAAGAGCATTTGTACATTAAGTACCTATATGTACCTAAATATAACTAAATAAGTTTATATAGAATATAGGTATATGCAATGCATCGTAACAGTCCATATGATTACTGAGACACTTACAATAATGCAATAAAATAAATTATAAACTTTATCTGCTTCGAATGAGCAACAGGTTATAGCAGAGGTGCACAAAGAGCTGCTCCCGATCAGAGCCGAAGGAAGACATCTTTGCGATTCTGGGAGCCGCGCACGGTGGTTCGTAATCGTAGAAATGTGAATTAAATTTAATTTTTCAACGTCTTTGAATATTCTTGCCGTTTGAGCCATAGGTGTTCTTACATCTATACTCTATAGAATAAGTTTTGGCATGGGTAAGGGTGGCCATAAGTCACCCAAAATTGTTTGTAAGAGGTTTAAAGATGGGGGAAAATGCCAGTTTCGGGATGATCATACTTTCTCTGAAATTGGCGTACTTCGCCTCGCTATATTTTTCTATCGATAAGAGTTGACTTAAATATGATTATGTAGAGTTATAGAGTGTTTTTTCACCTATACGTGTTACAACCCCTTGAAAAATAGGTACTCTTTCGTGAATTTCTATTTTATCTCGTTTTCCGCTTTAGTTGCGTTTACAAAAATTTATTCACTCGTAGTCACGATGAATTTTGCATGAGAGTATTTGATAGAACCTACTTAAGGTGGTTGCATAAGATTTGTTTGCAACAAGTTGCACCAACACAAGTTATCACGCGTGATTTATCATCACATAAACATTTATTTTAGCAGCTTACTATGCAACCCAAAAAACATTTATGCTGCAGAAATATTAAGGAACAAATGTACAAAGTTAAATAGCGATGGCCATGTATGTAAGTCTTACATACTGGAATTTTGACCGAGGGTTTAATAGTTGTTTGTAAGGGTAGTTCGTTATCTTTGAAAAAATATAATACCAGAATGAGATTCTACGGCTTATAAAACCCCTAAAACCATTCCGTTTATAATTAATAACGCATAAATAATAGGGATATGAATTTAGTTCACCATTCTGCGATTTCAGAGCCGGGCGTGGAGCTGTTACGTGAATTTCATATTAAACAAAAATGCATATGATACTTCTAACAGTGGTTAAAGTTTTAAGATGTTCTACAATATTATAAATAAAAAATTATTTAATTGCTGTTCCATGCAAACTACAAGTAATCTTGATTTCTTTATGAAGAACAGCGTATTCAGAAGTTTGAATATTTTTTTATATAACTCCGTTTATAACGATGTATCGCCCGTGTCTGAAAAATCGTGTGTACCTACTTTATGTAGCAATTAGTAAATAAATATACACCTGTATGTTTAATTTCATCAATTCATTACAACTGCGATATTGATTTATAGAAAGTTTCGCGAGCCTTACACGAGATATAAAGTTAACAGAGAGAGTAATTTCAAGTTATAAATATAATCTACAAGTGATGAAAGAGGAATGTCATCTGGTAACAGGGATCCGAACCGCCTAGTAACCCTTACCCTTACCAGGTTAACCAAGGAAGGTTTCTATAACCCATACTAACCGCGAGGGAACGGTTCTTAAATTCTAGAACAGGCTTGTGAATTAAGTGATCTTTTCGGCCGAGTTTCAGAAGCAACGCCCTCTTTCTCCCGCCGCGCATCTTGGCCCCCGCGGCGACCAAGCTGCTAGGAGCGCCTCAGGCCCGTACCACGTGAACCGCGCGTGGCGCATTAGGGCGACATTGTATCAATATGTTTCCACACGTCCCAGAGAGCACGATTGCCGATGCGTTTTTGTTGTGTCAGCGCGCCACGCGCGATTCACGTGGTACGCGCCTGAGGTGGCTGGAGCTTTAGGGCTGGCGCGGGGGCTAAGACGCGCGGCGGGAAAAAGAGGGCGTTGCTTCTGAAACTCGGCCGAAAAGATCACTTAATTCCCAAGCCTGTTCTAGAAGAAACCGAAGTACAGTATTTCCCCGTTATGAGCCCGACGAACGGAGCTGGCGGCGGGCTCATAGTGGCTTGAGGACATGATTCCGCGCGGCCAGTGGCTTTCGTGTCCTCTCGCTCGTTGTCCGGTTCTCTCACTCTCGTCCGTAGGCTTCCGGGAAATGGTGGGGATGGTCGCCGGGCTGTCAACGGGGGAAAAAAACGGGCTCATAACGGGGAAATACTGTAACCGGGTTAACCCGCTACGAGCCGGTTACTAGTGAAATAAGACAGTCACTTAAGGCAAGTCAGTGATACGTGAATGTACAGGCAATACAGGGTGATTCTGAAGCTACGCCCGACAAAGGATGCGGCCTGGTAGAGCTCTGCAACGGGCGGGTATACCGTGGGTCAACCCGCCCCTTACCCGATCGTTTTTCGACTCACCCGGCCCGCCCGGCCCGCGTCGGGCAAGACGGGTTAGCGGTTCATTTCTACCCGCCCGTCAAGCCCGAAACTGTTGCCAGCCGTGCGACGTATCCGACCTGTCCGTGTCCGTATTTGCGCCTTTCCTCTATTCATCGGGGTCAGCTGCATTTTTAATATACTGTATTTCTAAATTGTCTGATATGTTTCTACTACAATGTTGTTGTTTGTAAAAAACATAAATTAAATCTAAATTTTTTTAATTTCTTACATTTATTTGTATTTTAACTGGTGTTATTTACATATGGTTGATAAGTATAATACACATTAATAATAAATAAGTTGTCAAGGTTTGACTCTCCATTCGAGGGTAACAATAAGTCCGAGTGAAAATCGAGCGAAGCGCGGGAAATGTCTCGGTAAAGAGCGGGCACGGACGGATCGGGTCTTTCGGGCGGGTGTGGGCGGGCTGGACAGCCGCGGGTTCTTCGGGCTTTTGACGATTCAAGTGCGGGCGGGTCGGGTACACCGAGAAACAGGCATGGGCCGGGCGGGCCAAACCCGCCCGTTGCAGAGCTCTACGGCCTGGTACCCCGTAGCGAGGACAAGCCCCCGCAGTGCCTCGCCGAATTTTCTGGCTTTCGACCCTCGAAGTGCCTATTAAGAAGTGAGAAATCTTCGACTTCCGCATTTCTCATCAGATCTTTGCGAAAACGACGCCAAATGATTCCTTATGTTTCGCCGATTAAACTGACACCAAGAACGACGTAATTCGGAAAATAATGAAGGAAATTCCATGCAAAATTCATTCCCATAATCTGAAGCTAATTTCGTTAATAATAGTCCGATTTACATGACATTTGGTATGATTATCATCGGGAAAACACAAGGAATCCATCGAAATCACTTGCATATCGATACGATAAAGAATAAAGAATTTTTTTTTCTGAATTGGATATGAATCCTCGGCCGACCGTAGCGAACTGAGGTCGGCGCCCCGCAGTCAAGGAGTGAAAATGTGAAATATCCATTTCAGCGTAGTAAGAAATTCTTTATTCTTTATCGTATCGATATGGAAGTGATGCCGATGGATTCCTTATGCTTTTCCGATGAAAATCATACCAAATTTCATGTAAATCGGACTATTATTAACGAAATTAGCTTCAGATTATGGGAATGAATTTTGCATGGAATTTCCTTCATTATTTTCCGAATTACGTCGTTCTTGGTGTCAGTTTCATCGGCGAAACATAAGGAATCAATTGGCGTCGTTTTCGCAAAGATCTGATGAGAAATGCGGAAGTCGAAGATTTCTCACTTCTTAATAGGCACTCCAACCCCTTCGAGGGTCGAAAGCCAGAAAATTCGGTGAGGCACTGCGGGGGCTTGTCCTCGCTACGGGGTACCAGGCCGCATCCATTGTCGGGCGTAGCTTCAGAATCACCATGTACGAAAGCACCGAACAACAGGGTCGTAAACCCGCACCGTCCGCAGACGCTCGCGAATTCGGCGCGGCCAAGTTAATCCTTGGTCTCGCATATTTATTACTTTCACGTGCATGCATCACCCTACCAAGGAGTGTCCGATATTCAAATAAAATTCATTACTATTTGGAAACATGGTTACAACTGAGGCAGTGAGAGCAACAGACCAACCCACATTAAAAAAAAAAATTTCCCCCTATTTTAGATGATTAGTAGAGCCTATTGGAATACGTTATTGCTACTAACTCAATTTCGAAAAAAATGTGGGTTAGTATGGACTGTATGCATTAACCCGGTTAACCCGGTTATTCGGGTTACATACGAATTCTGTTACTCGGTTAGGCGGGTTAGTCGCCGCTACGGCGTACCGAACCGGGTACGGGTTAGGGTTCGGTTCCCTGCTGGTAACATTGCTGAAGAATTATTTCCTACTAAAATATTAGTGAAAATGATAGCGAAAAGTTTGTTATTGAATTTATTATTTTCTGTGGCGAAGCTTACCTGTGGCAGTGTACCCTGGACTAAAGTAGGAATATCTTCTTTCTTGAAGCCCAATTCTGTCAAACCGTTTTCAACTTTCATCACATGCATGTACTCTTTCACAGTATCTGCTAATATCTTGCCAGCGTCTATCTTCTTTGCTCGCTTGACATCAGCACCAAGTAGTTCTGCACATTCCAAGTGCCTTTCCGGGCACGCACTTCCGGTGAATGAGAATACAGCGGGGGCCGATATAACAACTGAAAGTCCGTGTGGTACTATAGGGTGATCTGTACTGTAACCCTGTAATCATTTTACAGCCTCTCATTAGGATTATTACTCTATTCATGTATACAGAGTGTTTATAAAAATGTGGGACATTTTTTCACCATCGGTTCTACGTTCTACGCACCAAAATAATAAAAAAGTTGACACACACACACATGTCCAATAATGCTTAATTTTGCAGTTATAAGCATTTTTATATTCGATAAAACACGGGTCCGGAATGCCTATTACAGTGGCATTTAACGTAGTTCAGCTATGTTCATTTTGCCTTCGTTTCTTTAAGGGGGTATTCTGGTCTGACGAGGCGTTTTCGTCGCGTTATTTCGGAATTTTTTTTACAAAGAACCCATCAATTGTATTATTATTTAGTTTATTGCTACATGTTTATTGATGTTTGAACTATTTTTACAAATTTTGTCAATGGAAAAGAATTAAAATCAAACGCAGTTGACTGTTTTAAAGTAATGGTGAAAAAAAAAACATGGTGTCACGGTGTCCATGATTGGGCTCGTTCTAGTGATCTATAACAAAAAATGAAAAGAGATTCTATATCTGTATGCCTGTGGCTTTCGTCCCTACCAGAATGATAAAAAAATATTGAAAATTAAGCAAATGGCGGCGGTTTGAAAATTAAGTTTCGATTTTCGCACAATTTTTCAACTTTAAAGGTCTGTGAAAGTTTAAAAACAAAATATTTTATCATAATTCTGGTAGGGACGATAGCCACAGGCATACAGATATAGAATCTCTTTTCATTTTTTGTTATAGATCACTATAACGAGCCCAATCATGGACACCGTGACACCATGTTTTTTTTTTCAGCATTACTTTAAAACAGTCAACTGCGTTTGATTTTAATTCTTTTCCATTGACAAAATTTGTAAAGATAGTTCAAACATCAATAAACATGTAGCAATAAACTAAATAATAATAAAATTGATGGGTACTTTGTAAAAAAAAATCCGAAATAACGCGACGAAAACGCCTCGTCAGACCAGAATACCCCCTTAAAGGCGAGATGAAAAGGATATGAACGAAAATATGTATAACAAACCAGCGGCGCTGGCCGTGATGGACACACCGGTTCTCGTTAGATCACCGAAGTTAAGCATCACGGGGCGGGTACTGGAGAAAGATGGGTGACCCCCTTTTTCTTCCGGTACACCGCTCGCTGCTGGGACCCGAAGGAGAGAGCGAGAGGTGAGAAAATATATATATGACATCTTGGGCAATATAAGCAAAAGCTTTGAAACGCCATCCTGTTTAAACAGGAAAATGTTATAAATAAATAAATAAAAATATATACTGTAAGAAAATCCGATGACCCGCACATTCAAATGGCTCTCCGGAACCGCGGCCTACCACCCGGAAGCCCAAATACATACACCGGCTGGGCCCGCAAAGGCATTTCCTGTTTCACTGTTCTAAGAGAAGAGGGCGAGGTACGACCAGCGGCCGCTCTCGGGCAGCTTAGGGCTTAGGGACTGCGGCAGGAGAGTTCGGAGATAATACCTGGACGCCTATCGGCCGAGAGAGAACAGAGCATCTCATTAGACACGCGAGTCTTAAGAGAGGAGACTACGGGAGAATATTCTTGGACGCCTGTTTAATATGTGCCTGTCCGGCGACAATACCTGGCTGGACGCCAATCGAACGGGAGATTACAGAGTAACTCTTGGCCGCCTCGTTAGAATAAAATCGAGTGCGGCATGCAGATTAGAGTCCCGTAAATTGTATGAACGCAGCGACGCGCAACATCTGAATTCTTGAAATTGTAGCCCTGTCCCATCAACCATGTATTCCCACCTAATCCCAATAAACCTTGCCTGCCCAGCAATTATCCTTGAATTCATTTTACGAAGGCTACAGTATACAATATATATTAGGCCAACTGACGAACGCGCCTATCAGCTTATAACTGCAAAACTAAATAAGGATTATCGGACATATGCGTGTACCAACTTTTTTTATTATTTTGGTGACTAGAACGTAGAACCGACGTTGAAAAAATATCCCACATTTGATAAACGCCCGGTATACCGGCTGTTTCAGGGGGAATAGTAAGTATTTTAGAAGGTACTAGTTATGGACTATTTCGAGTAAAAAAGTCTTAACTTTTAAGCATGTAATTTACCTTAGTAGATGTTTACTTCAGGGGAGGCATCTCCGATAACATTGACCTTAACATATGTGGTCAAAGTCAATATTCTGAACAACTTTTCTTTATACATTATCTGTCGCTCGGCCTTAGATTCTGAGATATTTGCGAAAAACTTCTGTTGACTTATTCCCATACAGCGCATTCCACTTTCCAACTTGTCCCGAGGATTAGTATCGGTTGAGGCTAGATCAGTGAGGGGCGCGCGCGTAAAGCATGGTAGCGAACCGGTGTGAGTTTAGTGATGCTAAACATGAGGCAGCGGTTACAAGCATCGCGCGACGCCGGTAGACCCTCCCCCACAACAGTAGACGAGTTTCGACTTGTGATGGATCAAATTCGCTGGAAATTAAACCATTTCAAGTAGAATCTTGTCTATTGTCTTTGGGGGGAAGGGTCGCAGCCAAGAAAACCTACCCCAGAGCCACTCCGGTCACTCTTTCTTATGGGATGGAATATATTTTTGTGGAAAATCTGAGGAGTAGGACGACTAAATGTTTTCTGTGTCCTATATTTAATAATTAATAACTTTGAAAGCAATAACGAGCGACGGCTAAAACCTCCTGGAGGTTGCTCAGGATAGTGTCCTTGACAACATATGTCAAGGTCAAGGTCATCGAGGATGCCTGCCCTAAAGTAAACATTTACCAAAGTTAGTATAAACATGACGCCAATTTTCAATGGCTGTGGAGATACGGCCGCTTGAATGTTATCCATACAAAGCCTTACAAAATGTATTAAGGAAAAACAAATAACTTATTGATTGCATTCATTGAATATATAAATGATATAAATTCATGAATAATCTGCAACAGTTCAAAGTAATTGTTCAAAAATCACACCACCGACTTCAATGCACTTTTCAACTCTCTTCGTAATAGTACCTACGTCAGGGTGAATCTTAGCTACTCTGGACGAAAATTATTTTGGGAGATTTTTTTTGTCTTACCCCCCAGAATTGTGACACTTGTTAGGAAAATGATCTGGAAAAGATATCAGGCCGATTGGACCACGGGAAAACGAAGCGCATCGAATTTGAAAATTTTGAATTTTTTAAAGCTTGACATAAATATACATTATGATATATCGTTGAATTTGTGTTTTTTTTTCTGTTTAAGAATACATACACAGCATATACGATTGTTGACAAAAAAACATCTGTGACCTTGAAAACTCGAGTGACCTTGATAAAAAAATAATTTTTCCTACCATTATATTCGCCTCTTTATATACTACAACTTTTGTCTGAAGAGTTTTTTTATATATCCATAAACGATGGAGATATTAAACATTTTTGATTTTAATTATAACGCTCCATTATACAGAAGAAAAACAGTTCCAAGACTGAAAATAAGTTATTATAGCTATTATGTTAATTATGAGTACCTACAAGTGTCATCAAAGTGTTGCGTCCCAGATCTGCTCGTGGACTCGTCAATAGGGTGCAGCAGATCCTGGTTCAATTCCCGATACAACGTCGTAACACGCTCACCTTGAATTTAAGCTATCATGTATGCTTTCGAGTTTTCAAGGTCACAGATGTTTTTTTGTTAACAATCGTATATGCTGTGTATGTATTCTTTAACAGAAAAAAATACAAATTCAACGATATATCATAATGTATATTTATGTCAAGTTTTCAAAAATTCAAAATTTTCAAATTCGATGCGCTTCATTTTCCCGCAGTCCAATCGACCTGAAAGGACAATGTTAAGCCGCAGAGGGGATTAGTGACCCACGAGCCTACAGCGTATGCTATACACCGTTGGAAAGATCTCGCCAAGACAAATCGATTGATACCATTTTTAACTTCAAAATCAGATGGAATCACCTTGAAAAATTGCTTCAAAGTTCGAGATTTTGCGGTTTTGAACAAAAGAAACCGGTAGTAAAATCCCATCCGGCCCGAGGGACCTCGGGTAGGCACCTGAGGGAAAACCGAGGGATGTAAGCGATACTCTAGCAGACTTGGCGGCAAATGTGCCCATAAAGCGATTGGTTTCAAGACGTTCAACCTTTTATTTCGTTAACTAACATAAGTTCTTTGTGCAATTAACCCTTCGTGGTCACACCTTCTTATAATCACAAATTGGTCACACGAGGTTCACTGTGCCCCAGTGTCATTTTTTGAGTTACCATTTTGGTATTTTTGAATCTTTTAACTTTTCAGTGATAAGTGTACATTCGTAATACAGGGTCATCGTTTAATCCTACAACCCGCGCTCGCGCGAACTTGTAAAATGGCAACAGCGCTTCACGGACGCATTTCCACTACCACTATGGCCGATACTTCCGCCATCTATGAGCTGTTGATGAAAGCGCACGGTCTTTTAGATGCCAGTAGAGAGTGCAAGGTGCTTTTGGCTTTCGCCAGAGGATATTAGATTTGACGTAGCAGACGGGGAAGAAAACGGTAGCCATTTTAAGAGTGCAATCGCTCCGGTCCCGTTCTGCGTGGAAATATCTACCTTTGCGACGGTCCAGCTGCGGTATTAGACCACGCTGACGCGATAGGGCTCCGGGTTGAAGAATTTGGGGTCTTTTTTGTATAACTTTTGAACTATAAAAGATATCGGAATGCAATTTGCGCCGAAAAATGGGGGAAAATTATCCCCTCTTAACGATGGATAATTTAACATATTTTTCGTTCCCTTAATTTTTGATTTCATCAATATTTTGACCATAATTACTGTGAGAAGCGTTTGCAAACTGTTTATTTGATACTTTATTTAGTGCTCTTTATAAAATTCATGGGGTTGATAAACAATAGGCTGGTTGTTTCTGTATCATAACATTCATAAATTGAGAAATTAAATTTTTATTCAATTATATATTGGTTCTGCGGGTCTCAGAATCTAATGTTCTGGTTTTCTTTTTTATGATTTTATCTTTAAGGAGGGATTGTCGTCTAACAGTCCCAAAAGTAACTTATATTTAAGATTTTTTTTCGAAAAAACTGTTCGGCATATTGGATTAAACTCGTTTGTGATATAAGGAGGCATTTTTGAACTTGCAGGAAATATTTTTTTTATGTCGATCCTTCTTATTATTTATTAGTTACTGTGGAATCTTCTCCACCTCTTCGCCGATGTAACTCCTGTTGGCGGGATGTGTAGCACCTGTCACAGTCATAACATGTAATTCGAATGAAATTCGAAGCGAATTCGAAACTTCCGTCCGGAATTTGAAGAGAATCTCGAGGTATCGAAATCTCACCCGAATTTTGCCAACCCTTCATTGGCTCACGTGTAGCTGACATGTTAAAATGTTTCCCCAAAACAATTATGCAAGTATCAGTTCCCACTTCTTCCCTCTATTCATGTTATTATTAATTGAAGACGTTCGCGCTGGAACGACCCCCCACGATCGGTGACGCCATGCGTTTCGAACGTGGCCGAACACCGAGCGCGAACAAATCAGGCAACGGATGTCTGCCCGCGACGAGGCCCGAGTGTGGCCGAAGTTCGAGTTTCAAACGGAGGCACACTTCTCGAAGCCACTTCTCGCACCGGCCCGGCGTTTAGAGCTGCCAGCGACCGCTGGATAGCAGCGACGCCCGAGCTACGAGAATTTTAGGATGGTCTCTTTCAAATTAACGTCGCCAAGAGCTATTCGGAATTCCCCGGCTCAGGTAAGCGAGCCGCGCGCTCTGCTTTTATGATCGGTTTATTACTCGCACCCCAGATTACTGTAACGAGGTTTGAAAACAATGTGTCGACCGGTCTCGTACCCGTCTCAATTCCAAAAATTTTAGCTACGACATGGTTGACCGCGGCGCTATGCCGGTGTATGGAATAATATGAAAAATTTGTCTAAGGAAAAAACTTATTTTTTCTCTCGAACGCTATAAGTCTTTCAATTTTTCATTTTTTTTTTCCTTTAAAGGGGACCAATCCCCGCGGAAATTATCTAACTTTAAGAAACTTCTATTTTTTTATTGCAATCAGATGATGACTGTGACAGGTGCTACACATCCCGCCAACAGGAGTTACATCGGCGAAGAGGTGGAGAAGATTCCACAGTAACTAATAAATAATAAGAAGGATCGACATAAAAAAAATATTTCCTGCAAGTTCAAAAATGCCTCCTTATATCACAAACGAGTTTAATCCAATATGCCGAACAGTTTTTTCGAAAAAAATTCTTAAATATAAGTTACTTTTGGGACTGTTAGACGAGAATCCCTGCTTAAAGATATAATCATAAAAAAGAAAACCAGAACATTAGATTCTGAGACCTGCTGAACCAATATATAGTTGAATAAAAATTTAATTTCTCAATTTATGAAAGTAATGATACAGACACAAACAGCCTATTGTTTATCAACCCCATGAATTTTATAAAGAGCACTAAATAAAGTATCAAATAAACAGTGTGCAAACGCTTTTTACAGTAATTATGGTCAAAATATTGATAAAAGAAAAATTAAGTGAATGAAAAATATGTTAAATTATCCATCATTAAGAGGGGATAAGTTTTCCCCATTTTTCGGCGCAATTTGCTTTCCGATATCTTTTATAGTTCAAAAGTTATACAAAAAGGCCCCAAATTCTTAAACCCGGGGCCCTATCGCGTCAGCGTGGTCTAATACCGCAGCTGGAACGTCGCAAAGGTAGATATTTCCACGCAGAACGGGACCGGTGCGATTTCACTCTTAAAATGGCTACCGTTTTCTTCCCCGTCAAATCTAATATCCTCTGGCGAAAGCCAAAAGCACCTTGCGCTCTCTACTGGCATCTAAAAGACCGTACGCTTTCATCAACAGCTCTTAGATGGCGGAAGTATCGGCCATAGTGTGGGGAGCGCGGTTGTCCGTCTCCCTCTACTCTGTTTCCCCACCTGCGGTATGTGGAGAGTGGGGGGTTAAGCTTACGGCGTGCTCAGCGTGGCAACGCCAGTCAGCCATCTTGACTAGAGAGAGTCTCTAGTCCTGCTCTCACAGAGCGAAATATATATCACGTATTTTTGTGTTTAATACGCGTCTTGGATATTATTCAACCCTTTCACGTCCTTTCTTCCGTTGGGGTAAATGGCTAAGTATCCAGCCCAACGGTGTTTGGTGTAAGCCAACAGTGGTGACCCCGACGTGATTCGCGTATCCTCGTGATAATTGCATCCAGTGCTGAAACGTGCATCATCTTTGAGAACGTCTCGCTGCCGACGTCCACGAGTCGTGTGGACGCCGTACTGCTGCGAGGCAGGAAAATTTATTGGAATCATTGCTGCCGAGATCCTCTCGACGTGGCGGATTCCCGGCGGAGCTTTCATCCGCTGACTCGCTGAGTTCGTCGACGACGAGCGACCACGTGGTGTCATTGTGTGGTACACAACGAACCGAGCCGATCATCGTCATCGGGGCTTGTTCGCTGCTGCAGGAGGTTTTCGATTGCTGACTTGCGCGAAGCCAACGACACCGGCGCCTTCCTATTCCTGGGCGGGAGTCCAGTCACCGAGGACATCGACGTCGTCGCTGTTCTACGACGCAGTTTCCACTGGGGTGGTCGCCGAGCGGCGTCCGTGCAAGGTGTTTGCGTGGCGGCTCGGCCTCTAATTGCGTTTCATAGGGAGTGCCGCCATTTTGTGTTTAGCGCATGGCGCGAATCGTTCGTGTGGCGTTGGTCGCGAAAGTACCGCCATTTTTTTGAACGTGCGGTGCACTGTCCGTTACGGGACTTTCAGTAGGCAGGCCGATTCACGGTGACCGCGTGATGGCACTGAACGCGATCGGTGCGCCACCATCGTGTCCCAATTTTGTTTAAGATTTGCTTTTTCCTGCTTTGGTGTTAAAGACTTCGTCGCGGGTTTCGCGAGCGCCTTGACTATTATGCCCGATCGAGCTAAGGCGAATACCGTAAGTGAGGTCGAGGTCCAGCTATGGGAGACACAACAACGTTTGGCCGCTATGGAGGCCGAACGCGCCGCCGAGCGCTTGTCCTTGGAGGCCGAACGCGCCGCCGAGCGCTTGTCCTTGGAGGCCGAACGCGCCGCCGAGCGCTTGTCCTTGGAGGCCGAACGCGCCGCCGAGCGCTTGTCCTTGGAGGCCGAACGCGCCGCCGAACGCGTGTCGCACCGTGTTGATGCCTACCGGGTTCCAAAGATCCCGAGTTTTTTCCGGTCCGATCCGGTACTATGGTTTGTACAGGTCGAGGCGACACTGCGTAATGCGCGAATTAAGGTAGAAAGCACCATGGTGGATGTGGTCCTTGCCGCGTTGGACGCCGAGATCGTCGGCAGCGTTAAGGACATTATCTTAGCGTCCCCGCCGCACGCTGACATTTACCAGCGGATCAATGCTCGCATAATCGCGACGTTCGCGGGGTCCGCGGAAAGCAACCTGCGCAAGTTGCTCAAGGGGCAGGTGCTGACGGACGGCAAGCCGTCGCTTGTGCTGAGTCGTCTCCGCAATCTCAATGGCGGACAATGTGACGACGCGGTGATTAGATCCATATTTTTAGAACAATTATCGTCGAACCACCGGGCGATCCTCGCCGCAACGGGCTCGGAGCATTTGGACCGGTTAGCTGCTGTGGCAGATAAGATAGCCGATAACGCGGGTACCAGTGATGTGCACATTGCGTCCGCGTCTAAAGCCTCGTCAGCTTCAAAAGCCTCGTCATCCCCGTCGTTGGAGGACGAGGTCGCGCGCCTTGCGAACTGCGTGGCGGCGTTGTCGAAACAGGTGGAACAAATGTCGAGACCATCGTATTCGGGTAGGTCGCGTCCGCGGTCGCGTCCACAGTCACGTTCAGACGGCGCGGGTCGGAAGCGCTCCCAGTCTCGGCACAAATCCGGGCTCTGCTACGCGCATCGGAAATTTCCGAATGACGCGAGATCATGTCGCGAATGGTGTGCGCAGTATGCGATTTGGAAGGAAAAAAACTAAAAGTTCCTTCCTGCTCGGAGGCGTCCAACGAAGGAATTGATTCACAGAATCGTCTCCACGTACGCGACCGCGTAACGGGTCAATCCTTTCTAATCGACACTGGGGCGGACATATCATTGCTACCGGCGAATCCGAGGATCGACGTTAAGCCGTCGGGTTGCAAGCTCTTTGCCGCGAATGAGACGCGGATAGATACCTTTGGCGAGTCTCTCCGCGAGCTGGATTTGGGCCTTCGGCGTCCATTCCGCTGGAATTTTTTATTGGATAATCGGTGCCGATTTATTGAAGCACTTCGGTCTGCTCGTGGATATGAAGAGACGTAGGCTCGTCGATTCCGTGATGAGGTTGTACACTCTGGCAGTCGCCAGGGTCGTGCCCTTCCAGGCGGTTAGTTCGGTTGTTCCCGGCTCGAGTTTTACCGAGTTGCTGGCGGAATTTCCGGAGATCTCAGGGTCTTCTCGGGTAGCCCCCCCGGTGGGTCGAGACGTTTTGCATTACATTATGACGACAGGACCGCCTGTCGCGCAGCGTCCGCGGCGCTTAACGCCGGAAAAACTCAAGGCAGCCAAGGCTGAGTTCAGGGCCTTGGTCGCGGCGGGTATTTGCCGCCCCTCCAGCAGTCCGTGGGCTAGTCCCATTCATTTGGTCTTAAAGAAGGACGGGACATGGAGGGTCTGCGGCGATTATCGCAATTTGAACGCGGTTACCACGCCTGACAGGTACCCGACTCCGCACCTCCACGACTGCACTGTCAATTTGCAGGGCAAAAGTGTCTTCACTTCCCTCGACCTCCATCGGGCATATAATCAGATACCGATGGCACCAGAGGGCATAGAGAAGACCGCAGTTTGTACGCCCTTCGGGTTATTTGAATATTGCGTCATAACGTACGGTCTGCGCAACGCGAGCCAGTCATTCCAGCGATATATTAACCGCGCTTTGGGCGATCTGGAGTTCGCGTTTGTTTACATCGACGATATACTGATAGCGTCGTCCTCTCCTGAGGAGCACGCCGTCCACCTGCGGGAAGTATTCCGTAGGCTGAGGGAGTTCCACCTCCGCCTTAATGTGGACAAATGTGTGTTCGGCGTTTCCGAATTGGAATTTTTAGGCCATACGGTCAATAGCAAGGGAATCCGTCCCACTGCTAGTAAAGTCGCCGCGATTACGCAGTTTCCTCGGCCCACTAACGTTGTGCAGCTTCGCCGATTTCTCGGTGTGGCGAACTTTTATCGTCGGAATTTGCCTCACTCTGCAACCACACAGGCGCCTTTAAACGCGTACCTTCGTGATTCGCGCAAGAACGACAAGCGGGAGATCGCGTGGACGGTCGAGGCGGAGAAAGCGTTTGACCAGGTCAAGACCGACCTCGCTAACGCTGCCCTGCGGGTCCATCCTCGTTACGACGCGGACATTCGTCTGGTGGCCGACGCGTCGGATTCGGCCATGGGCGCGGTTCTCGAACAATTGTCCCCTTCGCGGATGTGGGAGCCCTTGGCGTTCTTTTCGAGGAAGTTCACGTCCGCGCAGGTGAATTATAGCACCTATGATACGGAGCTTACGGCAATTTACGAGGCAGTGAAGTACTTTCGTGCACTCGTGGAGGGTCGGGATTTCGGCATTGTTACGGATCACAAACCACTCGTCTATGCGTTCCTTCAGAAGTCCGATAAGGCGGCTCCGAGGCAGGTGCGCCAGCTGTCGTTTATCGCGCAGTTCTCTACCCGGATCGAGCACGTGGCTGGTCCCGACAATGTGGTCGCGGACGCGCTTTCGCGGGTCGACTCGCTGCGGTTGCCGGTCGAGGTCGAGCTCGTTCAGCTCGCAGAGCAGCAGGAGCGCGATGAGCAGCTGAAGCTGATTCGCAATTCTAAGGACTATCCGTTGCAAATGAAGGCGATTCAGTGGGGTCCGGCCCACACGACGATTTTTTGCGAGATAACGGGCGAAACAATTCGTCCTTATATCCCGGTGAGCCTGCGGGAGTTGGTCTTCGGGTTGTTTCACCGCCCGGCGCATCCGAGCGCGAGGATCACCGACCGTCTGATCCGCCAGCGCTACGTCTGGCCGGATATGCATCGCGACGTCGCGAAGTGGTGCAAAACTTGCACGGACTGTCAGCGGTCCAAAGTATCGCGTCACGTCAAGCAGACTCCCGGGCAATTCTTGGCGCCCGACGGGAGATTTGACCACGTTCACATCGACATTGTCGGCCCGCTGCCTGCTCGAGATGGGTTTAGTTACTGTCTGACGATGATCGACAGATTCTCACTTTGGGTCGAAGCGATTCCCCTGCGAGAGATTTCGGCCCAGGCTGTCGCCGGGGCATTTTTCGAGTCTTGGGTCTCGCGGTATGGTGCCCCGAAAATATTAACAACTGATCAGGGGGCCCAATTTGAGTCGAGACTGTTCTCGGCTCTGCTGACGCTAATTGGTTGCGAGCGCATTCGCACCACAGCATATCACCCCGCGTCAAACGGGCTGATTGAACGCTGGCACCGCGTTTTCAAGGCCGCGATTATGTGCCATTCGGACACAAACTGGCCTCGCACCCTGTCAACGGTCCTTCTAGGACTTAGGTCACATGTGCGACCCGACACGGGGGCGTCCCCTGCCGAATTCCTGTTTGGGTCGACTTTGAGACTGCCCGGGGAGTTCTTTCTTCCGGACGATTTTGTGCCGGATCCCAATATTTTTATTAATGAGTTCAGGGAATACATGCGCCTGGTACGACCGGTACCAGTAGCGCATAAATATAAAAAACGTGCCTTCGTTTTTAAGGAACTGCACTCATGTTCCCATGTATTTTTGCGGAACATGGTGAAGAAGGCCCTCGAACGGCCTTATACCGGGCCGCATAAAGTGCTTCAGCGCGTGTCCGATCGTGTTTTTAAAATCGAGGTAAACGGTGCGGCCAAGAGCGTGTCCGTCGAGCTGCTCAAACCAGCACATCTGGTGTCTGACAGCCTCGTTGACCCCGCATCGCCCGATGACGGGAGTGTCGCTGGCCCGTCTGGTACCGTGGGTACTGCGCCCGTCCTAAAAACGTATGAGCGCAAGAGGGTTACTTTTGCAACCGGCACCAAAGATACAGGAAAATGAAACCTTTTGCCGAGACTGATTAATGTTAGCGCGCGAATTATACAGATCCTGCAGTTGGGATAAGTGCATGGCGTGAAGTCTTTAATTTTTTATTGCACCATTAGTGTTAGCACGCGAAGTATTATATTTTATTTTCATTTTTTGTACAGTTCCTGCGCGCGTAAATTAGTGATTAAGTACGACACTATGTGATTTAGCCTTAAGCCTCGAACGCGTCGATACGCGATATATCGCTTAATCTGATGTAAATGTAAGGGGTTCCTTAACGGGCTGTGAAGCGTGTGCAATGTGCGCGCGCGAGCGTGCACTATACTGTGCAATGCGCGGGATCAAGAATATTGTTGTCATATTGTGGCAACGTACTCAGCACCAAATTGACAATTGTACCTCATATTCTTGGGGGGGGGGGGGGAGTGCTGTGGGGAGCGCGGTTGTCCGTCTCCCTCTACTCTGTTTCCCCACCTCCGGTATGTGGAGAGTGGGGGGTTAATCTTACGGCGTGCTCAGCGTGGCAACGCCAGTCAGCCATCTTGACCAGAGAGAGTCTCTAGTCCTGCTCTCACAGAGCGAAATATATATCACGTATTTTTGAGTTTAATACGCGTCTTGGATATTATTCAACCCTTTCACGTCCTTTCTTCCGTTGGGGTAAATGGCTAAGTATCCAGCCCAACGGTGTTTGGTGTAAGCCAACAATAGTGGTAGTGGAAATGCGTCCGTGAGGCGCTGTTGCCATTTTACAAGTTCGCGCGAGCGCGGGTTGCAGGATTAAACGATGACCCTGTAGTTATACAGTCATGGTCTAATAGTCTTTTTGTAGAAATGTAAATTTTGATATGATAAAATTTGTAGTTGAAAATGAGCGATTTTCCACGATCCTGGGAAAACCCCGATTTTTTAGATTTTTTTTATTTTTTTTGCGATAAATCCCCTTTGGAAGACGTAAAGGTGCGACATTTAAACAACCCGCTGAAAATAATTGCCGCATAGTTAAAAAAATTTCAAGGATCTTTGAATGCAAGCATTCGTGTATCAAATGATGATTGACCGATAAATAAATTCACCATCTGCTTGAAATATCCATACCGCAGTTTTCGACGAACTTTTTGCGTTTATATTTTGAAATTGTCTATACATTTATGTACTTTGAACTTTTTGAGACATCAATCATTCCATAATATGCGTAATCGTACAAAGAACTCAGTTTCAAAAATAGAAACTCGAATATCTCGAAAACAATTATTTTACGGACTTAAGATTTAATAAAACTTTGTTGTTTGCGTTTGTGAATCCCGTACGTGAACGTGTAGCTAGTGTAGCCACGCATATTCTCGTGTGAATGTCCGTATCGAATTATTCGCCAGAAGTTGAATTCTTAAATATCTTAGATATCTTCAGAAAGAAAACAAGATGTCAGCTAAGTGTGTATGTCATGATATTGGATCATCTTATACACATATATAATTGTTGGGATGTCCGTATGGTAGGATGAGATTGAACAATAATGAATTTTATTATGTAGGTATATTTTATTGTATATTAAATTTAAATTAATATTTCTTAGTTTTAATCTAATCTTGTAATATAATGTAAACTTTGTCATTTTCAAATATTTGCTCGACTAGAAATGATGTAGCTATTAATACTTACTTCGACCGATAAATTATGTATTTGATTGTTGACTTTTTGAAAATTTGTAAGAATTACCTGAGGTAGGAAACTTCGTACATTTCCACTAATGGGGTAAGAGAGACCATGGCACAAGTGAACACCAGCATTACCAAATCCAACGCCCGCCATAGTACTTGCGAGATGCATGTTACTTCTGGCTTCAAGATCATCCTGATTGTAAACTGCTCTTTTAAAGTATCTACAAAGGAGAAAAGGAGAAAATAGATTGGAATCCTACTAATATAATAAATGCGAAAGTGTGTTTGGGTGTTTGGATGTTTGTATGTTTGTTACTTCATCGCGTCGCAACTACGCAACGGATCTTTCTGAAATTTTGTATACACGTAGTCTAAGACCGGGAATAATATATATTATATAGGATACGTTTATCCCAATTTTTTTAACCGATCTGGATGAAACTATACAACACGCATGCCTACTTACTTGCGCATAATTTGGAGAGCATATTTTGACCACACATCACTGACAGGATTGCTGCCCTGATAAGCTGGCCTAAGGATTGGATTTTGGGGACAGGGTGTCCTTTCTGTATACGGTATAGCAGTAAAAGATTCCAGAGCATGGCAGAGGACGTCGAAACCAGAGTAAGCACAAACTCGTTCTGGCATGCTCAATGTATGTTTCGGATCAATGAGGCCCAATGTAGGTCTCAGTGCCCTATTTAAAGAACATTTATTAACCATTTTCTACGTTTAATAATATTAAAGAATGACTCGTGGAGTAAATTAATTTCGGGTAACATTATTGTCGTTAACAACATAGGTATGATATTGCTCCATGAATTTTTTATGTAAATAAATAACAATTAAATTTGACTGCTGATTATCTTGATTCCAATTTTTCACAATAATTTACCTATTGGCAATTCCAGTTTTGGCTTTAAGCGGCCGATAATCGAAGATAGATACACCCGTAGTTTCTGAACCAGTACCGGAAGTAGTTGGTACCGCAACTAATGGCTTTAATGGCACCATAACTGGCTTCCCTTTGCCAATGGGTGCATTCACGTAATCCAAAAAGTCGGCTTCCGGATCAGAACTATAAAGATTTGCTGCTTTACAAGTGTCCATCACTGAACCACCGCCAACCTACGGGGTAAAAACTTAATTTCACAATACATTTTTGTAATCATCTCCTAATATCGCATATCATGTTAATAATAACGCAGTATATCAATAGCAAAGAGAAGGTATAACAAGAGGCGACACTCTGACGAAGAAACCAGTTTCAGAGAGAGACGAAATGTACAACCAATTTAAATGTCCATTCGGTAGTCGGAGAGAGGAGGGATTAACAAGAAGCGATAGTAAGACGAAGATATACAGCTGCCTAATACAACCAATTTAAAGGGACAAGCGAACGAAGAACTTCAAAGATACCGCTCGGAGTGTCGCCTCTTGTTATACCTTCTCTTTGTCAATAGTGACTCATTTCATCAAATTCAAAGCCACGAGAACAGTTGATTTATAGAGAAAGAATGTACACTTTTCATAATTACAATATTTTCCTTGATACTTGACAAATATAAACGTATTTTTTTCATAGATCACATGGAAGATGACAGTGAAGAGAATCTTGTGGCCCCTCACCGCTATGAAAGCGTCGAATTTCCCACGTTTAGCAAATTCGATGGAATCTTGAAGACTCTTCTCCGTAGGCTCAACGCGCACTTTGTCATAAACCTCAAACTCGACACCATATTTAGTAAGACTGTCCATGGCAGTTTTGACAGGAGGTAGATTTACTAAATTCGGATCCGTCATCAAGCACGTCTTCTTTGAGCCGAGATTTTGCATATCCATGCCCAGTTCCCTGGTAACACCGACACCATATCGTATCGTGGAACAGGCCATCTGTAATTGTCTCCAATATTTATTAACCGACTTAAAAAAATAAGGAGTTTAATCAATTCGATCCGTGTGTATGTTTAGCCAGAACTTCCGCATAGGTGCTCCGATTTCGATGATTTTTTTTATTTGAAAGAGTATGAAGCATTGAGCTCAATGGTATGAAGAGCTGGTAGTACCATGTTAATTTGTTTTATTATTATCTAGATACTCTAGACTTATCTAGAATTCCAATTTTAATGTACAGTAGGGTGGACCTTATTCTTCGACTTCCAAAATTTTTTCGGGACACCCCCCAGGATTGTGTCATTGGGGGAAAAAATAATGTGTGTAAAATTTGAAATCGATCGGAGGACGGGAAACCATGCCTCATCGCATTTGAAATTTTTTTATTCTTGTAACTCGTTTTTCTCCAATGTATCGTTAATATACATGTTTATATATCGTTGAATTTGTCTTTTTACGCTCTGCAACAATATAGGATCAAAGTATACAATTATTTAAAAAAAAAAATCATGACCTTGAAATCTCATAAATTTACCTTTAGAAAAAGCTTTTTTCGTGGGCATTATTTTTATCTTGTCAAACAGTACAACTTTTGTCTAAGAAATTCTACAGTTTCCCGTTCCCCAATCAATTTCATTTTTTCTACCAATGGCACAATCCTAGGGGGTGTCCTCGCCAAAAATCTCAAAATTGTTTTTCGACAAGTGTAACTAAGGACCACCCTAATGTACAGTGCTTCTACGAGCTACAGGTTGATTCTCTCGCAGCGCCTTTCAAAGAGATGCCGCCTGGTACCCCGTTGCGCGGTCAAGCGCCCGCGGTGCCTCAGCAAATTTTATGGCCTTCGACCCCCGAAGTGCTTGGCATACCATTAAGAAATGAGAAATGTCCAAGATTTCCGCATTTCTCATCAGATCTTTGCGAAAACGACGCCAATCGATTCATTATGTTTCGCTGATGAAACTGACACCAAGAACGACGTAATTCGGACCACAATGAAGTAAATGCCATAAAAATTTGATTTATATCATTTCAAGTTGACTTCGTGAATAATCGTCCGATTTACATGAAATTTGGTATGATCTTCATCGGAAAAACATAAGGAATCCATTGATGTCACTTCCATATCGATAGCATAAAGAATTTCTTAACACACTGAAATGAATATTTCACATTTTCACCCTGGACTGCGGGGCGCCGACCTGAATTCGCTGCGGTCGGCCGAGGATTCATACCTGTTTCAGAAAAATATAATTCTTTATTCTTTATCGTATGGACATGGAAGTGACGCCGATGAATTCCTTATGTTTTTCCGATGAAGATCATATCAAATTTTATGTAAATCGGACTATTTCTAACGAAGTCAATTTGATTATGCAAATCATTTTTTCATGTAATTTCCTTCATTATGGTCCGAATTACGTCGTTCTTGGCGTTATTCTCATCGGAGAAACATAAGGAATCGATTGGCGTCGTTTTCGCACAGATCGGATGAGAAATGCGGAAATCCTGAACATTTCTCACTTCTTAATGGCATTCCAACCCCTTCGAGGGTCGAAAGCCATAAAATTTGGTGAGGCACCGCGAAAGGTTGACCGCGCCACGGGGTACCAGGCGGCATCTCTTTGACAGGCGCTGTGAGAGAATCACCCTGTACATATTACAGAATCACCTCCTTCCTGCTTGTACCACTCATATGCGACACCCTGTGTATAAATGAATTTGGTATCAAAAAATTTTACGCGGAGGTAAACACAGTGAGTCCGAAAACATCTGTTATCTGGATAAATTAGTCGTAGTGGTTCATGCATGTATGTATATTTCACAATCATAGTCTATGATATCATTAAGCTTGCGGCTCAGTAGCCAAAAGTTATCGGTATTTTATGTTCGTGGGATTTCCTTTTTAATTTTGAATAGGTACGCATACCTCGAAGGCATATTCTTTCGACGGTGTGGCATTTGCTACTGTACTACGAGCTTTCCCTAGCTCGTGCACGTTTGCGCCTCCTGGATTTCCATGAGCTGGGCATCTGCACCTGTAAATAATAATTTTTCCCAACTAAAAGAACCCCCTGACGTGTTACGTACAGGGTTGCCACCTCTCCGGTTTTTGCCCGGAGACTCCGGGTTTTGAAGCAAATCTCCGGGCTCCGGTTTTACTGAAAAAAATCTCCGGGTTGTAGAAAAAATGAGATAATAAGAAATTGTGGTATTATACAGTGGTATCAATTTTATATACAATAATAGTTATTAATTAAAAAAACAGGTACTTTTAAATTCTGAATTGTTTGAGCTTAAAAGAATCGCACATCTGTTTTCTGGATATTCGAGAACAAAACTTTTTTTTGCTTTTTCCATCTCCGGGTTTATATTCGAATCTCCGGGTTGGACTGTGTGGAACTCCGGGATTTATATGGTTATAAGGTGACAACCCTGGTTACGTATCGATTTCAACGGAACAGTAGAGCATGTGAGTAGAGAATCGAAAAATATGAAATTCATATTCGATCGCGTGCTTTGAAAATGCAACAATAAATATCGTATTTTGAAAGTTGAGGCTATTCGTACTGTTGAACTTATACATTTTCTAAATGAGCCTGCAACTCAGATTCTCTACTCCATTTGAATTTATACAGGAAATAACACGTATCTCGCAAATATTTGCTTTTTCATAGTCGTTTATTATGTATGTCATACTATTATATGTAGATGGTATTTTTTGGTAATTATGCACAACAGGTATTTCCTCACCGATTTCAATGATTTTTGGATATGTTGTCGGGAATATGCATAATTACCAATTATTTTACTCAATAAGGTTATCCTCCCTATATAATAAGACGCTTGAGGTGGATGTTCGTTTGTTAGCAAAATCTTTCCAGAGACTTTTTTTGTACTTCCCGACAACCTACAAGGTTAAGAATCGGCATGAAGTTTCCTCGGCACCCAAAGATGCCGTAAAAAATCCGAAACCTGGAAATTTCGATAATGGGTAGTGCCTGTTGGCTAAAACAGATACCCTATTATGTACAATGTAGTAGCCGCTACTGCATTGTACGTAGGCCCGCACGCGGTTCGAGCTCGAGCTCGAGCTGAAAGACGAAGCGAGACAAAGTATCATGCTTTATCTCTTTCGTAGCCAACGGTAACTTCGTGACGACTCTTTCGTCCTCTTTTGCTCGCTCACAAGTTCTCTCACTCTCGCTCTCGACCGAAGGATTCCAAGAAGTGGTGGAGATACAAACGCACGCTCAACGCAGAGTTGAAATACGCCCTTTAATTAGGCTCTCATGGAGGCAAACGAAAAAGCGCTGTTGTAAGAGTGGATATGCTTCACAAATTTATTTGATTCGGGGTCTTTGTCACACATTAGTTGTTGTAATAATATCGATAATTATTATGGGGGGGGGTCTCAGATATCGCCGGGCAGTGAGTCTGGGCACGTATGTGACTTAGACCCTTCGAAATGCCCTTCAGGAGACCAATTATACAGGTACCCATCTGGTACCGAAAAGTTGTAAAATTTCTTATTTCGCAGCGAAAATTGTTTCTCGGGGAGTGTCCAACAAAAATTTTGATTATCTTAAGCGTTTTATTATATAGGATAGTAATGCCTAGCGAAGACAGACTAAAAAACTAGTACAATATAAATATTACGGAGCGATTAAATTAGTTTTTAGAAAACAGCGCACATTTCGAGAATGTGTAAACGTTTTTTTTTTTTTAAGGAACGTTCTTATATGGAAATATCTGGGAATTCTAATTTTACTATTTTTGTCTTTTCTTTCTAAATGCCGAACAAAATAACTTTCACTCTTAAGTGTCCCTTCCATTTTATTTAAAAGTTGGAAATTCGTATTCATAAAATGGCCTTTTTATTCCATTTACTATGCAGCAGTTTCTGTAAAACGACGATTGTTTTATAAAATAATAATTAATAAATATATATATTCACGAGTAATATCAAAGATACAATACGGGATGGTCTATGTTTACGTAGGAATATGCGCGAGATAAACAAATCTCGTTAATAAAGGCTAAACTGTAAAGGAAAGTTTCGTGCTATAAGCTGAATATATTGGGGCCACAGCGGCCCCCAAAGTCCAACAAATCAATTATTTTATTTAATATTAATTTTTACCGAATTGATAAATAGAAATCAATTTTCCTTTGCAGTATTAGAAGCATAATGAGATAATACAGGATTACATAAATCGACAACTAGTTACCTCAATACATATTAAAGAATTATTAGTTTAAAGTTACACAGGGCCGCCACGGCCTATTCAATAATTCACTTAAAAGAGTCAAATGCAATACATATGACCATGAAATATTATTGTCTGTATAAATCCAAATGGATTATAATGAAGAACCATGTATTATTTGAAAAAGAACAGATTCAATCTGTAGGTCGAAAAGTGCAAAACTACAGTCACAGTCATTCATTGGGTTGCTGACAAGGGAACATCCCGAATCCGGAAATTCAAAAAATTCTGAAATTTTGTGAATATGTAGGGAATTTTCTCCTAATTACAATGCAATTTTTGTTTCCTGCCTAAATTCACTCTAAGGGGGTGTATTGACCCCTGAAAATCCGGTTATTTTCAGATTTTGTCTTATAACTCGCGAACTGTAAAATAATTTTTTTTACCAAATCATGGATCTAATTAAAAAAAGTAATTTTTGTCTTGAAACTTTTTTTCTATCTCTTGCAGTTAGCGAGTTATAACACAAAATCGGAAAATAGCCGAATTTTCAGGGGTTAATTTCACCCCCTTCCAGTGAATTTGGGCAGCATATAAAAATTGCGTTGTAATCAGGAGGAAATCCCCTACATATTCACAAAGTTTCAGAATTTTTTGAATTTTCGGGTTCGGAACCTTCCCTCGTGAGATGTTTAGAAGAATCGTAATGTTTTTTTTTTAATTAGTTATTTTAATTCGCATTAACCTCTAAGTTGGGTTATTAGCGACACAGTCCATAGAAACGATATTCACAACTCTTGGAGAAGATTGGTATTTTGAAGGAATCTCAGCAGCTGTTTTCTCTTCTTGTATGTTAATGGTATTATATTCAAAGAATCAATGACTTTAAACATGCCCGTTATTGTATATTTTATAAACTACTATTTAAGTTCTTGTAAGTACAAACAATCAAAAATATTCCAATGATTTGTCAATGTAATTATTTTTCAGACATACGCGACGAATTATGCTGGACACTGAACACATCGTCGTCGTTCCAACGGTCAAGTTGCGAAATTGCAAAACTTAATTATCATGCATTTAACTCAGATTCGCAACAGTTTTAGTTTCGCGATTTTACCATTGCAACGATCGATACATGTGTCAATTTTATTTAGTCTCTTATATCTGCAAATATATGAATTTTAATTAATTACAAAACTATGATTTATTATTCAAGAAGGTCAACTTATATGCTTTCATTAAATGGTATTACAATTGGTACCTTGAACATGTTGTACTAAAATATGACAATAATATTGACGACAATGTTTAATGAAGGTGTCACTTCGTATCATTTAGTTCGTTCGGCATATATATATATATATATATATGTGACGATTGCAGAAATCCACTTTCAGTGTTTACTCACGATTGAGAGGAAATAACTTGCAGTAGCTCTATGACGCGCCTTCTGGGCAGCATTTTTCAATGAAACAAACGTTACGATAAAATGCACTAATTTAAAGAAATATTATTGTTAAAAAAACTCGTGATCTCGCTTCGTCGGTGTCTCGTGCTCGGTTCTCCGGCGACTGATTATCCCCGTCGGATGCCCCCTCCTTCCTTGTTGTTATCCGTACATGTGTGATGAAATGGCACATACCACATATACATCGGTGCCAGTGCCGTATCAATTTTTATAGTCACACTTGTGAGATAACCAAAATGTTCAAGTAAAATAGAATTATACGGACAACATTATACCCTTATCGCCACGATATTCCACTTTCCTCGATAAAGTAAATTTACAAACTGATGCAGCAATTTAAACGGATAACAACTGTACACTGGTTATGAGGCAATCTTTGATCGAACGATTTCTTCCCTCTTTATGATTTTCAGGGCACTGATTGATTAGCTGGTTATTTCCCATTATGAAAAAACAAGTCCACAGTTACAAAGAGTTATATAAACATTTAGTAGGATCAGTTACGCTATCTCTGTTTGCCATTAAGAATTATATTATTTGAGTACAAAAATGGTTATAACTCAGGAATAGGGTACATGTTTATATGAACTTTTTTCATCGTTTTTGTGTCCCGCGTCCACCGTTGAAGTGGGTCCCACGTACTAAGATACATCCTGTAGTTATAGCAAACTACTTGTTTACTACTAACAGTGGCGGATTTAACAGGGCGGCTGGATGAGCAGTTTTGCCGCCTAAGGCCCCTGCATAGAAGGCCCCGCAGGGCCCCATGACCAGAAAAAAGTTATGATTAGGTATAGGTATCCAAACACTACATTTTTTTCCGTGCTACTACACTTGGCCCGTTTTTAATAAACTACCTCTTCATTTTCCCGAACAAATGGGCCCCTGCCCAGAAGGACCCCTAGGGCCCCATCTTAAAAAAAATCATGATTTTAACCAAACACTATATTTTTTCTGCACTTACCCACTTTTAGTAAACTATTTATTTTCCCCCAAACGTGGGCCCCTCGGAACGTTTGCCACCTGGGCCTTTTTTTCTTAAAACCGCCACTGACTACTAACTTTGCTTATAAAATGCTTAGAAGTATTGTCATGCTTTAGGCAGTCCAGTATAGAATCGTTTACGATAATTAATGGCACAAACGGAGGCGGATTAAGGTCGGTTGAGGCCCCGGGCGCATAAGAAAATATTGGGCCCCTTAGCTATTTCGGAGACGGTGTTCCGTCGCCCTCCTTAGCAACAGTTACTTCAAAATTGCGCAGCGTTGCACAGTCTTATACTTTTCTCGCTTACAATTTTACGATCCGCTTACAATATGAAATCAAAATTGGTGTGATTAAAAAAAAGTGGAAAGTTGATTTTTGTGGGGGTCCTCAGAAGTCGGGGCCCCGGTGCTCTGGGCACAAATAATTATGTTATACATATGTTGCAAAATAATGGATCACATTTAAGTATGGACACTTATTTCACAGAGAAATGTTGGCCAATGATCAAAAAGGTGGAATTAAGTTTCGTGGTATAATACATTTTAGAAAATTATCGAACGTATCATACGAGAATAATGCTTTCACATTACAAACCTTATTAGAGCATACATGTATACCTCTAAGTGAAAAATTTGATTGAAAATAAAGACAAATTCAACATATCTAAAATTTGTTAGGTACTTCTTCATAGTTCAAAATGAAATATAAAATTGCGAAAACATACGAGGGCAATATTTGTAAAATGATTATTTCAAAAGTAGGAGTAAAATGTCTTTTTCATGTTTCAAACAACGAAGGAAGAAATAATGAATTTGTTTGGAAAACATTGACGTGAATATAATAAATACTGGACTATTTATTATAATCAAACTTTATTAAAATGTTATACATTTATTTACAGTATGTAGCATAATACATAATACATACTAACGTATTATTTAACATAGTAACTATGTATTTATACTACGAGACACTGGTTCTCTTAGTACATACTTATATATATTATGCAGTATTTAGTCGTAAGTACTTATATTTTCATGGCTCGAACGAGTTATTGTAGTGACGGCAGTTAAAAGTCAAATCTTATAACATATTTTACATATATTACTCTAATTGGGCAGACCGTCCTAATTTGAAACACAATTACATTTCGCTTGCCTCCTTAAGACCCTGCTTTCAGTTTCTCCTCTTACCTTTCTACGGAATGGTCATCTATTTATTGCTCAAAATCACGTCTCTACAACGATTAATATTAAACAGAAAATACCCTAGTAGCATTTATTGTTGGCATTTTGATGGGCCAACTAATTCCCAACTTGGGGATACTGTGGGCCAACCAGAAATGCTACTAGGGTACATGTAGGATTACGAGTTACTAATTAAATATACAAATATAATTAAATACTGTGACTCGACTCCCATTTTTGATAAAAATTTAATATTTCAATACAGAAATAAAATACTATTTAACTGACCATGCCGATATATATATATATATATATATATTTTTTTTTTTACACAAAATTGATTAATCACCGTATCCAGTTTTTAAACATTGTTAATTACAGTTAAAATCTTGCAAGTACAGTGGTGAATATAAAGCAATCTGAGAATAACGCCCGTTTAACAAGGCGACTAACATTTGGGACCTTCTCTGTTTCTTACTATAATGTATTCTCTAAAAAGAAAGCTGTCCTTGATATGAGGACAGAGTTAATGATGAGCGAGTACATTCGAAACACTACTCGTTCATAAGTTACAAAAAATGCATCATATAATATGGCCTTTACACTCGATTTCTGTAATTATGTTTAAAAACCTTCTTCACCCAGCATTATAGTCATTAACACGTTGCGTCCGGCACCAAAAATAGTTGACCTTCGCCTAAATACAAGAAACAGCTGCACCATGGTGAAAAACGTTGCAAATTTGTAACGACATGCACACACTGATGAACACATTCGTACTGAATGCGTATGCAAAAGGACAATTCGGTACCTGAAAAATTCTTCTTTACCTTCCACATTTATTGAGACCGGGCCCAAGAGTTCCATGACGTGACCGTACACGTCACCCGTACGCAACGTGTTAAAGACAATGAAACTTTTTTTTATCAAAAATGTATTAAAGACAGCTGCCTAAGTAGTGACTATACGCGCTCGCTTCCGAGCGTAGTCAATTTGCCAATTAAGTTTATATGGAATATCCTTTACCTCTCCACAAATTCGTCAACATAATCAATGTCCGGAATAAGTTAAATTACGCCAATTACCAGGTGATCGATTACATAGTTATATTCGTAACAAAATTTAAACACTTTCCGGCACGATCTTATCGTAGTGGAATGTACTGCTGGAATAAAAGCTTCCCCTCTTTGGTGCGTGCGGCGTAGCGATTTCCTCTTGAAGAGGCTTGTAGACTAATCCGCAGTTCTTGTTGTCGATTAAACCTTGGCGAAGCATCATCGGTGGCCTGATAACAGGGCCCCGGCCGCGCCGTTTTGCCAAATAGATTGCGATGTGCACTGCCAACAGAAGAACCATCCACGTAATGATGATCACGGTGATCACCGGCCAGAGAGCGCTGGTGTACCACGGATGATACTCCATACTCTCCGCTGCAACGAAATCTTCGTACTCTTGATCTTGAGTTGTCCAAGCTTTGTCGACTTCCTCGTTGGACTTCACGCCATGGTCAATTTGTAAATGGATCAGTTGCTAGGACACAAGTACATTGATTATGTTTCTTCTACAATAAATGTTGCGAGCAAGTATAATTAAATATATAACTAAACTAAATGCCATTTGCTGAAAGTATTTTACAAAACTTCCCAATGATCTTGTCCAGCGTGATATTTTACTTAATTAAAATTTCTTATATGTACAAGTTTTGTTTTACTTCGAACGAAATATAAATAGTGTCTTAAAGGTATAAAAGAGCTTTACTCCGTGTATTTTTTTTTTAGTAAAATAGTATGCTTTCCTTTTTTTAGTGCGATGGAAGTTGTACAGACGAATGCAATGAAGCAGAACCATTTACGGTTAAAGAAGGTGAATATTAATGATTCTTATCTTATTTAAAATGTTAACTAGCGACATGGATATAAAGATTTATGGCCATAGGTATAGAACGACGCTTGCAACAACCCAAAATAAAACTGAAGATTGAATAAGATTTCATTTTCAAGAAATTAATGATTTTCGTCATAAATGAATCCGGAACTTGAAAAGGCACGCGCCCTTTCCTGCAATCTAAATACTCTGCTGCAATGAAAGTATATAATTACAGTGCTGACAATGTTTTATAGTTTACACCCTCAAATGACCTGTTTTCTTGGGCCGAAAGAAAGAAAGTTAATCATTAACGTTTAAATCTTCTTCAACATCTTCGCTTACATGAAAATCTGCATTTAATGTCATTAAAAATACGAGAAAAGAATTCAAGATCATGCTGTGCTAAATAAATACTTTCCATGATGTTTAGTTAAAAAAAACTTTTCAATGCTCACTTCATCGTCTTCGAAATCGTTTCTTAAAAGGGAATTCGAATCGTCCGAGGCGTCGAGTCCTTCGAGAATAACTTTCAGTTTCTTTTCCTTGTGTGGAACTGGTCTTTCCGGTGGTCCATCATTAATATCGTCGCAGACTACTTTCGCCAAATCAGTCCACTGACTGATGCCATCAGGGTCTTGCTCACTATCGCCGTTACCATAATTGCTAACATATCTGTAAATTATAAGAAATCCCATGAAAAGACAATTATTAATATTCTATTGAGCATTTACACAAGTCTCTTCGACCAAACATGATGTATCTTGAAAAACTAAGATACATTCGTGTTACATATATACATACATATTATACGGAAGGCTGGAATCAAAAGTACAAATGCGAAAACTCACTCGAAAAACAGAATTGCACGACACAGTTTGATCTGTCTTCTTTTTATCGTGAAAATTGCCAGTACTTTTGGTTAAGAGTTTATAACTGATCCCCGTATAATTAAGTGCACATAGATGCAACTGATTATTATTATTATGAATTAAAATTATTTCAATTTATATCGACGAAAAGAGATTTTTGCCCCATTTAATAATGATAAGTACCTCGAGGTTTCAACCGGTGTTACGCCATGATCGGTGAGCCACTGTACAGATTCGTTGAACTCATCATCGCAGTCAAGAGGATTATGCGACAAATCCAGACCGGCGATGTTTGGTATTGCTGCTAATTCCTCCACGGTGATTCGTCGAAGAAGGTTCTGACGAACCGACAGGTATCTTAAAAAAATACCAGTAATATTGATAATACCTACTTTTGAAGTTTTACTCGAACTTTTATTTTACTGAATATGTATGGTAAAAACGTTAGCCCGGTCGATATAACAGATCGACACTTAAGCATCAAAATTTCAGTGTCTTGCAAATTCGAATCGGAAATTTAACAAGATATATTTCCGAACACAAAACATTCTTACCGCAAGCCAGACCACGGCACTCTAGCCTCGCTCCAAACTCTCTCCAAAGCGCATCTGCTCACGTCAAGCCTGGTTAAGCTGGGAGCAGCCAGGAATGGTGTCACTTGTAACGTTACCAAGGGATTGCCCGCTAGGCTGAGTTTAGTCAAACTAGTGGCACCCCGGAACATGTTACTCTCCAAGGAATCAATTATATTATCAGACAGGTCGAGAACTCTCAAAGAAGAGAGCTTACTGAGCAGCCCGTTTGGTAGGCTAGCTAGGCGATTTCTAGAGAGATTCATCCGCGTTATTGCTGGCATAGCGTTGAACGTTTCTTCTTCGAGGTAGTACAAGCCGCAATTCACGCAATCGAAACGATAGGTACTGTGAATAAACATTAATTGTTGATTACTTCTCACATATATATATATATATTAAACGCCAATAATAACTTCAGTAAGTGAAACACGACATATCAATGAAAACGTTAAGTTGTGGATGTCTAAGCCTTCGTTTAATCGCTTTGTGCTTATGTGTATTTTTGTTTATTACCAACAGCTATACTGCTGTGCTGACACAACATTTGAAAAGAACACAAAGCGTTTGGAGCAATGTCATAATAGATGACGTTTTTACCTGTAAGTTTCGTAGTCAAAACCAGTAAGTTTAAAGACTGGCAAAGTTTCTAATCCAGGATTGTCATTTAATAACAGAATCTGTAATCTTGAATTTGTCCTTAGGTGATGCTCTGTCAAAGAGGTTAACTTGTTGTCACTAATATCGAGGAAGGTAAGCTCAGTAAGGTCAGCGAAAGCGTGTTGATGAATCCTCTTAAGACCGTTGGAACTAATCGTCAACTGATCCACTTGAGGCGTACCGGCCAGATCATCTTTTGTCATTACTTTGATTTTATTGTTAGATGCATCTAATACTCTCAGTTTTGGCGCATGAATACTGCTTAAACTTGTAAAATTGTTTCCTGAAAATTAAACACTTTTACGTAAAAACTAGTTTCGAAATTGTTTGAAATATGGTGCGAAATTGTTATGTCATTATGATTTGAAAAGTTAATTTAATTTGGATAAAACGATACGCAGGAGAAAGCTGAAATTAATTCTTCTTTGCCGATAATCTAAAATTTACGGACGACTTGCCTCTTCTGAAATATTTTTCGGTACCATTATAGTATCAAGATTTAAGAGTTCGCACCATTAATAAAATCTTACCAGCAATACGAAGCGATTGTACTCCCGTCCTATTAAACAGATCAATAGGAATTTCGTTCAATAAATTGTTCGAAAGGTCCACTTCCGCGAGTGCCTCCAACGCAGTGAAAGTTGCGCTGTCGACTTCCTTGAGCTTGTTGTTCCTTAGATTCAAATAAATCAGGCTCGGCATCTTCAAAAATGTTGTGCGTCGGAGCTTCGTTAAACCGTTGTAGGAGAAGTCAAATTCGGTGGCAGATGGAGCAACGAATAGGCCATGTTTCGTCAATTTAGAGTCCTGCGTGTGCTTTAATGGATTCCCAGAGATGGCAAGCAATGTCAACTGGGTGTTGTTTTCGAAAATGTTGGGGTGAATATCTTGAAGACCATTGCGTGTTAAATTTACAGCAAACAGGTATGGAATGCCATCGAAGGCGGTTTGGTTTAATTCGACAATTCTTGTATCGGTAATCGTAATGGACTCCAACTGCTGAAGGCCTCGCGATCGAAGCGCGTGAGGACCAAGATGGATTTGCCCAGCGTTTTCGATCCGCAAACGGGCGATACTTGTGCCGAAGGATTGTTCGTCCACGAGTTTGGTGCACCTGGACAGAATACAATAATTTTAAGTACATTAGGCCTGTGCACACGGACGCTACAATTTGCGGGTCCTGACATGCCACTCCAGAGTGCCACGCTGGAGCGCAAGTTTGGAGTGTGCGCTCCCGGCGCGGGATGTAAAAATATTCAACACTCCAAACCTGCACGTCAGATTGTAGGTCTGGAGTGTATAACACAGTTCGACAGCCACCTGGACTTTTAACATTCAATAGCCGTTTCCTATAGGTTTTCGTGCCCTGAAAACGAATCCGAAAACCGTTTGTCGTCATCATCCTCAGTGTTTGAGAAATTCGATTTTGAAAAAAAAGTGTAAATTTTAAAGTTTGAACAGCTTTTGTGTTTTCAAATCCCATCACTAACTACAGGGGCCGCAGTAGTTTGCTTTGCTCAGGACCTATATACAATGCTGTTAAAACGCATCTGGTCGTACTCAGATCCTATTTCTATTTTGTTAGTGTAAACGTAAAACAATAAGACAATAAACTGACACAGAACATTTTTAACAATACAAAACTTGACGTGTCAAACCTGAGAGATTGGTTTGGCTGTGTAAATTACTGTATTTAAATGCTTTGAAAAAGCCGGGCTCTGCAATCCAAACATGTGAACAGGGTTGCCAACTCGAAGACTTAGGTTTAAGTGAAATAATATTAAAAAATGTCAGAAAAAGGTAAATATGGGTGCGTACCGAGTTTGGCTCCCCTCAGTGCTCCCTTTGTAACTGCTAAACCTAACCTGATTTTCCTTTTTCAGAAAGAAACGGAACGCCAGGGATTCTAGGGAACGATATTACAAAAGGGCACCCGCAATTGGGGCCACCGCAAAACGGACAACGCACTATTCAGGGCATCGTAATTGGGACCAAAACATGTATTTTTATTCCAATTAAAAAAATATGAAAAATTATCATTTTTAACCAGAAAAAAATCCCTTAATAAAGAAAAAAGTTAAAAAAAAATATATAAATTTTAACCAAGCAAAATTAAAGTAAGAGAAGTCAGTAATTATTTCATTCGTGACCAAGTCGGCGTCAAAGCACCATAACCATCTACCCAAGTTGGAAGTTGAAAAAAGCCAGATTTCCGGAATTTAGATTAAAAAAAAAGCGAAATTGGTAACCCTGCATGTGAGTGGGGAACACGCTCCGTGCGCCTCTACAGGCCGAGCATTTTCACTAGCGGTGCACAAAGGGCCGCTCGGAGCCGGAGATCTCTTTGTGATACTGGACACCGGGTCAGAGCCGAGCGTGGAGCTGTTAAGGTGAATTCCAACGGCGCGGCGCGTGGCTCGGTCCGAGCGCTAAACAAAGAACTTCTTGAAGGACGATAGTTCGTTGGGCAAGAAAAGAGACACCTCTTGAAGCGTAAACACATTTAAATGTGGAAACGATAAAACCAAACGAAACCAAACCAAACCAAAAAACTTCTTTGTCGCCTCGCTGACTCGCGGTCGCCAAGCACACTCGCCGAGCCTGCGCGAGCGGCGTGCCGTTGGAGTTCACCTTTACGTTACTAACCATAGCATGGGTGGCCGGAACTGCAGTAGTGTGCGTGGTACGAATCTGCGCGCACATGCAGCCTTACAGTTATCCCACCCTTTGCTGTGGTTAACAACGTAAAGATCGGTTAAAGGTCTGCGCACACATATCCGTTCCGTCTCAGTTTCGTCCCAGTCAGCCACGTCCGTTTTAGCAGATTTTGCTCAACGCCTGACTACAAATGTTTGTGACAGAAAGACTACAGATTTGATACAGGATTTGTTATATTCGATGATGAAAGCAGACTGACAGCAGAAAGCCGACAGATTGTGCTGCCTTAACCTGCGAGCAGATTGGCGGCAGGGTCTGCTGGTACAATTTAATGTCAGAAATCGAGCAGACCCTGCGCACCGCGATCTGACGGCAGATAGGCTGCAGAAATCGAACAGATCCTGTTGACATAGCCTACGAGCAGTTTGGCGGCAGACACTGCGGAGAATCTGCTGGTACAATTTAATGTCAGAAATCGAGCAGAATCTGCGCAGCGCGATCTGACGGCAGATAGGTAGCAGAAATCGAGCAGATTATAATGTCAGGATCTGACAGCAGAATGGTGGCAGAAACTAAGGAGAGTCTGCTGATACAATTTAATAGCAGGAATCGAGCAGACTCTGCGCAGCGCGATCTGACGGCAGATAGGCAACAGAAATCGAGCAGATTCTGATGTCAGGATCTGACAGCAGAATGGCGGCAGAAAGTAAGGAGAGTCTGCTGATACAATTTAATGGCAGGAATCGGGCAGATCTTGCGCACCGCGATCTGACGGCAGATAGGCAGCAGGAATTGGGCAGATTCGGCTGACATAGTTCACGACGCGAACACGTCAGGCGGCGATCGGGCGAGCTCTTCTCGCTTACGAAATAGCACCGTGGCGGGCATAAGTGGCCGAGGGCTCGATCATTCAGGGCTCTCGAGTACCACTCGCATTTGCCGGCATTTCACTGCCAAGTATATATTTGGTATACCCGTCTCTAAGGGCGGTATTATCAGTCGTTGCTTAAGATTAATATCGTCTTAAGCATCCGGCATCCTTTACTAATCTACTAGACTAGTAGAGGATGCCGCATGCTAAAAACTAAAAAACGATTGATGATAATACCGCCCTAAGATGACTGAATGAATAGTAGTTATCATTAATTCTTTTACAGGGTCATCCATTAAAACTGCAACCTACGCGCGCGCGAACAGCTGAAACTGGCAACACCGCCTCACGGACGCATTCCACTACAACCATGCGCCGATACTTCCGCTATCTATGAGCCAATGATGCAAGTGTACGGTCTTTTAGATGCCAGTAGAGAGCGCAGGGTGCTTTTGGCTTTCACCAGAGGATATTAAATTTGACGTAGCAGACGGGAAAGAAAACGGTAGCCATTTTAAGAGTGCGATCGTACCGATCTCGTTCCGCGTGAAAATATCTGCCTTTACGACGGTCCAGCTGCGGGATTAGTTCACACTGGCGCATTATTGGCCCGGGTAGAAGAATTAGGGGCCTTTTTCGTATAACTTTTGAACTATAGAAGATATCGGAATGCAATTTGCGCCGAAAAATGGGGAAAAATTATCCCCTCTTATTGATGGATAATTTAACATATGTTTCGTTTACTTAATTTTTCTTTTATCAATATTTTAGCCGTAATTGCAGGTAAAAGCGTTTGCAAACTGTTTATTTGATACTTTATTTAGTGCTCTGTATAAAATTCATGGTGTTGATAAACAATAGCCTAGTTGTTTCTGTATCATTACTTTCATAAAGTGAGAAATTAAATTTTTCTTCAATTATATATTAGTTCTGCAGGCCTCAGAATCTAATGTTCTGGTTTTCTTTTTTATGATTTTATCTTTAAGGGGGGATTCTCGTCTAACAGTCCCAAAAGTAACTTATATTTACGATTTTTCCGGAAAAAACTGTTCGTCATATTGGATTAAACTCGTTTGGGATATAAGAAGGGATTTTTGAACTTGAAGAAAATATTTTTTTTTATGTCGATCCTTCTTATTATTTATTAGTTATTGTGGAATCTCTTCGACGTTAAGTGTAGCACTTATCACAGTCATCTGACTGCAAAGAGAATAAACTTTTCTTAAAGTTAAATAATTTACATTGGGACTGGAGCTAAAATTTTAATTTTAGTTTTTATTTATAATACTTTTTTCGTCGATATAAAGAATAATATGAAAAATTTGTCTAAGGAAAAAACTTACTTTTTCTCTCGAACGCTATAATTCTTTCAATTTTTCATTTTTTTTCCTTAAAGTGGACCAATCCCCGCGTAAATTATTTAACTTTAAGAAACTTCTATTTTTTTTTGCAATCACATGACTGTGACAGGTGCTACACATCCCGCCAACAGGAGTTACATCAGAGATGGACAAGATTCCACAATAACTAATAAATAATAAGAAGGATCGACATAAAAAAAAATATTTTCTGCAAGTTCAAAAATCCCTTCTTATATCCCAAACGAGTTTAATCCAATATGACGAACAGTTTTTTCCGGAAAAATCGGAAATATAAGTTACTTTTGGGACTGTTAGACGAGAATCCCCCCTTAAAGATAAAATCATAAAAAAGAAAACCAGAACATTAGATTCTGAGGCCTGCAGAACTAATATATAATTGAAGAAAAATTTAATTTCTCACTTTATGAAAGTAATGATACAGAAACAACTAGGCTATTGTTTATCAACACCATGAATTTTATACAGAGCACTAAATAAAGTATCAAATAAACAGTTTGCAAACGCTTTTACCTGCAATTACGGCTAAAATATTGATAAAAGAAAAATTAAGTAAACGAAACATATGTTAAATTATCCATCAATAAGAGGGGATAATTTTTCCCCATTTTTCGGCGCAAATTGCATTCCGATATCTTTTATAGTTCAAAAGTTATACGAAAAAGGCCCCTAATTCTTCTACCCGGGCCAATAATACGCCAGTGTGAACTAATCCCGCAGCTGGACCGTCGTAAAGGCAGATATTTTCACGCGGAACGAGATCGGTGCGATCGCACTCTTAAAATGGCTACCGTTTTCTTTCCCGTCTGCTACGTCAAATTTAATATCCTCTGGTGAAAGCCAAAAGCACCCTGCGCTCTCTACTGGCATCTAAAAGACCGTACACTTGCATCATTGGCTCATAGATGGCGGAAGTATCGGCGCATGGTTGTAGTGGAATGCGTCCGTAAGGCGGTGTTGCCAGTTTCAGCTGTTCGCGCGCGCGTAGGTTGCAGTTTTAATGGATGACCCTGTATATTTGGAAGAACTACCTTTAAATGTTTAAATAATTATTTTGAGCCTCCCTGGCATTCAATTGACTAACAACCTGCTAAGTAAAATATTAAAAATGTTATAATACTGGTCTAAATACATGGTTTTCCAACTTTTCTTTCGTCCATAAAATATGGTAGGAATCAGATCTTTCAAGTTGGTCTTATAAACGTGTTCTATATATTATTTACGCTTAAGATTTTCGCACTGTTTTTAAATCTATACTATTATATAAAATTGCCTACTATGTCCGCATTAAATTATGGTTTTGCGGTCAGATTCTGACATCAGGATCTGCTTGATTTCTGCCGCCAATCTGTGGGCGGTTTTTGTCAGCAAAATCTGATCGAAATCTGACATCAATCTGCCGTCAGATCGCGCTGCGCAGAATCTGCTCGGTATCTGCCGCCAATCTGCCGTCAGATCGCGCTGCGCAGGATCTGCTCGATTTCTGCTCCCAATCTGCGGTCAGACCACGGCAGCAGGATCTGCTCGGTATCTGCCGTCAATCTGGGTGTCAGATCCTGACATCAGCCTCTGACCACAAAACCATAGTGAAATGCGGACATAGTAGGTCCCCAATCTGACGTCAGGATCTCCTCGAATCTGCTGCCAATCTGCTGGCATACTGCGGTCAGTTTGTTTACTGGGGGGTCAGTGTGCCATTGGTAAGAAGAAGAGGGGCGTAGAGGGTCTCTTCTTCTTACCACTGGCACACTGACGCGGAACTGAGGCGGAACGGATATGTGTGCGCAGACCTTTAGTCGTAACCAGTGTTCACAGGAAATTCCCTCCCATAGTCTAAACCACCGTGTAATACACAGATGTTTCGACTCCTGTTCAGAATGTGTGACATTTTCGTCCTAGTTCTTCTGGAGGCCGCTAGATTGGCGCTCGAGGACAAAAGGCAGACATTTTGCACATAATACCTGCCAGCGCCAATCTAGCGGCCTCCAGAAGAACTAGGACGAAAATGTCACACATTCTGAACAGGAGACGAAACACCTGTGTATTACACCGTGGTTTAGACTACGGGAGGGAATTTCCTGTGAACACTGGTCGTAACAGCTCCATGCTCGAGTCTGACGCGGCGCCCAGAATCGCAAACAGGTCCCCAGCTCCGAGCGACTCTTTGTGCACCTCTGCTCTAACCTGTTGCTCATTCGAAGTAGATGAGTTTATAATTAATTTTATTGCATTATTGTAAGTGTCTCAGTAATCATATGGATTGTTAGTTTGACAGCTCTTGGCCCTAGTGTTTGGAGTGTACGCTAGTAAGAATCCACGCATTCCTAATGCAACGTGTAAAGCAACAAAGAAAACAATCTCAGCAATTACCCAATTATTACTCCAATTATTATAAGAAATTTTAACAATGTTTTTTTGCATTTTTGTGGCATTCGATACGCCTGACCTTCGCTAAACATATTTAGCCCCGTTGCAACCGCGGACGAAATATCTCGCGATACGATATCGTTCGTGCGACGCATATGGACGAGGCATCTCGCGTCCATTAGAGTGCTTTTCATTAGAATGCGATATATCACGTCCAAAGATGTGTGGTATGATTCAATTCGAGAGACTTCTCGTCCGCGAATGTGGAGGTGTTAACGATGCTAATTAAATGATACTATACTGCATTCCACTTTAGAGTAGACTCGTTCCGCGCAGGGATATACTGATTGGTAGGAAACCGGCAAGGAAAGTGCTACGACCAATCGCGTGTGTCAGATCCGCGGGAGCTGCGCAGGTCGGTCGCAAATCGGTACGGGCGTAGGTCTACTCTTATATGGAATGGAGGATATATCTCTACAAACAAATGTTTGTATTTTTCTTTTGTATGAACTAATTTAAGCACGGGATAATATATACAAATGAACGCTATCATGTCGCGAGATATCTCGTCCGCGGCTGCGAAGGTGTTAGTGAATTTTCAAAACTGTTTCTCGAAAACAAAACCTCGTATGAAAAAATTCTATTGTACAGTTTCAATTTATTACCACGAATTCGACCACACCTTGTATTTTGTAAGTTTATTAACTTCCAAAATCATTTAATTCGTCACGATTTTCTATGTAAATTATCAAGAACTAATGACAGTTATGGTGTTGTCAGTAAGGTTGTAAGTAGGTAAGACGTAAATTATTGGCACTGCGTTTACCCGCCACTGCTACGAGAAGAATAATTATTCAATAATGCGTATAGTGTTGTCCCGAAAAAGTACATACGTTGCGGTTGTTGCAGCTGCATACTCCCCAGCGCATTTACAGTAATCGGGGCACTCCGTCATTACTTGTTCATCATCATTGAGCTCATCTTCATTTTCGTCCGCATCGTCCTTGTAATCGTCATCGCTATCTTCTTCCTCATTCTCGCTAAAATCATCATCGAAAGATTCATCTTCGGCTTCGAGTAATTTCTTTATAGCGCTGTCCTCCACCTTGTCAGTGACATTCGCAGTGGTCGGCTTTGCCGTGGACGGTGAGTGCAACGGTCTGGTTCTTTGGGCTTCTGCTTTAAACGTTTCCGCAATTTCGTCTTGAATCTGTAATTTATTTGACAAAAATTTAATTGTATTGTAAGCATCTAATTACACTTTACAACCTTTACTTTAACCACAAATATAATTATTTGCACAAAGCGTATCTAGGTTACAGATCTCTTCTCGCGTACGTTCACACCAACAACATACTTCTCTCGCACACCCGTTTCTCACTGCTCGCTCCCTAGCTCACAGATCACAGCTATCGGTCATTATATCGCCAGATTTACACAGTGCAAATGATGAGGCACCGGCTTAAGAAATATGAGAGTCGTAGATTAAATAAGGGAAAAAATTATTTTTTACTTTTTAGTGCAATTTTATTTCTTTGAAGTCGGTTTTAATTTCTTAAAAATTTTTTACTTTTAACTTTTTAGTTTTATATACATTGACACAACGTGCTGAGGAGATATGCACGTACGTACATAAAATAATAATAATTAGGCGACAATAGTCTTTATTATTAACCATAACTGGCAAAACATTGGGCCAATGTTGATGCAGTGTATGATGGGACCACCGGGGCATCGTCCTCTTTCGAATGAAAGAAAGATCACCAAAATCCATGGACCTAAGAATTAAATGGACGGAGCACAATGCTGCGGGGCCTAAGCTCGTGTAAGTAAGGGGGGTGCATGATACTGCGCATGCGGTGGTGGACGATCGGTGATTGGTTGATGATTTTCGTTATTGTTTTCAAAGTTGTCACGAATGTACATAACATATAAATTAAAATACTAAACGCCAATACTAAAATAAAATGAATTCTATGATGATGCAGACTAAAAAAGGAAAATGTATAGTCCAAAATTGCAAAAACTCAGTAACTGTAAGGATCAAACGTGGTGATGAAGAAAATGCTATGAAAGTGACATATCATCGGTAAGAGGCATTGCCTCTTTTATTTTTATTTATGGTTAAGTGTGTTGTTGAGTTTGAAACGTTAATACGTAATTGCATCATTATACTTTTACAGTTTCCCAAAAGATCCACAAAGACGGCGGAAATGGGCTGATGCCTTACAATTAAAAATAGAGAACGTCTCAGATAATCACCGCGTTTGTTCAATACATTTTTTTGAAACTGCTTTTGACAAAAGGTTGCCATGTAAGATCAGACTGCGAGAAAATGCTATTCCATTTGTAAGTAAATGGTTGTTTAGTTGGCGAGAGATTGGTAAATTGGTTGTCCTTATATTTAAAAAATGAATGACAATTCTCGGGCAAGATGATCGATTTGGTACGCGTGTTGTGGAAGACTAGCGTCCGCCGTAATCACAATTTAAGGGCAAGACGCGCGCGATGGAAAACTCATCCTAATTGGTTGACTCCGTGCACCGGTGGCAGCCAATCAGGAATTTCCTAACAGCCTAAATCGCGCTACCTATTCCCTGCGTCCTTGACGCGCTTCCTCCGGAACGGGGATGCGATTTGGCGGGGGAGACACTGCTGACGGAAATTTAAATTGTTTTAAAAAAAAATATTAAAGTTTTAAATATAATGGTTTTCAGGCAGGGCATTAGATGATTAATTCTCTGATAAATGTGTAAAATAATAGAAATAGAGAAATAAAAATCGAATTTAAATTAATATAGGTAATGCTTTTTCAGTACTTTTACCAAATAAAATCAGAAAATGACAATCACAACAGTTGCATTAAGTTAGAGGCAAACCACTTCTCTCCAGAAACACTGAACCAGTGTCCGCCAAACGAACGTATCTTGAAGAGATCTTCGTCATTCAGTTTAAATGAATCTGACAAGAAACGTTTGAATACATCAGAAATAGAGAAATTCACAGAAGTGGAAGGAGAAAAGAGACGTGGTGAGTTTCTATTATTAATTCTGTAAATATTATGGAATGTAGAGAAAAGTACACCTCCCGAAACCGATGAAACCAAATTTCGCAGATTCAAGAAATAAGATTTGCGTGTATCGAGCAACATCTGTTTCTCCTGAGAGAATATTTAATCATCCTACAATGAAGCGGATCCGAAAAATCTTCGTAGAAAAATTAAGAATTGAGAAGAAGGAAAAGAAACGGATCTATAACAAGCTGCGACTAGCACAGGCGAAAAATGCTTCTATGGAGAAAGAAATAGCTAAATTAAAGGAAGAAAAATTGCTTTCGGAAAAGCAATTAAACGACCTTCAAGTCATGGATAATGTATTGAAGCGAGCAGTAGCTAAAGTGAAGCATGAAAAGTTGCCAAGGGTGTACAATCCCGAACTGCGTTCGTTTGCTCTAACTATGCACTATTATTCACCTGCAGCTTATACGTACCTACAACGTAAATTTAATTCTGCTCTCCCTCATCCGAAAACTATATCTAAGTGGTATCGGGTAGTATACGGGGAACCCGGTATTTGTTCTGAAGCATTAGATATTATAAAAAGACGAGCTGAAGAAGCTGAATATCCTTTGCTTGTTTCTTTCGTGTTCGATGGCATGCATATTATGAAAAATTGTGATAAAGATGGAAAAGGTCTCGTGAATTTCGGAAAGTCAATGCCGTTTGATAACAATGAATCTCCTACTTTAACCAGAGAAGCACTGGTTTTCTTGGTAAATTGTATTAACCAATCTTGGAAAATTCCTATTGCTTACTTCTTAATAGATCATTTATCGGGTAAAGAAATTGCAGGTTTAATCGATCAATCTTTAGTAGCTTTACATGATTCCAAGGTAAATGTAGTATCTCTTACATTTGACGGTACAGCTGCAAATATCGCTGCGGTGAAATCACTAATAATTAGTAATAATACCGATATCCCAAACAATGATAAGGAGAATGAAACAGATAATTCAATTGATAATTATAAGTGGTGGTTCAAGCATCCAGTTACACAGGAAGAAATTTATGTATTTCTCGATCCATGTCACATGCTTAAATTAATTCGGAATACTCTTGGGAGCGAAGAAATGTTGAGGGATGGGAATGGTGGATTGATAGGGTGGAAATTTGTTACAATGCTTCATGAAATTCAAGTGCACGAAGGTATGCATTTGGGGAACAAGTTACGTACTGCGCACATTAATTACGTTAAACAAAAAATGAAGGTTCGATTGGCCGCTCAAGTATTTAGTCTATCTGTAGCGGTGGCTTTAAAGGTTTGCAGAGACGATCTCAAACTGCGTGAATTTTTTAATTGCGGATCAACAATACAATTCATAGAGCAAGTGAATTACCTTTTTGATATTTTTAATTCGAGAAATATTAAAGGCTACAACTTTCACAAAGATTCAAATACTGTCAATTATAAGAAGGCATTAAATACTACTAATAAGGATCAACTGTTTAGCAAATTAGACGAGTTGTCAATATATTTAAAAAATATAAAATTAACCAACGGTAAGCTCCTTATTAATACAGCAAAAAAAAACGGGTTTCATTGGTTTCTTAGTTTGTATCGAAAGCTTAAAGCGTATGTACAAGAAACTTTGCGAAGGTAGCAGCAACTCCCTACTCAAATACATACCTACGTATAAATTAGGCCAAGATCACCTAGAAACATTTTTCAGTTCTATTCGTTCTCGCGGAGGACATAATAATAATCCAACAGGACGTCAGTTTTCAGTTGCCTTTAAGAAACTGTTGTTGCATACTGAATTAAGGGCAACTGAGACAGGCAACTGCATTCCCATCGAACACATTTCAATCCTCCACGTTTCGTCAAGAAATGTTTCTTCAATGAATATTATTAATTCGTCTTCAGAAATCTATCGACTCTGTGATACTGTAGATCGAACTTGGACTGCCGCTTGCACTGCTATTGAAATTCATAGCTACGTTCCTGATATTTTAATCAGTACTGAGTTTTCGACACGCGTTATTGCATATATGGCAGGATTCGTTGTGAAGCACTTACGTTCGAAGCTCTACTGCGAAGTATGTGTTGATGCATTAACAGGCTCGAACACTAGTGAAGTATATAGTTTAATTGCGTTTAAAAATATGGGCGGATTGTGTTATCCTTCTGATGATGTTTACATGATTTGTCAAAAGGCTGAAAAAGCAATCCGATTTGCTTTAAAAGAAAGTGGTCAGGAGATGCTGAAACTAAAATATTCAGAAATGTACCTCACTGCAATGGTTCTTAAAGAATTTCTTAGCTCTGAAGCCATATTCCACAATTTGGTTGAGCATACATATAATCAGGATGCACTCGAGAACCATCGCATTCACTTAACAAGATGTATTATTCAAAAATACATCAAAACAAGACTTTTTTACATCGCGAAATCAGTAACCAGGAATCTTTGTACGTCTAGACAATATTTGACCAACTTAATTCAGTTCAACGGACATTAGGTAGATTGTTTTAAAATATTTTTAAATAATATATAAGTGTATATTTGTATGTATATTAGGGTGGTCCTTAATTTTCAACTTCCGATTTTTTTTTGGTCTTATCCTCTTAAAATATAGATAGTTGGTGAAAAAATGATATGTGCAAAATTTCAGCGAGATCGGACAACGGGAACCCCTGCCGCAATTGAGTTGAAGTTTTGAAATAATAGTGATTTCTCGTCAATTTCGGACATAATTGTGTTCGGCTATTTTGGAAGTATCAGTGCATATTTTTTAATAAAAGTACAGTTTATTAGATGTATAATAATAATATGTATGTATTACTTCGAAAAATATTGACGAAATTTTTGAGTTTTATCTTTTAAAATTAGTATACAACGCAGCGTATAGGCCAGAATAGGCAACCGGGGGTCTTAACTACACTATCCAACACGTATTTGGATCTGCTATATGCACTCCGAGATCCTAGTGGAGTTTTTCGTCCCAAACACGAATCCGTAAATAGAATTGCTCTATCACCCTCAGTTTTTGAAAAACATGAGTTTTTGTAAAAAGCGCACGATTTTGGGCAAGAATGAGGTATTACGTGAAAACCAAGAATTCTAGAAAGTTCAATTTAGTCTGAAAAGATAGAGGAGAGTTTCCTGAATATATCGGTGTATACAGTTATTAAATTTGATGGTTTTATATGATTGTAAACGGCCGTCAAAGTTTAAAAAAGTGCCGATGTGCATGATTTCTACGCAATACTTTTGCATTTTTACGAAAAGTTGTTTATCTAGCACGAATTCGCTACACAGTATCGGATTCTGTAGACATTTCTGAAGAAGAAACCATCTACGAAAAATGTCGGAACGGTTTTTAACTCGGACTGCTTGAGAAAATATCCAGCAGGAACGCGTGCACGGTGTTTTGCCGCCTGGCGGCTGTGGCTTAGGGTGTTCCTTAATTTTCAACTTCCGATTTTTTTTTGGTCTTATCCTCTTAAAATATGATAGTTGGTGAAAAAATGATATGTGCAAAATTTCAGCGAGATCGGACAACGGGATCCCTTGCCGCATTTAAGACGAAGTTGTAAAATAACAGTAATTTTAAATCAATATCAGATATGTTTGTATTTCATTATTTTAAAAATGTGTGTCTATTTTTTTAAATAAAAATACAGATTCTTAGATATATACCAGGAGTATTTGTATATTGCTTCCTATAATATATTTCATACTAGCTGACCCGTTACCCGGTTTCACCCGGGAATTATTTATGATGTTTGAAAAATAAAAAAGCCTAAACCAAAAAAATAAATAGCCCATAATCTAATCTAGGACGTGTGTAATGTATATTCAGAATTTCAATGAAATCCGTTCAGCCGTTTAGGCGTGAAAGAAGGACAAACAAACAGACAACGTTTCACTTTTATATATTAGTAATGATGATTCTTAAATTTTGCCTAGCATTAAGCTTCCTATGTATCGCAGTATCTGAACCATACTGTTACCTGTGTCGGCTACCTGAGGCACGAAACGCATTCTTGTGATATAAAGAGGCGTATGATCCAAAATTTGGATTCTAATCAAACGGAGATTTCAAGTAAAAAGATTGTTTTAAAAGATATCAAAAACTATATTAATATTAGCATAGAAAATTTCATCTCGTCACAAAGTCGCAATTTTTTTCTAGATTTCATATAAGTACCGAATTTTTACAAAAAGACCCTTCAGTTTGGGAAATCGATGAAACATATAAAAATGCGTTAGAAATAATAAAGAATTTAAAAGTAGTTAACGACAGTGCAGAACGAGGCGTAAAGCTAATCACCGAATATAATAGCTTACTAACGAAAGATGAAAATAATAAGCAGTTCATTTTACAAGTATTAGAAGATTATCGGCGATGTTATCCAGATGCGAGTAAATCAACCTTAATGAAAGGCGTGTATTGACAAATATGTAATATTTTATAAGATATTACAATTCATTTTATAATATGTAGTTAGAAGTTAACTTTGGATAATATTATGTACATGTAAGACATTATATTTTCATTAAAAAATATTCAGTACTACCTCTAAAACGGCGGAACACATTTATATTGAAATTAACGAAAATAATAGAAATTTTAAAACTTCGTCTTAAATGCGGCACGGGTTCCCTTTGTCCGATCTCGCTGAAATTTTGCACATATCATTTTCTTACCAACTATCATATTTTAAGAGGGTAAGACAAAAAAAAAATGAAAAAAAAATTTTGACCCCTATAGCGAAGGACCACCCTAATGTATATACAACATATGTATAGTTTTATACATTTAAAAATAAATATGTTTACTTGTTCAGATCGAATTTGTATATACGTTCTTTACCATCCTACCATCACTAGTTGAGAATATGGTATCGCCCGCAAAGCCCGCGGTTTTCATTACACATCGCGACCGCGTTGAACAATTTGTGCGTAATTGTAATACACCCTATATGTATAAGCATTCAGCATTCAATTTCAAATAAAGCGCGACGCATGCGTACTACTCCGCCAATCACAAGCCGTCCACCACGACTTCTCTCCTCCCGATCGACTGGCTCGACCCCCTCGTCTATGTTGAGACTTTGTACTCCGTCCATTTAATTCTTAGGTCCATGCCAAAATCGGCCCATATGCTGAGGAGTTATGAGGAAACAAACATAAAAAAAAAAAAACATACGGGTCGAATCTATAACCTCCTCCTTTTTGAAGTCGGTGAATAACCTCCTCCTTTTTGAAGCCGGTTAAAAAGAAACTGTGGCGTGCGAGAACGCACGTGGACCAGTGATGCCAGAATCGTGGGACGTGGGACAAATTCTTACCCGCACTATGACCTACCGTCGTCTCCCACTATGGCCTACCGTCGTCCCCCACTTTCTTCCTTTCTGCTTGTGTGCAGTGCGATGGGATCACTGACGTGGACCAGACGAGGTCACGGGCGAAAACAAGCGACAGCGTTCGGGAGATTTCGGGAAGGAGCCTCACGCGAGCGGAAGACACGCGGTAATTCGACGCTCGCCGCGAAGCAGGATAAACGGTTACGATTGTTACGAATCGACCCATGACTCAGTAAATCCCTTGTTACGTTTTGTTGTTAACCGTTCGTGGTCACACGGGGTGTATTGTACCCCAGCCAAGTTTTGAGTTCTAATATCGCGCCTTTACGAATTCGAAATGTGACTTAGTGCGTCATGGTGTGACCACGAAGGGTTAAATATCCTGTTGTGTTTAACGCGGTTAACCTCACGTCCATTCACTTCAAAACTTTATGGCATCGAAAAGTTACTTTTTTTATTGCACGTGTCTACTGCATGCGTATGCAGTATATAGACTGCTAGAGTACTGATGAGCATATTTTAATTGTAATTTTTCATCATATAGTTAAGCAACATTTGCGTTCACGGCTACGATACATTTTAAAATATTTAACTTGTTACTTTCGACCGCGGTCTACCCTACTTACATTAAAAACACAAATCAAATGTAGAAATAAACTATTTGGTTACTGCAGCATGTTATTTTAAAGTTTAAACTGGATCGATTCAAATTTCAAGTCTAAATTTGTGATAAAAAATTTGCTCAAAGTCAATCATATCTACTAAAAGAAGTACTTACTTGTGATTCACTAAGTAGTTAGCGTGATTTTTTTTTTAAATCAGTCTACAATGTTACTTATTACGAATGCTTTAAGCGAGTCAATTTGTTTAAAACCGTTACCTTAGAATTCGAGGTTTCCTTGTCCAGAGTATCAATTTCTTGTAAAAGAATGTTTTGGGGGTCTATGAAAGGCTTCACGTGTTCCAAAATCTTCTCTTCCTTCGATTCCCATTTTGACGACAAGTTATTGGAAGGACGAGGGAATGTTGTACTATACGTCGGGGAAACGACGGCGCGTGCAGTCGTAGTATTTGAAATGTCTAATTTGGATGCGTTGTTATTATGCTGCGATTCAGTCGGGGACACTGCTTGCGTAGAAGTTGTGTTGACGTTGATCGACGTAGTATTACTCGAGGGAATCACACCAATCGAAAGGAGGGCCAGCAGCACTGCTGCTAGAACCTTCATTTTCCTTCCTGCAAACGAAAATAGTTTTTATTCAATGCACGATATTGAAATTTAAATAGATTGAGACTAAAGTGAATCCAGTCAAATAATTTTGTGTTTATAATAGCGTTCGCATAGTAGTCTCTATATGTATGAGCGCATGAATGAATAGTTTTAAACAATTAATACCGATGAGAGATCCTAAAAATTTGTACCTGAAAGCATCAATTTTCTAAACAAAAAGCATTCTATAAATAAAGCATTCCATGGTATTCGTACATATACATACTACTTACTTACAATTAGATACTGTTCATTGTATGGAATACATTACAATGAAATGCAATAAACTGATATAGTTCATTTTGGAATAAAGTTTTTTTTAGATAATCGTCTACATAATCAATAAATCATGTTTTAATATCTTAGTGCTCAGTATTCCATGTTTTCGTTTCAATTATTTATTTATTTATTTATTTATTTATTTATTTATTTATTTATTTATTTATTCATTTTTACGGGACGTACCCTTTAGTTACAATGAGGCATATACATAAGTAAGAGACAGTCTATAGAAATAGAAATAAGCAGTTATGACGGATGAGAAAAATATATACATAGAATTAAAAAGAGAAGAAGGAAAAATAATGAAAGCTAAAGGAGGAGTAGTAATACATTATGGCAGTCTGCGCTCTAGTTCGGCGATAACTTGCGCCTTCAGCCGTTGAGGCGACCCATTAAAAAGGTCTAAACAAGGGAAGAAAGAGTTCGCCATTTCGCAGCATCCGTGAATGGGATCACGCATACCGTAATGAGACTTAGGACATTCTATCCGAAAGTAGAGCTTACGACGCAAGTTACGCGACATCGCACACAAATTTATAGAACCCAGCAAATCACTACAATCGATTCGGCTATTTAAGATGTTATATAGAAAGCAGATGTCAGATAACTTAAAGTAATCGCATATGTTTAGCAGCCCAAGTGCAGTGCGTATAGCCCCGTAATCATGTTCAATACGGCTCATGGGAGTGCCCCTCTTAAATGCAGCGAAACGTAAGAATAGGTGCTGAATCCTATCCAGATGTTTAAAATCCTTCGCGTATAAGGGATCTAGAGACGCGGTAGCGTCTCGACGCCAAGTACAGGAAAGACACCCTGTATATGTCGACTGTCGCTACCGCTATCATTTATAGCGTGCGTCGCTAGCCGGTTACAGCCTAAACATTTTGCCTAATATGGAGTGGGGGTATAATGGTGATTGGTGGAGGATCTACCCCCACTCTCTATTAGAGCTCTTACTTTTTGACCCGTCGGGTACCCGGGTACCCGGACATTACCCGGGATAACTTCAAGCAATTGAATGTAGTATTGTCTGTGATTGTCTGTGGTATAGTCTGATGTTAGCCAAAAATGATCGAACAATACCAAATTCAATGGCTTGAAGTTGTTTCGGGTAGACGGGTACCCGACGGGTCAAAAAGTAAGAGCTCTACTCTCTATTAGGCGAAATGTTTAGGCTGGTAACCGGCTAGCGACGCACGCTGATCATTTACTAGTCGCCAGGCTATTCCAACCTAACCTGAAACTTATTTCATTAATATCTCATCACGCCTGCAATATTTTCTAAATTTAAAGGCATTTTTCTTATGTAAACCGTATATAAGCTTTCGAATAAGACCAAATTTCAATAAAATCTGTCCACGCATGACAGAGATATCATAATATCGTCTCATGAATCTGTCAGAAACGGTAAGATTTTTCTTCTGATTCTCCTTCAACCAAATTTTTGTCGACATAATACGTATACGCGTTACACGCACACCTTCAGCCAAAAGAAACTAGTGTATGTATGATCGGCGTCCGCCATTGTACATATACCTATGTTTATAACCTACCAAATGTCATCGCTTTATAACCTACCAAGTGTCAATCCGTCATAACCTGCCAAGTGTCAAATAAGGTAAGTTGTCTTTACACTACATGGGAGACTGAATGATTGTCTCAATTAACAAGGTGGGTCACCAAAATTTTTTAATAGATTTTTTTTGTAGACTCGCAGACTTGGAAGTTGTCCGGAGATGGTTCGACAGAGAAGCATCTTCTTTCGCATAAGTTTCTGGAAATTTGTACCATGTATGTACAAAATATATATTATAACAAATTGCATTGCATTTAAATTGACAGATATTTTTATTATACCAGCAAATTATTTTTAATTTAGTGTTTTTATGTAAAGCTTATAGAAATGAAGGGGACGCACAGGACTTAGATAAAAATGAAGGGGACGCACATTGAATAAAATATTTATTGGTATTGAAATATTTATTTCTATAAAAATATATCTGCTTAATATTATTTAATACATTTTTTCTTTTTATAAATAGCCATTGTTATAATTGGCGCAATTTTGTATATTAATTTTGTAAAGCTATTAATTAATTTACGACAATGTTTTTAATTGGGATTCTTTTTGATGGGATAATTAAAATGTCCGCGATATGAGTAATGGAATGTATGAACACAGCATTTTAGCTGTGTCTATGTAGTTGTGTCATCTTAAGGACAGTTGGAAAGTACCTTTATGTACTTGCAGCTCATTTTGATTTCATATCTTTTTTTATATTGTATATTTTCTTCTATTTTTTGGGGGATTTATATTATTATCTTCTATTTTTTGTGATATATATTTTCTTTTATTTTTTTGTGATTTATATTATTATCTTTTATTTTTTGGGATTTATAGTATATTACGGAGCAGTAGGTTAGCTGCGGTAACACGATAGTTTGATACAATGTTTTAAGAGTGAAAATACGCTTGAAATCGGAAGCTGCGCGCTTAATAAAGTACAGAGCTCTCGATGCTTTGGCACAGGCGAGAGAGACGTGTGAAGAGATAATTAACTTTCTGTCGAAGCGGACACCTAAATCGTCAATGGTGTCTACAGATTGCAAAGCTAAGTTGCCAAGGCTATAATCAACAACAAGTGGACAAGAGCCACGGTAATAACGCATGACATAACACTTACTGGTGTTAAGTCCCAAATTGTTACCTGCACACCAGCTTTCAATGCGACTCAGATCCGCTTGCAAGTTCTGCGCGTCATGCAACGATGAGACAGCCTTAAATAATTGAATATCATCGGCGTAAAGTAATTATAAGATGTAGTTACTAAACATTCGTAAAAAGTAGTATTTATTTTTCTTTAGAACGCAAGGTGAGTTTCTAATATATGTCTAATACGTACGTTAATTATCGATATTATCATTTATAAATACTATATCTATATTTTCAGAGATTTTCTAAAAAAAAGCAGTACGTATTTAGGTTCTTGGAACTGTTGTATATATAAGGGAGAGTGGGGTAACTGCGAACACCTGAGCAAAAAAGCAAACAAAACGAAAACTATGTGAGAAATAAATTTGTTTATTATTTACAAACATACGTAAACTATTCATCTATAAAGTACTGTGACGAATTTTTGAAAAATTGTAATAAAAATCAACTTTATAGTGAAAAAGCAAAACTCTTGGTGTTCGTGATTACTCGACTGCCGTGGGGTCACCACCACTGTGACGGCTGGAATAGTAAGCCATTTTTAAGAATTTTTTTCAGTAATAATTTACAGTTTTTATAGAAAAATTTTATTATCTATAGTTAGTACGCTGTCTTAAGAAGGCTGTACAAAAAAAATAAATAGAAAAACATTTGAATATATTAATTTATGGCAATGGTGCAAATATGGGCTAGTTGAAGTATTGGGTCATAGCGGGTGTTTCCCTCTATCGGAAAATGTGTGAAGGTAAGACTGAGAAACAAAAGGAGCTGTGGGAGACAGATAATGACTTGCATTTGTTTGGTTAACGCGTTGTGTTGGAAAACGTCTTAAAAGATCGAGCGAGCGAATCTTAAAAGATTTTACAAGTAGTTTATTTCATTATTTTAACAATAATCTGTTGGACTAAGAGCTCATTTGCTGTGTGCACTATATTGTTGACATTGTAAGCTTCTTTTAGCAGAATTTTTTGTAATGAATAGCATTACGTAGTAATGCCTTACACCGCTCTAAGCGTCCATGAGTAAATGGTATAAATACGGGCTACAAAGCTGAAGACGATTTCAGTGACATTGAAATTCATCAGAGGGGGCAGTGGGCACCCAGATCATGAGGATTGGAGGTTGCATGTTTTGCGACGGACTTTTCTTTGAAGAGACAGAGGGAGAACTGTTGGTGAAGGGTTTTAAGTGTTATATGTGGGCACACAATGCCTGTGCAGGTGTTGAAAAGGAAAGATACCCGTGGTTGTAAGGAAAAACGTCGCATGTCACATTTTTGTTCAGCTTATTTCAACTCCGTATCATAAAGTAAACATATTTAACATATAGATTCAAGTGTCGCATCGTAAAAATCTTCAACACATGTGTCAAAAATCCTGAAATAAAAATGCTAGCCCATACTTAGACCACATCCTCTAATTTTTTCTTTTACACTCGAAGAATAAAGATTGTTTAATTAATAAAAAGCTTATAGTAACAAAGAATAAAATTTTTATTAGTTTCAAATTTTTGTACCCTCTTTTAACCGTTTTATTTTGTATCCTATCGATTAATAATACGTCGAAAGAGAGACGCTGGCTAACACTACTGATGATTGTTGATGCAGTAGGTACATTTAAACTTAATTATTTTTTTTTAAACAAAAATGTGGTCCATATTACCACCTCTTCCGCTATAATTAAAATGACATGTCGTTTTTCTTTTATTAAATATCACTATTTATATATCACTATTTTATATGTGTATCGAAATTTTTCCAATCACATTCGACACATCGGAACTGACACTAACGGTGCCTTCCCCAGACGCTTCGCAATTCTCTTTTACTGTTTCAGTCACTCTAGTGTACTTTACTAACTGACATGTCTCGACGAATTTTAGAATAAAAAACTGAATGGAACATGTAATAAGACATTGAGCAGCTCCCCGTAAAAGACGGAAAAACGTTCCACTCGACCCAATAGAATAAAAACGTTTCAATTCAGAACTGTTCCTCAGAAAAGAAGTGAGGAACCATGTTTCGAGTAAGTTTCGAGCCGAGGAAAATCCATTTTCCGTGCATCGTGGGGCACGAGAGGAATGTCTGTCTAAATGGTAAAATAGTAAACAGCAGGAGTCACCATAGACGAAATGCGGTTCAAAGGAGCTGGGCGGCGAAGCAGTCAGCGAATACGTGTGGATGCCGCATTAAAAAGGTGGAAGGTGGGCTTAGGTCGCAGGCAGAGTGCTCGGGTACCAGCTGGGCCCTTTGTTTGGCCCTCGAAAAATCTCGGCGATTGAAGCCAGGTAGAGTTACCTTTCTTCAAGCATAGCGCAGGTGGTCCCTTTTCCTGTCCTATTTCGATTCGGTCGGCACCGACCCGTAAGAAAGGGGGCCAGGGGCCACTCTGCTCCCGAACGGAATCTGTAAATCTCTAGATTCTCGGGATTGGCGTTTTCGAGTAACGTCCCCGGCCCACCTAGGCAGCAAGTGATGAATCGCGAAGAACTAACGTCGAAATGGATAAATTAACTCAGAAACGTTGTTGGACGACGGACCCACCGAGCGTCTACTAACAAGGGGAAGACAGGGTGTGGTAGACACCGATTTGGATGAGCCTTGGCGCGATGGATCTATGTCGAAAATAAGTAAACAGGTGTCCGAGCGTATTTACCAATAGGCCTTAATAACAGAGATATTTACATGTAAATTATTAAACATTTCATGGTGGCCGTGGAGTTTTAGTGGGTAAAAATCCCACACTACCCTGGCGCCTCTGGGGGATTCCCCTCTGGAGGCGTCGGGGTATCTTTTGAAAATGTCCCCACGTTAAAAAAATAAATAAAATGTTTTTATATATTTATAAATTATTTTTCTTTTTTAACGTGGGGAAGTGACGTTTTATAAAATACACAGGTGTATGTTGTACAAAGTTTTGCAACGAGTACTAGTACAGATGGGAAGGAAGTGATTTAATGTGAGGAAACAAGTCGAAAATGGGGCCTAAAATTTGTGCCTTCGTTCGGTTCTTCGTTTCCGAGGAAATTCAGTTGGAAAACTCATTTGGTACGCGTTTACTTATCTAAAAAGTGACTGTAGTAGGTAAGTACATCTGTAAATAAAATGAAGCCTTGTACAAAAACACGTTGAAATTAAACAATAAATGTTTTGAAGGAGGCTCCTATAATAAAATTTTGGAGTTTCACTGCTCATTCTAGGACACCCTGTATATTACAATACAGTATAGTGAACCTTGCGGAGATGCCGTGACTAACCTGAGAATATGATGCAACCCACCAAATGTGTTCTTGACCAGTCGTAATAGGTCTCCACATATTTGGTCACATTTTTCGATACTCAAGGACTAGTGTCTAAAAAGTATGCTGAACACGTCCCTGGACTCTTGACTCGTCAGCAAGACGCTTCAGGTCACGCCCTCTATTGTTTTTACATTGTTTTATCTCTGCCGAGCACAATACAGATCTGTCTCGATCTACGGTGACGGTTCGGGACCGAGCCAAAGAGTAGGTATAATAAGAGGCGTCACTCCGGGCGGAACCTTTGAAGTCCTTGCTTGACCTTGGCATTTAAATTGGTTGTCTATTTCGAGCGGGATATTCAAATCGACTAAATGTACCTTACCGCAATTGGCTGATTATTGCCGAAGTTGACCGATCATTGCCGAAGCTTAGCGATCATTGCCGAATGGGCATTTAAATTGGTTGTCTAGTGATTTCCCTAGGTTATTTCTGTCCTTGTCGAGTGACGCCTCTTATTATACCTACTCTTTGACCGAGCGTTACCTTAGATATCGTTAGATCGAGATAGGGAGTCTTTTGGGCTTTAATGCTTTATCGCGTAAAGTGAGGCAGACTGTAAATAAGCGAGAAAGACTGGCAGTGACTGTCTTGAGCTCCGCTCTGTGGTCCGCGCCACAGGTAGCGATGGCCGTTCGAATCTCGGTTTCAAAACGATTCTGAGTTATTCAATACTGTACAGGTTTGAATCGGTTCGAATTTTATTCGGACAAGAATTTCTTGAAAGTTTTGATAGGTCTTGAATAGGACGGTGCGGATCGTCTCGAGACTCTCGAGTGGGAACCCGAGCTTCGGGACGGGTCGGAAAAATTCGGGCGGGATCGGGCGAGATCTCAGTGAAAAGTTTCGACTCGAAACGTCTGTCTAGGATTCGAAGAGAATCTCGAGAGTATCAGTTATTACACATACTAGCTCATCGTCCGTATACAGATGTCGAATCAAACGCCCCTAAGAACAATGCCGACGGTTATATATATATCTAGAGACGCGGTAGCGTCTCGACGCCAAGTACAGGAAAGACACCCTGTATATGTCGACTGTCGCTACCGCTATCATTTACTCGAGAAACGGCTAATCCAACCTAACCTGAAACTTATTTCATTAATATCTCATCACGCCTGCAATATTTTCTAAATTTAAAGGCATTTTTCTTATGTAAACCGCATATAATCTTTCGAATAAGACCAAATTTCAATAAAATCTGTCCACGCATGACAGAGATATCATAATATCGTCTCATGGATCAGTCGGAAACGGTAATTTTTTCTTCTGATTCTTCTTCTTCAACCAAATTTCGTCAAACATAATACGTATACGCGTTACACGCACACCTTCAGCCAAAAGAAACTAACACATGTTTCGTTCGTCATACGCGTTACACGCACACCTTCAGCCAACAGAAACTAACACATGTTTCGTTCGTCATACGCGTTACACGCACACCTTCAGCCAACAGAAACTAACACATGTTTCGTTCGTCAAACGCTATTACGTTACCTTCACTATGCAATCTACTCCAAATGGTGACAGCTTACAGTCAGGTTATAAACCTGGCGAGTGTCAAATAAGGAAAGTTGTCAAAATTTTCTGAAATGTGACAAGTTTTTACACCACAATCCACACAAGACACTGAATTATTGTCTCAATTAACAAGGTAAGTCGCCAAAATTTTTTAATAGAATTTTTATGGGGATTTGTTTTTATACCAGCAAATTATTTTTAATTTAGGGTTTTTATGTAAAGCTTATCCCCATAAAAACTTCAAAAAAGTAAAAAAATTACGCCAAGTACATGAAATCAAATAAATCACAAAAAATAGAAGATAATTACAAAATAAAAAAAAGTTGTGAAATCTAAATGAGCTGCAAGTACATAAAGGTGCTTTCTCGCAGCGTGCAAAGGTGACACTGTGTAACGCAATGTAAGATTCGGTGCTTTCCAACTGTGCTTAATAATATTAAGCAGATATATTTTTATAGAAATAAATATTTCAATACCAATAAATATTTTATTCAAAATACTTGGCGCTGCGAAACCGAAAAAATGTTAATTGTCTTATTAATAGTAAATTAATAATTTACAATAACTCACGATTTATTCTACATATATTTAATTCTAATATCATACGTAGCATATTAATTATAAAATAAAAAAAAGTTGTGAAATCAAAATGAGCTGCAAGTACATAGAGGTGCTTTCCCGCAGCGTGCAAAGGTGACACTGTGTAACGCAATGTAAGATTCGGTGCTTTCCAACTGTGCTTAATAATATTAAGCAGATATATTTTTATAGAAATATATATATATATATATATACGTTACGCCTGCAGTACCTACCTATAGATATATATATAGGTAGGTACTAGAGCTGTTGATACCCGGGAGAACGGGTACCCGGGTACCCGTGAGATACCCGGGAGAAAAAAAATTCCCGGGTAGGCGCTACCCGGGTAAACTACCCGAGATACTCGAGACCCTCGAGATCTCATAGAGCAGGCATCGGAATTAAGTGATCTTTTCGGCCGAGTTTCAGAGGCCACGCCTCCTTTCTCCCGCCGCGCGTCTTGGCCCCCGCGGCGGCCCAGAAGCCTCGAGCGCCTCAGGCCCGTGCCGTATGAACCGCGCGTGGCGCATTGGGGCGACACCCGTATCGATAGGTTTCCACATCACCCATGGGGTACTATTATCGATGCGTTTTTTTTGTCCGTGGTATCCCCTGTAGGCCAATTCCACCGTGCCGCGTGATAAAAAATAGAGTGGAAAAGCGCGTTTTATTATCAAAATTTTAAACATGTTTGGGAGTCGAAACGTGCGCAAAAATCTAGTTTTCCCAAACATGTTTAAAATTTTGATAATAAAACGCGCTTTTCCACTCTATCTTTTATCACGCGGCACAGTGGAATTGGCCTACAGGGGATACCACTGACAAAAAAAAAACGCATCGATAATAGTACCCCATGGGTGATGTGGAAACCTATTGATACGGGTGTCGCCCCAATGCGCCACGCGCGGTTCATACGGGCCTGAGGCGCTCGAGGCTTCTTGGCCGCCGCGGGGGCCAAGACGCGCGGCGGGAGAAAGGAGGCGTCGCCTCTGAAACTCGGCCGAAAAGATCACTTAATTCCGATGCCTGTCATAGAGTACCGTTCCATAATTGAAGCCACACTGAGCGTCATGGCCTTCGAGTCGAAGGCTTCGACCCCCGGGGAGACAGGAATACCCATTACGAAGTGAGGAATCTCCAGCTCCGAATTTCTCATCAGGTCTTTGCGAAAACGACGCCAATCGATTCCTTATGTTTCTCCGATGAACATAATACCAAGAACGACATAATTCAGACCACAATGAAGAAAATTCCATGAACAAATGATTTGCATAATTTCAAATTCATTTCGTTAAAAATAGCTCGATTTACACGAAATTTGGTATGATTTTCATCGGAAAAACATAAGGAATCCATCGGTGTCACTTCCATATCGATACGATGAACATTAAATAGCTTCTTAATATACTGTAATGAATATTTTACCCTCGAGTACGGGGGGCCGACCTCGATTCGCTGCGGTCGGCCGAGGATTCATAATACCTGATTCAGAAATAAAATAATTCTTAACTCTTTATCGTATCGATATGGAAGTGACACCGATGGATATCTTATGTTTTTCCGATGAAAATCATACCAAATTTCATGTAAATCAGACTATTTTTAACGAAATGAATCTGCAAATGCAAAACATTTGTTCATGGAATTTCCTTCATTATGGTCCAAATTACGTCGTTCTTGGTATTATTTTCATCGGAGAAACATAAGGAATCGATTGGCGTCGTTTTCGCAAAGATCTGATGAGAAATGCGGAAATCCTGGGCATTTCTCACTTCTTAATGTTATTCGAACCCCTTCGAGGGTCGAAAGCCATAAAATTCGGTGAGGTACCGCAGGGGGTTGACCTCGCCACAGGGTGCCAGACGGCATCTCTCTGACAGGCATCGCTCCAGAATTACGTTCTGTACTCTGTAAGTTCTCGAGAGTCTCGGGTAGTTTTCCGGGGTAGCGCTTATCCGGGAATTTTCTTCGTCCCGGGTATCTCACGGGTACCCGGGTACCCGGGTATCTCGTGTTCCCGGTCCACAGCTACAGCCCTAGTAGGTACTGCAGGCGTAACGGTCGTCCGATGCCGTACGAATTCAAATCAGTTTGATTTTTCGCCCGATCTGTTGCAACTGAGGCTACGGTTGATCCAGATCTTTCGAAAGAACTTTCTATTTAAAATTGTATATGATGGATGATGAAAAACTTATAGCTATCGTGTTTTCGCATAATAGTTTGTGAGACATGAAGAATAAACATTACCACGACAGGGATATATCTAGCAAAAAATGGGGAAACATTAGCGATGATATTGGGATTTATTCTAAAATACTCTCGGAATTTATTCAGTTGATTCAACAAATCTGGAAATAAAGTATGGTACATATTAGATTAGGGTTTGTCAGTTTTTCAAACCCATGTTGTAAAATTCGAAAACCGGTTTTTAAAATTAAAAAACCGGTGTTATATACTAGAATTAATATGTAAAAATGAATTAATTGTTTAATTAAAAACGTTAACATTTTGAATTGAAATCGCCTCGGACACAAGCATATTAGTAGGTAACAGTTTACTGTAAAACTAATCTTCATGAGTTCATATTTTCGAAAGAAAAATACTAAATGAAATTAAGATTTATAAATTATATTTTTTTAGGATTTTAGTTATTTTAGGTTTTTTGTACGCAATGTATTTTATTGTTATATTTTTGTAGGTCCATAAATATTAAATGAATTCAAAAACTATACGGATTTGTACGGGTTTGTACGGATTTTTTTGTTCATTATTTGGTTTTGTATATATAGAGCACCTACATTTTATTTTGTTATACTTTTGTAATTCCATAAATATTAAAAAATACTGAAAATGTTTAAAATAAGTACAAATATGTATTTACTTTTTTAATTATATTTTTTTGTGGAAATTCGGAAACCGGTGTAACCGGTTTTTTGGGAATAGTGAAATTCGAAAACCGGTTTTTTCAAAAGTCGGTTTTTGCATAAACCCTAGTACATATTCTCGATTCTCCTCTCTTAAAGAAAACATTTCATTTCCCCTTCCAATCTGTCATTTGTTAGTAAGATTCTTAATAAAAGATTGTCCAAAAAATAGTAACAATCAGCCAAATCCATAGCCATTTCGCACGTGTCACAGGAATGCGAGCTGATTGTCAGAATGCGCAGCTGGTGTAACCACCCACTTCGAACGACCAATTCAGATGTATAGTCTTACTATACATATATATGTATACTTGACTTCAAGCCGTTTGAATTCAAATAACTTTAAAAACTATATTAGCACTGTGAACCTGCTATTTATTTTACTTGAAATATCCTTTCAGATTTCTTTCAAGTTTCAAATGAAGCAGAGATTCTTTCAACTTTATGTACTTCCCTTGAAATGTGTACAACTCGAGTAATGTGAACGATGCTACACGGAGGGCGAGCTATGTTGTGGGCCGAATGCGGATCCAGTATGACCGTAGCCTGAGATGGGAATGCCGTTTTTTGTTACGTGTCTCGGGAGGCGAGAGTGAGCCGAGCCGGTCAATTATTTTCTTCAGCAGTGTACTTCATTTTCTTAAAGAGCGGTTTTATGATTTGCAATTGGAAATGCACTACGCATTTTTCAGATTTTTCTTCCACTAAAACTAATATCTTGGGCTGACATCTTAGAATCTTTCATATATCTCTTTGTATACATATATACATATAGGTGTAGTTTCTAGAGATATAGGAGAAAATGGGTAAATATTGACAAAAGGGGACCCAGCCCCAATGACGTTGCATTGAAATATGTCGTCGGGGGGTGGGGGGGGGGGGGGGGAGATTTTGAACAACTTTTCCCTATACATGTTGTAACCGTCGCTTGACCTTAGTTTCCGAGTATTGGGGAAGAACTGATGCTACTATTGCAATGAATTCTGCGTATACCCAGTGATGCCAGAATCGGGACCGGAGTTTTCGAGAATTTCCCCCACCACGCATGCACACTACGCCGGAGCTGCGTGTCCGTGAGCTCGGCGCTTCGGACAACGTCGGGAAGACGAGAGAGAAAACGAATGTGTGTCTTTCTCTCTCGCTCTTGAAACGCTGTGATCCAAGGAGAGGTGCAAGCGACACGCGGCCGTGCGCGATCTTCTCGAGTGCCTCGAGATACACTTTTCACTTTCTGACATATGTATAATACTCTTGTAATGAAAAAAAAATTGAAAAAAATTTTGTTACGGAAATCACGTTTTAAGACCTCCTGATCACGTTTTGACTATTTAGAAAAAGAGCTTTTTTTTAAATATCTCATATATTTGTTAACACGATTACGTTTAAACGGCAAAATGGATTTCAATGAAACTTTATATTTAAATGGTTCTTCGATTTTTCAGATATACGAAATAAATTCTACATAAAAAAAAGTTAAATAAAGTTCTTCTGTAACTTCTTTAACAAAGAAAAATGTACATTCATAATTTCTTGTTTTCATTTTAGATTTCCGTACTTTTTATTTGAGCTGTTTCTATTTTTCAAACCTTAAAATGAATTTTTTTATTAAAAGATGAACTTTGTTAAAATTAGAATCCACTCTTGGCCAGTACCATGCACGCTGTAGCAGCCTTCGATAAAAAATATTTTTTCAGGGTATGATCTAAAATCTAAACGTAATCACATTTCTCGCTAGATTTTTCGATAATCATATCAAGTTGCGACAAAGAATCACGCCCTGTTTACAAATTAATTACGCGCAGCGTGCACGGTACCGCTCGATGGACACTACGGGAAAGTGGTGGTCTCTTCCATCGGGAGCGAAATCTAAACAATTGGTTATGCAAAGCTAACATCGCGATACATGTTGTACACTAAAATGTATAAAAACATTACTAAAATAGAAAAGAAAGGCAGCACGTAAATATATCAATTGGGTTCGATATATTGACGAAATGTAAGACTGAAATAATGCTACAATTGTTTACATTTCCAAAGGATAGGTAGAAAGCAAGCAAAGGAATTTACTATAATACATGCGACAGAATTTCGAGATAATTGTTACATATAAAATGAATATAATTAAGAATATAAATTTATTTGTACAATTATCTCGAAGTTCTCTCTATAAATCATATGTACAGCAAGCAAGCGAATTTATTGCAAGGATAGAACAAGAATTGCGTGAGGTAAATCGAACAACTATTTACATATTCGCGATGTCCAAAAATCGAATGAAATAGAAAATGGATGAAATTGATAATATTCTGGACATCACCAATTTGCATTACCCGACGTAGAAGGAAAATCCGCGAGGCCATCAACGGCATGTAAACGTAAAGTACTCTTTTGCTTCTTCGCAAAAGTTGCATATAAATTCTCAGATGACATGAGAGATAGATGTTTGTCATCTACCTCCATGGTCTGAGCTGTTTCCCCGTGCGCCTTTAATGCCGATTTCGTTACGCAAATGGCATTGACGATGGTCGAACAAAGTCGGTTTCGTTTCTTGTTCTTTATGTCGGGAAGCATGGAAAACGATCTTTCAGCATCGGCATTTGAATTTGGAAGACTTCTAATGGAATTTAATAATTCCTGCAAACATGGATATTTAAATGAGCCTTGATCGTTTCGCGTTAACAACACCGTTTTCCAAACATCATCGAAAGCTAATGAACAAAGCATCTGCTTGTCTGTATTTGCAAAATTCAGGTGCAATGTCGACCATTCGTTTTGCAAACCGTCTTCGTCGAAACCGCCCAATTTCTGAGCAATAAAGAGAACACTTTTAAGGGGGAACACCACTGTGACGGCCGGAAAAATGAGCCCATTTTTAAGATTTTTTTAAGGAATAACTTACAGTTTTATTATAAAATTGTTATTACCTATCTTTAGAACAATGTCTTAAGAGACTATGAAAAAAAAGTAATAGAAAAACATGCATAGATTTCCATATACAGTTAATCTCCTACACCCCTCACAATAAAAACATAGGTCGCTTATCGAAACGATATCTCTGGAACGGCAACTCTGAAATCAAATTTTGTTTTTTAATATAATCGGTATGAGTGTAGTTTCCGTTGTGCGTACCGATTTTTTGATCGAAAACATATTTTTTTAAATACGCTCGAAAAACTATCCATTTTTTGCCGATTTTCGAAACTTTTTCTTCCCAAGCGCACCATTTTTACAAAAATAATTTTTTTTAAAAATCGGTACGCACAACGGAAACTACACTCATACCGATTATATTAAAAAAAAAAATTTGATTTCAGTGTTGCCGTTCCAGAGATATCGTTTCGATAAGCGACCTATGTTTTTCTTGTGAGGGGTGTAGGAGATTAACTGTATATGGAAATCTATGCATGTTTTTCTATTACTTTTTTTTTTATTGTCTCTTAAGACATTGTTCTAAAGATAGGTAATAACAATTTTATAATAAAACTGTAAGTTATTCCTTAAAAAAATCTTAAAAATGGGCTCATTTTTCCGGCCGTCACAGTGGTGTTCCCCCCTAAAAGGAAGTGTCTCTGTCATTATCTACTAATGTCAAATGAGGCTCAAAAACACATAACTTGCTCAGAAATTCGTCATCGATTGGCAATCGATTACGAATTTCGTTTGCAGCCGTTATGTAAAACTTAATACAATTTTCTCGAACGGTTTGGACAACATCGGATTTGCCTTCTGCAACTAATTGACAAAGAAAAGTGCCACAATCCGGACCTAAATGAATACTATTAAATGCGATTTGATTATCGCCTCTTGAAAAATCTATTAATTTTACTAAATCCATATGCTTCAAAAGCTGCGGTTTCAAAAAATTACGTAAAATATTATACAAAAGTGTTTTGGCAGTATTTTGAAGCAAATGGATTCTGGTTTGTTGGGATTGAAAGAATAAACTAAAGTCATTAAAATACTCTAGAACGTATTTCAAAAACAGAAGATATGCTTTCGCTTCTGGATTTTGCATGATGATAAGCACATATTCCCCAGACTTTGTTTACTCATCTACAACCAATTCTTGCAGAAAGTGCAACACACTGTCCCAATTTTCTAAAAGTGTAACTACGGATGAGTAACGCGATAACCCTCGCGTAGTACACAATTTTAAAAATTTGCGACTTTTCGATTTTTGGACATCGCGAATATGTAAATAGTTGTTCGATTTACCTCACGCAATTCTTGTTCTATCCTTGCAATAAATTCGCTTGCTTGCTGTACATATGATTTATAGAGAGAACTTCGAGATAATTGTACAAATAAATTTATATTCTTAATTATATTCATTTTATATGTAACAATTATCTCGAAATTCTGTCGCATGTATTATAGTAAATTCCTTTGCTTGCTTTCTACCTATCCTTTGGAAATGTAAACAATTGTAGCATTATTTCAGTCTTACATTTCGTCAATATATCGAACCCAATTGATATATTTACGTGCTGCCTTTCTTTTCTATTTTAGTAATGTTTTTATACATTTTAGTGTACAACATGTATCGCGATGTTAGCTTTGCATAACCAATTGTTTAGATTTCGCTCCCGATGGAAGAGACCACCACTTTCCCGTAGTGTCCATCGAGCGGTACCGTGCACGCTGCGCGTAATTAATTTGTAAACAGGGCGTGATTCTTTGTCGCAACTTGATATGATTATCGAAAAATCTAGCGAGAAATGTGATTACGTTTAGATTTTAGATCATACCCTGAAAAAATATTTTTTATCGAAGGCTGCTACAGCGTGCATGGTACTGGCCAAGAGTGGATTCTAATTTTAACAAAGTTCATCTTTTAATAAAAAAATTCATTTTAAGGTTTGAAAAATAGAAACAGCTCAAATAAAAAGTACGGAAATCTAAAATGAAAACAAGAAATTATGAATGTACATTTTTCTTTGTTAAAGAAGTTACAGAAGAACTTTATTTAACTTTTTTTTATGTAGAATTTATTTCGTATATCTGAAAAATCGAAGAACCATTTAAATATAAAGTTTCATTGAAATCCATTTTGCCGTTTAAACGTAATCGTGTTAACAAATATATGAGATATTTAAAAAAAAGCTCTTTTTCTAAATAGTCAAAACGTGATCAGGAGGTCTTAAAACGTGATTTCCGTAACAAAATTTTTTTCAATTTTTTTTTCATTACAAGAGTATTATACATATGTCAGAAAGTGAAAAGTGTATCTCGAGGCACTCGAGAAGATCGCGCACGGCCGCGTGTCGCTTGCACCTCTCCTTGGATCACAGCGTTTCAAGAGCGAGAGAGAAAGACACACATTCGTTTTCTCTCTCGTCTTCCCGACGTTGTCCGAAGCGCCGAGCTCACGGACACGCAGCTCCGGCGTAGTGTGCATGCGTGGTGGGGGAAATTCTCGAAAACTCCGGTCCCGATTCTGGCATCACTGCGTATACCTACGCATTCGTGACAGCGCATGCGTCAGCATGGGACCACCGCTTGCGTATCTACTGCTTCTACATATACATATGTAGGTACATCGCAACGGTCGAAAATGACACAAAGGATGAAACTGATGAAGTTTCCGAGATATTCCACACTCGGGTACACCTATGTTGATTGTTGAATTTTTCCGAGAGATCGGTATAAATATGAGGCTATACGGGGTCAGGGGGGTCCGCAGCTATGCGTGTGCAATTAAAAAAAAATTGTAAACATATCTCCAAAAATTTATATTTGCAGTTCACACTGTATGCAGATATTAGCGCCCCCCAAATCTAGTTCCATACTACTTAGGGCTGTAATGGATATTCGGGGTGACCGAGGAATTTGAATAGAAACGTATTGTTCCAGCCAATATGTAACGAATTTCACGATAAAGTGTGAAACAATACTTCGTGTGCAGATTCCTACTCGGTACAGTCCGAAATTCGATCACTCTGAATATTCGAATAATTACAGCTCAACTCCGTACCTATATCGATATCTCTTGACATACTGAGCCATAATAATACAATCCCGCGATACTATGCCGTTTGTAATCAGCCACAGACGAGATATTTCGCGAGTCTGTTCTGTATTTGCAGTTATGTCTAATTCAAAACTAATTCAAATTATAACACCAAAGCAAGAAATTTACTAAATATTTTTGGGAATATCTTGGAAACTAAGGCCGACCGGCGGTAACATGTATAGGGAAAAGTTGCTCAGAATCATGCCCCCGATCACATATTTCAAGGTCAACGTCATTGGAGCTGGATCCCCTTTTGTCAATATTTACTAGAGTTTATACAAAAACAGACGTTTGAAACCATCGGTTTTCGAATTCCACTATTCTCAAAAAACCGGTGAAACCGGTTTTCGAATTTTCACAAAAAAATATATTTAAAACAGAAAATAAATATTTACACTTATTTTAAAAATGTTCAGTTCTTTTAATATTTCTTGAATTACAAACGTATAACAAAATAAAATATAATCTATCTATACGAAACCAAATAAATAAATAAAAATATAACTAAAATCCGTACAAATCCGTAAAATTTTTCAGTTCATTTAATATTTACGGATCCACAAAAATATAACACAAGAAAATACACTGCATTCAAAACCAAATGAAAAAAACTAAAATCCGTACAAAAGATAATTTATTAATCTTAATTTCATTTAGTATTTTTCTTCCGAAAATATGAACTCATGAACATTAGTTTTACAGTAAACTGTTAGTTACTACAATATGCTTGTGTGCGAAACGATTTCAAGTCAAAATGTTAACGTTTTTAATTAAATAATCAAGTAATTTTTACATAATAATTCTAGTACATAAAACCGTTTTTTTTTTTTAATTTTAAAAACCGGTTTTGGAATTTTACAAATTTATAAAAAATACCGGTTTTTAAAAACCGACAAACCCTAATATTTACCCAAACATTTTGCAATTTAAGAAATAGCAGGTGTCACAATTACAAGAATTTTTAAACACCTTTCTGAGTATCAGTTGTGAATATGTAAAGTTCGTATGCCAAATAGTCTTGTGAGTATTAATTATTTGCTCTCTTCTGTTGGATAGAAGTGTTGAACTTAGGTATTCGTGTAACGTGTAAATTTATACATACATATTATGTATATATTTGGCAAAAATGAAACTCTACCAACGTTCGTCTCTTTAGACTCTGAAGGGGGTATTCTGGTCTGACTAGGCGTTTTCGTCGCGTTATTCCTGAATTTTTTTACAAAGAACCCATAAATTTGATTATTATTTAGTTTATTGCTACATGCTTATTGATATTTCCACTATCTTTACAAATTTTGTCGATAGAAAAAAATTAAAGTCAAACGCAGTTGACTACTTTAAAGTAATGGTGAAAAACAAACACTGCGACCGTGATTAGGCTCGTTCTAGTGATCTAAAACAAAAAATGTCAAGAGATTCTTTATTTGTATGCCTTTGGCTATCGTCCCTACCAGAATTATGATAAAATATTTTGTTTCCAAACTTTCACGGACCTTTAAAGTTGAAAAAATGTGCGAGAATCGAAACTTAATTTTCAAACTGCCGCCATTCGCTCAATTTTCAATACTTTTTTATCATTCTGGTAGGGACCCCAGTGTTTTTTTTCACTGTTACTTTAAACCAGTCAACTGCGTTTGATTTTATCATTTTTCTATTGACAAAATTTGTAAAGGTAGTTCAAATACCAATAAGCATGTAGCAATAAACTAAATAATAATCAAACTTATGGGTTCTTTGTAAAAAAATTCCGAAATATCGCGACGAAAACGCCTCGTCAGACCAGAATACCCCCTTAAGGCTTGTCTGATTGTGAGATGAATTTGATACTTTCGGAACCTGGGATTGCTGCTGTTTTGGCTGTACAGCATGGTGGACGATCGTGAAGTCCCCTTTGTACCAGCATTTAAATGATCCCGTAATAGGGATTTTTTTAGATAAGATTATTTCCTGTTTACGACAGGTTGATCTAAAGGTTTTGATGGCTTATTCATCAGTTGTTCGTATGAGACTTTTATTAAGAGGTATATTTACTTTGATAAAGTTAGGATTTTTGGGGTCTTATATTTTAATAATTTCTCATGGTTTGTGTTCATCTCGATTATTTTATTTAGTTAATGTGTTTTATAGGGAAGCTAATAGACGTTTAATGATGGTTAATAAGGGTTTATCAATTTGTATACCAACAGTTTCAATATTTTGATTGTTTATATGTTCATCAAATATAGCTTCACCTGTTTCTTTAAATTTGGTAGGAGAGGTTTTATTAATATTAAGGTTAATTATTCGAATGAAATTTGTTTTTATTTCCTGCGTTTACATTGCTAAAACTAATCGCGCGTCCTGTTGTACACTATTCGAGGTACAAAAGGACGTGCGTGCAAAACAATTAATCCTATCGGATGGTGTGGAAGGCAGTAGCTAAAATCCAAAAGTTTAATGCCCGCAGGTTCCTAGAGACGCAATTCCAAATATGTTGACATTTCGGAGGCAAGGTATAATGTTTTGGAAAATGCAATAAGAGGATCGTGATCAGGAAGTTTTACTCTATGAAGAATGCTTGCTATCGTCATGCTTAGTGAACAGCACTCGGAAAACTGTAGGGAAGAGTCAACGTTGCAAATTGCATGCCCACTGCGTCCGCATGTTACCGTCCATTTCCTTTTCGCTCTAGATTAGATTGAACTTGCACCTAGACCCCAGGTTATGGGCAGATAAGACAATTTTTCATGCTCTGTCCATAGGTTAAATCAGACCGTAAATTTCAGTAAGCGTTTGGTAATAAATTTCGAGGAAACATCGCGAGTAACTGTGCGAACGTCCGCACGTAACCAGCGAGAATGGCCCAAGCTTTCACACTGTCACAAACAACAAATTATACTAATCTATGAATAATAATCTTTTCCTCCATTAAAAAACACAAAAAAAAGCTTATGAAATGAATAATATCATAATCTTTATACATTTTTCATTCAGATAAGTCTCTACTCTGTAGCTGAGAAAGGAGGAAACTGTCATACCGAAGCAAGAATCCGTATGATACACAACTTCTTATCAGGCGAACCAGCATTTTACTTCGAAGGTAACGTTTCAGTGGGGGTTCGTCGGATAGTTATTACAAAGCAATGTCCTTCGACAAGGCGTATCGTAAGCATTCTCTGAGTGGGAATCACATATCGATCCGATCGATTCTCGGGTCGCGCTGCATGATCAATTCGCCGCACGACTGTTAGCTGATTTCTTGTGAAATCAGCCGGCTCGGATGACAATCTCTACGAAGAAGTATTACTGGCCAGCGTTAACGTAACACTATCATAACGTAATCGCCGCAACTTGGTATCGATAACGGTAAAAGTGACGATTTCGTAAACCGGCATTTACTACTCCCTAGTAGTGATATTTCAGAGAAACGATATCGTATAGCGGCGAGCATATAAATAGTGTAAAGGTTCCGCCAAACCAACGCGTATATTCGCGGCGCGGATCAGATAAGGCTGCCATAAGTCGCCACGTATAAAAAAAACTGCTGAGCCGCGTCGGCTCCGCTGCCGCCGCGAATATTCTCGTTGGTTTGGGGGAGCTTTAAGACTAGGAAACGAATTAAACGCAGAAAACATCGTTTAAAATGTTATTGTTATATTATTATTGTATTTCCACGAGGAAGCACCGATGTGCCGCTGTCGACGATACATTCAAGAATGCCTCACGACGCACAGTGGTCCCAAATCCCGAAAACGTGGCCAAAATCTCAAATATTATTGAATTTAGGCAAAAATCGGTACTCTGGGGTTTTTGAGGTCGCTGATTACGAATCTAAACTTAAAACTTTAAAAACCAAAATGGCGAATCCAATATGGCGGACAAGTACAGTAAAAAATTGTTGGATCTGCTCGAATGTCAGTACCCTGATGTTTTTGGAGTCGTTGATTACGAATCTGAACCTATAATGTTTATAAACAGTTTAGCCAATTAAAACATGTAGAATAATTCACAGTTAATTAGTTCTTGGTGTTTGACAGGTAAAAATCCAATTATATTTCCTGAATTTCAAGACAATAAATAAATATGCATAAGATACATAGAAAGTCATTCTTGTACAACTTTGTACCACAAGGATGTATAATAAATGTCATCTAAATGTTACAAAATCGTCAAATAGTTCAAACTCATTGAGGAGAGCAATTTTACTCTCGTATGAGCAGGGTGGCACCTAGTGGCAGTCAATTTTTTAAAAATTTGCAAGGTATAAGCATTAGCAATAGGCCAGAACAAAAATTTCGGTGGAAGTTCGTGGAAGTTACAACTTTTCAACTACATTTATAAAATACGTGGGCCAAGTTTTGCTTCTACGTTCTCCAAGTAATTTTGCAGTCGTGCAACCTAAACGCTAACAGTTATGGTTACTTAATAGTGAACAAATATTCTACTTACTTCCTGGAGTAGTATCCATTTTTCGCAATGGAAATTGATCAACTCTTTCAGGAGTTATTGACTTTCAAAATCGGTGTTCGAGTTTGTATCGGCGCGCACAGAAAAAGTTTCAATAACAGAGGTTAACTTTGAATTGACTTACCTGTCAAACCATAAACATTTTGCCGTTTTCCATGCCGGTATTTTATGGCCAGATTATCACTGTACCCAACCCAACGGCTAAAAGTCCCGAAATTAAAAGTTCATTTTCGACCTTTTGGCCACGTTTTCGGGATTTGAGACCACTGTGCGACGTCGCAGTCGTCAAAGTCAAAAGCCTCCCTCTCTTGTTTAAGGGGGGTTTGCGCCTTGTTGGCCCGAAAAGTAGGTAATCCTTTGTGAATTTTTTGTACAAAAACAGTTCGACAAATTAATTTGCGGTTCGGCAGGTTGTTTTATTGTATCCTGAACAATTGTTCTGAATTTTTGTGTGACGGTGAAGATGAAAACGTGGCAGATACAGAGAGAGGGTTGAAAAATAATCGGGTGGACCTGGCGTTGATGAAAAGTATTGTAGGGGTTATCCGAAACAGAAAAAGGAAGAGAGATTCTTAAACTATATGAATGTGGCTATGGGTGGTAGTAGATGCATTAAGAAAAATATAGAAATGTTCAAATGACAGCCTTTTAAGGTAGTTCCTGAATAATCTACTAAATTCAAGAATTCTTTCAAATTTCGTGCAAAACTAATTTGGAATACGAGAAACCCTTGTACAAAGTCTAAAATCGATTTACCGCATAGTTATCGAGAAATTGTTAATTAAAGTTGATGCATTTTAACACAGTGGCATATGGCGGAGTGAAAAAAGAGGGTTATAGTTTCAGTTTTTCTTCTGAAACAGGAAAACCATATTCAAGAAATGTACCAAAATTGGCAGAAAAGTACATCGAAATGACAGGAAATGAATTTATCAATTTCTGCAAAACTGGCCACATAGTTTCTTCGTAAATGCCCATAAAAAAATAAGTTTACGTGCAAATTTTTCAGAAACTTACGTAGAGCAATCAACGTGGCAACGTCGCACAATCGATGTGTTTAGACGTTTAAATAGCGAACGACGATTCAAATTCATATGAACATTTTTCTGACATTTTGGTTATAAAAGACACTCCGAATGAATGCGACGTTGTCAGATCTGCTGCTCCAATTCACTACGCTAACCAATTTAATATTCTATTTTCGTATTACAATTATTTATATTAACATTGAACTGTTTAAAATATATATACATGATGTTAAAAATTATTATTATTATTTCTATAGTATCATACTACTCTACATTTATCGTTTATTACCCAACTCCATTTTGACTAACTTAGTTGGTTAGGAACTACCTTAAAGAAGATGAAGCGCCCTGATTTCAGTCTGAGAAAGGTTTTGCCCCAAAATCGGGAAAACTTCTTTAAATAAAAAAGCAACGGTAACAGATACGGCAACGAATCTACTACCACCCATAGCCACATTTCTATAGTTTAAGAATCTTTCTTTCCTTTCTCTGTTTCGGATAACCCTTAAAGTACTTTTCGTCAACGCCAGGGCCACCCGATTATTTTTCAACCCTCTCTCTGTATCCGCCATGTTTTCATCTTCACTGTCACACAAAAATTCAGAACAATAGATGAAGATACAATCAAACATCCTGCCAAACCTCAAAGTAATTTGTCGAACCGTTTTTGTACAAAAAATTCATAAAGAATATCGTTCGCGTGAGGTTCCTTCCCGAAATCGCCCGAACGCTGTCGCTTGTTTTCGCCCGTGACCTCGCCTGGTCCACGTGCGTTCTCGCACGCCACAGTTTCTTTTTAACCGGCTTCAAAAAGGAGGAGGTTATTCACCGACTTCAAAAAGGAGGAGGTTATAGATTTGACCCGTATGTTCTTTTTTTTATGTTTGTTCCCTCATAACTCCTCAGCATATGGACCGATTTTGATGATCTTTCTTTTATTCGAAAGGGGGCGATGCCCCGGTGGTCCCACTGCATCAACAATGGCCCAATGTTTTGCCAGTTATAGTTAATAATAAAGACTATTGTTACCTAATTGTTATTATTTTATGTACGTACGCGCATATCTTCTCAGCATGTTGTGTCAATATATATAAAACTAAAAAGTTAGAAATAAAAAAATTGAAAAAAAAATAAAACCGACTTCAAAAATATTAAATTGCACTAAAAAAAGTAAAAAATAATTTTTTCCCATATTTAATCTACGACTTTCATATTTTTTAAGTTGGTGCCTCATTATTTGCACTGTGTAAATCTGGCGCCGGCTTAAGAAATATGAGTCACAGATTAAATAAGGGAAAAAATGATTTTTTACTTTTAGTGCAATTTCATTTTTTTTAAGTCGGTTTTAATTTTTTTAAATTTTTTTTTATTGTTGATATTCTCTGGTAAGCATCGAAAGTATTGTCCAAGAGTCCTCGAATGTATACTTTGAAATCAATATTGTACTTATACATATACTTCGCCGCCTCAGCGACCCTTCTACCATAAGCGACTACCATAAATCAGTAGGTATGGTAAACTTGCCTAATTAACCTAAGACAGTCAGAATCGCCCCTAGCGGTAGAAAGTGTAAACAATAGTTAGCCATACACCATTAACAAGCCGAGTCACCATGCAATCATTCCACAAAAAAAATATAATGCAGGTACTTTTCACTAAAATTTTGCCATGATTCTTAAGGATCTTGTACAATTACTATTTGTGAAAATCAGTGAAACAAATTTCTATGTGCAACTACGTCTATTTTCAAGTTTATTTCCTGTTTTGACATTAACGAACAGTGCCCTATATTTTAGCGCCACAGATTTGAATTCAAATTGACCTATGAACAGCAATTTCGTACCACCTACGCTTAAATCATACTGGCACGAACATACAAATGGGACTAAAAAGAAAATCATAACCAGAAATACCAGAACAGCAAAGGAAACTCGTAAGAGGAAGAATACCACCAAACCCAATTCCCAAAAGAAAGAAAAGAAAAAGAAGAAAGACGATGAAAATGAAAGCTGGTTTTGTAAATTGTGTCAAGGAAATAGACAGGAAAATATGATGCAATACCCGCAGTGCAAAATGTGGGTACTTACACGAGCTTTGTGCGGGAATAGAGTTACTTTTGGATATGTATGTGACGATCGTAGTAATTAAATTTGAAAGTACCAATTAGGATAAGTATGGTAGAGGAAGTGCAGTATATTTGGAATACCAGTTTGTTTGAGACGAATAAAAAATTACGGCAGAGGATGGGAACAAATAAAACTGCATAATATCATAGGGAAACTAATAAACTTTTATATTTCAAACTCTCAGTAATAATAAAAAACAAAAAGTAACTGAAACTTTGGTCGAAATGAAAAATGACAGCAAGTATCGATTTCGTTAAGGTGCAGGTAATTTGGAATACCGGTATTCCAATTTACCTTCACTTTATAAACTGAAAAAAAGCAAGTAGATAATAAAATTATTTTCTGTTATGATCTAATCAGGCTGAAAAATCACAATATAGGAATCGTAGGTAAATATAAATGGACACCGCTGGCCCAAACCGGTGTGGCGGTAGCCGTTACGCGTGAAACAAAAGCATCGCTAAGCTTTGGAATATTACAAATTACTACATTCACCTTCGGTATTCCGAATTAGCAACATGCCAATGAAACATAAAATTTTATGTCACTCTTTGTATACTCGAAATTATCGCAAAACTGACACGGAATCATACAAGGAACATGCAAATAAGTATATTAAATGTTTTACTCTAAAGTTTTGACATATTTTAACCATGATTGGAACGATTGAATACTTGTTGAAAAAGTTTTGCAGATTGACGTTTTCTTACTCTGCAGATTAAGTCGACAATGTCAAAATGGCGGTTCATCGACAAATGTCATTAGCCTCTATTATTTACGGTGTTACAAATTCGATAGCGTTAGTAATTTATTCGATATTTCGGTATTCCAAATTACCAACAGTATTCCAAATATGTTGCACTTCTTCTACGATTTAGGAACATTAATCCTAAATCGTATTTTTTCCATATTAATCCTTAACTGGTATCCTGGGGTTGGTCATGACCCCAAGCACGCAAAGTTCGCTGCAAAATTTTTGGTTGTTTAAGTTTGTAAACTGAATTTCTAATTAATTTTATAATAATAGTTTAACTTTCTAGGTTTCTATTATTGTATACATTACCTAAGAACAAAGTATTCATAGAGATGGATCTAGTGTCGACTTTACAAATTTCTGTGTCCCTTTTTATTTGTGGTCTGCCACGACCCCAGTATACCACTTACGTTTGAAAAAAGCAGTAAAACAGTTAAGGGTTAAAAATAAATTGTTTTTATGAATAGAAGTTGATATTTTTTGTTGCTTGAGTTTATAAAACTGTTTATTCTATTAATAAAAAATTGATTACCACTAATTTTGTTTCATTTTCCCTGTTATTTTTAATGTAATAAGCATTTGTTCTTAAGGGTACGATTTAGTCAAGTTTACGCTACTGATAAAAAATTGAATTTTTATATTTTCTATCAGATCTTCTTGAAAATATCACCAATATACGTAGAATTGATTCGCGGAATTCGCAAGTGATTCGAACTATGTATAATTAAAAATAGCTCGAATAATGTCATATTTAGATTCATTTTCGTCGAAAAACCTTGCTCATCCATTGGTACTGTTATTATGGAGATCTGAAGGGATAGAGATAAAGAACAAATGGGATAGGTAATCTAGAAATGAACTAGAAAAATTTTCTTAGCAGAAGCGATCGCTCGGAAAGTGACACTCACTGTTAAACAAAAAAAAAAAAACGGCAAATCTAAATAGTTTATATGGAATCATCCATCAGGCATGGAATACTAACCCTGTTGAGTGTTGCATCTGTTGGATTGATGGTACATAGAACATGTACAACAAGAGCGTGGACGCGATATCTCTTTGTAATTAATTATTTTTGGTAAAAATTTCAATATAAATCGATAGTACATCTAAAAAGCTAATACGCACTTTGAGTAGATGCACCATTTGTGGCCACTTTAAGGTATTGTCCAAGTTTTGGCCACTTCTTAAAAAATATAATATTTTTCCGTGTAAGCAATAAATGTAACCTTATATTTCTGGCGGTATACTAAACAAAATATTTATGATGTGAAATTCTCCACGTAAATAATGATCTGCAAGCAATTTAAAAATAAGATAATTAAGCACACGGCCAAAAACAGTGCAGTGGCCACAAACGGTACATCTACCCTAACTAGTAGTGTGCCCAATTGAATGTCATTTGAAGGAAAATAATGTTGCATGGCGGAGTAGAATCTCGAAGCCGTTGCTTTCAACGAAGCACGTCGAAAAACAGCCGGCATGGGCACGCGAAAACGTGGGACAATGTTGTTTACAGCGACGAGGCATCTTTCCGAGCTTGGAGTCCTATCAAACGAACCTGATCTGCCCGTGGAAATCCAGTTATCCAAAGGAGTATTAAACATCCAATGAAAGTCCATGTTTTGGGATTTTCAGCCTTCGGGGTTTCGGGACATTATGCGTCTTTACGGATAATTTAAATGCCGAAAAAATGATCAGATTATATATAAAAGGGGTCTCTTGACATCAGCGAAACGTTGGTTTGATGGGCTACTACTAGAGGGCAGTGGGCACTTCAAGAAGATAATGATTCGAAACACCGAAGCAGCCTTTGCACTGAATGGGAAACGAGTAACGGTATCAACCTGTTGGGTTGGCCATCTCAATCCCCTGATGCTAATCCAATAGAAAATGTTTGGTCTATTATGAAGTACAAACCCCGAGGAAACTGTATTTTAAAATTAAAAGCCTTAGTGGAGGTCTCTTCCTGTCTCATACGCCGAAAAGTTGGTCGAAAGTTGCCCAGACGTTGAAAAACAATAATCGCAAATGCTGGAGATTTTACACACTACTAATTAAGGGCGTATTAGCTTTTTAGATGCACTATTGAGTTATACACGGTGTTCCTCTACCTATGGTCAATACTCTAGGAGGGTGTGATTATACAGGGAAAAATAAGACGAAAATCAAGAGTGACGAAATTGCGATTAACGCTTCGTTTTCGAGAAAATTGACTTTGAATTTCACCTAAATGCGCGTGCTTCGCTGGCGCTTGAGGGGCACGGGGAGGTGAGCGGAACATCTTACGGGCAGCTGACGCGTTCCGCACACCTCCCCGTGCCCCTCAAGCGCCAGCGAAGCACGCGCATTTAGGTGAAATTCAAAGTCAATTTTCTCGAAAACGAAGCGTTAATCGCAATTTCGTCACTCTTGATTTTCGTCTTATTTTTCCCTGTATAATCACACCCTAGAGTATTGACCGTAGGTAGAGGAACACCCTGTATAAAAACTTTTACAAAAAATAATTATTTACACGGAGATATCGCGTCCATGCTCTTGTTGTACACACTCTATGTCTCGTACATGTGCTGAGGCAATAAAGTAGGAGAGTAGACCGTTCAAATATTAATTACTAGCTTAAAGTACGTGGCGTTGTTGCCCCGGTGAAGCTTCGATTTGTCACGGAGTGTCAAGAAGGTGAGATAAGGGGGATGCGGTGGGATGTCCAGATTAGAGCTGTTTCGAGACTCGAAATATTCGAGTAGCTTGAAGTTCGAACCGAGCGGGACTCGGTTTTTCGAGCCGAGCCGAGACCCGAACGGTTTCGAGTAACCCGAATGTTTCGGGTAGCTCGATTTTTTCGAGCCGCTCGAATGTGTTTCGGGTAGCTCGATTTTTTCGAGCCGCTCGAATGTGTTTCGGGTAGCTCGATTTTTTCGAGCCGCTCGTATGTTTCGGGTAACTCGATTATATTTTAGACAGTCGACTGTATGGTTCAGTGTGATAGCTTGGTGTAGCTGGAACGTTTTGTAGGCACCGAATATAAATTTAGTTAGATGTATTATATGAGATTTATAGATATGAAAATCATATGACGTAATTTAACCCTTGCCTGGTGGATATTTTAACAACACATTGGATGCGGGGCCCCCAAAATTTTCACCCAAAATTTAATTCGTATACACCTCGGGATAAGCTCCTAAATAAGGTTTTCATCCTGTTAGCATCTAGTAGTAGTACTAATAAGAAGTATGTAACGCGTGTAGTTTGATGTTTCGGAGGGTCCCATTGGAGTATGGATATATATGTATATGTATTAAAGGTAATTCCTTATGTTTGTTAAAATCATTTATTTCTGCACGAGCGATAGCTTATATTGACCTGCCCGATGAATTTAAATAGTTTGTGATATTAAACTATTTCATTGCAAGCGGACAATGTGCACACGTGATGCGTGATGCAAACGTTACCACCACTCCTGTAGGTGTTCCCCCACCCAAATAATCTTGTCCATCGAAGAACATTCCCGGCAACGCTGATGTTGTATGTATATTGTATATATTTTAGTATAGTATAGCGTGTAAATAAATAGTGTATGTATATAGTTTAGCGTATTGCGTGAATACCTACTATATTATACTATATTATCATATACGTTTTCACTTTTGTAACTTTTCACTATTAAACACTTATAATAAGTTTTGTATACCTATTATGTCCCCGTTCTTTCCCATTTCCTCCTTTCATAAAAGAATTGTCCGCTTGCAATGAAATAGTTTAATATCACAAACCATTTAAATTCATCGGGCAGGTCAATATAAGCTATCGCTCGTGCAGAAATAAATGATTTTAACAAACATAAGGAATTACCTTTAATATATATCCATACTCCAAAGGGACCCTCCGAAAGATCAAACTACACGCGTTACATACTTCTAATTAGTACTACTACTAGATGCTAACAAGATGAAAACCTTATTTAGGAGCTTATCCCGAGGTGTATCCGCATTAAATTTTGGGTGAAAATGGACCCCGCATCCAATGTGTTGTTAAAATATCCACCAGGCAAGGGTTAAATTACTTCATATGATTTTCATATCTATAAATCTCATATTATACATCTAACTAAATTTATATTCGGTGCCTACAAAACGTTCCAGCTACACCAAGCTATCACACTGAACCATACAGTCGACTACCTAAAATATATTCGAGTTACCCGAAACATACGAGCGGCTCGAAAAAATCGAGCTACCCGAAACACATTCGAGCGGCTCGAAAAAATCGAGCTACCCGAAACACATTTGAGCGGCTCGTAAAAATCGAGCTACCCGAAACATTCGGGTTACTCGAAACCGTTCGAGTCTCGGCTCGGCTCGGATATTCAAGCCGAGCCAGGCTCGGCTCGGTTGTTTCGAGTCTCGAAACAGCTCTAGTCCAGATTTCATGGCAGCCTATATTTTCCGCAGTGTTCTAGAGAGTAATTATGCAAAATGTGGTCCGAATCGGTTAAAAAAATCGGGATAAAAAATAATCCTATATGTTATTCTTGGCCCTAGACTATGTATATACAAAATTTCAGAAAGATCCGTTGCGTAGTTGCGACGTGATTGAGTAACAAACATCCAAACACACTTTCGCATTATTATATTATTATATATTATATAATATATTATTATATTAGTAGGATAATTATATTTGTCGTAAGTTCTATTATTTAATTGTACTTTAATATGAAAATTTCATAATTATTCATATAAAAGTTCCCTATTCAGTTGCCCATTCAAAACAGGCACTGTTTAACATTTTTAATGATTATGGATTATGGTATTTTAATCATTGAAGAATGTACCTTTAAATGGTATATTATACAAATAAATACAAACTATTTATATGCTCGCAACGGTACATACATATTTATATATCAATCATCATTACCGTACCACAATCTTTCTTTCTTTTCTCTTTCTTTTAAATACTGAATTTGCGTTTATACTTTCTGGTTGAAACACAGTAATATAACGAACGTTAACGGTTAAATGTCTGCGCACTTTGGATCCCGAAAGATAAGAAGATACGTGACGGATGATATCTTCTAACATGTGCACGTTACTGAATCGCGAACCTTTGATGCGCGCTTTGTCACAGAACAGAACGTTTCGTCGCTAAAAGGAAAATACCGAATTTCAAAGTGCTTTGTAATGAAACACCCCTCCCGTCACCTGCCAACATTCAGTTGATCGTACTGTTCTCGTTTCGTCGCATTAATGTTTCTGCATAATTGCCACTTATGCAATGCGTCATTGTTGGCAGCCGGAATTAATAACAGGGGCGTTACAAGTTTTATGCACATGAATTTCTTCAGCTCGACGCGTTTTACTTGGCTGTGCGAAGTAATTCATAGATCGTGACGAAGCAACGAGTTCCGGTACATTTAAAGATGGTCGACGTTAACTTGTAGAGGGCCGGGCTGGCCTATAGTGGCCACCTAAGAATTTTGAAACTTTCCCGGCCATTTTGGTGGTATATATGCATAAATTTTAGGTAAATAAAATTTACAATTTCGATGAAAAAATCCCGGGCCTCTAAACATTAATGTGTCATTAACGCAATCTAAAAATACAGTTATTAATTATTTTGCGTTTGTAATCAAAATTTATGAGTGATCTTACTCCATAAAATTACGGAACTTGAGGCTTTGCGACTACTGACATTTGCAAAGCAACGAAACAGTTGTTCGTACCAAAGGGATGATCGATTAATCGAGGTTTACTTCTCTTTAGTAAAAGCAACGCGTTTTAAGTTTCGTTTAACACTTCCGCCAGTACACCGTTACCTCTGTTTTATCATGAAGTATACAAAGGTTTTTATCAGCATGCCTTATCAACGCGTTTATCTCACGTATATGCTGATAACATATTTGTTTTGTCTGAGACTACGCCATTGCTCTTTACGCCTTTGTATCTTGTGTTTGAGTTTGTTACTAACTGTAGTCGTGAGTATGAAGTGCAGTTTTCTGCATACTTATCAATTTTTTTTTAAGCACCGAAGTATACTACCGTATAGTAAAGTAATAGGTACAGTATGGTAAAGTATAGACGGTTTCTCGAGAAATTTCCATGTTCCTAGCGCTTCATGTATAAATTCAATCAGCTTCTAGGTAAATTCCGGTGTAGAGAATTACCTTGTATATTTTGCGTTCTGTTACTATTACAAAGTGTATTGTCAAGTATAATCTCATTAACACTGATCAAGAAAAAATGTTTTAAAAATATTAAGTATTAAAAGAATTAAAAAAAGTAAAAAAAAATCATTGTTCCAATGTTTCCCTAAAATCTCGTATAGACCGGGCAACAATCGCTGGGACAACAGTGTGGCAACTTGCATCTCGAGAATTGGATACCTACAAGCTGACGCTGACGGAGCAACATCGTCAGACATCATATTGTGTCTAGGACTAGCGACATGGCATGAAGGGATATATTGCTTGTATCCAAGTTTTCCGTTTCGGATGGGAAACATCGCTTTGTCTAGAAACAGACTGTGTTTCTTGGCGACTTTGAAAAAGTTAACATATGTACATATTAATTTGGTAATAATACCAACCTCACTAATAAAACTAACCTCAAAGTCAAATTGGCACTTCCACTTTCTCGCGTGTAACTCTGAAAGTACAACAGACAGAAAGAAATGTTTCAAACAAAAGTTTAATGGTACAGTAAGCACTGAAAACTTACGTTGACAAAATTTTGAAAAGAGTTTAAAAATAAAAATTTCTGATGGACAAAATATTTTTCAAATATTTTTCAAATATTTTGTTAACGGAAGTTTGTAGCGCTTATTGCACCATTAAACTTTTGTTTGAAACATTTTTTTCTGTCTGTTGTACTTTGAGAGTTACACGCGAAAAAGTGGAAGTGCCAATTTGTCTTTGAGGTTAGTTTCCACCCCCTTAAAGGGCGATAGGGCCCAAATGAAACACACCGTTGTTCTTGTTTTGAGTCACTCTAAAAAGCACGAAGTTGCGTTGTAATTGGTGAGTCCGGGTTCGCGGTGCTCCCTTATCAGTTAAATTAAAAATATCGCCCGCGACTTTAACGTCATTCTACAGTTGTCAACCGATTTTTGTTTTTTCAATATTTTTTTGTACGTGTCACTGATCGAAGTCGATTGACATCGTTACACCTTTTCGGACGTCGTGACACGATCAGAAGCAGGAGATACCGTGCAAGTATGTATGTATAATATAATATATGTACACATACCGACATATTGCATTCGATGTAGACGACAGATACACTGTGACTACTTGCAGACAATATCGGACCAATGCTGGCCTTCACTATAAAGGGGCCCGGGTGCAAGAAATATTTTGGGGGTGCAAGAAATATTTTGGGGCCCCAAACAATTTCTGAACGGTAAAAAAGCAAAGCATCTTTTCATAGAACGAAATTACAAAAAGAAGGATAATAATAACAATAATAAAGAAAATTAAATAAAAGAATAAAATAAATACACAAATAAACATTAATATATTGAAATATATGACTTTTTTAATGCCATATTATATTATTATATTAGAAATTATATTCTGGAGCATGCGGAAAAGGAAACTTCGAGAAAGGCCGTGTAACGAGAAGTTTCGGCGAGAAGATTTCTGCGGCCGCGGGTAGCAACGATCGAATATAAACTACCTATTTAGTAATCAGTTAAATTTGAAACATCATGTCAAACAGAAATGATTTGTCCAACTAATTTTCGCTGCGGGAGAAGCACAAAAAATGGAGTGAACTCATTAGATAGGGTTTGTCGGTTTTTAAAAAACGGGTTTAAAAACCGTTTTTTTTTTATAAATTTGTAAAATTCGATAACCGGTATTTAAATTTCAGAAAACCGATTTTATATACTAGAATCAATATTTAAAAATGAATTAATTATTTAATTAAAAACGTTAACATTTTGACTTGAAATCGCCTCGGACACAAGCATATTGTAGTAGGTAACAGTTTATTATAAAACTAATCTTCATGAGTTCATATTTTCAGAAAAAAATACTAAGTGGAATAAAGATTTATACTTTGGTACCACCTTTTAAAAGATTTATATTTTGTACGGAGTTTAGTTATTTTAGTTTTTTCCATAAATATTCAATTTTAACGAACTCAACAATTTTACGTATTTGTACGGATTTTAGTTATTTTAATTTCTTTTATTTGGTTTTGTATACGTATGTAGAGTATATTGTATTTTATTATATTTTTGTAATTCCATAATATTAAGGAAACTAATCTTTTTTTAAAATAAGTAAAATATTTATTTACTATTTTATAATTAAAATTTTCGAATTTTCACAAAAATATGATTTTTTTGTGAAAATTCGAAAACCGGTTTTAACCGGTATTTTCGGAATAGTGGAATTCGAAAACCGATTTTTTCAAAAGTCGGTTTTTGTATAAACCCTATTATTAGATATGTTAATATTATACAACCATTATCTTAATATGTAAAGCGGAAAGTGTTTGTGGGTTTGTCAGTCGCCTAAAAACTTTCGAACGGTAAATGTGTCCCCGCTCATTATGTCTAGCTAATCCAGGTGAATGTGACTATTTAAAAAAAAAAAAAAAAAAAAAAAAAAAATTTTTTTTATAAAATCAGAATCTAAATTTCGGTGTATTATAAGCGAAACTCAAATTTGTCTGAATTGCGTCGTATATGGTTTCATTTTTATTAGAAAAATCTCACTGATATGTTGGATATATTTTCATAAATGTAAACCAAAAAATATAAAATTTGTATTACTCAAAAATGAATATGTATGTATGTATTAGCTTGTCTCGCGTACGGCATATTATTATTCCTTTGGAGTACCTATCAGCGGGTGAACATAAAGGCTCGTTTGGTTTCGAGTACACAGGTAGTAGAAGGGATGCGGATTGCCAGCTTTCGACAGAAATGTTCGTCCGCTGCGTTCCTACCGACGCGGACAGCCTCGAGAACGTTCGAACGTTGAGCTCTGTTTGTGATCCGGACGCACAGTGTAACGAGTATATAGGGGAAAAAATCAAAAATCAATTTTCCAGTAAGACACTGTTATTTACGTGTAATTGATATGTTAATCATATTTATTTACAAAAAAAAATAATTTTTAACATAAAATAATTCATTAATATATATTTTTGTCCATAACAAAAGTAAAACAAATAAAATATATATTTTTTTAAATACATTTAACCACAAATTAATAACAAACAAATGAAACAATTATAAAAAAAATAAAATTGATTTTTTAAATAAATTAATAATAAATAAATTTTTTTTAAATTATTCATTCTTATTATACATCTTCATCACTATCAGTTGAATCTGAAGGAATTGGAAGGTCAGAGTCTATTAAAACTAAATATTCTAGCACAGATTTGTCTAGTTTTTTGTTTTATTATGTGTATTTTTTTATGTGGAAGCAGTCGGGAGCAGACAAAATTTACACCAAATTAAAGGACATGAAAGGAACTAATTGTAGTAAAAAAATGAAAGAACCGATATATGTTTCGTTTTTTTTTTTAATTCTCTCCACAATTTAGAAGATGAGACAAAAAAAAGTAATAATTTGAGCCACTGGTACGTATCCATATCTTTAAATGCGAGAATTTTTAATTAATAAAACGAAAAAGGGACATATTTTGCTTATTATCAAAAAGAAAAGAAAGAGAAGAACTTATAAATACAACAAAAATGCAGTGGGTAAATATTTCCTATGTGTAGTCTGTGGCAGATTGCGTTTGGTTATTCGACTTTGAATGTAATTACTAACCTTAAATCTGTTATTTATGTTACTAAGTTATGTTGTTCCTATGTCGGAGGATTGTTTACTATCAAAACCATAAAATGAAATACAAAATTTCAAAACACAATTTTTTGCTTTTTGAACACGGGCCGTGACACTGTGGGACGGTCTGAAGACGACGAGAACGTTCGCAAACTATGTTTTTGTTCGTGTTCGCCTTGGTGGGGACCCGGGGTAAGGAATACCTTTTCATGCCGGTTCAGGCGTCCCCTTTAAAGTGGTAAAACAGAAAATTGTCCTTCGAACAATATTGCAGCGTCACAAAAAAAAATACGTCAGCATGAGTTTATCAAGGAAATCAGCCGCTTCAGAGGCACGCGGCATCGGGTCACCAAATATCCGATACACCGGTTTCTCATTTATTGCAGTATATATATGTGTGTGTGTGTGTGTGTGTGTGTGTGTGTGTGTGTGTGTGTGTGTGTGTGTGTGTGTGTGTGTGTGTGTGTGTGTGTATTACGTGGCCCCCTATTCGTTAAACTCGTTCTTTATGATCATTCTCACTCGCTATATACATCCAACTGTCTGTCATCGATGCCCAAAGAAGGAAACCTTCAAGAAGATATTTGTTCCATTGTGTGTACAATGACTTACGTCCACGTCCTTCTGTACTTGAATTTAGCGAAAGCGAAAAGAAACGATTGATGAAAAAGAAGATTTGCTAACTTTAATTATGATAAAATTAAAATTTTTATCAACCATGAAGTATCTTCTTTTTGTACCACTGTAATATTGTTCAGCGTTATCTATGAGCTCATTGTTCAACAATTGCAGAAGGCATTTGTGACATGATATTTGTAATAAAAAATGACAAGCACGCTTCCACGTTAATGAGTAATACATACAATAGCGACAGTATCTGACAATGAGTCATTTATTCGCTACTGAATGATGAACTGCTTTACCAAGCTCAATAAATTCACCAATTTCGGTTTATTAAATTATTAAGCGTGATTCGTTGTTCCATTCGTTTCACGTGTTTTAAGAGAAGGAAATATTGTCCGTACCGACACCCCCGCGAAAACTCTTTCGCTTCTCCCGGGGTTGTAAGGCCCGATTACCTCTCGTGGTACGCGTAACGTGGGATACTTTATCAATCGCCAAATTAATATTCAGGGACTAATTCAATTATAACGCGACGATGGTATAATTTATCCAAAGTAATTATTCGAACGAAGTAGACTCTGATCCGTATGATGATCAGAATGGTAATGAAAGCTTTGCTTATGAGCGTTGCTCGTGTTCCGTGGTCTGAACGATGGCCAGAACGAGCACACGAACCAGGGGGTAGAAACTAAGATATGAACTTCCGGAATAGAGTTTTAGGCCGGAAGTAGCGACTTTCTTAATTTAGATGGCGTTAGTGTCGCGGTATAGTTGTGTCTGTTTCTGTACGTACACGGTGGCTTGGCTGAGGGTTACGCACACTTACTGACAACGCTTCACGAAGCTTCGGCAGCCATTGGCAGCCATTGACGAGCAACAACAAGCATCAACAAGCATTCACCTGCATTCACCAGTGATTCACAGTTTTTGGGTGTTATCCAGTGCTATCATTCAGAATATTCTGAAGTATAAAAATAATAGTATTTTATAATTCATTTTACTAATAGTATTTTATAATTTTAAAATGAATACACTTAAGAAAGGAGCAACAGCAAAGAGAGTGGCAGGTAAGAAAGTTTCATGTACAGTTTTTAAAAACTTAAAACTTGTATTTTTGGATTGTAATTGCGAAATATGTACTATCAAAAGACAAAAATGAATTTTTTGTCTTCGCAGGGAAAGGGGAAGTAGTTTATTGGAGGTGTGCAGTGCCTGGTTGCAGATCAACCAGCAATGTAAATAGGCACAGCTTTCCCAGCAATGTGGAAAGGAGTGAGAAATGGGCGAAGGCTATCAATAATCCCAGCCTGCGTGGTCTCACATGTCATGAATTACGCAAATATAAAATTTGCCAACTGCATTTTCCGAAAAGTTCCTATAATAGTACACCTATTCGTCAAACATTGAGACAAGATGCAATTCCTGAATTGATGTTAAACATCAGTTCTTCTGCCACAGTAACAACTATGAGAGTAGAAGATAAGAAGACGCAGGGGGATTGTAGTTTTGAAAATCTAATGCTTTTGCCCAGTTCTGATAATATAAACATCATTCCTTGTAAGAGTAGTGGAACTCCTGATGAAGGAATAGAGCATAATGCAATTGGTGTACATACTGTTCCTGAATCTGCCTCAAGTATGCAGAATACATCTTCCTCATCTTCCGATTCTGCTTCGAAGGAAGCCATCCAGTCAACTCCCAAAACTTGTAAAAGACGAGTACTGCTTGGTTCAATAACAAGAACAAGCAAGTTAACGCCAGTAGCTAGACGTTTACATGGGATAGCTTCTACTTTATTAAAGAAACGATCTAAGCATATGCATACACTGGGCACATTAAAGGACAGGTTAGAAAGTGCTGAAAAGTACATGGGAATGGTGCAAATAAAAAAACTGAAAGGTCTATCTAAAACACAACTAGCATTTCTAGAAATGCAGGTTCGGAATGTACACAAAAAAGCTAATGTAAGTGAAAATTGTCACCCATAATGTCGGTTTCATTAATTTTTGAAAATATAATATTGTACATAATAATGCGATATAATTATAATTCTTTATTTAATTAAATTTGCTATTTGTATATTTACAATTTGTTTTATAGGGTAGACGATTCACTTTAGATGACAAAGTTTTCGCACTAGCTATTTTGAAACAGTCTGTACAATGTTATAGACTTCTTAGTAGAATTTTTGTTCTGCCCAGCCCACGTTCATTACAGAACTTTTTACACAAAATACCTTTAAAAGCTGGTGTAAACCAATTGATTTTTGATCACCTGAAAAAACAGGGGTCTAATATGTCTAAGAAGGAGAAGGTATGCTTCCTGCTATGGGATGAAGTTTCCTTGCAAGCACAACTTTCCTATTCTCGACGCGAAGATAGAATCATAGGATTCGAAGATTGGGGCAATGGTAGAACGAGTAAGTTTGCCGACCATGCACTTGTCTTTATGTTGAGAGGAATTCACACAAATTGGAAAATTCCTTTATCATACAATTTTTGTAAAGCAGCTACCAGTGCTATTCAATTAATACGATGTATTAAAGAATTAGTACGAGCAGTGACAAAATGTGGATTCAAGCTGGTTGCCACAGTGTGCGATCAGGGACAGACAAATGTTTCCTGCATCAGCAATCTATTAAAAGAAACAAAAGCTATATGCCTTAAAGAGAACAGATGTTTTTGTAAGTATAAACAGTGTGTCCCTACCCTCCTCCGCAAAACTATATCATCACACTCCACGAGAAAAATATAAGAGAAAAATGTCCATGAGCCCATGTTCATGACATTTTTCTCTTGTTCCCACTCGCAGAAAATTTCTGTTATTGTACAATATCTTTTATAGCGAATTAAGTAACACAATTATTTTCAGCTGGGAAAATTGAACTGTCACGACAATTTATCATTCCCCTTTTTGATCCTCCACATTTAATTAAGGGGATACGAAACAATCTCTTGACGAAAGACGTAGAAGTTCTTTTCCCACATGGGAAAACAAGTCAAAATAAAAATCTGAAACCTATAAAGCAGTTTGTTCTCACACCGGAATTTCTGAAAGAAATTGACGAGAAAACTGATGATATGAGAGAGATTGACCCAAAACGTCGATATTTTGCGTCCTGGGACATAATAGAATTGGCGTATGATATCGACACTAATAGTGTAAATAATATAAAAAAACAAATGCCGAAACTGCATGATGGGCATGTGAGAAAACATAAGATTAGAAAAATGAAGGTGAATCTGGCTGTTCAGATTTTAAGTCGGACAGTATCATCATTCATAAGGCATTTAACTTGTATCAAAGGTTTGTATTTTTTTCCTGTGCATTACATTTCTATTTCACATGAAACGAAAAACAATTCATCCTACTTACAGGTGCTGTGCGGACTATTGCAGGGATGCTAAGTATGCCGATTACTGAAGGTGTAACCACATCTGAAGTAATTAAATTCTTCAATGATTCATTTGATTCCGTCAATGGTAGAAAGCAAGACCAAAAATCGTCAAAAAACGCCCTCCGAAATGAAGTGACTGGTAATAGCTGTCATTCCACCTTTTGGAAAGAGGCCAGTCATTGTATGGAAAATAACATCCAATTTGTTGACAGAAAAACGAGAAGACCTAAAAGTGTGCCGTCACTGAGAAATTTTAATTTCACCTTAAAGGGATTTCAAAGATTGTGGCGGACCCTGCAACAAATGGGATTCAAAAGTTTTTCACCGCGGTTTATTAATCAGGACCCGCTAGAAAATTTTTTTGGCATGATTAGGAGCCACGGAGGCAGAAATAATAACCCTACGCCGCAGCATTTTGAAATATCCTTCAAATCACTTCTAATTAACAATTTAACTGCGGCGAAAACTGTGGAAGGAAATTGTGAAGAGGACGAAGCGGAAGCTCTCTTTTCATTGCACAATTTTGCCATGATGGCTCAAAATTCAGAAGATATCTGTGGTTTTACAGAAGCAGAACACAGTAACGAGTATATTATTTCTCACGATAACTCTACCGCCACTGGCACTTGCATGGACACGTCAACAATATTACACAAATTATGCTCAGACATCCGATTTGAATGTTGTTACACGTGTGTGTCTGATATGTGTAATTTTAACAATTTTGACGCACTAGTTGAAGAAGCGTATAATAACCTCGAGGCCAATATCGCGAACTATTGTTTTAAGAAAGATGTTTTAAAAAACTTGGTGCTGCCATTGTCAGTAATTTTAGATTTTTCATTTATAACGTGTACAGAGCATTTTCAGCCTTTATCTGAGGCTATTGCAAAAACTATTGCTCTAGACTACATCATGAGTTGGGGTAAAAATATGAATAGAATGTTGAGAGGACTACATTCAGGTAGTAGGGCGGGAGCGATGTTAACGAAGCAAGCATGTAATCAACATTCGAAAAATTGTAGGAAAAAAAAATAAAGAAACATGTTAAAAAGTAAAATCTGTGCCACTAACTATCCCTTACCGCTACTTATATTTTTACAATTAAGTATATTATACAAAATGTAGAGTAAGAGATACATTTGTTGGCATTATAAATTATTGTTGGCAAAATAATGTCCAATTCTGCCAATAATAATTGAAAAAATGGGGAATGTTTAGGTAAGAAACTTCAGGCGAATGAGAAATATTTAATTACATTCAATTATGGCAAATTTAATTAAATATTTCTCTCTAACACCTGAATTTCATATCCAAATCTTCTTAATATGTCAACAAATATATCTCTTATTCTACATTGCAATACGCAGATTCCGAACGAATTTTAATTTTCCCGGCATTGGGTCGCCATATTGAATTTTAGTTCTAAGCAGAATCTCTTTTAATTTAGATGTCGCCAAAATAGGGACCCGTAACTTCTGCTGGAGTTTCTACCCCCTGACACGAACCTTGCTTGAGGAGCGCTACCTGCCAACAGATTTTTCGGAGACGCCAAAACCTTTTTTGGCCAAATTTTCCTCGAAGAGGAGGAACCTTCCCTCTACGGTTTTGATGGTGAAGAAGAAACCCTGTCCCTCTTGCTAATGTAGAGGAGTAAAATTAGACATCCGCCTACCAAACTTAACCAGGTTGATCGGTCAGAACGTGTCGCTAGGGTCGTGGTTTAGGTGTATGTACCTACAGGATCATCCCTTAAAGTTGCAACCTACGCGCGCGCGCACAGACGAAAATGGTAACACCGTCTCACGGACGCATTCCACTACATACTGGACAGCAGTGATGCCCGAGCTTCGAAAATTTTGGAATGGTCTCTTTCAAATTAACGTTGCAAAGAGCTATTTGGAATGTCCTGGCTCGAGTTGAAGAATTTGGGGCCTTTTTCGTATAACTTTTGACCTATAAAAGATATCGGAATGCAATTTGCGCCGAAAAATGAGGAAAAATTATTCCCTCTTAATGATGGATAATTTAACATATTTTACGTTTACTTAATTTTCCTTTTATCAATTTTTTAACCCTAATTGTTGTGAAAAGCTTTTGCAAACTGTTTATTTGATACTGTATTTAAAGCTCTTTTTAAAATTCATGTTGTTTATATACAATAGGCTAGTTGTTTCTGTATCATTACTTTCAAAAATTGAGAAAATAAATTTTTATTCAATTATGTGTTAGTTCTGCAAACCACAGAATCTATTCTGGTTTTCTTTTTTATGATTTTACCCTTAATGCAGTACATGCATAGATCGGGCGTAAGGGGTAACTAATGGGAATTTTAGAATTTTTGTGTCTGAATGTTTTAACTTTTTAGCTACTCAACGCTACGCCTATATCGGCTTCCGTGAAAATGTCATTTTTTGGAACGATGCGCCATTATTGTGGCCTTTACACGCTAGTAGCGAAAAATCTCTCCGTACAGTGGTATAGCGCCGCGGTCAACCCTGTCGTAGCTTGTTTTCAAACCTCATTACAGTAATCTGGGGTACGAATGGTGAACCGATCATAAAAGCAGAGCGCGCGGCTCGCTTACCTGGGCCTGGAAATTCCGCATACCTCTTTGCGACGTTAATTTGGAAGGGACCATCCTAAAATTCACGAAGTTCGGGCACTGCTGCTGTCCAGAGGTCGCTGGCAGCACTCCGAACGCCGCACAGTGGTTCGAGTAATTTGGTGGAACTTTAACCACACGATGGGTGAGAAAATGAGGTGCCTAGAACGGAGGTGTCTAAGAGCTTGTCTGGGCCTATACAGATCAAGGGAGTCGGACTGGCAGCATTATATTAGCAACAAGACATTGTATGATCGGGCGGAAATCCCTCGCATCGATTTATTTACTCTAAAATTATGCAGGGACTACTATAGCAAGCTACCCACAGTTGACAACGATATCACAAGGGATTTGGGTAGGCTGAACGATGCATGGGCGGCCAGACTGATCCATACCGGTTACCTGCCACCACAGGCCTTTATGTACTGCGACAAGAGGGGGTTGCTCCAGGATGCATATAATGTGCCATTGATCTACCATTGGTGCCGAAATAAGGCGAATAAACGCATAGCGATTGGCCCGGAGGACTCCATATTCGATGCAGAGAAATTCAAATTCTCTACAAAGATATCAGAGAGAGACTTCGCCGACTTCCACAGATTGAATTTCAAAAAATACTGGTGGTTGGACAGCGACAGTGGGCATTTGGATGAACATCATGCTCGTTGGCAGAGCTTCTCAAGGCCTAATTAGTTGGCAGGCGATTGGTCGAGTCCCCCTTCAAGTGACTCCATTGTACATAGTTAGATATTAAGTTAGTTTATAAATTTTATTTAGTTGTAAGTTACCGACTCACAGACTGTTACAGGGGTTTTTAGGGACATTTTTCTCCCCGCGTTCCTACGTTCGTTGCGGTAGTACGAAGAGTTTCCTTTAACGTATTGTTATATTTTAATCCTACTTAAAGTTGCAATAAATAGTCAAGTAACAGAGACTGATAGGCTAAGAGACTCGGAGGCGCTGAGCAATTAGCTGACCAAGTGATGCAATGGTAGTTTTTATATGTTTTTGATACCAAAGATTGTACTAGACATATATATTTTTTATTTTGTTATGTCCTTCAATAAACAAATTACAAAAAAAAAAAAAAAAGTGGTTCGAGTATACTACATGCTAGCTGGACAAAATCATTTTTTCGCGGATTTGGGTTTATATGGGGTTCAAATTGTTAGAAAACAAACCTGATTCTTATTACAGTTTATTATTTCACTAAAAATATAAATAAAATAAAAATATGACTAATTCAATAAAGGAAAAAGAACAAAACGACAGTATTGTACTTGAACTATAATTATCAGTTATAACATTATGTCTATTCCCGTAATTTCTGAGTGTTTAAGTTTAAACCTGTTTTTTGAAATCAGTTTTCTCTGCATCGCTATTGAAATAGTGTTTTACTATATGTTCCACGTCGATCCACGCGACAAGGGTTGAATGTACGGAAAGTAGAGACTTTCTAGTTTATTTTAATCAAACGATCGATCTGCAAAAATTTGCAAAACTATATTTTTTTAATTGTTTTCGAGCGCGGCGCTCGGCAGGAGAGATAGCTATTAAAATAGTGTTTTACTATATGTTCCACGTCGATCCACGCGACAAGGGTTGAATGTACGGAAAGTAGAGACTTTCTAGTTTATTTTAATCAAACGATCGATCTGCAAAAATGTGCAAAACTATATATTTTTAATTGTTTTCGAGCGCGGCGCTCGGCAGGAGAGATAGCACAGTTGTTACATTTTTTCGCGGTATTGGGTTTATATGGGGTTCAAATTTTTAGTAAACAAACCTGATTCGTATATTACAGTTTATTTTGTCACTAATAATTATTAGTGACAAAATAAACTGTAATATGTTATTATAATAATATTATTATAATAATATTATTATTAGTGACAAAATAAACTGTAATATGTTATTATAATAATATTATTATAATAATAATAACATAATGTAATATACGAATCAGGTTTGTTTTCTAAAAATTTGAACCCCATATAAACCCAATACCGCGAAAAAATATAACAACTGTGCTATCTCTCCTGCCGAGCGCCGCGCTCGAAAACAATTAAAAATATATAGTTTTGCACATTTTTGCAGATCGATCGTTTGATTAAAATAAACTAGAAAGTCTCTACTTTCCGTACATTCAACCCTTGTCGCGTGGATCGACGTGGAACATATAGTAAAACACTATTTTAATAGCGATGCAGAGAAAACTGATTTCAAAAAACAGGTTTTAAACTTAAAAACTCAGAAATTACGGAAATAGACATAATGTTATAACTGATAATTATAGTTCAAGTACAATACTGTCGTTTTGTTCTTTTTCCTTTATTGAATTAGTCATATTTTTATTTTATTGATATTTTTAGTGAAATAATAAACTGTAATACGAATCAGGTTTGTTTTCTAACAATTTGAACCCCATATAAACCCAAATCCGCGAAAAAATAATTTTGTCCAGCTAGCATGTAGTATACTCGAACCACTGTGCGCCGGGCCGGTGCATGGTTGGAGTGGAATGCGTCCGTGAGGCGGTGTTGCCATTTTCGTCTGTTCGCGCGCGCGTAGGTTGCAGTTTTGACGGATGACCCTGTATATGACTGTATTGTCACGCGAATCAGCGGTGGACAACGGTATGTAAGGTAAATGTACCAATACCCGGCCGCTTAAAGGGCTTAAGGAATAGCGGCGAAGTTTTCTCCTAATTTAATTTGTCAAACTATCATGAAATAAAAAAGTATGGTTGAAGTGTAGAGGATAGCACAACATTATACTATCGGACACCGAAAAAAAAGTTTATGTATTATAATAGACGTATTTATTAATGAAAATACGAAAATATGCAGATGGCCCAGTAAGCGGACAAACTAAAACTGCATGTCTCGATACCTGAATTATATCGTCCTAGTAAGCGGACAACCTAAAAATGTACCGGTACATTGGAAATTCTTGTACCAGTAAATAAACTTATACTTCTTTCCAAAAAAATTAATTTTCTTGCAAGTTTAACCATATTAACCTAGATTTAAATCTATTTACTATTATACTAATGTATTATTATAATACATATATAATTAAGAAATGCAGTCAATATTTTCTTAACAAATGACCGTCTGAACAGACGCTTGAGAAATTTGTGGAAATCTGCTATACGTACGATGTGTGTTATAAAATAATTATTTCTACCTAGCGATTTTCGATTTTCTATAATAATGATTTTAATTATATAATATTGCTAAACACTTATGCATTATGATACTAATTTTTGTTTTTAATTGCATTAAAAATTAAGCTTAAAAATAAATAAACTTTGCATTACTGTTCAGGTACTGGGACATGGCCGGGCACTGGTACATTTACCGTCCGAACACCGAAGTTACCGTGTGTACTGTGTACCACCCGCTGACAGAGAAATCAACGGATTAACTCAGAGCGAAGAAAGTCGAAATCCCTGAAAAACGGCACGATGTCGACTGTCCCAACATCTGGCAGACAAATGTTTTCGGATTAACGCTTCGAGAACAAGCAATTGCCTACTTATTAGTCGTAAAGGAATGAAGCAATTCCACTTCAAAAATACAAAATTGCCGGCTGCAAAAGACAACTGAATTTTCGCCTCGCTCTGAGCCCGCTTTTGTCCCGCAAGACGGAACAAATGTCTTGAGGCAATATTAGGGCAACGTATTTACACTCTTGTGTATTGAAAATCGGACGTTTTGCAAAATATATACGACTTGGAAAGTTCACTAAATAAATGGATTAGCACTGCAATGAATGAATTTTATTCCAACCATAATTTCAGGGTCGAATGCAATACGGGGACTAGCGCTCGGAAATGGGAAAAATTATTGTCCGAACGTTTGGAAAATTAAATGTTGTTAAACTGTATTTTAAAAAATACAGTGTTGTAAAGCTCGTCACGACACACATTTTTTCTATTTACAGTTTGTTTATCCAATCATTACTATTCGAGCTAAAAATTATAAACAAAAAATGATCGAGCTGAAAATTTACACAGATTTTTTTTTAATTATTTGGAACTATTCTGGAGGGTGCCCCGTTGAAAATTCAAAAATCGAAAATAAGAGCCACCCTAGTATATATCTATATACAACACACATGCATATATATACAGAGAGAGAATAAGTATGTATGATGGTAGGGGAGACCGGGGATAGTTTGGACACGGGGATACATTGGACAGTTTTAAAATTGCCTATATATTGTCATGATTATTGCAATTTTTTTGTAGTTTGTGCCTATGCTCACACCAAATCAACTGATATTCAATATGGTGTGTTGCATCCACGAATGACAAAGTAAGTCACACTTTTCAGTTCTTGTATGTTACTGTATAATATTTTCATCTACTTTTTGTTGTGATTCGGATACTTCATTATGGAAGAATTTTATTGTAAATTTTTTTAGGCATTGCTGAATGTGTTTAGAATAAAGTAATGCTATGCAAAAATCAAAGTATCCTTATTGAAGAAAGGCACGAATCATTTTGTTTTGATTTGATATGAGGGGTTACATTGGACAGACATGGGAATACATTGCCGCTTGACGTTTTTAGCTGTCAAATCTATAATTTTGCGAATTTTACTATAAACCAAGCGGCATTTTATTCAGAAAGGATAGTACTTTTGGAAAATGCAATAAAAAATCGATTTTTCCACTGCCTAGTCCCCTTAATAGCCCAACAGGCCCCAACTGCTGTAAGCAAATCTTGTAAAGTTTTTAAACTTCATTATTTCTTATCTATTTGTCATTTTAAATAAATTATATATTCATTGGATTATTCATTATCATTTATTTCCATCTGTCCAAACTATCCCCGTGCTATGTCCAATGTAACCCCACCAATGGGGATACTTTGGACAATATGCATCTCTGAACTTTTTTCATCTCAAAATAATACTAGGGAATGTGAGGCCCATTTATCAGGTTCAAATGAATAGCGCACATTCTGAGCTATCGAATGGTGTACCATTTATAGCCATAAGGCATCTTACCGGCCCGCTAAAGACTTTTAATAAAAAATTGTCCAAACTATCCCCGGTCTCCCCTATATATATATATATATATACATATATATATATATATATGTGTGTTGTATATAGATATGTACATCGAGAATAAGTATGTATGATGGTATGTGTGTATGTAACGAAAAGAGTGGACAGCGTGTATATACATACATATATGTAATAATTTAAGTCTATCCTTATAAAATATGTAGAACATAATTATAATAAATTTTAAGTCAAGCTAGCAGTTATCAATACTTCGTAAGCTTGAAGAATCAGTCGTGCAGCAGTTTTTATCGTGCTTATGAGCTCTGTTTCTCGTTATAGGGCACGTGTCCCTATCTAATGAATAAACATATTTAAAGAACCAACAAAAATTGATGATTTTTGAAATGTACTTGACGCTAAACATCCTATGTACTGTCCACGATCAACAAACATCGTGTTCGTAGATAAATAGTTGAAAGAAAAAGCAAGGGGAGCGGTAAAAAGGAAGATAATTGAGGCATTCTGGCGAACCGGCTCTTCCACTCGGTATTTATTCATTCAGGAGCCGGGAGCGATCGTTTCTGATCTCGACTGAAAACATCGGAACGAGAATGAAATTATGAAGCACAGAATAGTCTGGCTCTAATCGATCTCAGTTCGTACAGACATGTCCTTCGCGTTTAAAAGCCGTCTCGTAACTTGTGTATAATACGAGGCTACATGAAACATGTAGGGAATTTCAGCAAGACTTTTTACCGATTCTAACTTCAGAATATCTTTAATATTAAAAGCTAATTTTATGCATTTTGTAGGGAAATTTTAATTTTTAATAATTACGATGGTACAAAATTACTTGTGTTGTTAAACACGTTCTTTAACGCTTCGTTTAGTTCAAAAGTTAACACTGCTATCTAATTATTACAAATATGTATATATAGGTATGTATTTATGACTTAAAGTTTTATTTAGAAATATACAGGAAAGAAGGCTGTTTTTTAATATTCAAAGGATTGCGAAGCATTTAAAATATTTCGAATCGGCGAGTAAGTAAAGTCAAATTTTCTCAAAAAAATGTTCAGACGAATAAAATATGATGGTTAAATAAAAGGTAGACCGAGCGTCCGTGGAAGCAATGGTCCTCACCAGTTATATCTATTCTTCTTATGAGGAAAACATTGAGGAAATGCCTGGTGCGACCATCGGAATTCTTCGACTTTAAAGGACAATGGCCGCTTGGCGTCGCCACTGAGTGTTCCAAGTAATACTACACTGCATTTGATCGTACAAGTGGTGCAAAGAACAAATTTCTCGTAATGTGGTTTGAGGTTATCGTTAGCAGTATCCACTTATTTAGTAACAATGTTTATTGTTCCCGTTTGGGATAAGGTATCATTGATAACGTTTTGCAGAAAAATATTTTATTTACTAGAAGATAAAACAGAATCTCTACCAATAAAATAAATGTGCCAAGTAGTTTATGTATACTTACTTGAGAGTATATTCTCAACTGTAAATAGACAATTTATAGCAGGCATCGGAATCAAGTGATCTTTTCGGCCGAGTTTCAGAGGCGACGCCTCCTTTCTCCCGCCGCGCGTCTTGGCCCCCGCGGCGGCCCAGAAGCCTCGAGCGCCTCAGGCCCGTGCCGTATGAACCAGAGTTCTGCAACGGGCGGATATACATATCGCGGGTTTACCCGTCCGTTACCCGCCCGTCTTTCGATTCACCCGACCCGCCCGGACCCGCCGGCGGGTAAGCGGGTCAGCGTCGATTTCTATCCGCCCATACCCGCCCGGAGCTGACGGAACTTTTATCTGACTCGCCCGTATCCGCGCTATACCCGCTAATACCCGCGCTACGCTATACCCGCTAATACCCGCGCTACGCTATACCCGCTAATACCCGCGCGTTCAAACAGAGTTAATATTTTATTTATATTATAATTATGAACAAAGGGAAAGTAACAAAAATTCCAATACTGCAGAGAAACATAAAAGCTTTTAAAGTATGAATAGCATAAAGTTTTATACCGTATTACAAGTATTTTTGTAGATTTATTATTTCAATTTAAATTCAATTTTTGCACGCATCCATAATTTCTTGAATTTGATACAATGCATGCCATACTGTTCATTCGTAGAATGAAATAAATCCGCATCTTGATATAACAACTGCCGAATAAAGTACCAGTAAAGTCGGAATTGAAGTGCAGCTAATGGCACGGGTACGAACGGATAACAGCGCGACCACGGGTGAGTCAAGTACGTGTCGCGACAGCTTCGGGCGGGTAGAAATCGACGCTGACCCGCTAACCCGCCAGCGGGTCCGGGCGGGTATGGATAGCTTCGTAGCGGGTATCACCGGGTGAGTGCAGATACGGGTACGGGCGGGCGGGTGAATCGACGTCACGGCCGGGTGACGGGCGGGTCAAACCCGCCCATTGCAGAACTCTGGTATGAACCGCGCGTGGCGCATTGGGGCAACACCCGTATCAATAGGTTTTCACATCACCCATGGGGTACTATTATCGATGCGTTTTTTTTGTCAGTGGTATCCCCTGTAGGCCTATTCCACTGTGCCGCGTGATAAAAAATAGAGTGGAAAAGCGCGTTTTATTATCAAAATTTTAAACATGTTTGGGCAAACTAGATTTTCGCGCACGTTTCGACAATTTAGATTTAGATGTACCCAGCACGTCGAAACGTGCGCGAAAATCTAGTTTTCCCAAACATGTTTAAAATTTTGATAATAAAACGCGCTTTTCCACTCTATTTTTTCTCACGCGGCACAGTGGAATAGGCCTACAGGGGATCTTCTGTATAAGTAACTTATTCAAATCAGTAAACAAACTTGAGTAAAAAGAATCTATTATTGAATGACTAATTTTAAGGTTATGTGTATTCGTGTATAACATCGACTGCTTAGCAAATCAGATAAATCCAATACTAAAATGCTGTAAACCGGACAGTTCAAGAGAATAAATTATTTTTTACGAAAGTGTTACAAATATACCAAATATATATATATGAATATATTTTACTAAATATTTGAATAATTGAATAAAATAGTTCTTTTTTGGATAAAGCGAATATTAAATGTACTAATCAGTATTATTTGCACCAGTGTCCAGCTATGTGTCCACGTATTGGGTCTTTTACCTTACCCGGGTACGGGTGAGATACACGGGAAGAAAAAAATTTCCCAGGTAGGTGATACCCGGGTAAACTACCCGAGATATTCGAGACACCCGAGATGTCACAGAGTACCGTTCGACCCCCCCCCCCCCCCGGGAGGCAGAAATAACCATTAAGAAGTGAGAAATCTCCAGTTCCGCATTTCTCATCCGATCTGTGCGAAAACGACGCCAATCGATTCCTTATGTTTCTCCGATGAGAATAACGCCAAGAACGACGTAATTCGGACCATAATGAAGGAAATTACATGAAAAAATGATTTGCATAATTTCAAATTGACTTCGTTAGAAATAGTCCGATTTACATAAAATTTGATATGATCTTCATCGGAAGAACATAAGGAATCCATCGGTATCACTTCCATATCGATACGATAAAGAATTATTTTTTTCTGAAACAGGTATGAATCCTCGGTCGACCGCAGCGAATCGAGGTCGGCGCCGCGCAGTCGAGTGTAAAATATTCATTACAGTATATTAAGAAGTTCTTTATTGTTCATCGTATCGAAAGGGAAGTGATACCAATGGATTCCTAGCGTTCTCCCGATTAAAATTATACTAAATTTCATGCGAATCGGAGTACTTTTACATAAGGAATACAAATTCCATAAAATTCGGTGAGACACCACGGAGGGTTGACCTCGCCGCGGGGTGCCAGGCGGCCATCTCTCTGACAGCCGATGCTCCAGAATCACCCTGTGCTCTGTAAGTTCTCGGATATCTCGAGTATCTCGAGCAGTTTACCCGGGTAGCGCCTACCCGGGAATTTTCCTCTTCCTGGGCATCTCGAGTAGCCGCTCCACAGCTACATATTTCATTGTGTGTGGATCAGCGTGGAGAGATGAGACCCTGCGGTTCGTCACTCCCGCATTATTTTCTCACTCTCCGATCCGTGTGTGTATGGAGGCGCTCGCGCGCGTGGTGTGAGTCTGTGTGTTTGTGCGGAGTCTAAAGGCTCGTATAGACTGGGCGATAATCGCCGGCAACTTTGTTGCCAGCGACTCCAGCGGGTCGCCTGGCGACTCGCTGGGATGCATCGGCTTGTCTCCAGCGATTTTTACCGAGCGGCTGGTATCCAGCGACTTGTGTCCAGCGACTCGGCAACTTGTGTCCCCCACCTTATGACCAACACCAGTGATGCCAGATTCGGGGCGGGTTCCCTCGAGAATTTCCCCCACCTCGCGCACACTACGCCGGAGCTGCGTGTCCGTGAGTTGGACTCCGAAGCGCCGAGCTCACGGATACGCTGCTCCGCCGTAGTATGCGCGAGGTGGGGGAAATTCTCGAGGTAACCCGTCTCGAATCTGGCATCACTGACCAAGACCCTTCTTCGGCGTCCATTCCAAACCTTATTTTTAGTAGCCATAGATCCGTCAATAGCTATGGGTGTTGGCGCCGCGTTCATTGTAATAGCATCGACCAAAAGAAAAAGAAAAAGGCGTTGGTGGAAAAAGGCGTTTTTGAGAAATGGAGAACATTACGGTGATGATTTAATGTCACAGTTTCTATTAAGCGAGTTTTTACTCGAGAGATAAGGGATCCGTCTCGAATTTGCAGGGAAGACGGCGCAGGCGGGACCACGCGCAGTCAGCGGGCTACCATTTTTTCTTCTTGTGTCTCTCTCTCTCCGCAAGGCGTATTGATGTTGGATAATACTTTTTAACTGCTATACCTGGCACATTTAGATAAAAACTGAAGGGGATGACTTGTATACCACACCTGGTTCTCAAAAATTAATCAAGCTGATCGGCCAGAGTGTTTCGACAGAGTCCCGGTTTATGACCGTATTGTCCCGAGAGTCAGCGGTTGACAACGCTACCTGCGCCTTCGAATTCAGTTATCTTTTACAGCTGGCAATTTAGTATTTTTGAAGCCAAATTTCTTCATTTCTTCACGACTAGGCAATAGCTTGTTCTCGAAGTGTTCGTTGGGAAACATTTGTCTACCAGATGTCGATAATGGGTGGTATACACGGTGACATCCGACGCGCAGGTACCGTTGTCAACCGCTACTCATGGGACAATACGGTCATAAACCGCACCTTGGCGGAACACACTGGCCGATCAGCCTGATTAATTTTTGGGAACCAGACGTGGCACACAAGCCAATCCCTTCAGTTTTTACCTAAATGTGCCAGATATAGGCCTGCGCCGTCTTCCCAGCAAATTCGAGACGGATCCCTTATCTCTCGAGTAAAAACACGCGCTTCAATTGCAAAACAAGAGCACGCGTTGACCTGTTCCGTGCGAAAGAAGGTGGACCTCGGAGAGGAGATATGTATTGCTGTGAAGAGAGCCTCGTCAAGGGAGTGTCCGCATATATATAGGGTAGACCGGGGCGAATCGGATCACTTTGTGTTTGACGGTAAAATAGTAATAGTCAAACATTAAAAAACTAATTTTTTATTACATATTCGTGATCAGTACACCTTTGGCTTCAACATTAATATATAAAAATTCAAACTAAACATAAAAATCTTTCATTTATAAACAAAAAACGAAAAAGTGAGAAATATCCGATTCGCCCCGAATCTTGGGGCGAATCGGGTAACCCATTCATTTCTGAAAAAACTGAAATTTTCATAACAAAATCTTTTGAATCAACTTAAGCAAATCTAATTTAATGACAGTGGAGTCAAGTGACACTACTTAGCACACAGATCGGAACGATATTGCCGTTTTTTGCCACCTCTATCAGTACAATTCTCGTGGCACCACTCTTCTCAGACAATCTTCTGAAAGTGGACGAATTAATTTTTCACCACAGTAAATACAATGCCATCTTCTTAAGAATTTATTTATTTTTTCGTCATTTCTTTAGATTTAATTTTTATCACAGCTTCCCTTTTTTTATGACACCATGATCCCTGATTGCTCTTGTTTTCGTACGTACGAAACATCTGTATATAAACAATTCTCATATTTATAATCATAAAAATACACAAATGAAAGAAAAGAGCGATCCGATTCGCCCCAAATAACGTGATCCGATTAGCCCCATATATAAGTATTTCAAACGGTGTAGATTACATAAACATATTATGATATAATAGTGTAAAATACATCAAACACTAAACTTGGACACCGTGCAAACTAATAACAATAAACACATTTGAATTTTCAAGCTTACTTTTTATTTTAATTACGAAATTGCAGATTACCTAGGTTAGATTCGGACAAAAATTGTAACGTTTGCACGCGTTCATCTCACTGAAAACGTATGCCAGCTCTAAACAATGACTTAAAACAATTGATGGGCTATTACAGTAGGTGCGGGGAAGAGGGGCGAGGTACTACGAACGATCGGAATGCTCATTTCTATCGCGATATAAGAAATATGGACCAAATTCTTATTTTGATCCGATTCGCCCCGGTCTACCCTATATAATAAATTCGTTTAATATATATATATAAAATAAATTAATGTTTTAATAAATATGTATATGTGTGGTGTTTTTCCACGCAGTAGATCATATAGTAGATATTTACGTTAAAAATTTATTATATATATTATATATATATACATATATTTATATATATATACATATATTTATAGATATATACACATATTTATAGATATATTAAATTTTTAACGTATACATTTACTATAGGATGTACTTCAATATATATAGTGCGTGGTGTGTTGCCACAGAGTCGGCGATGTTTCCCATTCGGAACGGGAAACAGAAATACAGGCACTAGACACTCGGGCGATGTTGCTCACCGTCCACTTGAATACAGTTTTTCGGGAACATGTGGCCAACAGTCATTTCTAGAAGGCCGTTTGAGGCAAGGGTCGAGTTGCTGTATCCCACAGCGATTGTTGCAAGTCGCCGGATACAGGTTCCGGCGACTTTCCCAGGTATATTCGTATCTCTTTACCCTTAAAGGACGAGTCGCCAGACACAGTTGCCGGACACAAGTCGCCGGATAAAAGTCGCCAGATACAAGTCGCTGGCGACAAGTCGGTTATCCCACCGACTCGCCAGCGACTCCGGCAACAAAGTTGCCGGCGATTATCGCCCAGTCTATACGAGCCTTAATAATGTGTGTTGCCACCTCTCCGCTCGATAAATGCTAATGCATTTCCGAATTTTTACTTGGGGAATTTTGTGCCAAATTTGACGGAGAGCGTGTCCCAATTATTTCAAATTCGCCAGGTTCGGCTACTGTCGTCGCAAACGTCGCCTAAGAATGTCCCAAACATGTCCAATGGGATTCAGATCTGGGCTCACTGCTGGATGGTCCAGAACTGAGATCCGATTTTCCCGAAGAAATTGTTGCGTATGACGTGCTTTATTTTGCATAAGCACGAAGTGGTCCCCCATACGTTGACGCAGACGGAGTACGACGGGGCGCAGAATCTCGTCCACGTACCGCCCAGCGGTGAACACACCAACCGATCCAATATTGAACGCTTTGACCGGCCTTGTATGGTTGGCATCATGGCGTTCACCACGACACCGCCAGATTTGAACCCGTCAATGGCTATCGTGGAGGCAGAATCGGAACTCGTCAGTGAAAAGGACATTTGTCCAGTGTCCACGGGAAATATGCTGCGTAGTAGGATACTCGCGCCGCAGGGAGGGAGAACGCATGCGCGCGATGACGCGGTGACAGTTAAACCAATCAACGCCAAGACGGGACACGCCGTTTCGTTTCCCATCGTTTCCCATCTTGGCGTTGATTGGTTTAACTGTCACCGCGTCATCGCGCGCATGCGTTCTCCCTCCCTGCGGCGCGAGTATCCTACTACGCAGCATATTTCCCGTGGACACTGCATTTGTCCATTGTCGCTGACCACAGTACACGTAACGGCGAGCGCACGCCAAACGCTACCGTCGATGTGTGGGAGTCAGCATCGGGACTCGCATTGAACGCCTCGAACGCAAGCCAACGTCTCTCAATCGACGCCTGACGGTACTGCCAGAGATCGGACGTGGCGGGTTCTGTCCGCAGTTCACAAATTGTCCGGCAATAACGCGTGAGGTGACGAATGGTTCCCGAAGAGCATCTCGGGTAATCATCACATAGTCTCGGGAACTTGTCGCACGTCTGCGCCTTTGCCCAGATGGGAGTACTGCCCATTCTCTCGAAATGGAGCATAAAGGCGGTTCACAACCGACGGATTTACACCAAAAGAATTGGCAACTTGTCGCTGGCTGTGGCCCTCCTCTAACAGAGTCACAACAAGTCGAGCCACTTCGTAGTCAGATAGGTGACGTCGAGGCATAATGCGATTGAAAAGAAGGAGTGAGCTAAAAATCGAGTTCGGAGTCGCAGGTTGCTGCGTGAGTGGCAGGCCTCGGCGCGGCGTCTCATCTTGTTGTGTTGGCGTATGCGCAGTGAGGCGTAGGTCTAACCGCGACACCTCGTAGTGCGCTTTGGGCAGGGATCGGCTGACTCCAACTCTCGCTGACACGTACATGAGCGGTGGTAATGTGTGCGTGAATTGACTCCAGCTACGCGAGTAGAGTCGGCCGAAGCTACGCTAGCAGCGAGTCAACGTTGTAGTGACGTAAAAGCATGTGACGTCACATTCGCTTCGCGTTGTCGTCAATTCACGCACACATTACCACCGCTCCTGTACGTGTCAGCGAGAGCTGGAGTCAGTCGATCCCTGGCTTCGGGTGGTGCTAATGCCAGTTACTGAAGTACAGTTTTTATCATAGCGAAGAAATTGGAAAAAATGTTTTTCAAATTCTTTTCATCGAAATCTTTTCTTTTTACTAAAATGACGTTGAACTAACAAAAGAAAACATGCAACAATCCTTCAAACGCCGCGAGAACAAGATAAGAGTTTTGAAGAGATAACATAACGTAAAACAGGTGATTCCTCAATTTTCAGGCCATATCCCATGTTTGACCATCTAGGACATACGAAAAAAAAAACAGATCGGTCCGGCCCTTTGCACAGTGTTTAAGGGTAGTTTTAACTCGCAGGAAACGTGGACACTTGGATGATTCCATGATTTTCCTTGAAGTAACGTCATGTTCAGTAAAAAATGATAAATATCTAATTTATGGGATCATTTTAAAATTAATTTTATACGACGAACAAAAATCTCATTAAATTGGCCACTAAAGGCTCTGAAAGGGAAATTCCTTCGATTTCCAAAACACCCCTGAAAATTTTTCTATGATCGTGTATTCGCAAGTTATAGGTGTCCAAAATGAAAAGTATCTATTTTGCTTTGATCGCCAATAACTTGGCCAATAAAAATTAGAGATGTACCGACTAGGGTTTTGGCCGACTAGCCGACTAGCTGATTAATCGGCCCCCAAGAAGCCAAAGTGGCCGGATAGTCAGCTTAACCGACTAGTCGGCCACTATTCAGTACATCTCTAATAGCAAAGTTATAAAACTTGTTAGAAAATGAGAACGAAAAATGGGCAAATATTCACAAAAAGGGAGCCGATCAATCGGCCTTTTTTGCCGACTAGTCGCCGACTACAAAAGTGGCCGGATAGTCGGCTTAACCGACTAGTCGGCCACTAGTCGGTACATCTCTAATAAAACTCATACAGCAAAACAAAAAAAGCGAAATTAAAGTGAAATGTTTGCTCTATAAGAGCCCTTCGTTGGATTTGTCTGACAAACTTTTTTCTCAAACTAGGCAAGAATTTTTGAAACTTCGTTTCCTGCGCTTCATTTTCATAAAACAGTATCATGATAGATGAAAAAAAATTTTTAGTCCTCCATTCAAAAACTAGAATCTTCACGCGTTAAAATGCTTTTTTTAAATATTTTTTGTGACCATTTTTCGCGGAGATACAGCCATTTGAAAATGACCAAAATTTTTTTGAAAATTGTAGTGTTCCTTTAATTTTGACCAGCAGTGTACAACCATTTGCATATTCGGAAAAGTCAGTTATGGGAACAGTGTTCACTAAATTACAACTTCCCGTAATCGAGGTTTGATTGTATGCGGTCTATATTACTATATACTTATCCAGATAATTGAAGAATGAGATTCGGACGTTTCGCAGGCGCGGAAACATTTAAAAAATGACACCGCCCAAATGAAGGTTTTTGATGGAACGTGGAAAAAGGCAAGCGGGCATCGTATAAAGAATTTGAACGAGAAAGCACAGAGAAAAGCAATCTTCAGTACGATTAAGAGCACTGGCTTTTTTTTTTAAAAAATAGTGGTTTTCAGTTTCCAAAAATTTTATATATATATATATATATATAGAGGATTTGCACAGAGCCCCAAAAGTGGTTTTTGCCAGTCCGGAACGGTAATAAAATTATTAACATTTTTTAATTTAAAAAACACGGTTGTGTCTGGGGGTTTTTGATTACGAATCTGTAGTCGGATCGTAAAAAATGTTGACCTACATGGCAGTTTTACTGACCTAAACGAATGAACATATACCAAAATTCAAAGAAGTTTCTTTTACCGTTACCCAGAGCTAACGACGTTGACATAGAAAGTGTTTGTATCATCTTTTCTTCTTTTTTATTTTTTTCAATGTTTTTAGTATTTTTGTGTTGTTTCAGGAATTATTTTATTTTGTCATATTTTTTGTGTTCTTTTGAACAGAACAAATTCATAGTCGAACACTAACACACACACATACGTATTTAGGCTGTACTTCCGAAAGGGACCGGTGGCCGATTGAGATGAGGTTTGGGGGGAGGAGAGGGGAGGGTGTGTGGATCCTAAATCTAAAATTGTTGCTTCGGGAATTTATTAGTTTCCGAGATATTAATAAAAAACTTTTAGTATTTCTGTTGACTTATTCCGACATAACGCATTCCACTTTTCCCCTTTTTCTGGATATTAGTATTGGTTGGGGCTAGATTAATGCGGGGGGTGCGCGCCCGCTTGCGGGCGCGTAAAGCATGGTAGCGAACCGATGTGAGTGTGGAGATTTGAACCAGCAACTTGCGAATGCGACCCATCCTACTATATAGGGTGTTATTCTACTGATAGTCAATATTCTAGGGGGCGATTCGACAGGCCAAAATAAGACGAAAATATAGAATACAATTTTTTAATATCGCGCTTCGTTTTCAAGAAAATTGACTTTGAATTTCAGCTAATTACGCGTGCCTTTCCGGTGCCTGAGGAGCACGCGGAGGTAAGGGGAATGCGTCCAGCAGTTCGTAAAACGTCGCCGGGTAGGGGTGGCCGCACCTACGTCCAAACAAAATTTCAAAAAAAAAAATTAACAATAATTTTTTATTAATATTTTGGAAACTAATAAATACCCGGAGCTACAATTTTAGATTTAGGGTCCACACCCCCTCCCCACTCCTCCCTCCAAACCTCATCTCGATCGGCCACCGGTCCCTTTCGGAAGTATATCCCGTATTTATACTTTATATCATTTTTAAGTAGTGTGTTTACTCAAAGCCCCAAAAAGGGCTTTGCCGGTCCTCTAAAGGTTAAATGAAAAATTAACAGATTTACAATTGAAAGAGTCGATGATTACACATTGCAAATACATAGCGACAGTATGATGCTCACACACACCTTGACTGCCATTCTGCACGGTCCGGTCTCTTTCACAGTTTACAGAGCTTATGTTAGACCAGGGCTGGGGAACTTCTTCTTGCTTCTTCTTTGCCGGGAACCGCCACGAGCCCTACTCACAATCAACCGGTCCCCCCAGCAATATCAGCTATGTAAAGGTGAATTCCAACGGCGCGTGGCTCGGCTCGGCTCGGCTCGGCTCGGCTCGGCTCGGCTCGGCTCGGCTCGGCTCGGCTCGGCTCGGCTCGGCTCGGCTGGGCTCTGCTCGCGTGAAGGCTAGGCTCGGCTTGGCTCTAGGGCTGGGACTATTTGTCGAATTTTTCGGTATTCGAATATTCGAATACTTCAGTTGCTCAATTATTTGGCGAATATAATTCGCATATCCAAGTATTCGAATACTATTTGAATATTTAAGTATTCGAAAACTATTCGAATATTTAAGTATTCGAAAACTGATGTATTCGAGTACTGAAATATTCGAGTACTGAAATATTCGACTACTGAAATATTCGACTACTGAAATATTCGACTACTGAAATATTCGACTACTGAAATATTCGACTACTGAAATATTCGACTACTGAAATATTCGAAGTTTATTCGTAGCATTCGAATACTTGTAAAATATTTGAATAGTCCCAGCCCTACTTGGCTCGACTCGCGTGAAGGCTTGGCTCGGCTCGCCTGAAGACTCGGCTCAGCTCAAGCGACAAACAAAGAACTTCTTTGTCGCCTCGGTAAGTCGCGCTCACCGAGCCGGCTCGGTGAGTCACGCGCCGTTGCAGTTCACCTAGAGTGAGAACTCCGCGCGGCTCGCGAGCGGCCAGTATAGAATGTAGGAGCCAGGTAGTTGCGGGAGGGGAGGGGGGGGGGGGGGTCGTTCTCCTATGGCTCAGCAGGCGAGAGGAACTAGCGGCTGCAGTTCCCGACTTGCTACCGCCGGTTCCCCCAACCCTGGCTTACAATTAAACCGATTGCATAACCTTGAATTGAGTTTCTGAGCTTCCCCCAGATAAAAATAGATCGCTCGAATGGACACTGACCTTGCTATTGCGTAACGAAACGAAACGAAACAACGCGGGGATGCGATATACCTATTATTAGAGGAGCGAGCATTTCGCCGTTCCCATCGTCCTAAATGCGGCCGCGACGAGGTACACTATTAGATCAAATCGAACTTTATCGAAGTAAAACACTCTCATTTACTCTCAAGAATTTTAACTTTCGTGACATTGCAACGTAGACGTGGAGATTTTATACAATTTGTCTTGTTCTTTACTATGCATTAGCAAATAAAAAGAGAATCTATTTTTTTACTGTTGTAATTCGAATAGATTTTGGATTGTTTCACAGCGAGATGATATGATATTGTGATATAACAGTAACTAGTTAATTTTTTATTTTTAAATTTTGATAGTTCATTTTTAATATTAATATGTATTTGTATCATTATGTGAATACGAATGAATATCTGTACAGATAAATTTTGTAGAAATTAATAAAGAGGTTAAAGAGGTAAAAGAAAAGTGTTAACGACGCCCCCCTTTTCAGAAAATGATTAAATATTAGAAAAGAAGTAGAATTACAGAATACTAGAATATGAATTGCAATTACAATTCAGTTTCTCAACAATCTTATACGTTCTTTTCCCAATAAAGGTAACCATAAGTCGTGCTTAAAAAGGTATGATATAATATTGGGTCATTCCACGCGAAGTCGGACACTTTTCGGAGTAACATTTCGGATTTTGGTGCAATTTGGATATGTTGTAGTCTTTAGGGGTGTATAAACATATCTCGAAGGAGTTTTCGAAATGTCAAAAATTGTGTATGTTACAGCTCTTTGAAATATAGTGTTTACTATTTTTCAAAAAATTATAACTGTTGAACTAATAAACTGATAAAAATGACCTTTTGGGTGGTGACAGTGCAGATATAAGAGTATCTAATAAAATTTATTTCACTTAATAAAAACGAATATTTGACAATTTATTTAGCAATTGTTCTTAACAAATGCAATTTTATAGTTGAAGGCACCTTTTTAAAAATTTGGAAAAATATGAGGATAAAGCCCTGTTTTTCATTTTTACGGACATCTTTCGAAAAACGTGGACGTTTTAAAATTGGCCAAATGAAAATTAATTGAATGTAACGCTGCGTCACCAGCACCGGCTCGACTGGTAGGGCCGTGCGGTACTCGCTTTGAAGGTCATAGTATACCATATGGGTGAATTTGTCTTGACAATCACTTTCATTTTGGGTAATCAAGTATATAGAATTCCATTTAAAACTGTCAGCACCCAAAAGGTCGTTTTTATCAGTTTATTAGTTCAACAGTTATAATTTTTTGAAAAATAGTAAACACTATATTTCAAAGAGCTGTAACATACACAATTTTTTACATTTCGAAAAATCCTTCGAGATATGGTTATACACCCCTAAAGACTACAACATATCCAAATTGCACCAAAATCCGAAATGTTACTCCGAAAAGTGTCCGACTTCGCGTGGAATGACCCAATATCACACGTGGCAACTGAAGTAACTTTCTAATTCTAGAAAATGCAATAACTGTTGCTAGAATTCTGCTTGTACAAAGCACATGTGAAACTAAAATTTAAAAATAATTTTGAACCATGTCTAACAATTTTTTTTTATTAGTAAAAGATTCTACAAAGAGCATACTAAATTAACGCCAGATCTATCGGTCAAAATTCAAATCGGTCACATCGTCATGTCGCCAACAGCAATGATGAGCAACCCGCGGGCCGCATTTGGCCTCCAGCCACTGACCTGCGGCCCGCAATTGTTTCAATTATAAATCTATGTCAGAAATAGCAAATTCACCCCATAAATTAAAATTCTTTGATTAGTATATTTAAGTATATAATATTTCGGCCCACGTAGAGTATTAGGTTTCCACTTTCGGCACACTACGAGCCAAAGCTTGCCCATCCACTGCCCTACAGACAGTAGAAACAATCGGATGATTTCGCAGAAGTTAGATTTTTTTATCGTATGATAAAAATTGTTTGAACGAACTGCTATATTATTATTGTCTTCTTAAGTGCTATGGCGGTGCACGCGGCTAAGAACTATCGCTCCAGCTAGCACACATGCACAGCGGAGAGTGGCCAAACTTCACACGGTTGGCATTCATTTCGCGAACACTCTTACAATATTTCGTGCATATGGTGTCAGGGCAAACCCACGCCATATGCTGTCCTAAACAGCCAAACAGTGAAGTTGGGCCACTCTCCGCCGGCGATTCGCGATAGTGGGAGCCATATGTGTCGACTGTATGTAGAATAGGGTGTGTCAATTTTTTCAATGTTTTAATTTTAAAATCGACTAGTGGAAAAACGGTATAATTTCAGGTTTAAGATTAAACGCTACCTTTAAATTTTGTGTAATACATTATTTACCTACTTGGAATTTCAATTGAAATTATAGAAAAATACGAAAATTAGTAAAATTATTAAAAAAAAAGTTAATAAATGAGCTTATGAATCGCAACAGAAGCAAACAAGATATCGCTTCTTTAGTGGACTTTGTTAAATAGCATTAAATTTACTACATAGATGACGTATGGCTAGATCTGTTGCTTAAGTTACATATATTTTCATTTTGTAATAAATACTAATTTCCACATATTTTCTTCTCATTTTCATGCTTTTATGTAAGCAAGACTCGCTTTAAGCATTATATGAATATGTAATTTGTAGTTAAATCTTACTTAATTTTCACTTTTTTCAACTGTGATTTGAAGTAACTAAACCTCACTCGAATCAATTTCTGAAGATACTAGTGATCACTAGTCGTTTTAAAATTTTCAAAAATTTTAAATTTACCCACAAAATTGACCCACCCTAATGTAGGTAGTACTACAGTAGGTGTAGAATTGGAGTTTCCCACGTCTGTGTTTTTATTACGTCACCTTGACTTATCATACTCAACTGTTGTTTAATTTTCTTAATTCCAAAAGAAAGAAAAGAACTATCAATATAATCTGAATGTGTTCACTGTATATAAAATAATTCATAGGAAAAGCAGAAGAAAAGTGTAGGTCATAAGAGTGGCTTTTTGTCACAACTTTTAGGCCAGCTTGTAATTTAACATAATGTCAAAGAACGAGAAACACACACATTGTCAACAATTTCCTTATACAGTAGTGAGTAGTGACTAGAACATCCAGTATACGAATTATTAGAGAGACATGATCGTTCGGATAAGGGAATTTTCGGTACACTCACTTTCCCCATGATAACTGTTTTACATTTCAAAAAGAATAATATTAATAAGAATAGCAAAAAAAAATTAAAAAAATTAAAACCGACTTCAAAAAAATAAAATTGCACTAAAAAGTAAAAAATAATTTTTTCTCTTATTTAATCTGCGACTCATATTTCTTAAGTCGGCGCCAGATTTACACAGTGCAAATGATGAGGCACCGACTTAAGAAATATGAGAGTCGTAGATTAACTAAAGGAAAAAATTATTTTTTACTTTTTAGTGCAATTTTATTTTTTTGAAGTCCGTTTTAATTTTTTAAAATTTTTTTATTTTTAACTTTTTAGTTTTATATATATTGATACAACATGCTGATGAGATATGCACGTACGTACATAAAATAATAATAATTAGGTGACAATAGTCTTTATTATTAACCAGAACTGGCAAAATATTGGGCCAATGTTGATGCAGTGTAGGATGGGACCACCGAGGCATCGCTCCTTTCGAATAAAAAAAAGATCATCAAAATCGGTCCATATGCTGAGGAGTTATGAGGGAACAAAAAAAAACCATACGGGTCGAATCTATAACCTCCTCCTTTTTGAAGTCGGTTAAAAATTAAATGTAGTGGTACATTTCTTCCAATGTAGTACACTATTCTTGTTAATTCTGCAGCACGGCCATCATTTCCTAATTTCTAAAGTACCTGTTACTTATTTCGTTCCAATAAATAAATAATACTACAGGTTTTCTCCTGTACTTCATACTATAGTGGTATGAAGACTAATAATTTTGATCGTTACGAAAGGATGGAAGTATTACCTCCGTACTTGTTTCAATAGCGAAGGAGATAGGCACATAGAATATATCTAATCATAGAAGGACATGTTCTGTCAAACTAATGCAGTGTTCAAATGGCAGAACATTTGCATATTGGAACATTTAGATAAGAAGTGCTCGGATACTACCGGCTCGACTGTATTTTTCTCGAAGTTAGAAGAGTCCTCAAAGAAATGAAAACCCAAGGGACGATAACGTTAAAATGACAGTGTTATTCGCACATTAGGTAGTGAATCTAACCTTCCGGTACTCGCGTGTGCACGGATATCAGTTTTCTGCCGGAATAATGGTTTTACCCAGAAGGCACTGTCCTGAGAACCCACGGTATTCTTTCTGTATGCTATTAGCATTCGAGGAGTGTTATTGCATCTACTTTATTGCAGGCCACCCCTGATAAATTTAGATCCAAACCTGTACCGATACGTCATGACATGTACTGAAGCATTCGAGAATATTGGTAACTTAGAGTGATCTCATCTGGATCAATACCGAGTTACTACAGTACTCCCTCGCTAAGGGCTCGATTTGGCGCACACGATGTGGACTTTTCGCTATCCCCACCACTGCTGTCTCACTCTCGTCCAGCGAAGGTGAGAGCGAGATGGAACGAGAGCGAGCGAGGGGCACTGAAAGCGAGCGAGGACGGTAGGAGACAGACGACGCGTTGATGTTTTGTCTCGCTCCCTCCTGACGCCTGACACTCCGTCCTTTGCGCTCGCGCCTGTCGCGCACGCCCGCCGCGCACGCAAAGCGTTTCATCTCGCTCACCCTTCGGCCAAAAAGAAGCGAGAAACGAACACTCGGAATTTGGGCTCCGTTCACAATACGGGCTCGACGCCGGTCCCGACCAGCGAGCCCTTAACGAGGAAATACTGTAATTATAAGGATTTTACATCTTATAAACCGTACATATGTATACAGGGTGTCCCAAAAATGTCGGACTTCCTTGAAAGGGGTTACTCAGGGGGTGATTTGAAACAACTTTTTCCTTAGCGAAAATATTGTCCGAAGCTTCGTTAAGGAGATATTAACCAAAAACCCCGACCAATCAGAGCGCGCGCCTTCCGCCTGAGTTCCCGCGGTAGCGTTGGCTACGAGGTAGGCGACCGCGCTTGTGCTACGAACGTACGAACAAGCAAGTCGGCATGCATCGAAGGAAACCGCGTTACACATTTTTTTTTTAAAGCAGAATCTTAAATAAGAATAATTTGAAGTGAGAGGACAAGAAGTACGTAAATTTCGTTTTTAAATAAGGCATAAACGAAAAGCTAACGTAACAGAAAATGTACGACAAGTGATCGTAATTCGTTATTGAGGTAAAAATCCGTAGTTTAAGAACGGCCAACACAACTAAATTTAAAAAATAATATTAGGTGTATGAATAAATTCTTTCCGACTGGAATTTCTATCGCGGTGGTATTCAAAAGCTGCCAGAAAAATGGCAAAAGGTAATGAACAATAATGGAAATTATTGCGATGATCGAGTTGTTTTCATATTTTTTAAATCGAACTGTTATTGTACCCTAAAATCGGAAAGAATTTATTTTCACACCTAATATTATTTTTTAAATTTAGTTGTGTTGGCCGTTGTTAAACTACGGATTTTTTCCTCAATAACGAATTACGATCACTTGTCGTACATTTTCTGTTACGTTACCTTTTCGTTTATGCCTTATTTAAAAACGAAATTTACGTACTTCTTGTCCTCTCACTTCAAATTATTCTTATTTAAGATTCTGCTTTAAACAAAAATGTGTAACGCGGTTTCCTTCGATGCATGCCGACTTGCTTGTTCGTACGTTCGTAGCACAAGCGCGGTCGCCTACCTCGTAGCCAACGCTACCGCGGGAACTCAGGCGGAAGGCGCGCGCTCTGATTGGTCGGGGTTTTTGGTTAATATCTCCTTAACGAAGCTTCGGACAATATTTTCGCTAAGGAAAAAGTTGTTTCAAATCACCCCCTGAGTAACCCCTTTCAAGGAAGTCCGACATTTTTGGGACACCCTGTATACGGAAACTTTAATCCTTCATAACTTTTGAACAATGATCGTCCCACACTTCGGACAAAGTGCATATTACTCAGGATCCTCCCCTCTACAACATATCTGAAATTCAACAAGATTGGGGTTGCGACCCCCCCTTTTATGCATTCATTACCATCACATTTTTCGTTCTGCAGTAAAATGTTAAACATTCTTCTCACGGACAGTGTCCCACAAAAATAGTGTCAAATGACGAAAATGTAAAGTAAAATAAGAAAAATATTTCTTCTTGGAAAAATATTTCGACCCAGTAATTTTCTATTCATTCTCCTAGTTATTTTTTAATATTTAAGTTTATTTATATTGAACTTATTCGACCAAGTCTTTTGCATATCTACTCATCAATACATGAAAAATAATGCACAACTGATGACAATTGGTACGCGAAATTTTTTGTGGTACGAGAAATAACAGCTGTTTTGTTGCTTTATCTATCTTCTCATTGTCTGCTGCTCTAATATGACTAAATTTAAACGATTATTGCAAGAACATTAATTGAAGTTTAAATGCATCAACTTTTCTGGAGGATATTAAATTTCCAGATAAATTAATATGATATCGAATCATACAAAATGAAATTAATTATATTATATCGCTTATAATCATTATCAACAATTGATGCGGTAGTATTAAATACTCACTGAAAAGCGGAAAAAACGTATCGATAGAATAGACAATACTCGACTGCAATTGCATTCAGTCTCTTACTTATTAGTTACTCTCTAGTACCTAACTAGAATCTAGTTCATTGCTTTTAAATTGCGTGACACCTTGTACAGCTTTTCCAGTATCGTCGTACGCATATTACTCTTATCACAAATCGCGAGAACAATCCGTCACTACGAAGTAATCTCTGAAATCTCAGATAACAAAAGCCGCTATCAACGTGGGTAAAGACGAAAACTCCAACTTCATTACGCAACCAGTTTTATTTCGTGACTCGCGCGGCTCTTATTCATACATGCTCCATACTGCTGAAGCTCACATGTTTATAAAAAAAAGTTTAACTTCGTAACAACTTTGAAGTATAAACGAGTCTGCAAACATTTGTGTCGATTATTAGACATTCTAGCAATTATATTAATACATATACGATAAAAATATTTTTACGTAAGCTGTGCACATGTGGTTTTATTCAGCTTCGATCCTCTGTTTGTTTGTTTGTTTGTATGTATGTTTATTTGTTTCAAATCTGGCAACTCAAATTTAACCCACTTCCAACTATCCAATTGTCTTGAAACTTTGCAGGCGTGCGTAGTTTGGATGACAATACAACATTTAAAAAAAAAAATTAACCCGAGGGGGTGGAAAAATTACCCAGTCATCAATAAATATAACCCATAACCACAAATCCAAACGACTTGAAATGAGCCACTCGCGTTCTTTACGAAAACGACAAAATGCCGCTGCGTTTGGGACGCTAGTCGCATCGCGATTACCGAAAATACACAATTTATCGAGAAATCCTCCGTCACGTATGTACGAATAGTAAAACTTAGACTTTTCAGAGGGGTTCGTAGTATAACACCATCCAAAATGTAGTACAAGAAAATAATTATTTTTTAGTGACTGTAGCACTATAGCGTTTAAGCAAACTGTTAAACTGTATACAGCAATAAAAGATATTTGTAAATAAGTCTGAGCTGTGAAATGGAAATCCACAAACACTAAAAACTAGAAATTAAAAAATATATGAAAAAAATTTTATGTTAAACGATTTTATTAAAAACTAGCTTAAAGTACCCGGCGTTGCCCGGGTAAAACTTCGATTATCACGGAGTGTCAAGGGGGTGAAATAAGGGGGAAAGGGTGGTATGTCCAGATTTCATGGTAGCCTATATTTTCCGCAGGGTTCTAGAGAGTAATTATGCAAAATTTGGTTCAGATAGGGTAAAAAAATCGGGATAAAAAGTATCCTGTATGTTATTCCTGTTCCTAGATTACGTATATTCAAAATTTCAGAAAGATCCGTTTCGTAATTCCGACGTGATTGAGTAACAAACATCCAAACATCCAAACACACTTTCACATTTATTATTTATATTATATATTATATTATATTATATTATATTATATATGAAATCCGAACAGGTCCATACGCGCATAAGTAGAATCTATATAGTGTTCTGCGCTCTGCGCGAAAGAGATGCGCGTGACGGTTGCCCGTACAGTGGTGGGGATGCGAGTCCCATCGTTAGCTGTTCTGTGAGCGCTGCGATTGACGAAAACCTTGCTTCACTAAAATCGTCATTGCTCGGCTTCTATTTGTCATAGCTTAATGTCGCATACACATAAACCTTCCTCGAGAAATGCTTTACACAACGGTGCAACCCGCATCACAATCCGTCCAGTGGTTTCGGAGGTTTAAGATTTTGAACAAACGAACAGTTACATTTTTATTTATATAGAAGATAGAAGATATGCACTGAAAACTAAATTAAAATGCATAAAAAACTAAAAGATAATTATTTTCTTGTACTACAATTTTGATGGTGTTAATATCACTTTAAATAAAATCGTGGGGCACGATATTTCATAACAGAATATGAATCGCTTTAATACTTCCACTTCTGGTTGCACATGGTGCCCCACGATTTTATTTACAGTGAAGTATTTAAAGGGATATTAACACCATCAAAATTGTAGTACAAGAAAATAATTATTTTTTAATTTTTAGTGCATTTTAATTTAGTGCTTAGTGCATTTTTAATAAAACAGTTTATCGTAAAAATGTTTTTTATTTAAATCCACACACTATTGAGTCTATGTACAGCAGGGCTCTCCAGCGTAGGGGCCCCTCACGCGCCTGCTTCCCCTTCCAATCTTCCTCTGGCGCAGCGTACCTTCCGTTGTCAAGGAGACCGCTCGACGCTGCGAAGGCCGCCATGACGGGCTAGCCGGGCTAGCGTCTTCGCGGTTTAGTCCAGTGAAATTAGACGGAAATCTGCCCAATCTACGGAATAATTCCCAGCAAGCTACATTTTGGTATGGGCCTTTATTTCGTCGTTTCAAACAATATGTCAAAAGTCCCCGTCTATCCGACTGCCGCTAAAAATTTTACAGAGGGTTGAAAAAAGAAACAACTGTTTTTCGCGAATATCTCGTTATCTAGCAGTTTTGCGACGAAAATAGTTGAGGCATTTGATGGAAAAAGGGCACATACGCCAAAATGCCATTTCAAGAAAATCGATTTCAAAGTTTTCATTACAGTATAACTTAATAAAAAGTAATGCAATTAAATCCAATTTTTTCAAGGATGTAGTTACTGTGTCCTTCAAACGTTCTGAAAACAGAAGTCATGATTTGAAAATGATGTGTCTTTATTTATAAGTTTCAAGCAAGTGATTTATGTGCCCTTATTCCGTAAATATGGTAAATTCGTAAAAAAAATTGCTTCTTTGTTTAGTTATTTAAATATAATTTTGTTTACTTAGATCGTTACGCATTTTTTTTACATTCCTTAAATAGAAAATACAAAATGAAGCAAAAAAATAAACAAAAAATGTAATGTTTTAAGTAAGTATTAGTTTCTTCGATTTTTTGCAGCAAGCTGTCTTACAAATCAATTTTTTCTTTCTTAAATTAACTTCTTTCCTTGCGGATTCGATACTCGCCCCACTTTCCATATTTCCTCGCTTACACAATCCTCTATGAAACAAAAGTACGATTATTGCATGACAGCACGGTTGCGCGACCGCTCAGCGACTATGAAGCTGCGAGTCGATCACGCTACGTGATAAAACAGCATCTAGCTAATCTGAACGCGAGAGAAGTAATGTCCTTGATATATTATATACATAACACATACCTGAGTCGATTTAAACGATTTAAGGAAAAAGGGCACATAGGCTTATGTGCCCCTTTTCCATCAAATGCCTCAGTTGTTATTATACAATGTATAGCCTAGGAAATCCTCTACAAAAAAGGTCCTCTGAGTTTTTTTCGTAGGAGTAACCCTTTTCATGTATATCGGGTTACCAAGTTTCAACCCCCATACATTTGACAAGAAGATCCCGAACCCGGAAATTCTAAAAATTATGAAACTGTAAATATGTAGAGGAAGTCCCTTCTGAGTACAACGTAATTTCGTTTGCTGCTCAAATTCATTCTAAGGGGGTGAAATTGGCCCCTGAAAATCCGTTTTTTTTTTCGATTTTGTGTTATAACTCGCGAACCGTAAGAACTGTAAGATCTACAATTTACCAAATGATAGTCCTAATTAAAAGAAGTAACTTTTTTCTGAACACTTTTTTTCTATCTCCCACAGTTTGCGAGTAATAATACAAACTGAAAAAATTTTCAGGGGTCAATTGCACCTTCTTGGAGTGAATTTGGGCAGCAAACGAAATTGCGTTGTACTCAGGAGGACTTCCCCTACATATTTCCAGACTTTCATAATTTTTTGAATTTCCGGGTTCGGGATCTTCCCTTGTCAAAAGTATGAGGGTTGAAACTTGGTAACTCGACATACATAAAAATGGTTACTCCTACGAAAAAAACTCATAAAACCTTTTTTGTACAGAATTTCCTAAGCTATAAATTGTATAATAACTATTTTTGTCGCAAAACTGCTAGATAACGAGATATTCGCGAAAAACAGCATTTTTTTACCTACAACCCTCTGTAAAATTTTTGGCGGGGGTCGGATCGATGGGTACTTTTGACATATTGTTTAAAACGACGAAATAAAGGCCCATACCAAAATTTAGCTTGCTGGGATTTATTTCGAAGACATATCCTAATTTCACTGGACTAGTTAGCGTCGCGCGGTATCCCTGACAACGCGGACGAGAGTGGGAGAACCCCAAGCGCACGCGTGCGGGATAGAGCTATTGTTTTGGCCCGGGTATCCGGGTACCCGGGTACTCGGGTACCCGATGAGACCCCGGGTAGACAAAAATTACCCGGCTACCCGGGTACCCGGGTACCCGTAGAATACCCGACTACCCGGGTAAATGATCATGGATTTGACAGCCGATCGTCTTTCGACTTCCGATCATTTTCGGCTAACCTCAGTAATGAACGGAATAAACGTCAAGCAATTGAATGTGTGTGTGCACGTTAAGATTATGAATATTATGATAAAATGTTTAATTGCTTGAAGTTTATTCCGTTCATTACTGATGTTAGCCGAAAATGATCGAAAGTCGAAAGACGATCGGCTGTCAAATCGAAATTCTCAACTATCTCATCACATCTAATTTACTCGGGTATCTCATGGATACCCTGGTAATTTTTGTCTACCCGGGTAGCCGGGTAATTTTTGTTTACCCGGGTAGTCGGGTATCTCACGGGTACCCGGCGGGTCGGGTAGTAAGAGCTCTAGTGCGGGACCTTGGAGAGCCCTGATGTACAGACTGATTCATCAGTTTGGTACAATAGTATAGGTCCTTTCTACGTGGAGATGCAAAAAATTGATAGATGAAAAAGTTGAGTGTCACAACGAGGACGATCGTTTGCATGACATGATGTTCTTCTTAGAAATGAAACCACTGATTTCTTCTTGCATAAATCGATCGCTCTCACCATTCTGCATATAAAGATACTAAATTACGGCAACATCCTCAAAGGTACTCAAAGGTCACACTTATAAATTACTCCCGCTACAGGCAAACATGGGTTAACATAACCTAGAGCGTTATTTTGCCTATATCTCTGCATGTACTGAATCGTTTTTAATGTTTTTTCTTTTGATCGAATCGTAAGACAATAAGGAAAAATAATATATACAGGTGATTTAGCCGTAAATCATTTGGTACTCGAGATATCTTGAGAATAAAGAGATTAAGTTAATGAAAGTTCTGAAAAATTTGTTTTTTTTTTCTTTTGATCACCGTTTCTGTCAGAAAAAGATACCAGGGTTTAATTATACAGCAATCGAAAGGTTTCGAATCATACTTTAAGGGAAAAAATGCGTTATTATAATTGGTTTAAAAAAATATACTTATTTGGCGAGGTGAAGCTGAGTAATCTTTTACTTAATTTAGCAACCACCGATTCGAACAGTACTGTTCTGACGGAGATGGAGGATCGGATCCACGAAATTCGACCGGAGCAGGGACGACTCACCGCCGTGCACAGGGAGCCGGCGAACAGCGAGCTGGCGGAAATACGGGAGCAGCTGAAGAAGCTTCAGGACCAAATCGCGGCCATGTCCGTCAAGCGTCAGCGACCTTTCACCCGATCAGGCCAACGCAGCCGATCCCGCAGCCGGGAGAAAGGAGGGCTGTGTTGGTATCACTCTAATTATAAGACTCGAGCAACAAAGTGCGTAGCCCCGTGTACCTGGATTCCGGGAAACGAGAAGAGCCGTCCGTGAACGTGGCGCACGACGACGGTTCCAGGTCTCGCCGCATCTTAGTGACTGATAAAAAGTCAAAGATTGCCTACCTGGTTGATACGGGTGCGGATTTATGTGTATTTATATGAGTATGAACTTTTCGCGGCCAACGGTACCAGTATTCCGACGTACGGCACTCTCGGGTTAAATTTGAACCTCTCCCTGCGCCGAGATTTCCCGTGGCGTTTTGTTGTGGCCGATGTGGGCGTACCCATCATCGGCATGGATTTCCTTAGCCATTATGGCCTTTTGGTAGACCCGCGGAACAGGCGTTTGATCGATTTGGAGACGAATTTGTCGACTAGTGGTTACGCCGCCAATACCAATGTCCCTAGTGTTAAAACGATCATTGCCGACTCAGTTTATCACCAGCTTCTCGTTAGATATCCTGAGTTGACTCGGCCACCGGGTTTCGGAAAGGGGATAGTCAAACACCGCGTCAGACATCGCATCAAGACGACGCCACGCCGCCTTGCTCTCGATCGTTATCGGCAGGTAAAAGCGGAATTTGATTTAATAATCAAATTGGGAATCATCAGGCCGTCGAAGAGTCCATGGTCGTCATCGCTACACGTCGTGCCGAAAGAGGTTGGTACTTTGCGACCCTGTGGGGATTATCGGGGACTCAACGCCCGCACCATTCCGGAAAGGTATACTCCGCCTCATATAGAGGATTTTTCGCAGCGGTTACGCGGGAAAAAGATATTCTCTAAAATAGATCTGGTAAGAGCGTATCATCAGATTCCCGTCGCGCCGGAGGATATCGAGAAAACCGCTATTACGACTCCGTTCGGATTATTCGAAGCGGTTAACACCATGTTCGGACTACGTAATGCTGCTCAAACGTGCCAGAGATTCGTTGACGAAATTACGCGCGGTTTAGATTTTGTTCACGCGTATATTGACGATTTTTTAATAGCCTCTGTTGACGAGAAGCAGCATCTCGAACATCTGGACATTTTGTTTAAGCGGTTGAGCGAGTATGGCGTAGTCAGTAATCCGACGAAATGTACTTTCGGTGTGGAAGAAATAATATTTCTCGGATATACGGTTAACGCGGATGGAATTAAACCATTGGCTAAGCGCGTCGAAGCCATTGTCAATTTTCCAAAGCCCGCGACCATTAAGCAGCTTCGAGGGTTTCTTGGTATGATAAATTTCCATCGACGCTTCATACCAGGAGCCGCGAAAATTTTACAACCACTGAACGATCTGCTCAAGGGTTCAAAAAAGGGCAACGCGCTTATTTCTTGCCCGGAAGAGGCAGTAATGGCAAAACAATTAATTCCATCTAATATAATAAAAGATTTAATACTCCCAATTGGAGAACTCTCAGAAGAAACACAAGAGGCAAAGAATAAAGATGTGAGAAGATTTCGGGAACATCACACGAGGAAAATTTCACATTTGAAAACGAACGACGATTTATTTTGCAAATTATTACTTAGTTCCGATCCACATTTAAGTTCATTTTTGCGTGTAACTAGTGTAAACAAAAAAAATAGATTCAGATATTATGGAATTAATTGTTTTGCCAGTAACCGAAACAGAAACCGACGAGTGTACAGACGAAACACAGCATATGTGTTTAGAATGAAATGTAAGTTAACGTAAAGATTACCATATTAATTATTTGCATATTTGTATATTTATATATTTTGTATATTTGTATATTTAATTACTATCACTTTCTATTTTACTTAAATATGTTTTCTTCTATATCTTCAGAAATGTATGTAAAAGCATGTTGGCGGGACGCAGATACTTACTTCTTCCGCGCAAGCGGCCTGATTGCTGCCAACATAATTGGTTATTACTCGTAAATCGCAAAAAAGTGCAACTTCTCCTTTTGCACATAAATTCCTTAAACTATAGACTATTAAATAATGTAAGTTTCAAAGATGCCTCTCGATTCCAAAAAATGTAACATGCGATTAAAAACGACCATCTTGTATTTCAGGTATTTATAACTTTTTATACATTTCAATAACATCGAATGAATGCACAATTTCATCTTATGGATAAATGAAAGCATTTTCAATATCTGAAGTGTGAATTTATACAAATTATTGACCTTCTAGTTTCCGCGCGCTCAAGAGCTTCTGCTATCTTAAAAACGCTATCCCTGTTAATTTTTCAAAATTTGTTGCCGTAATTAACTTCAAATAACGTAATCAAAGCAGACAGTAGTGTTAAAAAAAACATAACATTATTTTATCGACATTTCCTCCCCCCTACAGGGCTTAGTTTTAATTTAATAACAATTTTGACCTCGGAATAAGATTCTGCGACCCCAAAAACCCCTGGAATGACCATCTTCATAATGATAAAGAGTGAAATGTGAACGTAAGGATTTTTTTCACGTTTTCGGCGATTCAGACCACTGTGCGTTGGTACGCAAATACCACGTACCGATATTGAAAACCGCGGAAATTGTAGTGGTATTAAGGTAAAAGACCCAATACGGGGACACGTCCCAGTAGCTGGACACTGGTGCAAATAATACAAATTAGTACATTTAATATTCGCTTTATCCAAAAAAGAACTATTTTATTCAATTATTCAAATATTTAGTAAAATATATTCATATATATATATTTGGTATATTTGTAACACTTTCGTAAAAAACAATTTATTCTCTTGAACTGTCCAGTTTACACCATTTTAGTATTGGATTTATTTGATTTGCTAAGCAGTCGAGGTTACACACGAATACACATAACCTTAAAATTAGTCATTCAATAATAGATTCTATTTACTCAAGTTTGTTTACTGATTTGAATAAATTACTTATACAGAAGAAATGTGTAAAAAGAAAAACTATTGTGTTGTTTTTTTTATTTAATTTCTCTAGAAAACATCCAAATTGCTGATGTTTCATTATGTGTCCATGTAATGGGACAGTAAAATCGGGACTCCGGGACATACTAGTTAAGTTGTCCAAGTATTGGGCCATTGTAAGGTCTATGAATTTTCAATATTTCACAAAATTATTCACCCCTACAATATGTGTGTTTTTTTTAATGATAAAGTACACACGATGCCCCATGTAATTGCAAAATCGTTTTTATATAAATCGATTTGTATAACTGAAAAATTCTCAAATGTGTTTACGCCGTACCTTAAATGTCCAGGTATTGGGACATTTACCTTACTACGCGCTCGGGTAGATCGGTCCGTTTCCCAGACCGGTTTCAAGCCGGATTTAATTGAAATTTTTTTTCTACAGTTAGTATAAGTTAGATTTACAACTTAGGCTTATTGTTTAGTTTTAGGAGTTAGTTTTAAGCGAATCAGTTGTAGATAGGTTTATGCGAAGTTGTATAAGAATTTTCTGGGAATGTTCACCCTTGTGGGTGTTAGATTGGTGGTATTTTTGGGAAAATGATACTTTTAATTTGGAGTTTCTTTTTCTCAGACGTTATCTCTGGTAAGGGGGTACTGTAGCGCGCGTAGCGTCGAATTTCGAGCGGAGCAGAAGGCGACCAGGTAGGGTCATAAAGTTCAACCGAAGGTTTCGTGGCCGTTGGATTTTGCCAGGTGACGAGACACCTCCCTTGTCTCAGGGCTCGGGGTTTTTCCCAAATTGTGCACGCGGTACGCGTTTCCTTCGGGTTTGGAAGGAACGCGACCGTTCACGGCATTCGGTTATAAAAAAATTTAAAAAAAATAAAACCGGCTTAAAAAAAAATTGCACTAAAAAGTAAAAAATAATTTTTCCCCTTATATAATCTACGACTCTCATATTTTTTAAGCCGGCGCCAGATTTACACAGTGCAAATGATGAGGCACCGACTTAAAAAACATGAGAGTCGTAGTTTAAATAAGGGAAAAAATTATGTTTTACTTTTTAGTGCAATTTTTTTTCGAAGTCCGTTTTAATTTTTTAAATTTTTTTATTTTTAACTTTTTAGTTTTATATATATTGATACAACATGCTGAGGAGATATGCACGTACGTACATACAATAATAATAATTAGGTGACAATAGTCTTTATTATTAACCATAAGTAGCAAAATATTGGGGCAATGTTGATTTAGTCTAGGACGGGACCACCGGGGCATCGCCCTCTTTCGAATAAAAAAAGATCATCAAAATCGGTCCATATGCTGGGGAGTTATGAGTGGACAAACATAAAAAAAACATACAAACGGGTCGAATCTATAACCTCCTCCTTTTTGAAGTCGGTTAAAAAGTCAGCGTCTTGAGCGGTTGTGCTTTTCGTCCGCACGACATTTCTTTTTAGACAAGTTTTGATATTACAATCTCTAATAAATAATCCTTGTTGAGTTATTATTAAGACGCGTAATTATTACCCTTACGTATCCCACCTCAATATAAACGAATCGTAATACACATTAGAAGAGATTGAAAAAAGAAAGAACTAAAGTAGTTCAAATTATTTTTTCCACAGAGGGACTACAATAATAATATTTTGGAGCCTCCAATGCTCTTACAATTAATGTGGCCATACGAATGTAAAAGCGGTGCAGCTTTTAATTACAGATTTAAACATTATTTCCAATAAAACTGGGGCAATGAAACGTCAAATTTGTATTTTCTTGTTGCAAACGCCACTGAAAACAACATGCACGTAGTATACGTTGTGCATACTCACAATTATATCATTTAAATATCACCTCTAAGTTGATATATTTCCAAAGTCAGAGTTGAATTTTGATAGAGTAAAAGTTTTCAAATCGATTCCAATTGCTGTTAACAACAGGGACACGTCCCCTTTCACATTTCTTATCGACTTCATTGTTGCGTAGGAAGTCGGCGCCAATGTGACGCAAAAATAAGAACTAATCAGCTGCTGGCGATACGCGTTGCAACGGTATACAGATTACAGAGGTAGTCGCGCATCTACGTCTAATAATATTACCTTTCTAATTGTTTTCCAAGTTCAAAATTATGCACCAGTGTTCGTTAATTAATTTATAACATCTGAACATAACTGAAATAATGCGTGAAATACTCGAATCACAAGTGTACTGCCACATGCTGCGCCTAACATGAATCTATCGTCGATCGTATTCATCCATTAATTTGCATTAATCAGCAGAAATAATAGCTGTATCTAGTACCCACCTTGATCGAGGCAAGACAAATGCGACGATCTGGTGGTCGTTTAAAAGCAAACTCTATATTTGGAATCATACTAAGTGTTCGTTCAAATACGGTTGACAGCGTTTCAAAAATCATTTGACCACGAAGCACGAGTTAAAGGATCGAAAGTAAAACGGTGGTGTGGAGGCATTAAGTCAATCTGTAGTTAACCTCGGTGCACACATTTAATTTACGTAAATGACTGGGTGAAAAAACCATCCACTGTGGAAATCTACATATGTATTTCCGTTTAGATCAGCAGAACTGTATATAATAAGTAATAAAATAGACATTTATGGAATCTTATCGGAGCTATTTATATAATATCGTTTCAAGACGTATACGTAATGTATAACATATTGTATTGATATTAAATTAATAAATTTCTCGTACTTCGTACAAAAGATGAAAAGTCGTTCGTTAATGTTACAACTAACTTTGTTTAGTAGACGAATAATTTGGAAATACACGGAAGCTGTTAGGAACTATTTTTCTTGTATTATAATACACCTTTCTAAGTCTAATGTTATTACGCGTATATTATATCGAAGAGCAAAGAAAATACGTTGTTGTAAATATATCGAAGTACCGAGTAAGTGGAAAAGCGGAAAGTTTATTTCAGTTTACCACTAGGAGAAAGATGCCGATAAGGTAGACTGGAATATTTTTTCGATGACTCGGCACCAGATGCGTTTCACTCAATATGATGGTCGTAAAGTTCTACTGGAAGCTTCGCAATAACGAATCGAATTAGGTATATACGCGTTGAACATTAATTCAAGCAGCGTGTACGCCATCAGCGTACGGAATGTGTATAATGTTAAGGACGCGTAGCTCATCAAATTCCAATTTGTAATGCTCGTGAGCTCAGTCGATACCTAACTCCCAAATCTCTTCAATCATATCCAACCTAGTATTACTCAAATCATACCTCGATTAATTCAAAATAATCAGCCAAGTAATTAACTGAAAGAATAAGTGACGTGTCTTAATGGGACTCGTTCAACGTACCGTTGAAGAATAATATAAAATTAGGTCGATTCCTGGAGGATGCAAGGAAGAAGAAAAGAACGCACGTAACACGGCAATTTCGCTTTCTGTAAGCTTGTTCGTCGAATACTGTGGCAACAATCGCATGGAGCTGCGCGACCTTAATCGAAAAACAGAGTCGGGACGCTCGTTCAAGAGAAAGAACAAGCGTTCAGGAAGAAGCTGGGGCCAAAGCAAACACGCCTACAAATATCCGACGTCCTCGAAGACGGAATAATCCAATGGCATGTCCTTAGTTGGCGTGCCACTGGGGAAGTTCGTCTTATTAGTCGAGCAGCGTATCACATGCCACTTCGATGAAGGAACGATCGTCGAGTTCGATAGGAAACGCGTTAATGAATACAGAAAAATCGCTCACCTGTTCTTGTTCCCGGTGCTGGTACTCCGTGAGGTCTGATGCACTAATGCGCGAGCATGTATGCACTAACACGGCGTAGATAGGCTGAAAGCAGCCACGAAAGCTAACGCTATAAATTGGACTCGTGCTTACAGCGGACGAATTTCTCAACTGGGTAGCCTATTGCACTCGAGCCAGGTGGCAAATGAAAGGGCTGCGGGGCAACAGGCTGGTAGGGACGAGGGAGGGGGAGTGGGGCCCCAGGGTCGGCGCTGCGATTGGCCGGTCGGTCCCTTAGCGGGGAACGGCGAAATCCCGTGCGCCCGTAACAGGAATAGCGGTGGGGGAACTCCACGCATGCGCGCAATGACGCGGTGATGTCAAACCAATCAACGCCAAGATGGGAAACGATGGGAAACGAAACGGCGCCACCGTCAAGCCGAAGCAAGTGACTTAGTGACACCCAGGGTTGCCACCTCTCCGGTTTTGGCCCGGAGACTCCGGGTTTTGAAGCAAATCTCCGGGTTGTAGAAAAAAATGAGATAATAAGAAATCGTGGTATTATGTAATGGTATCAATGTCGTATACAATAAAAGTTATTAATAAAAAAACAGGTACTTTCAAATTCTGAATTGTTTGGACTTAAAAGAATCGCACATCTGTTTTCCGAATATTCGAGAACAAAACATTTTTTGCTCCTTCCATCTCCGGGCAAAGAGGAGATATAATAAGAGGCGTCACTCCGGGCGGAACATTGAAGTCCTTACTTGACCTTGGCATTTAAATTAAATCGACTAAATGTACCTTACCACAATTTGCTGATTATTGCCGAACTTTGCCGATCATTGCTGAAGTTTACCGAGCATTGCCGAATGGGCATTTAAATTGGTTGTCTAGTGATTTCCCTAGCTTATTTCTGTCCTTGTCGAGTGACACCTCTTATTATATCTCCTCTTTGTCTCCGGGTTGGGATGTGTGCAGTGGTGGGTTTACTACGTTACATCGAATTTACAATGTGACACGCGTAAAAAATGTAAATAATTGTATAAAATGTATAAAATGTATTCAATGTCAAAAATTCAAATACAAATTATTAACCTCTACCTATTGCATTGAATTTTACTGCACACTATTTTAAATTAGTTTAAAAAGAAAGATTGAAATGTAATTATAAAAATTATAGGTAATTTTAAATTTTTTAGTAAATTTCATATCTTTGGTGTGCAAAAGATACTCGAATTTTTACATATATCAACATGGATTCTGAAGAAATTGATAAAGCTTTAGCAATTTATTTCTTTGGATGTAACATTCCATTTAGTATTATTGAATCTGACCACTTCAGGAACTTTGTTCATAAATTGAATCCAGCTTATAAAATTCCAACTCGAAAGACATTGTCGAATAATTTACTTAACGCAAAATTTTAAGATTACAAAAAATCAATGATCGGTATGGAATCCGAAGATGCAGTTCTGTTTTTAGATGGTTGAAAAAAATTATCATCCAACATTAAGTATGTTGTTGCAATTCTGAATTTAATGAATACGATATGTATGTCCATGCAGGTCATGGCGTTCCACAGTCTGCAACGGTTTTTTCAAACAATATGATTTTATACAGTAAAATACATCAACGTAATAAAGTTAAGCTATTTACTACGTGTTATTCTACACGTAGAGAATTCACTTTTCTACATCAGGTAAAATACGGACCCACCACTGGATGTGTGTAGTGATGGCTAGAACCGTGATTTGTGAATCACGAGTGATCCGATCACGTTCGTTCCCAATCACGGTGATTTTTCACAGTGATCCGTGATTTTCGTGATCGCTTCTGATTGGTGGAGAGCATGACTGCTCTTTGCACGCTCCACATAACCCCAATTTCTAATTTCTCTCGAAACATTCTCAAGTCCTCACTGTTCTTATAGAATCTCAGTTGTGTACTTTGAACCAATGTTATCGCTCTTTATCTATTTAAATTAACGAATATTTATTCACTTTAGTTAAAAAGTATAATGTATATGTGAATACTTTTAGCCAATCAAATCAGTGCGTGCATACATTGACTATTTATGAATGTATAATATACTATATATTCGCTGAATTAGCACATTTTGACTATAACACAAGCTATATTGAAGTATTTTATAAAAAAGAATTCAATCATGATCAAGAATTACGATCACAGTATTCACAGTGAGCAAATTCACTCGAGGTAGGACGGTATTTTCAGTCGCTACTTATTCGTAAGCAAATGCTTAAGCATGCGGCATCCTCTACTAACCTAGTAGCTAGTAAAGGATGCCAAATGCTTAAGCATTTGCTTAAGAATAAGCAACGACTGAAAATACCGCCCGTAAAAAAATCACGATCACTGTGATAAATCACTGTTAGTGATTTTGCACTCCATCCCTAGATGTGTGGCACTCCGGGATTTTTATTGTGATAAGGTGGCAACCCTGGTGACGCCACGCTTTCGAATTCGTAAATTACTTTTGTACACGCTACCAAAGAGTAGGTATAACAAGAGGCGACACTTCGACGAAGAAACCACTTCTAGAGAGAGACGAAATGTACAACCAATTTAAATGGCCATTCGGTAATGATCGGTAAACTTCGGTAATACTCGTTTAACTGTGGTAAAATTATCCCCCACCATTACCCCCAACCGACCGTCGAACCAATCAACGCCAAGATGAAAATTTGCCGACGCCAGCGCTAACTAGTGAGACCGCGGCTAACCATCGCTGGGGAATCTGTTGTCGACGCTGATTGGCCGCGGTCTCAGTTGATTCAAATTTCCCGCTTGACTATACAACCAATTTAAAGGGACATGCGAACGAAGAACTTCAAAGATACCGCTCGAAGTGTCGCCTCTTGTTATACCTACTCTTTGACGCTACGCGATACGGTTTTTGAATTGCGCTGTGCTTTTAGTTCCAATATGAACAAAGAATCAGGTAAGACAAACATTTAATACTTTTGCATCGGTATAATTTTAGAAACGAGCATTTCTTGAGAAATTAAAGTATCTTTTTGCACAAGTATGCATGCTAAACATTACGTTCATTACTTTCTTCTTTTAATATCCCGGTTTCTGATATTAGAAATGTACTAATAATGGATATATTTTATACAGGTATTGATACTAGCGTTGATGGACCTAGCAGTGCAGATATTATATGCCGAGAGGCAGAGAGTGATTCAAGTAAGACATAGGTTAACTTTATTTTCTCAACGATTACTTTATTCAAATTGTTGTTTAATAGATTATGAATAATAATTAGTATTTTCTGAATAGGCAGTGATGGCAGCTTCATCTCCACCCGTGCAAAGAAAGCAAGGAAACCAATCATTTCGTGCAGCTTGGCTGGAGGATCCACAGTTTCAATCGTGGCTTGAAGGAACTGAGGATCCGCTCCAAGCGAAGTGCACGGCTTGCGTCAAATTTTTTAGAGCGGTCATAAGTGTACTGAAAGAACACGCCAACACTAAGACGCATAGAATTAATATGCAACGTAAGGCAGCAGCATCAATTTCTGTACATAGCGATGCGACTACTGCAAGCCTTGATACTAGTGTTGGTGGTCCTAGCAGTGCAGATATTATATGCCTAGAGGCAGAGAGTGATTTAAGTAAGATATACCCATAAAAAACATTTCATGTAAAAAATGTAGCCGAGTCTCGTGACTCTTTACCCATAAAAAGTTGTGAGATGTCACGTAGAACCGAGTCTAGCGCTCTCATTAACTTTGGCACTTTCATTCACAAATCACTCCAAGTCTACATCTTTAGTTAAAGAATATTTTGTGACTTGGCAATTACGCAGCACAGGGAACTTATTACACCTTACAATGATATGTAAAATTAAGTCCACGCTATAAATACATATACGTTCAGTTCCTGTATAAATATTATTTTATGCAATACTTTATTAACAAACGTACTTATTAAAATGTAAGCAACTTCCGTCACATTCTCGTACCGCGCAATTGCCAAGTCACAAAATGTTCTTTAACTAAAGATGTAGACTTGGAGTGATTTGTGAATGAAAGTGTCTAAGTTAATGAGAGTGCTAGACTCGGTTCTACGTGACATCTCACAACTTTTTATGGGTAAAGAGTCACGAGACTCGGTTACATTTTTGTCGTGAAATGTTTTTTATGGGATTTCACTTCTTTTTGTGCGTAATCCTCCTCGGATAGACCCGATACAATCGCCTGTTATTGTGTGGGTACTGTGAACAGGCGATTGTATTGGGCCTATCCGTTGTCCGCCGTGGTATTTGTAGCGAAACCGTAAATTTTTAAACGCGAGAATCGTGATTCGCGGATACCCAGTCATCTGGCGGATCGCGCGATTTTTGCGGAGTATGGGGCTCCGCGCTGTGACTACGTTACGGCGTCAGGACTGAAACATGCGTCGCGCGCGCGGGGGCTAAACTTTCATGTATCGTTTTTCGGTAATAGGGTGGCGAGATTTTTTTTAAATTTTTTAGCGAGCACCTAGGTGCTAAGAGGAACGTGCCTATTAAATTTCATGGTTATGGGTTCAGTGGTTCCAGAGATATCGAATTTCTTTCATAAATTGTTAGTGAAGAGGATTTTTCCAGATTTTTCAATTTTTCCTTTCATTGTATCCCAAACACTACCTTTCTGCCAAAGTTCAAGTTTCTAGGGCTGCGGGAAGTACGACTGAATTTTGATGATCGGTCAGTGTCGAAAATACGAAACTTTGAGTTCAAATATCTTATGAACTAGAAAAGATAGAAACGTGAATTTTTGAGGTTTAGTTCCATTTGCAAAGTACTAGGTTTCTGTAGAGTTTCAGGTTTCTGGGTAACTCCAGCACAAACATATGGGGGGTCAAAAGTACACTGAGTTGCTTCCAGAAAAGAGTGCTTACGGCAAGCGCCCGACTCGGCGGGGGCACTGCCGTGCCCCCAGATCTTTAATTTAACTTTCTTTTTAACTTTCTTTTTTCATTGATTATTTTATTAAAATTGGTTTTTAATAGTCTATGAATAATAATTAGTATTTTATGAGTAGGCAGTGGACACATATTTGCCCGCCCCGCTAAAAGGAAAGTAAGGAGTCAACAAGCATTTCGCGAAGCTTGGCTGGAGGAACCAGAATTGAGATTGTGACTTCGACGAGTTGAGGACAACCCGTACAGGGGAAGGTGCAGAGTTTGCAACAAATGTATTGCAACAAACAAAACGGAGCTAATAAATCATGCAAAGAGCTATGCGCATATGATGAACACGCGACATAGGGAATGGCCGCTGGCAAGTACAGTTGAAAGGACGTTTCAAGAGGAAGTAAAGTTGGCAGAACTGCGAGTATGTATGGATGCAGTAGAGCATAATAGACCATTTCAATCCTACTGCCATTTTATTAAAATGCTGCAGAAGATATTAGCAAGGCCAAACATACTCCCACACACGACTCTAAACCAGAGGAAAGTGGGAGCTATTGTAAAGAATGTGATAAACAAGTCCATTATTGCAGAATCCACAGAAATATTACATGGCAAATTTTTTTCTGTGTTGATAGATGAAACTACAGACATAACTGAGAATGAAAATTTTATGTTTCTTGATACGGTATGTCCACAACGATCAGATACAGACATATTTATTAGATTTAATTAGGATTTCGGATGGTAAAGCGGAGAACTTATACAATTGTTTGATAGATTCTTTAAAGAAGAACAATTTGTCTCTCAACAATATGGTTGGGGTGTGCGTTGACAATGCAAATGTCACGACGGGAGCACGCAACTCATTGACTTCCCGTCTGTTCAAAGACAAAAATCACAAAAAAAATAGAAGAAAATATATCACAATAAATAAAAGATAATAATATAGATCCCCCCAAAAAATAGAAGAAAATATATAATATCACCAAAAAAAGAAGATAATAATATAAATCCCCCAAAAAATAGAAGAAAATGTACAATATAAAAAAAGATGTGAAATCAAAATGAGCTGCAAGTACATAAAGGTGCTTTCCAACTGCCCTTAAGATGACACAACTATATAGACACAGCTAAAATGCTGTGTGCATACATTCCATTACTCATATCGCGGACATTTTAATTAACCCATCAAAAAGAATCCCAATTAAAAACATTGTCGTAAATTAATTAATAGCTTTACAAAATTAATATACAAAATTGCGCCTATTATAACAATGGCTACTTATACAAAAAAATGTATTAAATAATATTAAGCAGATATATTTTTATTCAAATAAATATTTTAATACGAATAAATATTTTATTTTATTCAAAATACTTGGCGCTGCTCACCGAATTGGTGTTGCTAAACTGAATACATATGTATAAATTGCATTAATCTTTTTCTTTCTTTCTTGTGCGTGCGTTCGTGAATGTGTGTATGTGTGCGTGTGCATATGCTACGTATGATATTACAGTTAAATATATATATGTAGAATAAATCTGACTGCATTTGTAATATGTATTGTAATATGTATATGTTTATGTATTTTAGATTGTAAGGGAGTTATTGTAAATTATTAATTAATACTAAGACAATTGATATTTTTTCGATTTCGCAGCGCCAAGTATTTTGAATAAAATAAAATATTTATTCGTATTAAAATATTTATTTGAATAAAAATATATCTGCTTAATATTATTTAATACATTTTTTTGTATAAGTAGCCATTGTTATAATAGGCGCAATTTTGTATATTAATTTTGTAAAGCTATTAATTAATTTACGACAATGTTTTTAATTGGGATTCTTTTTGATGGGTTAATTAAAATGTCCGCGATATGAGTAATGGAATGTATGCACACAGCATTTTAGCTGTGTCTATATAGTTGTGTCATCTTAAGGGCAGTTGGAAAGCACCTTTATGTGCTTGCAGCTCATTTTGATTTCACATCTTTTTTTATATTGTACATTTTCTTCTATTTTTTGGGGGATTTATATTATTATCTTCTTTTTTTTGTGATATTATATATTTTCTTCTATTTTTTGGGGGGATCTATATTATTATCTTTTATTTATTGTGATATATTTTCTTCTATTTTTTTGTGATTTATATTATTATCTTTTATTATTATCTTCTATGTTTTGTGATATATATTTTCTTCTATTTTTTGTGATTTATATATTTTCTTCTATTTTATTATTATCTTTTATTTTTTGTGATTTTTTTACTTTTTGAAAGTTTTTTCTGGGGATCTCACTTCTTTTTACAAAGATAATTCATATTTTCTTCTATTTTTTGTGATTTATATTATTATCTTTTTTTTGTGATTTTTTTACTTTTTGAAAGTTTTTTATGGGGATCTCACTTCTTTTTACAAAGATAATTCATGTACTTGGCGTAATTTTTTTACTTTTTGAAAGTTTTTTATGGGGATCTCACTTCTTTTTACAAAGATAATTCATGTACTTGGCGTAATTTTTTTACTTTTTTGAAGTTGACTGCCACGTGTGCTAAATAAAGGAAAAAGTAAGGAAATCCCAATAAATTATAAATTCTGATCTATCTTCGTCACACGTTTACGTGTTTATGGCGCCCTGCAGCCTATCTAGTGACGTTAGAGGATAAGGTATATACTTGGAATACTCGTAATAGCGCAAAGCAGCTCAGCGAGTGTAATTTATTTATTTTTTGATTAAGGATAAATTCTACGTAAGTTTAACAACTACGAAATGAAACCATGTGCACTGCATTGCTGACATGTATAGTACTTTGTGTACAGTACATTTCATTTACTCTTTTTATTTACATTTATTTCATTTTCAGTAACTTTCCCTTTCAGCTGTTGAAATAATTCTCTTCGTCTGCATCGTTAACTGAAAAATAGGACACATTTATTAATTATTTATAATTTATCACACATGCTCAAGATCATTGAATGAATAATTACGTATGCAAAACCCTACCTGCAAGTTTGTGCGTACATAGTCTGGCGTAGATCACAGTGCATCACCTTCTGTTTCTATTATCTGTCAACTCTTCGTCTGTATCGTTAACTGAAAAATAGGACACATTTAATAATTATTTATTTATAATTTATCACACATGCTCAAGATCATTGAATGAATAATTATGTATGCAAAACTCTACCTGCAAATTTGTGCGTACATAGTCTGGCGTAGATCACAGTGCATCACCTTCTGCTTCTATTATCTGTAAATATATATAATATATTTATAAAGCCACATTTTAGTTATATACTACAACTTAACGTAGAACTTATTGCAGGAAATTTAAATTAAATCCTAATGGTAATAATTCAGCGAAAATGAACGTAGAGAACCAATATTTGTAACGCACAATTCATTGGTGTTGGAATAAAATTAATTTATAATGTTTATTGGTGAATTGAAATAACGGGAATCGAAAAAATTAATGAACTAATGAATAGCGTGGCAACTACTGTGGATTTTATATTAAAGTATTACGAATGTCTTTCACAAAAGATTGAAAAGCATCAAGGGAGATGTGTTTTTAGCGTACTTTCTTGACTAATGTGACTGACTCTACATTGCAAGCGGTACGCCATAATATTCTTAATCTTAATTCTTAATGCTACGTCGTTTGACAAATTTTGTAGATTTACCTTATTTGACAAATTTCCAGAAACTTGTGCGAAACAAGATGCTCTGTCTATCTATCTAATCTTCTCCGTCTAATCTTCTCCGGACAACCTCCAAGCCTGTGCGTCCCCTTCAATTTTATATCCAAGTCGTGTGCGTCCCCTTCAATTCTACTATCCAAGCCTGTGCGTCCCCTTCATTTTTATCGAAGTCCTGTGCGTCCCCTTCATTTCTATAATATAATAGAAACTTGTGCGAAACAAGATGCTCTATCTAATCTTCTCCGGACAACCTCCAAGCCTGTGCATTCTCTTCATTTCTATCCATCCAAGCCTGTGCGTCCCCTTCAATTCTACTATCCAAGCCTGTGCGTCCCCTTCATTTTTATCGAAGTCCTGTGCGTCCCCTTCGTTTCTATAATATTAGAGTTTTACGAATGTCTTTCACAAAAGATTGGAAAGTATCAAGGGAGATGTATTTTCAACGTACTCTCTTGACTAATGTGACTGACTCTACATTGCAAGCGGTACGCCATAATATTCTTAATCTTAATTCTTAATGCTACGCTAATGTGACAAGTTTTGTCGATTTACCTTATTTGACAAATTTCCAGAAACTTGTGCGAAACAAGATGCTCTATCTAATCTTCTCCGGACAACCTCCAAGCCTGTGCATTCTCTTCATTTCTATCCATCCAAGCCTGTGCGTCCCCTTCATTTTTATCGAAGTCCTGTGCGTCCCCTTCGTTTCTATAATATAATAAGCTTTACATAAAAACTAAATTGCTGGTATATACAAAAATACCAGTATCTGGCAATTTAAATGCAATGCAATTTTTTACTACAATATATTATTTTGTACATGCATGGTACAAATTTCCAGAAACTTATGCGAAAGAAGATACTTCTTTGTCGACAACTTCTCCGGACAACTTCCAAGTCTGCGACTCTACATAAGAAATCTATTAAAAAAATTTTGGCGACTTACCTTGTTAATTGAGACATTAATTCAGTCTCCTATTTAGTGTAAAAGCTCCTGACATTTCAAATTTGGACCACTTACATTATTTGACACTTGGCAGGTTATGACGGTTTGACACTTGGTAGGTTATAAACATGGCGGCCGCCGATCATACATACACTAGTTTCTTTTGGCTGAAGGTGTGCGTGTAACGCGTATACGTATTATGTTTGACGAAAAAATTCCTTGGAGAATCAGAAGAAAAATCTTACTGTTTCTGACAGATCCATGAGACGATATTATGATATCTCTGTTATGCATGGACAGATTTTATTGAAATTTGGTCTTATTCGAAAGCTTATATGCGGTTTACATAAGAAAAATGCCTTTAAATTTAGAAAATATTGCAGGCGTCATGAGATATTAATGAAATAAGTTTCAGGTTAGGTTGGATTAGCCCGGCGACGAGTAAATGATAGCGGTAGCGACAGTCGACATATACAGGGTGTCTTTCCTGTACTTGGCGTCGAGACGCTACCGCGTCTCTAGATCCCGACATGTGCGTGTTCCTATGCATCTGTCGCTCGATGCATTTGGTGGCATCACATGCGTGTAAATGTTTGCCATCGTTCGTAGAGAAATTCTTACAGACAATTTATTCATATCTGTCATTGTAACAGTGTGTAATTGTCTCAGTTGATGAACGTCCGACAATTAAAAGTTCTACAGCCATCAGGAATCAGATGGCTGGCTGTGTCGGATTGTGTTAAAAGAGTTTTAAATCAGTGGGGACCTTTATACAGTGCCATGGCAACGGCAGCATGTGAAAAGGAGTCCGACCTCGCGGTGGAAATATATGATTTGATGAATTGGCATTTTACCAAGGCGTATTTGGAATTTTTATCTTATGCCTTAAATACAATTGTTAAATTGAACAAATTATTTCAGACTTCAAATGTTATAATTCATTGTCTACTCTCTGAATGTTATGAATTGTTGAGATTATTGGCAAGCAATTTTATAAAGACACAATATATTGGGCGCTCCGATCTACATAAAATAGATGTGGAGAAGGAAGATAATTTATTGACACTGGAAACAATTTATCCAGGATCGGATTGCGTAAAGACGCTAAGTGAAATTGAAGAAAATAATAACGGCGAAGGAGATCATGAAAAGATTAGAGAATTTTATAGAAAAATAAAAAAATTTTATCAAACCGCCTTCCAAAATATTGTTAAAAGAATTCCGTTCGATGAAATATTTTTACATTCATTAGATTTTTTAAACCCGGCTATAGCTTTAGACATTAACAGGCATAGGCAGGACCATTTAGCCTGTATTTTAAAGAAATTTAAATCTAAAAATTTTAATGAAGGGGCTGTAATAGATGAGTGGCGTTTCGTGGCATATTTTTCGGCAGACGGGGATCAAGAAAAATTACGAGCACTCGGTTTGCTCAATTCTGCCACCACATTGGCAGCCTTCGAAATATTATCGACGGTTCCTACAAATTCAAAAATATATCAAAACTAGCACAGTTGTGCTTGTCGTTGCCCCATTTAAACGCTGACGTGGAACGATATTTTTCACTTGTAACAGAAATAAAAACTAAAGATCGAAATAGATTGAAGCCAGACACGGTAGCTGCATTAACCAGAATTGAATTAGATTTAAAAAATAAAAATACAAACTGCTTCAACTACAAAATAACAGAGAGCATGCTAAATTTATATAATAATAAAATGTACGATTTATATGGAGTACCGAAAAATCTCAATGGAATTTTATTGCCAGAGCAGCCGGATGAGAGTGACAGTGCGTGTGAGAGCGAGATTAGCGATATCCCAGATAGCGCACAAGCGTCTTAACCCTTTCAATACGGCGAAAAATCAGTCCGAGTGCGCCCCATTGCCGGGATCAGTTATTTCTCCTCCAAGCGATTATTGGATAAAATAACTTTTATGCCTAAAAGGTTGAAGGTCTTGGAGACACATAAACGTCCCCATAACAGCGCACCATCAACAATTTAGAATCAGTTTGGAGGCCCAACTTGGCGTTATTTTCTGTCCTAGATGTTTTTCAGTAACTGGGACATATGTTGTCCCAGCCGTAATATCAAAAATTTTCCAGACTGGGACAGCATATGTCCCGTCCGGTGCGAAAGGGTTAAGTAAAGAATCTTTACTAACTATCCGCTATCGCTATAATACTCGCTATCACTTTCATACGCCAATAATACACCAGTGAGTTCTGTCGGTATAGATTCATCTGTATACATACTGTTGTTAAGGTAGAACTTCAGTGACAATCTTAGCCAAAAGTTAATCCATTTGCAAGATATTAATAAGGCTTTTTCCTGTGATGAAAACTAGTCAGAAATGGCAATGGTGTATTTTTATCGCAAATTCGGTTGAATTTGCTCTTATTTTTTATGTTATTTTATCAATTTATTGAATATTCGATGATTTATCATTAACTTGTTTGTTGGACTGTACCTGAAATGCAACTGCTAGAAATGAAATAATCAAACTCTACTTTTCCTTTTTACTGACATGAAAAGCAGTGAAAAGTGTGCCAATGTGTTGTATTTGGTGAGTGTTGATCATATATATCTTCCCTGATAACCATTTGCCTGCAGTCTGCCAGCAGATGGACAGCAGGGTCTGCCAGGAGAGCGCAGGATCTGCCGGCAGATCGACGGCAGACTACGACCGCATTCAGCTACGGATCTGCCGGCAGACCCTGCCGGCAGATCGACGGCAGATCCGCGGCAGATCCTGCTGCCCGCCTGACCATCCAACAGCGCCATCTGAAGGCCACAATTGCCAAACAATTCCCTGCGCGTGACGTCACATGGACGTCCCTACGGACCAACACATGTATACCATGATTGCTATAGGTGTATCCCTACCCCCAAATAACAAAGCACATTCTACATTTATTAAATAATTCATTTCAAAAAGTATTTATTCTATGTTTAATAATACAGGATTGGCGATTACAATTGTTACAAAATTATACAGGTAGCGCATATAAATTCGAAGAAGAACATTCAATATTTACATTTATAAATCTATATACAATACGTCCCGTAACCAGTGGTACCTACTAGGTGCGATGTCAGAAAATTTCCTGTATTTTAGACTTCTTTTTTCTGTAGAATCACCATATTCCGTATTGTGTTAGCGCTGAAAACAAATAGAACATTAGTACAAAATTAAACGTAACGTATGAATAAACAGGATACATGCGATACTTACTTCAGCCCCATCTCCGCACAGCACACACCGTAGGCGATCATGCATGCTCCTGCGAACATTAACATTTATAAGAAAATATGTATTAAATTATTATCTACTAAATAAGACGCTAAACATTCGCACTTCGCGCATAACCCTACTTGTCTGTCTTGCAAATAATGTGAATCCCGATTTCCGCGACGTAGATAATTAGAACTTATTCAATTCCATAATTACGTTTGCCTTCTGGATACGTCGAGATGAATTGTCTGGATGTTGATGTATGAAATTACGTGGAATATTATTCGAACGCACGTCTTCAAGCACAGCGTGCGTCGCTAGCTGGTTACAGCGTAAACATTTCGCCTAATAGAGAGTGGGGGTAGATCCCCCACCATCTCCCACCATTATACCCCCACTCTCTATTAGGCGAAATGTTTACGCTGTAACCGGCTAGCGACGCACGCTGTTCAAGCACAACGGGTGCCACTTTGAACGGTACAATGAGCTACGCTCGGATTGGCTGCGCCATAGTGCCGAAATTCGTGATTGGTCAAGACTCTACATCCAGTTTGCGTTCGTTTTCGAGGTCTGAAGTGGCGTGGCAGTCACTGGCAGTGGCAGTCAGTGCCGGAAAAAGCGAAGAATATTCCAAGTAATTTCATCCATCAATATCCTAACAACTCATCTCGACGTATCCAGAAGGCAAACGTAATTATGGAATTGAATAATTTCTAATTATCTACGTCGCGGAAATCGGGATTCACATTATTTGCAAGACAGACAAGTAGGGTTATGCGCGAAGTGCGAATGTTAAGCGTCTTGTTTAGTAGATAATAATTTAATACATATTTTCTTATAAATGTTAATGTTCGCAGGAGCATGCATGATCGCCTAGGGTGTGTGCTGTGCGGAGATGGGGCTGAAGTAAGTATCGCATGTATCCTGTTTATTCATACGTTACGTTTAATTTTGTACTAATGTTCTATTTGTTTTCAGCGCTAACACAATACGGAATATGGTGATTCTACAGAAAAAAGAAGTCTAAAATACAGGAAATTTTCTGACATCGCACCTAGTAGGTACCACTGGTTACGGGACGTATTGTATATAGATTTATAAATGTAAATATTGAATGTTCTTCTTCGAATTTATATGCGCTACCTGTATAATTTTGTAACAATTGTAATCGCCAATCCTGTATTATTAAACATAGAATAAATACTTTTTGAAATGAATTATTTAATAAATGTAGAATGTGCTTTGTTATTTGGGGGTAGGGATACACCTATAGCAATCACGGTATACATGTGTTGGTGCGTAGGGACGTCATGTGACGTCACGCGCAGGGAATTGTTTGGCAATTGTGGCCTTCAGATGGCGCTGTTGGATGGTCAGGCAGGCAGCAGGACCTGCCGTAAATCTGCCGGCAGGGTCTGCTTGGCAGGGTCTGCCGGCAGATCCGTAGCTGAATGCGGTCGTAGTCTGCCGTCGATCTGCCGCCAGATCTGGTTATCAGGGTTAATTATATTAATAAAACTCTTATATATACATAATCTTCATGAGTCGGAAATTCCTTGCGATCGTGGCAACGCTGCTCAATGAGAAAATATTCTCGTGCAGCAGTTGGTAGTATTTACGAACTTCAATCGCGTCGCGTGTGTGTCGCATAACCTACAATTTTTGTTGGCATTTTACGCGTTACACAATGTCCAAAATACAATCACCTCGTCGTTGGAAAGGAAAAGTAGTGAAAACTTCTGTATACAACGCTAAACTCCGTGGACGTGCATTGGGGCTTGCCAAAAAACTAAATGTGCCCCCACCTGCCTTGATAATCGAGGAAAACAATGATTCTGAAAATGTTATCGAGAACAATGGTTCTGAAAATGTTATCGAGAACAATGATTCAGAAATTTAGGGAAATATGTTAAAAATATAAATAAAATACTATTTATGAAAATATTGTTATATCGATTTTTTTAATTTTTTTGCATAGGAATTTGCCCGTTTCATAATATTATTTTTACTCCTTTTTTTATTATCATATAAAATTCATAATTCAAAAATTTGTTGAACTTTATTTAACCCTCTAACACCTATACCCTTGAATCCTCATTTCAAAAGTTAAATATAAAGAGGTGATCAAATTTTACGCACTTTTAAAACGAGTCTTTTCTGGTGCAACTCTGGGAGTTAGAGGGTTAAAAATAAATTGTGCTTCATTTTTCCCACAAATACACTAGTGCCATTTCATCTGGTTTATATATATTGTAAGGAAATTTTCTACTTTTTGAAAAAAGATTAACATGAAAATTATATTCACATGTCTATATACTATAAGTACGCATTTTCATTAAAGATCGCAAAATCTGCCACGAATATGTATATGGAACAAAACGCAGTAATGTGTTTCAAATATTCCCGCCTCTAGAGCTGATTGCGGCGTTGCCGCACTTTCACAGGTACTCAGCTGACAATCGAAGAAAAACCAGTTTTCCGTGTCATTTTCTTTCATTTAAACAAAAACCATCACATCAATTGTCCGGAATTTTTCTGACAATTTTGTTTAGTGTTTGATCTTTCTGTACACAAGATTTCAAAAACTTTGGCCTATTATTTCATTCTTAATTTTGTAGTTATATTCTCAATATTGCGTTTCCCCATAAGAATACATGTTAAATTAAAAGTTAAATAATTTGAAAACTATCACATCAATTTTTCTAAAATTTTGCGGAGGGTTTTACTATTGCATAAAGATTGCCCTAGTAGCATTTTTGGTTGGCCAACGGTTGCCAACAGTTGGGAATTAGTTGGGATATAGTTAGTGTTTGTGCCTACAAATTCCCAACACAGGGCCTACGGCAAAAATGTTACGACAGTTTGCCAACGACTATTCAATGTTGGGCCTACAATTGTTATGGTTGGTTAATTAACAAAAAGTTACGACAGTTTGCCAACGAATATTCAATGTTGGGCCTACAATTGTTATGGTTGGTTAATTAACAAAAAGTTACGACAGTTTGCCAACGAATATTTAATGTTGGGCCTACAATTATTATGGTTGGTTAATTAACAAAAAGTTACGACAGTTTGCCTACGAATATCCAATGTTGGGCCTACAATTACTATGGTTGGTTAATTAACAAAAAATTTACAACGATGATTAAATGTCGTCTTACAAACGTCAGAAAATTTGCTACATCAAAAAACCTGTTGTGATTTTTCTTTTCTTATTTATAAATACGTAATGAGGACGTCTGTCTTAAGACAAATGTGAAATTTTAAGGAATGAGTCTAAAGGTTGGATGATGATATTTTGTAGAATATTTCGCGTCACTGCACAGTTTTCATAAACAATTAATACTAGTTATGTAACTAGAAATTATAAGTGTTTACAAGGAATTGTGTTGGTCAGCTGCGAACAGCGGTTGCTTTGTAAGCGGAAAGTTTGGGTTCGATTCTCCTCACCGCGAATTTTTTTTTTTTTTCCTAAACCAGACCTGAAGAAGACGTATTTACGACGTCTTTTGAAGTTCTTTAAGACGCCTTCTGGACGTTTTTAAAACGTCTTTTGGAAAGAAGCCTTCAGTTGGGCCCAGTTGGGCCTATGGAAAGAAACCTTCGGTTGGGCCTTCGTGTTAAGTGACGTTGGGCCTACGTTGGTTACAATCGTTGGCCCATTTAAAAATAGCGCGACACTTCAACAGTTGGCCAACGGATAACACGTCATTGGCCCAACAAACTCCCAACAAATAAATGCTACTAGGGATGGTAAGCAACCAAGTGCATTGAATGGCATATACATGGGAACACACAAATCTCTTCATTATCGCTCAATAACCGCGACTTGAATGAATTGTTCATCTCCATTATTACATTCGCATTGTCAGCGCAGAAACCAACAATATTTTCTACATTCAAATTATATTTACGCAAGGAATGTAAAAAACGATCATATAAATTTTCTGCCATAGCGTCCTTAATTTTAATTAAATCTAATAAGTATGTACAAATTTGATCTTCATCGGATACGTCTGTGGTTTCGTCAACTAAAATTGAGAAAAATTTGCCTTCTAATATTTCTGTAGCTTCTAGTATGAAAGATTTGTTTATAACGTTTTTAATAATAGCTGTGATTTTGCTTCTTTTCAGTGACATATTGCTAATTATCTCAGAATCCAGTGCTGCTGATTTCCACATGTCTATATAATGTTCAAATGTGTGGAAGGATCTACTATGCTGCACTACATCTAGGCAAACCTTAATTTCTGCCACCTTTACGCTATGTTCAAAGTTTGTGCATGGTTGATAGAAAACATTATATTTATAAATGTATATATTATAGTTGTTAATGTGTATATATCTATGTTCCTGTTTATATGTACATTATACAGGGTGTCCCAAAAATGTCGCGTTTCCTTGAAAGGGGTGACTCAGGGGGTGATTTGAAACAACTTTTTCCTTAGGGAAAATATTGTCCGAAGCTTCGTTAAGGAGATATTAAGCAAAAACCCCGACCAATCAGAGCGCGCGCCTTCCGCCTGAGTTCCCGCGGTAGCGTTGGCTACGAGGTAGGCGACCGCGCTTGTGCTACGAACGTACGAACAAGCAAGTCGGCATGCATCGAAGGAAACCGCGTTACACATTTTTTTTTTTAAAGCAGAATCTTAAATAAGAATAATTTGAAGTGAGAGGACAAGAAGTACGTAAATTTCGTTTTTAAATAAGGCATAAACGAAAAGCTAACGTAACAGAAAATGTACGACAAGTGATCGTAATTCGTTATTGAGGTAAAAATCCGTAGTTTAAGAACGGCCAACACAACTAAATTTAAAAAATAATATTAGGTGTATGAATAAATTCTTTCCGACTGGAATTTCTATCGCGGTGGTATTCAGAAGCTGCCAGAAAAATGGCAAAAGGTAATGAACAATAATGGAAATTATTGCGATGATCGAGTTGTTTTCATATTTTTTAAATCGAACTGTTATTGTACCCTAAAATCGGAAAGAATTTATTTTCACACCTAATAATCACCAATAAATTAAAGAAAACTCACCCTTTCGGACATTCCTTTCCTTGCTTTCCTTCCCTTTTCGGAAACCTGTGTCACTAGGCCACTGTACCGATCCTGGTCATCGGCGTCCAGTGCTCAGCTGATCGCAGGGTCAATGTACCGAATATTCACTTCACTGCACGGCTACTAACACTGATCACTGTATTTATTTTTCACGGAACGTGTTGTTCCTACGTTATAAAAATTGGTGGCCGCGAAAGGGGCCGATTACTGTTAATTACTGGGACGAGATTACTACTATTACCCGGCGAAACGAAAACTCGTGGCAGACTGTCTCGGGCTGTGCAGTCCGCTGCTGTGCAGCGATCAGATACGGATCCAACCGACGATCGTCAAAACAAAAGCGTAGGCTACGCTTGGTCAAATCGCTCTATCCCACTCGATCTCGTGTTTCGTTCGATCTCTTCGTCGCGCGGTGTGACAATGTATGTGGCAACTTCAGCCAATAACCAAAATACGTGTGTCCCGTCTTTAAAAGTGTGCCCAAATAGGTGACTCGACCAATCGTCACAGCAGCGGACTGCACAGCCCGAGACAGTCTGCCACGAGTTTTCTTTTCGCCGGGTAATAGTATTAATCTCGTCCCAGTAATTAACAGTAATCGGCCCCTTTCGCAGCCACCAATTTTTATAACGTAGGAACAACACGTTCCGTGAAAAATAAATTCAGTGATCAGTGTTAGTAGCCGTGCAGTGAAGTGAATATTCGGTACATTAACCCGGACGCAGTGTGATCAGCTGAGCACTGGGCGCTACCCAACCATAAATCTTTTCGTCCACTGATAACCAGGATCGGTACAGTGACCCAGTGACACAGGTTTCCGGAAAGGGAAGGAAAGCAAGGAAAGGAATGTCCGAAAGGGTGAGTTTTCTTTAATTTATTGGTGATTATTAGGTGTGAAAATAAATTCTTTCCGATTTTAGGGTACAATAACAGTTCGATTTAAAAAATATGAAAACAACTCGATCATCGCAATAATTTCCATTATTGTTCATTACCTTTTGCCATTTTTCTGGCAGCTTCTGAATACCACCGCGATAGAAATTCCAGTCGGAAAGAATTTATTCATACACCTAATATTATTTTTTAAATTTAGTTGTGTTGGCCGTTCTTAAACTACGGATTTTTACCTCAATAACGAATTACGATCACTTGTCGTACATTTTCTGTTACGTTAGCTTTTCGTTTATGCCTTATTTAAAAACGAAATTTACGTACTTCTTGTCCTCTCACTTCAAATTATTCTTATTTAAGATTCTGCTGTAAAAAAAAAAAAATGTGTAACGCGGTTTCCTTCGATGCATGCCGACTTGCTTGTTCGTACGTTCGTAGCACAAGCGCGGTCGCCTACCTCGTAGCCAACGCTACCGCGGGAACTCAGGCGGAAGGCGCGCGCTCTGATTGGTCGGGGTTTTTGCTTAATATCTCCTTAACGAAGCTTCGGACAATATTTTCCCTAAGGAAAAAGTTGTTTCAAATCACCCCCTGAGTCACCCCTTTCAAGGAAACGCGACATTTTTGGGACACCCTGTATTACACTTCGACTGTAATATTAAGTTTTATATTTTATGTATATATTTTGTTATATAATTTATTTATATTTTGTAAATACTACATAAAGAAATACGTTTATACATTCATTATAACATTGTTTGAATTTAGCATAATTAGAGCATAAATAAATAATATTTCCATGATTATTTTGTGTTTTCTTTTACATCTCATCAATCCACTTCGCTTGGAGCGAATCCTCAGTTCCTTCAAGCCACGATTGAAACTGTGGATCCTTCTATCCAGGAATCTAGGTTCTAGTGAACCTATGTCTTACTTGAATCACTCTCTGCCTCTCGGCATATAATATCTGCACTGCTAGGTCCATCAACACTAGTATCAATACCTGTATAAAGTATATCCATTATTAGTACATTTCAAATATCAGAAACCGGGAATATTAAAAGAAGAAAGTAATGAACATAATGTTTAGCATGCATACTTGTGCAAAAAGATACTTTAATTTCTCAAGATGCTCATTTCTAAAATTATACCGATGCAAAAGTATTAAATATTTGTCTTACCTGATTATTTGGTCATATTGGAACTAAAAGCACAGCGCAATTCAAAAATCGTATCGCGTAGCGTGTACAAAAGTAATTTACGAATTCGAAAGCGTGGCGTCACTAAGTCACTTGCTTCGGCTTGACGGTGGCGCCGTTTCGTTTCCCACCGTTTCCCATCTTGGCGGTGATTGGTTTGACGTCACCGCGTCATCGCGCGCATGCGTGGAGTTCCCCCACCGCTATGTCTGATACGGGCGCACGGGATTTCCGCCGTTCCCTCTCCCTGCTGATAGAGCTATTCAGGTAAAAATTCAGGTAAACAGGTGACCGTCGTCGTGCCATCTGGCGAACCTAACACAGAAACTTACTCGGGAACGTGTCGATTCTTTGGCGAACGATTCGAGAACAATTGCATAGGCAGCAGATGACAGAGAACGATGATTTATAGATCATACTTAAGGCTGCCGTCTCATTTTTGTTATGGTCCGAATCGATCGAAGCGCCCCTTGTAAACAGACGGACCCTAATGAAACTAATGCGGCCGGTAGAAAGAACTTCTACGGAGGTGACATCTTCAGGTACTCTGTGTAGACGAATTTTTTACGCATAGTAAAATACCCATTTTATACGCATAGCCCGGGAGCCCTTCCGTCCCCCTATTTTTTATTTCTGAAATTTTGTAATCACAGTCTCATTTTTAGCATCGCCAAACTCACCTCGGTTTGCTACCCATGCTTTACGGGCCCGCAAGCGGGCCCGCGCTACTCTACCCCCCACCAATACTAATACCCGGGACAAGTTGGGAAGTGGAATGCGTTGTGTCGGTATAAGTCGACAGAAATATTGTTAATAGGGGGGACCGTGGTAAAGTGATTAAAAAAGGTGTACCCGTTTATGCACAATTACCCCAGTATCTTTTGAACGCATTAATTGCCGAAGCTATAATTTTATATTTCGGGTCTGTCCACAACCCTCGTAATACCCACCAAGTTTCATCTCGATCGGCCACCGGTTGGGGCTATATTAGTGCGGAGGGCGCGCGGGCGTGTGAAGCATGGTAGCGAACCGATGTGAGTTTGGCGATGCTAAAAATGAGACTGTGGTTACAAAATATCAAAAATAAAAAATAGGGTAACGGAAGGGCTCCCGGGTAGGGAGGTCAGCACCAACGTCCAAAAAAAATTTCCAAAATAATTAACAATTTTTTATTAATAATTCGGAAACTAATAAATACCCGAAGCTACAATTTTAGATTTAGGGTTCACACCCCCTCCCCACCCCTCCCAGAAAACCTCATCTCGATCGGCCACCGGTCCCTTTCGAAAGTACAGCCGAAAACATTAATTTTTTGGAAAAGCATATGTTAGTTTTTTGTGTTGCAAAATTGGATTTTTGGAAATAATTAATTCTAGTTCATACGATAACCACACAGATTAAGAAAAATTTTGCGCTTTTTGTTTCCGATGACTGCGACAGCCAGAATCATGTTCGCCAGGTACAAACTTTTTTAAACCCTTCTTACTGCTATCATTATAAATTTGAACAAAATTATTATTATTGCATACAAAAATTTAAACATTTTTCAAATCTCAATTATCCCTCCGTATCCTGTGCCTGAGTCAATTTAAACACACTGCTTGAGGTCGCTAACACACACGGTGATGGAACTGTGTATGTAAGTCGCGGTCAAGCGATTATTTAGCTGTCGGGGGTGTCATAAAAGCATAAACTGGGCCTTTCCAGTGACCGTCTTGGGGCAACAATGGGAAGCTCGAGACAATACCATATTTTCCTTGGAGAAAACAAAATGGGCATACGGCCTCTGCAGTCATAGAATTCTCCACCACGAGACCTTATACCGAGGAGTGGGGAATGAAAATACCACGGTCGAGCTCGAAGGCGCACCGACTGCCCTAGGGCAGACTTAGTGTGTACCCCTGGTGTATGTCTTACTTCATACCAAACAACTTTGTACGAAACGTGGCAATTGTCAGAATGTTATTCCGTATGGGTCCGAATATTTTTGGCGTTGTCACATTTTGCCACATTCAAAATTGTTTTATAAATACAGACCCTCAAAGTACACAACTTTCCTCGATCTTTTGAAAGTTACCTTTCGTATTTGGCAAAATGATATTTAAGTCCTCCTTATTTTCAAATGGACTGTAACATATTTCAATTTGAACAAAATCCCAAGAGTTTATCCAGATATTATCTTTGCCCATCTCTGTTCTCCAGCCGCTTCGCCGTGATTCATTCAAGCCTCCCTGACGACAAAATAGTAATAGGGAAAATGCGGTAACAGCGCGATGCGACTCTCCATACGTATCGGCAACTATGTCTTTCCTACATTTATGCTACATTTCTGATGCTACATGGGGCGAATATACCATAAGCGCCGGTGGCGGAGAATCCTTGAAGCCTCATTCTGCCATTTCTCGAGTCTGACTCAGTACACGATTCATAAATTCATTATTATTTCAACGTTCGGTGGTCTGGTGCGTTCAAACGCACCAGACCACCCTGCACGAATGTCTACTGGAGGCAACTATACCCGCAAAAACTACCTTTTTGCCGATTCCAGGACGAAAGTTGGTTGAAACGGTTTGTTTTCTACATTGCGTATACGTATACGCTGGTGCTACGTGGCTCGACTATACCAGTGGCGCCACCAACGGAGAAGCCTTGAAGCCTCATTCTGTCAGTTTTCGAGTCATAAATTCGTTATTATTTCAACGTACGGTGCTTATTAGCATTCAAACGCACCAGACCACCCTGCACTGATGTCTACTGGAGGCAACTATACCCTCAAAAACTTCCTTCTTGCCGATTCCAGGACGAAAGTTGGTTGAAACGATTTCGCGTATACGTACACGCTTTTCCTAGCTTGTGTGAGCGTACGCACACATTCAATGCCCGGTGAGACGGCAGCCTTAATACCACTTTAATGAGTTTCTGCTTCCATTGTGCAAACTAATCCATGTATTTATTTTAAACAATCAGACTGGCAGTGTGTAACTTCATGTATCACTTTACTGAATGTATATTGTATGCACATCTGTGTGCATAATCATTTCCTTCTGTGATATTTAACCACATTCTTCGGTATTAAGTTTTATTTGCACGAATTCAGCTTCATACACGGAAAGAACCAGATGCGAAATCCACAAATTATGGAATTTTGTACTACTTGTAAAATATTGGTATATGAATATAACGACGAAAATCTGTTCAGTGTTGACGATTTTTAAGAGGGTTCAACATTTTGATGATTGAAAAGAATAAAAGTATACATGCGTTTATAATCCTGAGGTTTAAGGATAATATAATCTTTATAGTTGCTGATTGACTTGTGGTTAATAAGCGTCTGTGTACGCATATTCTTAGATTTTCAGAGAAATCAAACCTTTAGTCTCATAGGGTGGATGTACCAGTAAATGAACACGTACCAGTGAATGGACATTTTATATTAAAATGAGTAAAATAAGTTATTAAAATAAGCAACTAATTAATTAGAGACTTCTTTTAATTTCTTGCTTCATATCCAAACAATTTTTGCAGCACGTGGAATCAATCGCGCTGCAAATATAATTTTATAAAAGTGTTCATTCATTAGCCTTAAGTGTTCATTTATTGGTACTTTTTTTATTTTTATTATTTTATAAATAGTTATAGAGTAAACGCACCAATAAATGAACACTTAAGACTAATGAATGAACACTTTCATAAAATTATGTTTGCAGCGCCATTGATTCCACGTGCTGCAAAAATTGTTTGGATATGAAGCAAGAAATTGAAAGAAGTCTCTAATTAATTAGTTGCTTATTTTAATAACTTATTTTACTCATTTTAATATAAAATGTCCATTCACTGGTACGTGTTCATTTACTGGTACATCCATCCTACGAGGGAATTCTTCTCAGGCCGTCATTTCGGCCGGTATCAAAATTATTGGTTCCTTTTTAGTACATTTAAATAAAAGCTTGTTTTTTAAAAAAAATTTCACCATAAAGTATTTCATGCTTTTTAGTGAAAATATTGTATTGTCATCGGAATTACATATGTGTGCAAAGTTTCAAGCCGATCGGATATGTTGAAGTGGGTCAAAATTAGCTTACAAGATTTCACCCTGACAAACTAACGAACTCACAACTGAAACTAAATAAATGCTTCTAAAAAAATGAACCTAAAGAACTTGATTTATAATTCACACCATAATATTCGAATACATCGGTATTCGAATACATCAGTATTCGAATAGTATTCGAATAATAACATTCGAATACTCAAATATTCCAAGTTTATTCGTAGCATTCGAATACTTGTAAAATATTCGAATAGTAAATTATTCGAATAGTCCCAGCCCTACTTTAGAGCCGGCATCAACGTGTCGGTAACATAGGAAGTGACACTTAAATGATACAAAAAAAATTTCGAGTCGCCAAAAACCCTTCTCACAAAAATTATTTCTATGCAAAATGAAACTGTTCCCAAAATCTCAGCCGATCCGAAGTATGGGGGTTTTCAGAAGTGCAGCCGGTTAATTTTTTAATGGTCTTAATGAACAGCTTGGATTTGATTTACATATGAAAAGTGTCTTCGTCTTGTTCCTACGTGCCTTATGAGCTCAGATATTTCGATGTAAAGTTGCAATTTGGCGAATTTTGCGTTAATCTTTAGACGGCCACTATAGTTGCCACCTAAGAATTTGGCTACTTTGCCGGCCATTTTGGTGGTATATATGCATAAATTTTAAGTAAATGGAATTTACAATTTCAATGAAAAAATCCCGGCCCTCTAAAGGTTAAGATATTTTCTCCATCGGTAAGTGTGGGCAAGAGGAGAGCATGCAAGTGTGAGAAAATCTCTCTCAGGCACGTCGCTGATTCGATGAAGGTTTCGGCCAATCGCGAAACAAATTGTTGTCACGTGACAGCCAGACAGCGAGCACATCTGTCAAGGTAAACATAACCTAGCTAGTGTCAATCAATCATAACCTGCCAAGTGTTAAATAAGGTAAGTTGTCAAACTTTTTGAAATGTCACGAGTTTTTACACCATATAGGACACTGAATTATTGTCTCAATTAACAAGGTAAGTCGCCAAACTTTTTTAATGGACTATTTATGTAGAGCTTATAGAAACGAAGGGGACGCACAGACTTGGAAGTTGTCCGGAGAAGGTTCGACAGAGAAGTAATCTTCTCCGCACAAGTTTCTGGAAATTTGTACCACGCATGTACAAAATAGTATATTGTAACATATTGCATTTAAATTGCCAGATATTTTTATACCAGCAAATTATTTTTAATTTAGAGTTTCTATGTAAAGCTTATAGAAATGAAGGGCACGCACAGGCTTGGATAGAAATGAAGCATCTTCTTTCCCACATGTTTCTGAAAATTTGTCAAGTAAGGTAAATCGACAAAATTCGTCAAAAGACAAAGCATTGAGAATTAAGAAAATTATGGTCGATTGCTTGCAACCCTGATAGCCAGAACTGGGGAGCAGAATCTGACGTCAGACTGTAGTAGTCTGTGTCTTCATTTGGCTGCGTTCTGAGGTGCAGAGCCTGATGTCAGATCGACAGCAGATCGACAGCAGATTCTGCCGTCTGCTTGGCACAGCCAACAGCGCCATCTGAGGGCCAGAATTACCAAAAGATTCCCTACGCGCGACGTTACATGGACGTCCCTACGCACCAACACATGTATACCGTGATTGCTATAGGTGTATCCCTACCTTTACACAAGCAGGAAGCAGATTTTGGAATTTATTAAATAATTAATTCTACTTATATAAAAAAGTATTTCTTTATTCTTTAAAAATATACAGGATCGGTGATTACAATTATTACAAAATAATATAAGTAGCGCATATAAATCCAAAGAGGAACTTTCAATATTTACATTAACAAATCCATATACAGTACGTCCCGTAACCAGTGGTACCTAGTAGGGGCGGTGTCAGAAATTTTTATCAGTATTTTCGACTTCTTTTTTGTGTAGAATACTTACTTCAGCTCCATCTCCACACAGTACACACCCTTTTTTTTTGTTGACGTGGTGGAAATCCCTGACGGATACCCTGACCTTCGGAGGAGGGCCAGGGTTATGTGGGGCTTGCATCCACTAAAACCACCACGGTGGTCATCCTCTGGCCGGAGCTGCGCGCCTGGGGGGCGGGACTTACGCGAGATCAAACTAGCGATTACGTTCGCTTGCCTTCCCCCCACGCGCATACTGCAGCTCCGACACACATCACCCAAAAGGGGCCGTCCCTGGGGGAGTATTCACCTCACCCAGCCAATATATCCCACAATCGGCGTTGCGCGGCGGACCACGCGCCCGCGTCGCCACTTCCGGGGTCGCTGCTACAAGGGCGGAAGGTGTCCCCCGACACCCCCGCCCCGCGATCGGGCATCGTTGGAGGGGTCGTTGGCCAGCCTCGAGGGGCTGCTCGGAATACCGCGACCCCCCGGGGGGCCGTAACGGCAGCCGGGGACCTGAAGCGCCCACACCCGGCCAGCCTCCGGGAGAGCGGCTGGCGATACGCCGCTGAACAGCCCAACCGCACCAACAGAACCCCCTCCGCCACGATCGCATAAAGGGGAGCGGCTATGCAACAACAGCCGCTCCCTGGGGGAGGCCCTCCGTTTCCGTGGGCCACCCCCTTTCTCATCACACACAGCCGCCGCGGCCAACGCACCCTGCCACGGTGTGGCCGCGGCGGCCCTGCAGCGGAAACGGTGGCTCTCGAGGGGGGCCACTCCACTCCCGCACCTGCTCAAACGGCACTTCCCCCTCTTTCTCACAGAGGGAGAGCGGTCGGGACGGCGCGCCACGTGGGGCGCACCGAACACCCTCCCGCGACAAAAAAACCTTCACATACCCTCCTTCCTCCCCCCCCGATCATCGGGGGAGGAACACAAACGACGCGGCCCGGAGCCACCGGGGAACGGGGCGACCTAGGAAAGCTAAGTCACCACACGACCTCCCCCGGCTCCGGGTCATCTCTGTCGTCCCCTCTTAACAACGTGCCGCCTGGGGGCCGCGAGTCGGGACGGGTGTCCCGCCCTCTCGCGGGCCCGCTCCGCCTCCTTCTTCTCCAGCATCACCACCTCGGAGAAGAGGGAGACAGCGGCTCAACACTCCCCGTCCCCCGCCATCCCACGCACGACCGTCGGTAGTGATAGATCGGGGCCCAGCTGCACCTCGAGGACCCGGCGATCGTCGAGCCACTTCTGGCACCGTGTCAGGTGTGTTCTGCCGAGTCCTCGTCGCCCGAGCCGCAGCTGTGACACCGCGACGTGTCCTCCCGCCCTATACGGCGCAGATAGTCCCGAACCAACCAACTCCGGTCATAATCTGCGTCAGGCGGAAGTTGAGCCTGCCGTACCTGCGCCCTACCCATTCGTCCATAATGGGCAGCAGCGCCCCGACAACGCGACCCTCCCGATGTTCCGGGAGAGCCAGCCAGTCTAAGCACTTGGCCTCCATGCGTTGCCGGGCTTGACCTCGCGCCACCAAGTGCCCGTCTGCTGGTGGGTCCCTCGCCTTGCGGAGAGCACGTACGGCGGAATAGACTTCCGCCTCCATCTCCGCGAGTAGATGAAACGGGGGGGACCCGCTCACCGCGGACAGTTCGGCGTGTGACACCGTGCGGTGGGCCCGCACGGCTCGGAGGACCGCGCGGCGGTGAACTCTAGCCAAGAGCTCCCGCCCGACGCGACAGTCCTCCAGGACGCCGGCCCATATCGGGGCGCCGTACAGCACCATGGACCGTCACATATAACCGCCGAACGCCCTCGTGAGGACCCCCGAGGTTAGGCATGATTCGCCGGAAGGCGAATACCTGCCGCTCTACCTGGGGGCCCAGGGCTCTGAAGTGGCGCGTAAGCCGCCAGTAGGTGTCCAGGGTCAAGCCGAGATACTTCACCGATCGGCCGACCCTGATGCAGACGTCCCCGATCCTCAGGGACGCTCTGTTGGTAACATCGCTCCCAACCCTGTCCGCGAGCCATATTGCCTCCGTTTTCTCGAAGGCGACTCGGAGACCGAGCGTTCCGATCGCGGCAAGCACACGTCGCAGCGTCTTTTCCGCGAGGCTGATCGCCTCCTGCGACCGCTGCCCGAACGCCACCACCAGCGTATCGTCCGCATAGCAGACGAGCGAAATGCTTGGTGATGGCATCTCAACCCGCACCGCAGCGTCATATGCCATGTTCCAGAGCAGGGGTGCAAGCGAGGACCCCTGCGGCACACGCGTCACCCCTTCCCCGTCACGGCCGACGTAGGAAACCACCCGGTGGCGAAGGTAGTCCTCCCAGATCAGGCGGCGAAGGTAGAGCGGGACGCTATGATACAGCAGCGCCCGCTCGATCGCCGCCCAGGAGACGGAGTTGAACGCATTGGCTATGTCCAGTGACACAGCCACGCTCACCCCGCCTCCCCCGGCCGCTCGGCTCGACAGCGACCGCACCAATCGAATGGCGTCGATGGTCGATCGCTGCCGCCTAAAGTCAAACTGGCGGTCGGATAGATCCGGGACCGCGCTTCCCAGATGGCCGCAGAGGCGGGCAACAATGATGCGTTCGAGCATCTTGCCCGCCTCGTCCAGCAGATAAATCAGCCGGTACGCCGAGGGTGACTCCGCGGACTTCCCGGGCTTGCAGAGCAGGACCAGCCTCGCTTCCGTCCACGCGGGGGGAACCTCCTGGACCTCAAGACGGCGTTAAAGAACCGCTTGAGTCCGTTCCCAAGGGCGCTCATGGTGAAGGCCCAAACCGGCCCGGGCACTCCGTCCGGGCCCGGAGCCGCGTTCTTGGCGTGCATACGCGTCACCGAAGTCGCGAGCTCCTCGTCGCTGATGCCCGGGGCGTCGGAAGTGTCGGCGCCCCTTGTCAACCAGGGATCCCCGGACTCGTCGGCGCCACCCACCCCATGAACCGGGGCGGGGGGAAACAGCGCCGACAGTACCTCAGTGAGGGTCCACCCTCACGGGCGCACAGTGGTCCCAAATCCCGAAAACGTGGCCAAAATCCCAAATATTATTGAATTTAGGCAAAAATCGGTACTCTGGGGTTTTGAGGTCGCTGATTACGAATCTAAACTTAAAACTTTAAAAACCAAAATGGTGAATCCAATATGGCGGACAACTACAGTAAAAAATTGTTGGATCTGCTCGAATGTCAGTACCCTGATGTTTTTGGAGTCGTTGATTACGAATCTGAACCTATAATGTTTATAAACAGATTAGCCAATTAAAACATGTAGAATAATTCACAGTTAATTAGTTCTTGGTGTTTGACAGGTAAAAATCCAATTATATTTCCTGAATTTCAAGACAATAAGTAAATATGCATAAGATACATAGAAAGTCATTCTTGTACAACTTTGTACCACAAGGATGTATAATAAATGTCATCTAAATGTTACAAAATCGTCAAATAGTTCAAACTCGTTGAGGAGAGCAATTTTACTCTCGTATGAGCAGGGTGGCACCTAGTGGCAGTCAACTTTTTAAAAATTTGCAAGGTATAAGCATTAGCAATAGGCCAGAACAAAAATTTCGGTGGAAGTTCATGGAAGTTACAACTTTTCAACTACATTTATAAAATACGTGGGCCAAGTTTTGCTTCTACGTTCTCCAAGTAATTTTGCAGTCGTGCAACCTAAACGCTAACAGTTATGGTTACTTAAGAGTAAACAAATATTCTACTTACTTCCTGGAGTCGTATCCATTTTTCGCAATGGAAATTGATCAACTCTTTCAGGAGTTATTGACTTTCAAAATCGGTGTTCGAGTTTGTATCGGCGCGCACAGAAAACGTTTCAATAACAGAGGTTAACTTTGAATTGACTTACCTGTCAAACCAGAAACATTTTGCCGTTTTCCATGCCGGTATTTTATGGCCAGATTATCACTGTACCCAACTCAACGGCTAAAAATCCCGAAATTAAAAGTTCATTTTCGACCTTTTGGCCACGTTTTCGGGATTTGAGACCACTGTGGGGCGCCCCCAAGGGTCCTCGTTGAGGGTCGCGACGAACTCCTCGCTGGAGCGGGCGATGGCTCCACGGAGTTCTCTGCGCGCCGCCGAAAAGGCCGGTCCTCCGACACCCGCCGAGGATCCGCTCGGCGGGCGACAGTACACAACCTAGACGATCATGCATGCTCCTGCGAACATTAACATTTATAAGAAAATATGTATTAAATTATTATCTACTAAACAATACGCTAAACATTCGCACTTCGCGCATAACCCTATTTTTCTGTCTTGCAGATAATGTGAATCTCGATTTCCGCGACGTAGATAATTAGAAATTATTCAATTCCATAATTACGTTTGCCTTCTGGATACGTCGAGATGATTCGAAATTACTTGGAATATTCTTCGATTTTTCCGGCACTGACTGCCACTGCCAGTGACTGCCACCTCCAACATTGCCAGGAATTTGTTTGTGGCTAAACACTAGCGCCAAGGCAGCCAAGTGGCCCCAACGCGTAGCCAACCACGGCCAACCAGTGTCGACAACAAATTTCCCGTCGACGCTGGTTGGCCGTGGTTGGCTTCGCGTTGGGGCCACTTGGCTGCCTTGGCGCTAGCGTCAGTTCACGCACACATTACCACCACTCCTGTAGGTGTTTAGTCACAAACAATCCCTGGCAACGCTGGCCACCTCAGACCTCGAAAAGGAACGTACGCAAACGACCGCTAAACGTCCCATCGAGTAACTCAATCGTACCCCACGCTGGTTGCGACAGTTGAATTTGGAGCTCGGAGCACTCGGAGTTGCTCGGAATTGCTCGAAGTGATCAACATACGCGGACTGGCGGTAATCCTGACCAATCACGATTTTCGGCAACATGGTGCAGCCTATCCGAGATTACCGTTATAGCGCCAAATTAAAATTGTTCATCCGTGGGCTCCTGTGTATATTAGAAGATGCGTACTTATCTCATTTTACTGGCGCGCTAAAGAATTAAGAAACCAAACAGCGCTTTCTCAGTGCTCACGTTATTTCAATATTACGGGAACTACCTCGCGACGCACAGTGGTCTGTCCATTAACACTCTAGATTTAGCGGGACAAAAATCGCAAGTCGTACATAAATCATCAGTTAGGTGGAAACTTATTATATGTTTGAAAAACATCATCGACAATGTTTTACCATCCTTAAAACTTTAACCTCTCAACCTCCAAGGGTGTTTTAAATCTACAATTCATTTTCTGGGGTTTCTTGGAATGTGGAAAACGAATATGCATGATTTGTGTTTTGTAGAGAAAACTTTTTTACAACCACTTTATGTAAAATGAGTTACACATTTTAGCTCTAGCATCACCATTTTTTAAGATAGAATTATTTTAATTACGTATAAAAATTATGTAGAGTTGCAAATATTCGCTAGACCACCGATAGACAGACCATTGTGTACGTTTCTAACGAACCAATCTGCACTTTGCAACGCCCGTTTTTTTAAACGTTTATATACTGTTTGGGATTGACCGCGGCGATGCGACCAATCGGGCACGTGCTCGTTGCCGCGAGGTGCGCGACTTTTGAACGCGCTCTCGTTACTGATGCCGCGGCTGGACGATCGCGGTGATGGGCTGGTCGGGCCATCTTGGGGCTGACACCTAGACTAATTAGCTATTGTCTCTCCCTCCTAATTAGCATTGTCTCGCGGCACAGACGTGGGCCGTGCTGATTGGCTAGGTGTGGTCGGTGCCCGAATCGATGGCCCGGCTCGTGCCGTTTCTGCGATCGCTCGCTCTCACCTGTGAGTCGCGTGCCGATAAACACGTCCGTGTAGACTTCTACGCTTTTCGCAGAAAGAGCTATCGGTGCTCCGATAAATAGAAATCGAGTTACTCTCGGCCTTTTTACTTCGCGTACTTGCACAGTTGTTCCTTCGTTTAAAATAAGTGTGTGTGACCTTAGTATTTAGTATAAACTGTTAGTTCATGATAAACGTGTAACGAGTTACGCCGGTGGGACGACGATCTTATCCCCCACCACGCGCCCGACCGAGGCAGCGCGTACCGCGCTACGCCAACGGTCTTGCCCCCCACCACTCGTCCGCAATACCGAGAACTGGCGCGAGAGGGTCTCGCACCGAGAGACTCTCTCGCTGCCGAAAATGTGCGGACGAGGACATACAGGTCGGGGGCATAGGCCTATTTGACAGAGACCGCCTCGAGCGTTAGTACGAATAGTACGCCTCTCCCAGAGACCTCCTGTGCGATTCCACCTTCGTGTGCCGACACCAGTACTTGTGAAAGACCAAGCCCTCGTGTAGCCACCCGCTCTTGTGCGTCGACAGACTGAGTCTCTGTGCATTTTTCGACTCCACACCTCCACGTTTCCCAGAAGGACAGCGTGAGCCATGCTCTGGACGCAGACCGATAATCGCCATCGATCTCCCGAACAGAGTTATCTCCGTTCTCGAGAGCGTCCTTAAAGTCGCCGAATCACCCGCGGGTTGTGCCCACTGGGTGACCGGATCCCCGACTCTCCGACCAGGGTCCAGTGGCAGGGTTGGCCCGCCAGGACACCGAAGGGTCAAATCGTCTAACCTCTCCACTAGTGGTGGAGAACTATCGATAGTCGGCAATATTGATAGTTTCCGATAGTTGGACCATTAACCATCGATAGTTTTCGATAGTTATCGATAGTGGTGGTATGAGCCAATACATATTTGTACCCAGATAGCACACAGCCGTCTAAAGCAGTGATGCCCACCCAGATAGCATAGCACACCTCGTCTTAGAGACGTCTAGTTTAGGTCTATTTTAGGTCTGAACGTCTTGATTTCTAACAAGACGTCTTTAAGACGTCTTTAAGACGCCTTTTGGACGTCTTTAAGACTTTACCAGACGTTGTGCTATCTGGGCAGTGATGCCAGAATCGTGGGACGTGGGACAAATCCTTACCCCCACTATGACCTACCGTCGTCTCCCACTATGGCCTACCGTCGTCCCCCACTTTCTTCCCATCGCACTGCACACAAGCATATCCCTACTCCTGTCCGTGTGCGCTGCTTGTTCGGCTGCCGAGCTTTACTAGCTACTAGGGTTAGTAGAGGATGCCGCATGCTTAAGCATTTGCTTAATCTTAAGACACGTTTGTGAATACCGGCCAATAATTTACAATAAAATTTGAACTTCAAGTAGAGATGATGACGATACATCGATGTTTTTACAATCGATATTTGAAGATCGAAATGTACATTGAAACCACCGATGTTTTCTAATAGATGTCGATGTTTTTGGATATTATTATGCTAATTAGATATCATATCTCTGGGATAAAAATGATTTTTTCAAGTTTAATGCTCTATCAGCTTTAGGAGCAGTTCTGGAGCAAAGTCAGAACTGCACGGATTACTAACCTACGATTTTCGATACCGATAACTATCGATAGTGAAAATAAACTATCGATAGTTTTCGATAGTGAGGACCATCGATAACTATCGATAGTACCATCGATAGTTCTCCACCACTACTCTCCACTCTCGCCGAAACGTTACCGACGATCGAGACCCGCGCCGAGATATGCGCCGCGACACGCGCCGCGATACACACCGCCGACCAACGCACCGAAGTACGCGACGCGATCCACACCGAACCACGCGCCGCGATACACACCGAGACTCGCGATAGACTAAGTCTTAGATTAAGCCGCTCACACACTGTGTGCCAGCATAGACCTGGTCGGGACACCCTGTACACTAGCATAAATAAATTGTCGTACTCTACCTCACCTCTGCGTACACGATCATTCGATCGGCGGCCCTGGACAACCGTCCTGAGCTGGCGATACGGTTCCTCCACCGCCCCACCGGTAACCCCGCGATTTAACGGTTACAAACGTGCTCGTTTATTGTGAAGCCATTTCTTTACACATTAAAACTACTAATAACTTTTGAATGCTTGGCGTCGCGTGAGTCAAATTTTCTCGCGCGTTAATCAAGAACGGAGGTGCTCCACGTTCTTGTCCAAACAATATAGATATAAACAATCGGTACTTTTCAGTGCCATCTTAATTTTAATATAAATTTTATACCAATATTGCATTCGTTCTTAGAATTTCGACCAGGTATATTAACTATAGTTTTATTCTACAGTTTCGACTTATTTTTTCATTTAAAATCACAACCCTTCCGCGTGTACCTTCGGTTACCGTTACATTTAATAAATGTCAATATTATAAGTTCTTTTTCTAATTTATATGCGCTATTTACATTTTTTTGTAAAAATTGTAAACACAAATCAAATTAAAAACTGAAATTGTATATATGGTAAATGTTTTAAAGAAAATATAAATATTTTTGGAAAATGTAGAAAAATTATTTATCATTCAAATGCGTGTATGCATCAATCGATTTATATATAAATGAAATGGCAGGCTATATCAGCAGAATCTGCTCGATTTCTGCTGCGTATCTGACGTCAGATCGCGCTGCGCAGGGTCTGCTCGATTTCTGACATTAAATTATACCAGCAGATTCTCCGCAGTGTTTGCCGCCAAACTGCTCGCAGGCTAGGTCAACAGGATCTGCTTGATTTCTGCTGCCAATCTGCCCCCAAATCGCGTTGCACAGAATCTGATCAATTTCTGCCATTAAATTGTATCACCAGACCCTGCCGCCAATCTGCTCGCAGGTTAAAGCAGCACATTCTGTGCGTTTCTGCTGTCAGTCTGCTTTCTTCATGGAATATAACAAATCCTGTATCAAATCTGTAGTCTTTCTGCCACAAACATTTGTACTCAGGCGTTGAGCAAAATCTGCAAAACGGACGTGGCTGACTGGGCAAGATTATCGACGCCGATACCTTTCCTCTCACAAGTTTTCAAATAATTTGTCAATTTAAACTCTGACAATATGAGTACACTTTCATTATTTTGCGTTTTTAAATAATTATTCTTAATCGACACCTTGTCCTAGCCTGGCCCCGCCAAGTATTTGACTTCCAGGCCGCGGATATCTAGGCAAATATCTAAATGTTACATTTTATCTTCACATTATTAAAATGTCCACGATATGAGTAATGGAATGTATGGACACAGCATTTTAGCTGTGTATATGTAGTTGTGTCATCTTAAGCGCAGTTGAAAAGCACCTTTATGTACTTACAGCTCATTTTGATCTTCTTTTTTTTTTTGTGATTTATTTGATAATACTCTTTTCCGTCCTCGACTTCTTTATGTATTTGGCGTAACTTTTTTTACTTTTTTTGAAGTTTTGTATGGGGATCTCACTTCATTTTACAAAGATAATTTGCATAGAGAATGACTTCAGATAATTTTTAATATTATACATTACAAAGGTTCACCATCAACAGCCATGAACAGCCTTATCACAGGACAAAATTAAGGATAAATTCTACGAAATTTTAACAACTACGAAAAGAAACCATGTGTACCGCATTGCCGATCTATATATAAATATGTATATATATATAGTATATATATATATATATATATATATATATTATATGTACAGGGTGTCCCAAAAATTTCGCGTTTCCTTGAAAGGGGTGACTCAGGAGGTGATTTGAAACAACTTTTTCCTTAGCGAAAATATTGTCCGAAGCTTCGTTAAGGAGATATTAACCAAAAACCCCGACCAATCAGAGCGCGCGCCTTCCGCCCGAGCTCCCGCGGTAGCGTTGGCTACGCGGTAGGCGACCGCGCTTGTACTACGAACCTACGAACAAGCAAGTCGGCATGCATCGAAGGAAACCGCGTTACACAGTTTTTTCTTTAAAGCAGAATCTTAAATAAGATTTATTTGAAGTGAGGGGACAAGAAATACGTAAATTTCGTTTTTAAATAAGGCATAAACGAAAAGGTAATGTAACAGAAAATGTACGACAAGTGATCGTAATTCGTTATTGCGTCGTTCCGTGAAACATAAATTAAGTGAACAGTGTTAGTAGCCGTGCAGTGAAGTGAATATTCGGTACATTGACCCTGCGATCAGCTGAGCACTGGATGCCGATGACCAGGATCGGTACAGTGGCCTAGTGACACAGGTTTCCGAAAAGGGAAGGAAAGCAAGGAAAGGAATGTCCGAAAGGGTGAGTTTTATTTAATTTATTGGTGATTATTAGGTGTGAAAATAAATTCTTTCCGATTTTAGGGTACAATAACAGTTCGATTTAAAAAATATGAAAACAACTCGATCATCGCAATAATTTCCATTATTGTTCATTACCTTTTGCCATTTTTCTGGCAGCTTCTGAATACCACCGCGATAGAAATTCCAGTCGGAAAGAATTTATTCATACACCTAATATTATTTTTTAAATTTAGTTGTGTTGGCCGTTGTTAAACTACGGATTTTTACCTCAATAACGAATTACGAACACTTGTCGTACATTTTCTGTTACGTTACCTTTTCGTTTATGCCTTATTTAAAAACGAAATTTACGTCCTTTTTGTCCTCTCACTTCAAATTATTCTTATTTAAGATTCTGCTTTAAAAAGAAACTGTGTAACGCGGTTTCCTTCGATGCATGCCGACTTGCTTGTTCGTACGTTCGTAGCACAAGCGCGGTCGCCTACCGCGTAGCCAACGCTACCGCGGGAACTCGGGCGGAAGGCGCGCGGTCTGATTGGTCGGGGTTTTTGGTTAATATCTCCTTAACGAAGCTTCGGACAATATTTTCGCTAAGGAAAAAGTTGTTTCAAATCACCCCCTGAGTCACCCCTTTCAAGGAAAACCGACATTTTTGGGACACCCTGTATGTATATGAAATCCTGCCTGAAAAATTATGCGTACATACATAGCCTGGCGTAGGTCACAGCATCATTTTACGCTTCGATTATCTACATATACATAAAATCCTCAGTTTGATGATATACAAATAACAAACAGTTTGATGATATACAAACATGACGTTATTACGTATGTGGAATTTTCCCATACGCCGCTCTCAACCGTTTTTTTGAGCTCGCGTCTGCGAAGGGAAACGCCCTAAAATCCTTTTACTTATCACACACCACTAATGGGGGTCGTGATCTCGACCAGCTGGATGACGATCATGGGAACGGGAGTGAAACGACGACGACCCCGAAGGATTTCCTTATATGGATATTTCCAACGAATCCCCACTCATTTTTGGGACTATATAAACCCTTTGGTTTCTACCCTCTTTGGTTAAAAGCTATACAGACACGCGTAGAGTCACGTCGTGTCACGCTCGTACAGAGTTGGTTATATCCAGTGAGGTCGGGCTCGAGTCCCAGTCAGAATCATAGTTAACCTAGTTGAATCCGCGAGTTCGGTTAAATTCTATTTGGCTTCTCCAAATAACCACTCGTACGCCCCGCATCGCCAGTGCGTCAACACCGTGCAACCTTAGTGGTAATTCACTCTATTTTACTCAACGATTTAAACGCGACACTTACATTTGTACAATAACTAATTATTGAATATATGGTGTTCATTTGTAAATCGAGTAGATTCGTTTAAACCCATCTTTTACCCAGCGGTCCGTATAATATTAGTAGCATATACCCACCGATACAACTTTACCGCTCGAGTTGTACCAAATATTAATTAAGAGTTACGAGGCAATACTAACATTTCCTGCGACTCCCTGATTTCACATCAGGGTCGTTCGCATCCACCACCAAAACAAGGAATCTTCTCCAACCCAGTGGCTCCCCGATTTCGCATTGGGTTCGTCCACGTTTAACCCTCCTGCGGCTCCCTGATTTCGCATCAGGTTCGTCCGTATCCTACAGCTCCCTGATTTCGCATCAGGTTCGTCTGTAAGTCAACCACCCTCCGAACAGCTCTCTGGTTACGCACCAGGTTCGTCTGTGAATAATCCAACCTCGTAACAGCTCCTCGATTTCGCGTCGAGTTCGTCTGTGAACATCATCCCAGTGACTCCCCGATTTCGCATCAGGTTCGTTCTCGTTTCCGATAATCCTGCGGCTCCCTGATTTCGCATCAGGTTCGTCCGCCCTCTAACTTACAAATTCATAAACCGTATTCCTTGGGAAATACCCCTCTCGCCGGCCTCTCGCGTTGCCGCAGCCCCGGCTCGTAACAACGCAATTCAAATTTTGCCAACTTACCTTGTGTTTGAGACTACATTTTGGTTGCAATTCAATGGTACAACTGTGACGTCCCACTATTTTTCGCGCGGTTATAATTAGAATCTTCCCCAAAAACTCTCTTACCAGAGACCACGTCTCAACCCTTCTCAACTACCCACCAAATCAACGCCACCCTCGCCCCTCCAATCAAACCACGCAAAACCCATCCAATAGGTTGAATACCCCTTTTCGGAAGGCCCAAATAAGAACCCCTAATACTATATTGCGACGCAGATCTCGCGCATGAGTCACCGCCACGTTTGAATTATATAACGCATATATTGCACCTGAGTCATGGTGCATACCGCGCATACCCCTCAGTCCTAAACATTGTATAAATACAAGGGCCCCAGAGGCCGTAGCCCTCTTTCTACGGAAACTCTTGTACGTAAACCTCTTCTACGGAAACACTTCCATGAAGGACTACCGTAATTATCAGTCGCGCATATTTTAACAAACAGTGTTAGATTCAGTTCGATTTACCTACTACATCAATCGTAAGCGGCTATAATTACCTATTTCATTAGTGCATATCATCTCCATTCACATTATTCTTTATTGCTTTCGCTTTGCATATATCTTCATTATTGCTTATTATATTTCTATTTCCTTTATTGCTTATGCTTACTGTATTTTATATCATTGTCTATTGCTAAATGCCTAGTGTATTTTATATCATTGTCTATTACTTACTCTTTGGTATTTCACGTCCATACATACTTTGCTATTGCTAACTGTTTATATATGTGTTTATGTGCAAATGCTTAATGTCTAACGCATTATTATAAATCTCTACCGCTATCGCACTAACAGCGCATGGCATATTCTTGTGCGTTAAATTAAATAAGCGCTCTTGTCTTAAAATAACGAATTGAATTATTGCATCGATCCTTCGGCTACGGAAACTCCAAATCATAACAAGCTGGTGCTACAGCTGATCTCGGTTCGCGAACGTCGCGGTTTTTTTAGTGTTTACCAGGCTTACTTTCGTATAGGTCTTGAACGCCCATATGGCTAGACGTATTTCGCGGAATATTACGGTCTGCTTCTTACATTAATGCAGCGGTAAATCCAATTATCAAGCCTTTAAATACGATCACCTGTGCTCTAACGGGTGTTACCCTGGGGTGCGATTATAGTTAAACCTTCCCTGGTTGTCAGTGCTACGAAACTGGCCTTCGCGCCTGAGTTCCTAACCCCACATGTCATTGTCCCACCCTGCTGGAACTGCCAGCGAGAACCGCATAAAAAATTTTTTAATCCGGATTGATGCGGTTTTCTTCCCGTAAAATCCAGATTGAACCAAATGAAATATTTTCTATCAGTTTCAAACCGGATATGCATGTAAAAATCTTGATGGTATCTATCTGCATTTCCTAGCACAATTTGTCATCGGTTCTACTCGGATTTACACGAAGTAACTCGCATATTACTAGTAAACTTCTTGAGTAACTTTGTTCATTTTGTAAGCTGGTTGGAAATTCAGATCCAAACCAAAATGGAATCTATTGGTCTTTGCAAGTTATTTTGCTACCAGTTCTTACACAGATTTGCATATCGTAAATGCATGTTCAACATTTACTCTGTTGCTGTCAGAAAAAGAACACACATATTTCTGGATGAAATCAACTCAAATTTTTAGTTGTTTCTAAGCAGAATCTAGAAGTGTAGATCAAAATTCAGATGATACTCATCAGCTTTTCCAAGCCATTTTACTACCTGGTTTTATTTGTATTCGCGACACATTTATGGTCTCTCGACCGAGTTACTCAGGTCATCAAGGAGTCATCGAATAACCGTTATCACTTACACCGTGAGTTCAGATTTGATATAATTTTATTCTTATACCTACTATATCAAGAGATTCTGCGGTATCAATCTTGCATCGAAGTCTTGATCACGGAGCAAGCTGCCTTGTTAGCTCGCGGCGCCGATGTTATGTCTCGCGGCGCACATCGCTGCCGCGAGAGGAGTTACCAGTATCGCGATCACCTAGCGGTGTTCAAACCAAATCAATTATTTCGAAGTATGAGTTTCGTAAAACCGGAAGGAACCGTATTAATTTCTATCCGCCAATCCGTTGGAAACCGGGCTAAATTTTTTCTCTTCGAACCCCATAAGCATTCCGTGATTTATTTGCTCTGCCAATCCGGATCGCGACGGACTCGAAAGAGCTTGTGGATTTCCAGATTGAATCCGTAAGATTTTTGATCCGCAATTTCAGATACGAACCTTCCGGTTTTATACAAATGGCAATTGCTGATAGAAACTGATGAATTTTATACCTGCAAATCCTGTTTCATCCATCGATCTGGATACCCGCATTGAACCGGATTCTGTTTTGAACTGCCAAAAATCAGTGCTTGGAAATCCAGGTAGTACCGCATTGAACCAGATAGATCCAGTTCAAAATTCAATGCGGTTCTAACTGGCAGTTCCAGCAGGGCAGACACCGCCACCCGGGACGTGACACAACGATAGATATTTGTAAAAACACCATCTCAAATTATGACAACTTACCTTATTTGACACTTGTCAGGTTATAACTTGACTGTAAGCTGTCAAAATTTGGAGTAGATTGCATAGTGAAGATAGCGTTTGACGAACGAAACATGTATTAGTTCGTTTTGGCTGAAGGTGTACGTGTAACGCGTACCGAGAGTCGACGAACGAAACATGTGCTAGTTTCTTTTGGCTGAAGGTGTGCGTGTAACGCGTATACGTATTATGTTGACGAATATTTTGACTGGAGAAGAAGAAGACGAATCATAAGAATAAGAAAAATCTTACTGTTGCCGACTGATCCATTAGACGATATTACGATATATCTGTCATGCGTGGGCCAATTTTATTGAATTTGGTCTTATACGAAGGCTTATATGCGGTTTACATAAGAAAAATGCCTTTAAATTTAGGAAATATTGCAGGCGTGATGAGATATTAATGAAATAAATTTCAGGCTACCGCGTCTCTAGATACGGCTCTTTTTCGCCCGCAGTAATATGTACAAAGTGTCATTCATTTGATTTTTCGATATTTTCTTATGTTACGTTAGGTCTTGACGGTTAGCGATTTTTTTTCTAATACAAAGTACATCATTTTTAAAAACAAAGCACCTAATAAATTGTTCTTTCATAAAAAATCAAGAGAAATAGTCGAACAAAGTGTGACTAAATCTTGTCCCCGCAGTAATAGGTACATTTACCCTACGCCCCTACCGATTTGCGACCGATCTTCGCAGCTCCCCTGGATCTGACACACGCGATTGGTCGTAGCACTTTCCCTGCCGGTTTCCTACCAATCAACTGTATATACCTGCGCGGAACGAGTCTACTCTAAAGTGGAATGCAGTATACTACAGAAGTTATAAGACGAAACATTATCACCCATTTTTGTCACAATTTTCGTAACGCTCGACTTTTTGTGCATGCCCCTCAGTACCTACTGTTCCGATTTTAAATTCGTATTCACGTAAAAAATACCAGTAACCTGCATTAGTTAAGACATTTCAAAGTTTAGTTTCCGTAGTTACTCTAGATGCGCATCGAATAAATAGTTCATAATGTTAATAGCCGAATGAATATTATCAGTATACCATGATTTATTGGACTTCAAACTCCTTTATAGATGAAAATAAATACTCAGGTTCCCTGGTGAACTCGACTTGCATCGAATGTCAGAGGAATCAGTCCTTTACAGCTTCGAGGCTCCTGCCCGACACCATTCCAGTCCACTAACGTTCGCCGCAACAGTGAAACACGCCAATTAACGCACAGCTAAATTAAAAGACAGAAAAAAACTCTTAGTATTCACATTCACCAATTTCAACTGCTGGTACAACTAACAGGGTTTCAGAGAAAACAACTTTTAATGGACTTCCGAAATATTAGGAGGCCGACGACGACAACGAAGAATTCACGATCTTCCAACTGATTCTAAAAGCTACAGTAATCACAAGCAGAGGGACGACAATACAGCGCTCTTCTTCCACCATTTGTAAAAATCGTAAAGATATCGTGTAGCAAACTCAAACAACTCGTCTATTCAAATTATATGCGAAATGTGTTGCGATATTGTAGGCTATTGCATTGGACTCTTCGCTAGAGGCGATAACTCACAGGTGCCGATCGAAAAGAGGAGTTTTTATAAGTATGACTATGGTTGAAAAATTAGACACCGAGTAAGTAACGGGATTAAAGGTGACTTTTAGAAAATTCATTGCACTTCGTCACGCATCCAAGTTCACCTACCGATACACTGGTAAAGATAAAATGAAGTTATTAGTTGAATTATTCGTGTAGCTACTTACGGGTGTTCTTAAAACGTTGTTCATGCAGAGGAACGAGTATCGCACGTTATTGACTGCTTATTAATCTCCTTAGCAATTGCTAACGTGAGATGTGTACCGTAGGATTGTGCCAGTTTAAATGTGCCTGAACCCTGCTGCACTCTCCTTCATGGTAATAGCGACTGAGCTCTCCGTGACCTGACGAAGAAAAAGTTTCCCGCCCAATGACGTTTTTACTATGGAAACCTCGACAATCGTGTTAACTTTACCCGACACCTTCAACAGGATAGCGTACCACTTAGAGCATAATTTTAAAGATTGCCTTTTCAATTGCCCACTTATACTGTCGCGGAGTACATTGCACTCAATACTGTCGAACGAGGACCAAACACAGACAGCATTGCCCATATTCGATGTAACATGCCACCATAGCAAACAACGAACACATGATAACTATCACTGGATGTGGAGAACCTACCGACACATGTACACGTTCAATGATTACTACATCTGTAGTTGATCGATATATACCCTCTTTATTTTCAAAATATTTCCCTGGCACGAAATCGTTGTTTGATTGCATAATAAATATCGCATAGTGTCCGTTCAACGAGTCGAGTCCTACAAATAACGACGGCACGTGACGGCGTTCTCACGAAACAGAGACGGCATGAGCTAATAGCCAATAGCTGTAGCCGCTGACCCTCCAGCGTGAATATTTTATTTACAGCTGATAACTCGACTCGTTGAATAGATTGCAGAAGGCATAAATAAACCAATGCAGAGTAATCATGGATGATTACGTCGGTAAGAAAATTTGTATCGCCGTTTGTGTAACGGTGAAATCCTTTGACCGGTGTAATCGCAGCACGAATAATGGCTACAGATAACCAAATGATTCAAGACGATCGATATATTTTACCGCTTTCGTGCGAGTGTCATGAATCTCCAGTTATTCCAGTTTAGCCATGAAGAAGGAAGAGGTGGACAAACGATACTTGAACCGTAATAAGGTGCTTTGTCGATACGCAGGTGTATGGCCGTATCAGACAATTATAAGCAGAAACTTAGCACGAATATTTGCGCACACTGTTGCTCTGACGTCCACCATTACCATGGTAAAAATGTTTCACAAACAGTTCTGTCCTTAAAACCATCTTACATACTTTCACATTCGTTATTCCTAATCTTAATTGACTGATTTACTATCCAGCGTAAAAATACTGTATGGGTTACCGAACCTGTCCAAACTCTTAATTTACCAGTTACCGTGCTATCGTCATTTACAGATTTTGAGGATGACAGTATTTTTCAGTCTGGATATCATAATAGAGCAATGCCCCTACCTTCTTGCAGGGGTCGGAATCTCATTAAAGCTCTTTATGTTCTCTCTGAAGAATGACGAGGTGAGGAGATATTTGACTATTGTAGGGGAAGTCGGGGTATTGTGAGGCACGGGGAATCGTGAGCCAGCGCCATATTTTTTTCCCTAGTGAGTAATGACAGCTGCCAACAACTGTTATTTACTTGTCTTATGATAAGCTAATATTTCCACGATCAGTGAACGTACGCACCCGCATCGTTACTTTGCTCTATTAACAGATAAAAATTGGCTGATCTCGAAGTATTATTTTCACTTCGTGTGTGGTCTATTATTGTGACACTTTTCTGTGAATCCACGCAGGTAACTATTTTTATAATACTCGTGTGACTTCAAGCTTTCGAAATAATAAAGAAATTTGGCATTAAGTTAGCATTGTGTTATTTATTTGTGGCCATGTTGTAAAAATAATGGTTCGGGGAATTGTGAGCCACTCGATTCTTGACATTTAAAGAGCTAACCTCACGTGTTTGATGTTTCTTTATGATTGTTTATGTAATATTTGAGCACAATATAAATTTTACTTTCCCGACTGTTATGCATATAACAGAGGGAAAGTATGTAGATCGTGTCAAAAATGACACCCCGGTTTTTTTGCAATTCTCGACGTTTCATGACCCACTGACTCTAAAAAGTCAAAAAAGGGGTACAAAAATGCTTGTGTGTATGTGAGACGCTTTTTTGTTGGCGTCTATTTCAGCTTATATCTCCAGAGTCCATGGTCACTTTGGGCTGATATTTGGTAGGATGCCTTCTATATATGGGGCATTGATGCTATTAACCGTCTCCAACCGATATTGACGAGGAAGAGGACATTGATTTCTTCATAATTTGCATGAAAAATATGCCGAAAAAGATGAACGGCAATAACACCATTCATTGCAACGTCTGCGATCGCGCAATTCACTTGGAATGCGCCGGAATGACCACAAGTTATTGGACTTGCGAGCATTGCATTTCAGATTAATTGTGGTCATTTTTTACTTTTTTTTTATTAATTGAAAATTATTTTTTCATTTAGAGACATGAATAAACATTTTCTAACAAGCATTGTCATTTTTATTCAATTTATAAAGTGGCTCACGATTCCCCGAGATTTTTCAGATTCCAGAAAATGCATATTTTTTGTAATAGTCTGAAAATCATCTAATTTGCAAATATTCGATTCCACTATTGTGACTAAAAGAAAGGTAAATCTTCATACTACAACATCCAGCTTTGAAATTTGAAGAAACACTTGATTTTATAGCAGTTTGTTAGCAATAAAAAAAAGTGGCACACAATACCCCGACTTCCCCTACTCATTTCTTCAGTGGTAGATGAAATTCACGAAATTACAGTTGAAGGGCCTTATGAATGGCATCTACAACGATTGGGATATAAAGAGGCCACCAAGTGAAATCGAAATTATGGACGTTTATGGCAAAAGAGGAGTACTATTTACAATGGCCTATATAGGTATGTAAGATAAGTTACTTTCATTTCTTTGGAACTACCCTGGGAATGCTATTCGAAACAGACCGAAAGTCGTGTTCAGATATATTGGCCAGTGGATTCGTTTTCGCGAGCAGCGCTCGAGGAGAAATCAGCCACCACCACCTGACGATCGTTGATTGGAAGTTGGAGTTTCGTGGCCCCCGCAGGGTATGGTGGGGTAACGGGAACGCTGCTCGGCTCCGCCTGAACGTACCCGTGTGGCCGTTGTTTATTCTTAGCGTAATAGTTGTGTGCGTTACGAAGCTATTCGTATACCAATACGAGATGAAGCTATCGAGAAAGAATCACTCTTCTGATCAATAAAACTCCTGAATTTTTTCGGACATAACGGACCTATTCTGATGTATGTATTTCTACGCTAAGAACTCGGTTTGGCCTACACGTCGGGAGCTTGGAGCTATCCCCACCACTTCTGGCTCACTCTTGTTCTGCGAAGGCGAGAGCGAGATGGAACGACCGCGAGTCAGAGGGACTGAATGCAAGCGTGGAACGGTACGAGACAGATGACGCCTTGATACATACTTTGTCTCGCTCCGTTACTCGTACGCCTAATACTCCGTCCTTTGCGTACGCGACGGGCATGAGCGTTCAGACACGCTTTCATTCCATCTCGCTCTCGCCTTCGGCAAGAAAGAAGCGAGAAACGACCGATCAGAATCGTGTCCCATCTATGTACAGTAAATCCTCGTTAGGAGCCCGTTTCTACCACGCGTTAGGAGCTCGGCGACTATCCTCAGCTCGAACTGAAAGACGGAGCGAGACAAAGTATCATGCTTTCTCTCTTTCGTAGCCGACGGCAACTTCGTGTCGACTCTTTCGTTTCATCTCGCTCGCCCATTGGGTATTCTCACTCGCGCCAGTGGCCGCGCGGAATAGTGTCCAGTCACGTTAAGGCAGGATCTCCTAGCTGCGACAGGTCGCTGTAGGGTTATATGGTGGGTTTAGTTATACCGCGGCCCTACTACCGCTTTATTCAATAGGATCGGAGGCAAATGACTAGATACAGATTATGCAATTATTGCCTATTTTAATCAATAATCGTGCAACGACCTTGCAGCGTGCACGAGATGCTACTCGCAATTATAATCATGCCTGAATAATATGAAATCACAACTCCTGCTCTTTGAGCAGTATACTCCGCCTCTTTTGGCAGTGTCTGTGTCTCACTGACTAGTCTGCGACTGCGGTTGCTTCGCAGCGACGCGGCGGCTCCCCACTCCAGCACAGTCCGCATGGAGGGGAACACACGGCCTACATCCATTGAGCTCTATACTAACTGGAGAGTGAACAGAGCAATGGCGGCCGGTCAGACAAGGAACACAAATAGTGGGGATTGCTTTCTCTATCCCGTGTGGCGTCTATACCGGTCTATACCCTCACCGCACGCAAATTTACTACAGGATAGTAGAGATATAGAGAGGGATAGTAGGAAGAAGAAGGATACATTCACCCACTATTTTCCATTTCTCTTTGACCGCTGTCGCCTCTACTTCTTCCCACTGCTGTTCACACTCCAGTTAGTATAGAGCTCAATGCCTACATCGCAGCGACAGGCAGCGACCCCACTAGTGCAAGGGAGAAGTATGCATCTGTTTCTCCGTTGCACTAGTGGGGTCGCTACCGGTCGCTGCGACATGTCGCAGCTAGGAGATCCCGCCTTTAGGAGCTCGCCGCCAGCCCCGTTCGTCGGGCTCCTAACGAGTATTTACTGTACATAAAGTGGTCGAAATGCTTCGCTGCATGTGTATGTACCTCACGGACACCTTTCCCCACCACGCGACGACCAGCCGGTGCCCGAGAGAGAGTGAGAACGTAGAGAAAAGGAGGATCGAGGCAGGCAAGCGGTGTGGTGGGAGAATACCCCTCACGAAACTCACCGGCCAATATATCTGAACACGACTTTAGTATCATGTAACAGTTACAACTTCTCGCTAGAATTACTTTCGGCGGTTAAAAATTTGAGGTCGAGCAAGTTGCATACTACATGATGTACATCGTTTCAGCTTATTTTCACGTTTCGATTTTCTGTGAGAGTTTGCTTTGTACGCTTTGTACGCTTTGTACAAGACTTTCCAGCAGAAGTGATCACTCGGAAAGGCCTGACCGACTGAAAGGAGCATTTTTCAAAACTTTGCGCCATTCAAAGCGTTAATAAGCATTCTGTCTCCCACTGAGACATGTGTAGTGTTCTTTTTTACCCGACTGCAGCACGCAAAGGAGGGTATTGTGTTTATCAGTCTATGTATGTATGTCCAGATGTTACGCTCTAGAGCCTGTACGAATACACCGATTTGGACAAATGAGGTGTCTTTAGAATTCTCTTGACCTTCCGAATGTCCTACGATATATAATTTTCAAAATTGTGAGATAGAAATAAAAAAATGGGAAGGACTCGCAATTAGTGACCTGTATCCGCAGAAAGTTCTTAACAACCCCAACGACAGTGTTTCCCTTAACGAACTAAACAGGCTTCGGCCTTTGCCATATAATATTGCTGTACACAATTAAAAAGTAAAAAATAAAAAATTTAATAAACCCTACTGCTTAAAAAGCGAACTAAAATGACAAAAACGAGACTTAATTTATTTACACCTTAAGATTTAATTTATTTATACATAGTATATTATTTATCATAAATAGGATAATAATAAGATGACAATTTAAATTAACTCAATTGCCTGCAGTTGGATGCCTTCAATCTTTTCATGTAATTACATTCGAACATTTATTTCGAAATAAAAAATTACATATTGTCTTAATAAATATTGTGTATCGCTGTTCGCCTTAATTAGAATTGATGGGCTATTAACAACGCTAACAGTATTCCCCACACGGACAAAGAGAGAAACATATAAGTTACAAAATAAGCTGAAGTTGAAATGTCACTATATAAGCATGAATTTGCATTGATATTGTCCACCTCTTTTTGTTACCAGCTTGAAACATTGTCTTTAGTCATTGTGAAAGACTAAAAAGATTTAAGGCCTGCAACCGCAGGCAATTGAGTTAATTTAAATTGTCATCTTATTATTATCCTGTTTATGATCAATAATATACTATGTATAAATAAATTAAATCTTAAGGTGTAAATAAATTAAGTCTCGTTTTTGTCATTTTAGTTCGCTTTTTAAGCAGTCGGGTTCTTTAAATTTTTTTAATTCTATTTCTTTCCTAGTGACCGCCATGTTCGGCGCGGTCGTATTTATAATGCTGCCTACTGTGGCCGGTATCGTGGAGTACTTCCTTCGGAGCGAAAACGGAACGGTGCATAGATATTACATTTACCCGGCATATTATCCCTTTGACGAAGACAGATACTTCATATATTTCTGGGCACACATGACTACTACAATATGTATGGTTGTGATAGTGTATACCGCCTGTGATGCAATATATCTGTACAGCGTGCAGCACGGGTGCGGATTGTTGGCAGTTGCTGGGTAAGTAATTCGTAGCAATCGATTTTTAACCAGAATTCACGCGAAATTGTTGCAAGTTGCGGTGTCAGCGTTAATGCTCGTAGATACCGTTTCAAGAGTGCAGTCGAGAATTACGGTTACGACGAAAATGAATCGGTTAAGACGATGGACATGGCGTACAAAAATGTATGCTCCTCGATGCAGGGGCACAAACGCGCTCTGAGGTCGGTGAAACTACTTTGCAAATCTCTCGGTAGAAAATCTCTTCGAATGTTTAAGCAGATGAGAGTTATTTGTTGAGTGCGCATACTGTATAGTTACAGGATAAAACTAAACATGGTCACATGTTTCAATCAGTCGCGGCCTAATTGCATGCTTTCATGTTTCTTTTTACGTCTCATCCATCTTTAACAATGCAGATTTATCCAGGATATCCAAGAATTCCAGTCGGCTTATCTCGCAATTGCAGTCGTACTAGTGATCGCAGCGTTTAGTATCACGCTAGTAAAGGTAAAGTGTTGATTCATAGGAATGCATATTCCCTGATAGCCATATCTGGGGAGCAGAATCTGACGTCAGAACCGTAGTCATCTGTGTCCTTATTTGGCTGCGTTCTGAGGTGCCGAGCCTGCTGCCAGGGCCTGACGTCAGACCGGCAGCAGGTCCGCAGCAGATCCTGCGGTGCGTCTGACACAAGGGGGCTAACTACCACTGCGGGGGGGGGGGTCCGTTGCGGGACTGGGTCGAGGTAAGGGGTGCCTCATTTTCATTGGTCGCTGTCCGGCGCAAGCGCAGTACTACCATACGTACCGTTGCCATAGCGTCTTGATTTTATATATTGTAATAATTGAAAATGTATATTTCTCGTCAATTTTCATCATATTCAAAACTAGCTGGCCCGTTACCCGGTTTCACCCGGGAATTATTTATGATGTTTCCAAAATAAAAAAGCGTAAAAAATAAAATAAATAGCCTATAATCTAATCTAGGACGTATGTAATGTATATTCAAAATTTCATTGAAATCCGTTCAGCCGTTTAGGCGTGAAAGAAGGACAAACAAACAGACAACGTTTCACTTTTATATATTAGTAAGGATTCAAATTCATAAATAATCACTTTTTACTATTAACTTAGACATTTGCATTAATTTGTGGTTAATAGTTTTTCATAATTAGCGGTACAGAGCATGCACAGCAATGCAACTCAACCACCTCCAGGCACCCCTGGGTTGCCCTGGGTGGGGGCCCGTCCCTCAATTTGGCTTCGCGACCCTCCTCCTAGCCTGACACATGAAACAGCGCCATCTAAGGGCCAGAATTACCAAACAATTCCTTACCCGTGACGTCCCATGGACGTCCCCACGCACCAACACAAATGTATGGTTATTGCTGTAGGTGTATCCCTACCCTTAGATAACCTGCGATCAGATTCTGCAGTTTATTAAATAATTAATTCTACTTATTTCCAAAAGTATTTATTCTTTCTTTAATAATACACACGATTGATGATCACAATTGTTACAAAACAAGTAGCGCATATAAATCCGCAGAACTTTCAATATTTACATTTACAAATCCATATACAGTACGTCCCTTAACCAGTGGTACCTATTAGGGGCTATATCAGAAAATTTTATTCTATATTTTTTACTTCTTTGTTGTGTAGAATCACCATATTCCCTGTTGTGTTAGCACTGAAAACAAATACAATTTTAATATAAAATTAAACGTAACGTAGGAATAAACAGGATACATCTTAGGTGGTTAACTACTGTATCGTTTACCTATTATACCTAATAGCCGTGCAACGGATTGTTTGAGGTCAGGCGTCACTATTGGACGTGGGTTTTGAGTTCTACAAATACATGGGATTTCTAGTGATTCAGCTGATTCACCTGTTTTTCATGACCAGTCAGGGGCAGTTCATACAAAATGCCCACGATGAAATTTACAATGAAATGTGAGTATTGAATTTAGTAGTGAGCCTCAGAGATGGGTATTATTTAAATAACGTATCGAATAAAAGAGACTTTATTTTTTTTGTCATCAAACCCATGTTTCTTTTATTCGATGCGCCTCAAATCGCTTTTTGATTTGACGGGAATTCATTCGACGGCCACGCATGATTTTTTTATTCGACGGGAATTCATATTAAGCTTCGAATAATATTCTCAGTTTCATTCGTTTTTTTATTCGAAAGTTATTCGAAATTCGAATAACTTTTGGCGAGCCTCGAGAGCCTTTGATCGAAACCGCCGGGTTCTCAAGCCGAGCGACATTGTATCGTTCACCGTTAAAATGAATTAACGTCGAATAAAAAAATCATGCGTGACCGTCGAATGAATTCTCGTCGAATAAAAAAGTGCTTTGAGGCGCTTGGAATAAAAATAACCCAAAGTTATTTTTATTCGACAACTCTCGAATAAAATTTTTGTCTTTTACTCGAAATCAAATTTTTATTTAAAATAATTTTTTGCCCATCTTTGGTGAGCCTATGTGAACGGGACTTTCAATTTGTTCGGGTTGCGTGATCGTTCTGACGCTGTTTGCAGGTACGAGGGACGGTGGTACAACAGTTCGCGCAAGACGCAAATGTTGTACCTACTGGCATTAAGGGGAGCCCTAACTGCTCCCGTTTTGTCAGCCGGCGGTCTTCTGCCGCTAACCATGGAAACCTTTGCAGAGGTAATTTGTTAACTGCTACGAAGCAACGTTAATTAGATAGATGACATACTTATATTTTACTCTCAGGTGTTGAAAGCATCCGTCTCGTACTTTACGGTATTGCAGTCCCAATAAACAGCGGAACATTTGAAATTAGACGACAATACGGGATGCATCTTGTACACATCAAACGAATACGTTTTAAAATTATGTATGACTTATGTTACATTTGATTACGGTAATTAACTGTATCTGTACTGAATGTATAAGAATGTTAGTAAAGAGAGTTAGAGAAGTAATATCATCCTATGCTTGCGAGAAAAACTGTATCTACGCGAGCCTCGAATTAATTATTAACGGTACGCGTTGCATATTACGAAACTGATGGGTTATTTGACGATATATAAAACTTGGATGCGATAGCAATGGAATTCTTGCGCAAATTAACGAGTTCGCGGGAAATGAAGTGCATTCGGTGCCGTAGAATGAGATTCGGTTAGGGCAGCGAGGGCCAGTTGGGCCATTAAAGAGCCCGATCTCCATGATGTTTACCAAAGCCGGGCGGAAGGGGAGTTCGAAAGCCAACGATAACGCGGGCGTGCAACAGATAGGGTAAAACTGTAGTAGTATGCGCTGCAGGCTCATATTAAATGACTGGGATTCTTGAGGGTTCTAGTGTTCGCCGTCACTGGGGCGCCCAGAAGACCAGTTATTTCAGCCTATGGGTACAACCCTGCACCGCACGCTACTATTTACACTCTTACAGTTTTCCCTATCCGTTGTACACTAGGATGGCCGTTATTTATACGTGTTAAAATTATTTTTTTGCATTTCTTTGCTCTCACCCCCTAGAACGGTGCTATTTGATAAAAAAATCAATGCGTGGAACTCTCACGCGTTAGAAGTGAAACTACTTATTAAATATCAATACCGTTAATTTTTCTTAATGTGAATAAGTTTTATTCCTCTGCATGTTCATCGAAAAGTAGACTGTGTGGTATATTTGCTTCTCCTGGTGCAATACGAAAATACTTTTCATCATTCCATAAGGGGTCATTCCACGCGAAGTCGGACACTTTTCGGAGTAACATTTCGGATTTTGGTGCAACTTGGATATGTTGTAGTCTTTAGGGGTGTATAAACATATCTCGAAGGATTTTTCGAAATGTCAAAAATTGTGGATGTTACAGCTCTTTGAAATATAGTGTTTACTATTTTTCAAAAAATTATAACTGTTGAATTAATAAACTGATAAAAATGACCTTTTGGGTGCTGACAGTGCAGATATAAGAGTACCTAATAAAAATTATTTCACTTAATAAAAACGAATATTTGACAATTTATTTAGCAAATGTTCTTAACAAATGCAATTTTATAGTTGAAGGCACCTTTTTAAAAATTTGGAAAAAATAGGAGGATAAAGCCCTGTTTTTCCTCTTTACGGACATGTTTTGAAAAACGTGGACGTTTCAAAATTGGCCAAATGAAAATTAATTGAATGTTTGGGAAAACTAGATTTTCGCGCACGTTTCGACGTGCTGGGTAAATCTAAAATATCAACGGGGAGGCTGGACGACGCTGTTCGTATCAAAGACGAAAGCGAGGAATCTTTCAGCTGTGTGCGCTGTTCTGTCTTAATGCTACGCATTTTCGAGAACGAACATTCACACAAATATGTCGATCCAAACATAGAGAAAATTCGGAGCGCGAAATTCCTAAGCTTGGGATATCTCGATTCTTCCAGTGTTTTGAAGAATTCGGCTCCTTTTCCTTCCCTCGTTTTCAAAGAAATGTCGTGCTGAAGATCGCACAGTTCTTCTTGATACTGGAGGGCTTGTTCTTCGATTTTAACGGTGAGGGGATTCTCAAAGAGAATTAAATCATTTCTGAGCGAATCGAAGTCAGTTAAACGCTTATCGAACTGATCTACATATCATCGATCGAAGAATGTGCAAATGATTATCAAAATCACACTCATTGCCGAATTCTTCGAAAATTAAACTACATGAGGGAAAAAAGAAAAAAAAAATTTCTTTTAAAAGGAGATGATTCTGATAAACTACCAGCGTACTTCGCAATGTAAAGAAACATCAGTGTAAGCAGCGTTATGCGTTTCAAGAAATTCTATAAATTTCCTGTGAGATAGGAATTTATTTCCGCCTTTGATAGAATTGATTAGTTGCGTAACCTTCTTCATGGCGGAAGATAATTTTATATTTCGCACCATCGGTTACCACTGCAGAGCATTTTGATAAATCAATATGGAATGTTTGAACAGTGTTCCCTACTGCCTTAAAAATATCCAGTCCTGTCGTTGTGTTGTGCAAAGGCACGAAGTCCAAAAGCTCCTCGACATACGAAAAATCATTTTGTACAATTCGAGCGAAAATGCTCAATTGACTCGTATGCTGGTTATCGGTGCTTTCGTCCAAACACAAAGAGAAATAACGACAGTTGATTAAAAGTGCAGTTAACTTCTGTTCAATAGATGCGCCTATATAAAAAATTCGGGAGCTTACAGTTTTATTACTCAATGGGATACTCGCAGCTTCTTCAAGCGTTATACAGTTTCCGAAGCATTTAACCGCTTCAATGAGACTTTTCTTTACGAAATCGCCCTCAGTGAACGGTTTACCCTGCTTTGCTATTAAAAGAGAAATAGCGTAAGAAGCTATGCCAGCTTTTTCTGACGAACAAGATTCTTCGTGAATATACGTACGACCTTCTTGATGTACTAATTTGAGCCCCTCTATTACATCAAGTTTTTCGCGGCCTTCATATGATGCATACTCTTGCGCATGATGATGTGAAAAGTGCCGTTCAATATTACCTTTTTTTACTAGGGTAGGCTCAAATCCGCAAAGAAGACACATCGTACGATTACTAATTTTAGAGAAAAAAAAGTTTTCCTATACCTTGTCAAAATTTTGATAATACCTCTGCTCGCTAGACATCTTGATCTGATTCGAGAATTCCGAATTCACTGGCAATCAAATGCACGGATACCGTGTCTTCGCACTGAACGAATGAAGATGTTTCGGCAAAATCATCCCTGTTGAATATGTGTGTATTATACATGTATGTGCTAGACCCATCTATGGGCAATACGCGTAACTCTTCTTCCTCATGTTGTTGGCCTCCCAAAGGAGAGACATCAGTCGCGCCTAAGACATAGTAGAATACGCACCTGTATATTATCAAAGAGAAATTAAAGTGTATCTATGTAGCTATCTAATAAGAAGATATTGTGAATACAAATATATTTGACATGGTAGCAGAGCGTGGTTTATAAAATTGGCTGTGCAACAAAAGACTCTCAAACATAAAAAGTACGAACGGATACGCAGTACAACGATCCAATATGGCCTACGTAAAAACCGAAGACATTGCCATTCCAGTCTTCGATGGATCAGACTACCCAAACTGGAAAATACGCATCATGAAGCTACTGCAATATAAAAACTGTAAAGTCGTAGTAGAAAGGACCATGAATGGAACTGATAAAATAAAAGATTGGGAAGATATGGACGTGAAAGCGACGAATTACATATATACTGCGATCACAAACAGACAATTGGAATACATCAGCGAAATGGAAACGGCTTATGAGATAATAAAGAAATTCGACGAAATGTACTTAACAAAATCAACGGCATTACAAATCGTATGTCGAAATAATCTTGAGAGCATAAAATTAGCCAACTATCAGCAAGTAACGGCATTCTTCGACGAATTCGAAAAGGCCGTGAACGAGCTTAAAGCGGCAGGTGCCGTGATTAGCGAACAAGAGAAATTAAATTATATGATAAAAGCACTACCAAGTTCGTACAATTATATTGGAGATCTCATGGATGTGTTAAAGGAGAAAGACCGAACGGTAGATTATTTGAAAAGCAAGATAAAACTAAAGGCGTTAGATGGAAAGAACGACACTAAAACTGAGGATGAAATGGCGAATAAATCAAATGTATTCACGGCAAAGTCGGACGTGAACAAGAAGCAGCCCACGTGTTTTGGCTGCGGGAAAGTTGGCCATATTCGTAAGGAGTGTCAACAAACCAACACAAATGGCTACCGAGGACACTACAGACAAGGTCAGTATCGAGGCGGATACGGCAGTTATCGAAACAATCCGAACAGAAATGCGTTTCAACAAAACAAAAGAGGAAATTATCGAGGACGAGCAAATTATCACAATACAGAATTGCGTAATGGGAGCTGTTTTAACACAAAAGTGGATGCACCAACGATAAGTAACGAAGATATACCAGGTAACAATCAAATACATTGGTTATTAGATAGCGGGTGCACAGACCATATTGTAAATAGCGACGCATATTTTGATGAATTTGTAACTTTAAAAGTCCCTACGGAAGTAAAGTTAGGGGACGGTCGTATACTACAAGCTACGAAAATCGGACGTATAAGTACTATGTTCCCAATATATAATAAGAAATTCAAAGTAACACTGTTAAACGTATTCTATGTCAAAGGTATGAAAGAAAATCTAATCAGCTATGCCAAGGTGACTAATAACAATAGAATAGTCTCACGAGGTGATACTGCAAAAATTTATAATAAAAATAATGTTCTAGTTGCAATAGCAAAAAAGACAGGGAGTCTTTACAGAATGACAAGCTTTGTCATCAATCCAAGAAACGAAGCTTGGGCAAATGCAACAAAAACCAATGGAGAAGGGGCACTATCTCAAAAGGAAAGATGGCATCGAACTCTTGGGCATATAAATTTTAACTATTTGAATGTTCTTTGCAAAAACCAATTGATGGAGGGATTGCCCACAGAACTAGAACCTGAATATATGAAATGTGCTATCTGCATAGAAAACAAGATGTGTAATTTACCCTTTGAAAACAATAGAACTAAAGCAAAAGAAATATTGGAAGTCGTCCATACAGACTTAAATGGACCACATTTGACAACCGGAAACTGCGGTGAAAAATACTTTTTATCGTTCATCGATGAGTACAGCAAAATAACAAAAATATATTGTATAAAATCAAAGGATCAAGTTTATGAATGTTTTAAGGAATACGTACATGAAATTCAAAATTTGACCGGAAAAATAATAAAGAAGGTAAGGTGTGATAACGGTACGGAATATATGAACGCAAAAATCAACCGTTTCGCACAAGAGAAGGGAATCCATATAAGTCCTTGTCCTCCGTACGTACACGAACTAAATGGTACGGCGGAGAGGTACAATAGAACCGTCATGGATATGGCCAGATGCTTAATGACTGAAGCAAACATACATAGAAGATTTTGGCCGGAGGCTGTAAAAACAGCCGCCTATCTTAAAAACCGAACACTAGCCAACACAACTGAAAGGAAAACTCCTTTTGAAATATTTTTTGAGAGAAAGCCGTGCGTCAAAAATCTACGCCTGTATGGAAGCAAAGTATTTGTCAGGATTCCAGAAGTAAGAAGAAAGTCCAAATGGGATGCAAAAGCAGAATTGGGAATCCTTGTAGGCTATACAGAAGTTGGGTATAGAATCCTAATCAACAATAAAGTAAGAATAGCACGACACGTCGATATTATAGAAGAGGACGTGAAATGTATTGGCTTCAAAGATGAAGAAATCAAAGGAAACGAATCAGACAAAGTAGAAGACTTAGATGACGCGACTGACTCGGAAGAAGAAGAAACTCAGCCTAAACTCGTTGGGGAAACTGAAGAGAAATCTGAAGAATCACCATTGAGACGATCGACAAGAGACAGAAAGCAACCCGTTCGATATGAAGACATGCGGTATGCGTATCAATCTATATATGTAAATTATTGTAGCGCTATTGTTCCAGGTACATATAAGGAGGCGATGGAAAGTATTGAGGTCGAAAGTTGGAAAGCTGCAATGAACCGAGAGATGAATAGTTTTAAAAAGAATAAAACATGGACATTAGTAGGTATGCCGACTAATAAGAAAATTCTAGATGTAAAATGGATATATAAAAATAAGACAGATGGTACATATAAGGCGAGGCTAGTGGTGAGAGGGTACCAACAGGATGAAATAGTAGACAACACGTATTCACCTGTAGCAAAGATGCAAACTCTAAAACTATTGTTGTCCTACTGTTGCCAAAATGCTTTGGCTATAGAACAAATGGATGTCGAAACTGCTTTCCTGAATGGGAAAATATCATCTGAAGTGTATGTAAAACAACCATTGGGATACTCGGATGAGAGCGATAAGGTTTATAAACTTAATAAGGCGTTATATGGTTTGAAAGAGAGCCCACGCTCTTGGTATGAATGTTTTAACAATTATATAAGTAAGTTAGGGTTTATAAAATGTAAATATGACTATTGCTTGTATGCTAAAGATGTGGGAACTGAACCACTATACATATTACTTTTTGTCGATGATTTATTAATTTGTAGTAAGGATAAAGAGAAGATTCAGAATGTTAAATTAAAATTGTCTAATAAGTTTCAAATGAAAGATCTAGGAAATGCTAAGAATTACGTTGGGATTGATATTGAATATGACTATCGAAAGGGTAACGGAATGACACTGAGTCAAACTAAATACATAGAATCCTTAGCAATAAAGTACAATATCGAAAATGCAAAATTGTATAAAACACCAATGGAAGCTAATCTAAAATTACGTCCTGCAGAAGTATTAGACGAAAATGTGAAGTATCGAAACCTAATAGGCGCGCTTCTGTACCTAAGCTGTGGTACCCGACCGGACATTGCGTTCAGTGTAAACTATATGAGTAGATTCCAAAATTGCTACAACGAGACATTGTTTAAATATGCGATGAGAATACTTAAATACTTATACAAAACAAAAGATTATAAACTCAAATATTATGGAAAGCGCGATACCGAAATTGTAGACTGTTATGTGGACGCCGATTGGGCCGGTGACGTGGTAGATCGAAAGTCAACTTCAGGTTTTGTCGTGCGAGTATTTGGAAATGCAATACTATGGCGATCACATAAGCAAAACTCAGTAACTAAATCTTCTACTTTTGCAGAATACATAGCGTTATCTGAAGCTGTGACCGAAGTAAACCACGTACGCGAAATTCTAGAAATATTTAACATTAAACTAAAGGAACCAATTAAAATATATGAAGACAATTCAAGTGCGATAACTATTGCTAAAAATGGGAACTTTTCAAAAAATGCTAAACACATTGAGGTACATTATCATTTCGTAAACGAAGACTACGAAAACGGAATTATTGATGTCTTGAAAATTGAGTCAGAAAACAATGTTGCTGACATATTTACTAAAGCACTAAGTCGAGTGAAGTTTGAAAAGTTCAGAAAAATGTTAAATATTCAAAATTAAGTATGAATGTTTAATATTGAAATTACTGTTCCTATTAGCGTTAAACAAGTATAAAGTTTATAATGGTTAGTACGATTTAAGAGTCTAGAACATAAATGTAAGGAGGTGTGTTGAATATGTGTGTATTATACATGTATGTGCTAGACCCATCTATGGGCAATACGCGTAACTCTTCTTCCTCATGTTGTTGGCCTCCCAAAGGAGAGACATCAGTCGCGCCTAAGACATAGTAGAATACGCACCTGTATATTATCAAAGAGAAATTAAAGTGTATCTATGTAGCTATCTAATAAGAAGATATTGTGAATACAAATATATTTGACTACCAGCGTACTTCGCAATGTAAAGAAACATCAGTGTAAGCAGCGTTATGCGTTTCAAGAAATTCTATAAATTTCCTGTGAGATAGGAATTTATTTCCGCCTTTGATAGAATTGATTAGTTGCGTAACCTTCTTCATGGCGGAAGATAATTTTATATTTCGCACCATCGGTTACCACTGCAGAGCATTTTGATAAATCAATATGGAATGTTTGAACAGTGTTCCCTACTGCCTTAAAAATATCCAGTCCTGTCGTTGTGTTGTGCAAAGGCACGAAGTCCAAAAGCTCCTCGACATACGAAAAATCATTTTGTACAATTCGAGCGAAAATGCTCAATTGACTCGTATGCTGGTTATCGGTGCTTTCGTCCAAACACAAAGAGAAATAACGACAGTTGATTAAAAGTGCAGTTAACTTCTGTTCAATAGATGCGCCTATATAAAAAATTCGGGAGCTTACAGTTTTATTACTCAATGGGATACTCGCAGCTTCTTCAAGCGTTATACAGTTTCCGAAGCATTTAACCGCTTCAATGAGACTTTTCTTTACGAAATCGCCCTCAGTGAACGGTTTACCCTGCTTTGCTATTAAAAGAGAAATAGCGTAAGAAGCTATGCCAGCTTTTTCTGACGAACAAGATTCTTCGTGAATATACGTACGACCTTCTTGATGTACTAATTTGAGCCCCTCTATTACATCAAGTTTTTCGCGGCCTTCATATGATGCATACTCTTGCGCATGATGATGTGAAAAGTGCCGTTCAATATTACCTTTTTTTACTAGGGTAGGCTCAAATCCGCAAAGAAGACACATCGTACGATTACTAATTTTAGAGAAAAAAAAGTTTTCCTATACCTTGTCAAAATTTTGATAATACCTCTGCTCGCTAGACATCTTGATCTGATTCGAGAATTCCGAATTCACTGGCAATCAAATGCACGGATACCGTGTCTTCGCACTGAACGAATGAAGATGTTTCGGCAAAATCATCCCTCTCTCTCTATTTATCTCTCTCTTTCCACATCCGCCGCAAGAAACCTGGATCAGCTGATGAACCTTGTATTTACTTTTCGCGATCATACATACATACTGTTCAACACCATATCTTACTTACACTCACATACACACTCTCGCTCTCAGACCGACCCGAGCGTTCGGTTATACCCAGCAGTAATCTCTCGTGTCTCGAGCTGATGAGCATCTTTTGTATCACCTCATTATTAATTCTCTCTTTCTCAATAAACTGCACAATTCTCAACATTTTTTGAGTTCTCTCTATACATTTTTTGGTCCTTCGAGCCGGATTGTTGTGAATAGTGCAGTCTCAGTAAAGTAAAAAGTGCAGACTCGTTCTCTAAACTCAAAGAAAGTCTCGTGTGTGTGTGCGGCAACAAGAGACAACGGTTATTCTCTCTCACTCTTGTCTTCGCCGCGCTCTCGTCTCGTTTCTAAAGTCTACGTTCGCGCGCTCTCTCAATAGTTGTGATTTTCGCGCGTGTAAAGTAATTTGTGCACGTGCGTGCTCTGGAAAAATCATCTCATCGTGCTCCGGAAGTGTCGCGAAGTTGTTAAATCCGTGTGCTAATACGTTACAAACGATTTGAATCATGTCCGCTACGGTCGCTACGATTGTTGACAAACAGACCACCCAATACGGTCTGATCAACCGAGCCGTCGCGAATGTGAAGAAATTGGAAACCAAAAAGCGCACCCCCGAACAAGTACAAACCAGAATCGAAATTCTCGACAGCAACTGGAAGAAGTTTCAAGAAAATCACGATCTTCTCTCGTCCTTGAAAGCTGAAGAACGATCCGCGTTACCGTACTTCACAGATCATCAATATGAACAATGTGAAGAAGTCTATGCCGTTCAAAAGAGCGAACTTCTGTCGTATCTCAACCAACTCAAGAGCAAGACAGGTCAATCGGCGTTCACAGCATCAAGTGCTCCAAGTTCCTCTCATACGCCGACTTCTCGACAGCTCCTTCGACTCGACGTGCCTAGCTTCTCAGGAGCGTACCGTGAATGGCGACCTTTCCGTGATCTCTTCTCAGCAATGATTGTCAGAAACAAGGAAATTCCTGACGTCGAAAAATTGCAATATCTAAACATGAGTGCCACCAGTGAAGCAGCTCAACTCATCAGGAAGTATGAAGTTACCGATGAAAACTTCGCGCGTGCGTGGCAAGAACTCGTTGACCGCTACGAGAACAAGCGAGTGCTCATCGACATGCATCTCTCCACGTTATTCTCTCTTCAGAAGGTAACTCAACAATCGCGTACCGAACTCAAAGCTCTAATCGGCGACGTTAAAGAATCTCTGGGAGCTCTCAACGCTCTCGGGTGTCCTACAGACGCTTGGGATCGCATCATCGTATACATGGTGACGCGCAAACTCGACGCGGAATCTCTACTCGATTGGGAAATGCAAATCGGTGCAACGACCGAACCCGCGACGTTCACAGAACTTCAAAAGTTCATCTCAGGCAGGATACACGCTCTCGAAGGTTTCGCGCGCGTTACCGCTAACTCAAAATCGCGTTCGGCCGTTCCCGCAGCAACGAAAAGTAAGTCTAGCGCGAAATCACATCAAGCTGCCGTGACTCTCAAAAGCGACAATTCTCCGAACGTTGCGACAAGTTCATCTTCGTTCACGTGCTCGCTATGCAATTCCGCGCATTACATCTCTACATGTCCAGCGTATCGAGGCAAAACAGTCGAAGAAAAACTAGACTTTCTCAAACAAAAGAATCTCTGTTTCAATTGCCTCGGTCCGCATCAATTCCGTAACTGTCGGACAGCAAAACGCTGCCGAGTCTGTGGGAATCCTCATCACACGTCGATCCACTGGACCACCAACACGTCAGATGGTCCAGCTCCTCGCGCGTCAACCACTCAGGGAGCGAGTTCACAACAACAACAATCGGTATCCGTCGCTCCCGGGAGCCAAACAAGCGCTTCCGTGCTTCCGCGCAACGAGGATACTCACTCGGGCGCGTCCGCCTCGACCAATATCGCTATGACCACCTCAATCAAGTACATGCCAGTTCTGTTCGCAACAGCTCTCATCAAGGTCACGTCATGCTACGGCGACCAGTACGAAGTTCGGGCCCTCCTCGATCAAGGATCAGAAGTATCGTTCATCACGGAATCTCTCGCGCAACGTATCAATCTGCCGCGTCAACGAGTCTCTCTTCCAATCCACGGGATCGGTGCGCAACGGTCGACTGTCTCTCGCGGATTTATAAATCTCAGCATCGCGTCACGTGTCCATCCTACATTTTCGCTCCCGATAGGTGCGTACGTGCTCGCGAAGCTCACGTCGTATCTGCCTTCGATCCGAGTCGTAAACAAGCCATGGCCACATCTCGACGGTCTCGAGCTCGCCGACCCAGAGTTCTCGTCAACAACTCAAATCGACTTAATTCTCGGCGCTGAAGTCTACAGCTTGATTCTCGAAGAAGGGCTACGCCGGGGCGGACCCGGGAGCCCGATCGCTCAACAAACCGCTCTAGGGTGGATTCTATCAGGATCCGTCGCATCCGAATCGACGTCACACTCAAGTGTTCGCCCTGCTCAAGGGCTACAGTGTTCTGTCGATCATGACCTTCTCGATCTCGTCCAACGATTTTGGGCACAAGAAGAAACGAACGTCGAATCAACCAGTACTCCGTCCGACGCAGAAGCCCAGTGTGAACAGCACTTCATCGAAACTCACTCTCGCCAGCAGGATGGACACTACGTCGTGCGGATACCTCTCAAACGTCTCCCGGAAGATTTCGGTGACTCGTATAAACCAGCGTTATACGCTCTCTCGCGACAAGAGAAAAGATTCTTGGCAACCTCATCTTTGAAGTCGGCGTACTCCGAATTTCTTCGCGAATACGAAGCTCTCGGTCACATGGCTGTCATACCGAAATCACTCGCTCAACCGCGTCGCGTATTCTATCTCCCTCACCACGCAGTCGTGCGAGAGACCAGCTCGACCACAAAGATACGCGTCGTTTTTAATGGCTCTCATCGCACCAACTTCGGACTCTCAATTAACGATCTGCAACACGTTGGGCCGAAGCTTCAAAATGATCTCGCCGATGTCATCACTCGTTGGCGTCGCTACGCGTACGTCTTCTCTGCGGACATCGAGAAAATGTATCGGCAGATTCGCGTCCACCCTGAAGATTGGGACTTGCAACGAATTCTCTGGAGGGACAATCCAGAAAATCCGCCAACCTCATATCATCTCTGCACTGTAACCTACGGCCTCGCAAGCGCTCCATATCTCGCAATCCGTGCACTTCGACAACTCTCAATTGACGAAGAGCAGCGCTTTCCTCTTGCGACGAGCATCATTCAACGTGAAATTTACGTTGACGACGTGCTCTCAGGTGCCGACGTCATTGCAGAAGCGCAAGAAAAAATTCGACAAATCGATGGATGTCTCAAGGCCGGATGTTTTACATTGCAAAAATGGACCGCCAGTGACGAAAATTTACTGGCCCTCATCCCGTCAGAAAGACGAGAGAAATCATCATCAGTGCTACTCGAAGACGCTCAACTCTTTCGCGCTCTCGGACTTCTCTGGCAACCAAACACAGACTCGTTCGTATTTGCCTCGCGCATCCGCGACGAATCGCCTCGTACCAGTAAACGCACCGTGCTATCGCGTGTCGCGCAACTCTTCGATCCTCTCGGATGGATCGCGCCTGTCGTCGTTCGCGGAAAGATCTTCATCCAGGAACTCTGGTCAGCGAAGCTCGGCTGGGACGACCAGCTACCTGAAGAACTCGAATGCCGCTGGAGAACTTTCGACAAGGATCTGCAAGACGTCTCTTCAATCTCTCGGGTCTCGCGGCTCGGGTCTCGCGCATCATCGTGCGCCGTGGAGTTGCACGGATTCTCGGACGCGTCTCAAGTTGCTCTCGGTGCAGTAATCTATTTACGCGCGATCGCGGATCTCGACGATGTTCGCGTAACAATCGTCGCCGCGAAAACTCGGGTTGCTCCGCTGAAGCCAGTGACCATTCCTCGACTCGAACTCTCAGCCGCACTCCTCTTAGTTCGAACTATATCTCACGTACGAAAAACTCTCGATCTCGAAGAAGCTCCGATTCATCTCTGGACGGATTCCACGGTCGCGCTCGCGTACATTCGTGGTGATGCCCGTCGGTGGGCCAATTACGTTCGAAATCGCGTAACGGAAATTCAGGAGCTCTCAAACTCTCAGTGGCACCATGTCTCAGGGAAGGACAACCCTGCGGACTTTGCATCGCGCGGACTCTCTCCTCGGCAACTCAAAGACGAGACTCTCTGGTGGAATGGCCCGACATGGTTGTGGAAACATTCAACTTCTTGGCCATCATCGAATCCATCGCTTGATACGGACGTCGCTCTCGAAATTCGCAAAACTCCGGTCGCGATCGCTAATAAGGACGAGCCTCCAGAACTCTGGACTCTCGTTGAGCGGTTCTCGAGTCTCAGGACTCTTCTTCGCGTGACGGCGTTGTTTCCGAGCCGTTCACAAATTCAAACGCATCCAGGGCGCTCCGGATCGAGCATCGCCATTTACTCCCGAAGAACTCAACACCGTTCGACTTTTCTGGGTAAAGAAAACTCAAGTCGCGTACTTCGGGAACGAAATTCATCAACTCTCGCAAGGCACGCAGCTCTCGAGGTCTGCCGCGCTCATTCGACTCGATCCTTTCGTTGATTCTTCGGGACTCTTACGCGTCGGAGGCAGACTCCGAAATTCTCTTCTCGACTATGACGAGAAACACCCTCTTATTTTACCTCGTGAATCCGCGCTCACGACCCTTATCATCCGTGATACACATTACCGCACACTTCACGGAGGAACGCAGGTCACTCTTGCCACGTTACGACGTCGATATTGGATCGTGGGAGGCCGTGTGCCGATTCGCGCCTTCATACATCGCTGCATACCGTGCGTTCGACAACGAGCCGCTATCAGTCAGCAACTCATGGGGCAGCTACCAGAACCTCGTTCAACTCGGTCGCGCCCGTTCTTCCACTCCGGAGTCGATTACGCCGGGCCTTTGACTCCCCGGACGTTCCGAGGACGGGGCGCCAAATCTTACAAGGGATACATCGTCGTATTCATCTGTCTTTCATCATCCGTCGTCCATTTGGAAATAGCAACCGATTATACCTCAGAAGGGTTCCTCGCCGCGTACAAACGTTTCACGAGTCGACGCGGCATCTACGGAACGCTCACGAGCGACTGTGGAACAAATTTCATTGGCGCTGACAAGGAACTGCGCAAGCTTTTTCAAGCTTCATCCGGACAAATGAAAGATCTCGCTAATATCCTCGCAAACGACGGCACAAAGTGGAAGTTCAATCCGCCATCATCACCACATTTCGGCGGCAAGTGGGAAGCCGCCGTTAAATCAGTCAAGTTTCATCTCAAGCGCGTTATCGGAGACACCGGACTCACCTACGAAGAATTCTCTACGCTGCTCTCACAAATTGAAGCCGTCCTTAACTCGCGTCCTCTCTGTCCACTCTCGGATGATCCAAACGACATAACCGCGCTCACACCGGGTCATTTTCTTACGGGATCTGCTTTAAATACGATTCCAGAACCTACTCTCATCGATCTTCCAACATCTCGACTTTCTCGATGGCAACTCATACGCCAAATGTTGGAACACTTCTGGCAACGCTGGAGCACCAAGTACCTTCAACATCTTCAAACCATCACGAAATGGCAACAACGATTTCACTCCCTCAAGATCGGATCGCTCGTTCTTGTCAAGGACGAACGATATCCTCCGTCCAAATGGGCTCTCGGCAGAGTCACCGACGTTCATCCCGGCCAGGACAACCTCGTGCGCGTCGCCACCATTCGGACTCAACACTCGGTGTATCGGCGGCCCATCGTGAAGCTCATCTTGTTACCAGTCTCAACCAACGAGGACTACACCTAGCATCTACGCGTTCGATCGATGATTCATTTCACTCTTCGCCAATCTACTTAAGATTGGCAAGGCGGGCGGAATGTTTCGGCAAAATCATCCCTCTCTCTCTATTTATCTCTCTCTTTCCACATCAGCCGCAAGAAACCTGGATCAGCTGATGAACCTTGTATTTACTTTTCGCGATCATACATACATACTGTTCAACACCATATCTCACTTACACTCACATACACACTCTCTCTCTCAGACCGACCCGAGCGTTCGGTTATACCCAGCAGTAATCTCTCGTGTCTCGAGCGGATGAGCATCTTTTGTATCACCTCATTATTAATTCTCTCTTTCTCAATAAACTGCACAATTCTCAACATTTTTTGAGTTCTCTCTATACAGAAGACGTCTGACGAAAAGACGTTACAGTTTCAGCAGAAAGAAACAGTCTTTATATCTGACCAAAAGACGTTACATACAATGTCGAAAGACAGAAAACAGTCAGTTAGTCTTCAGACACAGCTCTGGCAAGATCGTGCGTTCATTTGCGGCTTGTGAAGTAACTGTGAGAAGATTATATTATTTTTCGTTTTGCGATTTCATTGTGGTGATTAGTGAAAAATGCCTAGAAAAGCATTGATAGACTCTGGTGTTATTCTGCACATGCTGCAGAAGTGTGAAAGGTGTGAATTATTCGATGGGAGCTGCAAATTAAAGTGTCGCACAGTGGTTCGAGTATACTACATGCTAGCTGGACAAAATTATTTTTTCGCGGGTTTGGGTTTATATGGGGTTCAAATTGTTAGAAAACAAACCTGATTCGTATCACAGAGTATTCTTTCACTAAAAATATCAATAAAATAAAAATATGACTAATTCAATAAAGGAAAAAGAACAAAACGACAGTATTGTACTTTAACTATAATTATCAGTTATAACATTATGTCTATTCCCGTAATTTCTGAGTTTTTAAGTTTGTAACCGTTAAGCCGCGGGGTTACCGGTGGGACGGTGGAGGAACCGTATCGCCAGCTCAGGACGGTGGTCCAGGGCCGCCGATCGAATGACTGAATACGACAATTTATTCGGGCGGTTGTACAAAGTGTCCCGGCCAGGTATATGCTGGCAAACAGAATATGTACGGCTTAAACCTAGACTTAGCCTATCGCGGGTATCGGCGCGTATCGCGGCGCGGTTCGCGTCGCGTACTTCGGGGCGTTGGTCGGCGGTGCGTATCGCGGCGCGTGTCGCGGCGCGTATCTCGATGGTCGATTCGGCGAGAGTGGAGAGGAAAGACGATTTGACCCTTCGGTGTCCAGGCGGGCCAACCCTGCCAATGGATCCTGGTCGGAGAGTCGGGGGGGGGGGGGGGGGTCCGGTCACCCAGTCGGCACAGCCCGCGGGTGAGTCGGCGACTGTAAGGACGCTCTCGAGAACAGAGATAACTCTGTTCGGGAGATCGATGGCGGTTATCGGTATTTCGTCCAGAGGATGGCTCACGCTGTCCTTCTGGGAACCGTGGAGGCGAAAAATGCACAGAGACTCAGTCTGTGGACGCACAAGAACTGGTGTGAAACACGGGCGCTTGGCTTTCGCAAGAACGAGTGTTACTGCACAAGAACGTGGAATCGCACAGGAGGTCTCCGGGAGAGGCGTACTTCGTACTAACGCTCTAGGCGGTCTCTGCCAAATAGGCCTATGCCCCCGACCTGTATGTCCTCGTCCGCACATTTTCGGCAGCGAGAAAGTCTCTCGCTGTGAAACCCTCTCGCGTCAGTTCTCGGTATTGCGGACGAGTGGTGGGGGGCAAGACCGTTGGCGTAGCGCGGTACGCGCTACCTCGGTCGGGCGCGTGGTGGGGGGGGGGGGGGGGGGTAAGATCGTCGTCCCACCGGCGTAACTCGTTACAAGTTTAAAACCTGGTTTTTTAAATCAGTTTTCTCTGCATCGCTATTAAAATAGTGTTTTACTATATGTGCCACGTCGATCCACGCGACAAGGGTTGAATGTACGGAAAGTAGAGACTTTCTAGTTTATTTTAATCAAACGATCGATCTGCAAAAATTTGCAAAACTATATTTTTTTAATTGTTTTCGAGCGCGGCGCTCGGCAGGAGAGATAGCACAGTTGTTATATTTTTTCGCGGTATTGGGTTTATATGGGGTTCAAATTTTTAGAAAACAAACCTGATTCATATCACAGTGTATTTTTTCACTAATAATAATAATATTATTATTACATGCCCAAAAAAAGCTCAGCTCACTAACCCCAGAAGTAGTTGAGTTGTTAACAAATAATAACACTGAAACTCCTTTGCAAAGAGAAGTTGCCAGCACCATTCCGTTTGATGAAGATGAGATATCATCAGCATCACAATCTACTGAATGTTCATCGGGTACTGATGATTCAAGTCCCATACAGCACACTCCGTTGCCCGAAGCTTGCAGGAAGGTTCCATGGGGGTTGCCGTGGAATGTTGCCTCGGTGCGGACATAGGAACCTTCCTTGAACATTCCAGCCATGTGGCGGTGGAACATTGCCACTTGGAACCTTCCTGCCAGCCTCATGGAACGTTCCGGCCATTATCTGGCAATGGTCACGGAACGTTCCGGCCATTCTCTGGCAATGGTCACGGAGCGTTCCGAACATTTTCTAGCCACCTTCATGGAACGTTCCAGGCATTTTCTAGCCGCCTTCATGGAACGTTCCGGGCATTTTCTAGCCACCTTCATGGAACGTTCCGGGCATTTTCTAGCAATGGTCACGGTTAAGGAAATTAATTAAATTACAATAAATACTGACAATTAAATATTCATATATTTTTCTATACAAGCCGACAACAACGACGAGAACAATAATAAAATCAATAAAAATAATAATAGTATTGGCTCTGGTGGATCTTCCCAAGCCGGCGGCGTGGTGAAGATCCAGGCGTTGTGTGACGTACCTCACGTGCGACACGACAGGTTGCAAAGCCAAAGCACGTAAGAAAGCACACGCGTAAATAGTTAGAGCGTGATTAGTTATTAATTGCTTTAAGTAGTAAAAATGGTTAGAACGTGTGTGTTTTGTGGCGCAGGAGACCTGAGTGAATTGCGTGAAGGTTTGACATATCACGGGTAAGTAGAACCCATGTATATGCTACTTGTAGGTTATGTCGAACTTCTTAAAAAGAAATATTTTTGTTCGTTTCATATAGATTTCCGTTGAAGAATGAAAACTATCTGCATCGTTGGTTACAGAACATGGGTCTGGGCCTGAATTTCGTACATTCAAAGAAATCTTCTCCCTGCAAGCATTCCTACTGTATTTGGACAATATAAATGTTCTTGTGCTTTCTTGTCACGATATACAGGGTGTTCTGAAAATGGTGCGGTATATTAAAGGGGGTGATTCGGGGGGTGATTGCAAACAACTTTTTCCTTTGCGAAAATGCCCTCCGAGGTTTCGTTAACGAGATATTAATAAAAAGCACCGACCAATCAGAGCGCGAGCCTTCCGCTGGAGGTCCCGCGCTAGCGTGGCCGCGCTGCGACTACGAACAAGCAAGGCGGCATGCATCGAAGGAAATTGCGTAGAATGGCAAATGAAAAAGACGTAACAAAAAAATCGAACCTTTTGCCATGGTTTGTTTGCCATTTAAAGTGAATAATGAATAAAGGATAAATGGATGAAAATCACGTGTAACGTAAAAAGACGAATACACATTTTTTTAGAAGATTCGAAAATAATAATTATTTGAAGTGGGAGGATAAGGAATACGTAAAATTCCTTGTGTTAATAACATATCCACGAAAAGGTAATGTAACAGGAAATTAACGAAAAGTGATCGTAGTTCGTTATTGTGATAAAAATCCGTAACTCAATAACGGCCAGCACTGTTGCGGATAACGAATAAGTCTGTTTAAAAAGCCCGAATAAATATTTTCGTACGAGAATTTTGAGAATTATCGCCGGAAATAAGCCATAGCTTGCGTTAAATTTAAAAATGAATGATCACCATTAAAGTAACTAAAACTCACCCTTGTCGAAAATTCACCTGCAACTTGAAAACTTGTGTCACTGGGTCACTGAACCGATCCTGGTCATCGATGGACGAGCCCAGTGCACAGCTGATCCCAGGTATACGACACTACCCAAAGTTAAGGGTCGCAATGTTAGGTGCGTCCAGGTCAACGTACTGAATATTCACTTCACTGCACGGCTACTAACACTGATCACTTTATTTACTTTTTATGGAACGTGTTGTTCCTACGTTTTAAAGCCGCGACGCTAACCGACGAAACGTATCCTCGCTTGGTGTTTCGATATTGGGATATTCTAGCGCAAATGCTCGCGCAGCAGCACTTGCGTTCCCGTCGTTCCGGGCGTAGACCCAGAACATACGGTAGTATTCCTGGGCTGTGAACATTTCTGCAACGCGATTTCTATCTGACTGACAGGATTTTTTCCAAGCAACTTCCGCTACCCCCAAGTAGCTTCTCTGGTTCCATTATGAGTTGCCTCCCACCAAGCCAAGAGGCTTTAGGTAAAGAGAAGCCAGCACATTTTTGGAACACACGTGTTTTGCACAAGTGCAACGAAAACTTTCACAAAAGCCCGCGCTCCGTCCTTCTACTGCCAATGTACCCATTGCTTCGAGATAGAAAACAGACACCACGTATATCGGTTCGAAAGGGTCCGAAGAGAAGAGAAACAGAAAGTCTTCGAGTTGCTATAAAGAAAAAAATCCTGCTTCCTGTTTCCCTTTTCCGATACCCTGAGTTCACGTCTGCTACGAGGCGGAACCAAGTAAGTCATAAATTATCCGAAACTGTAGGAAACCGTTCTCTACCGCCGACTTGCGGGACAATACGGTCATACACCGCGACCCTGGCGAAATGCTCTGGTTGATCAGCCTGATTAATTTTGGAGAACTAGAAATTACGGAGTATTATCCAGCATCAATACGTCTCGCGGAGAGACACAGGAAAAGAAGGGATAGTCCGCTGACTGCGCGTAGTCCCGCCTGCTTCGTCCTACCCTCAAATTAAAGACGGATCCCTTATCTCTCGAGTATAAACACGCGCTCGAATTTCCAAACAAAAGCATGCGTCGACGTATTCCGTGCGAGAGAAGGTGGGCCTTGTGGAGAAGATATCGCTGTGAAGAGGGCCTCTTCGGGACAGTAGCCGTTTGGGAGGGATCCAGGGCAGATTGGTTAGTTTGGGGCCAATCGGACCTCAAGCCCACAGTCTCTCGCACCGAATACGTCGATGAGTGCTTGTGTTTTGAAATTCGAGCACGTGTTTATACTCGAGAGATAAGGGATCCGTCTTTAATTTGAGGATAGGACGAAGCAGGCGGGACTACGCGCAGTCAGCGGACTATCCCTTCTTTTCCTGTGTCTCTCCGCGAGACGTATTGATGCTGGATAATACTCTGTAATTTCTAGTTCTCCAAAATTAATCAGGCTGATCAGCCAGAGCATTTCGCCAGGGTCGCGGTTTATGACCGTAATGTCCCGCAAGTCGGCGGTAGAGAACGGTTTCCTACAGTTTCGGATAATTTATGACTTAATTGGTTCCGCCTCGTAGCAGACGTGAACTCAGGGTGTCCGAAAGGGGAAACAGGAATGGTATGCATTTTCATCTTTACAGCAACTCGAAGACTTTCTGCGTCTCTTCCCTTCGGACCCTTTCGAACCGATACACGTGGTGTCTGTTTTCTATCTCGAAGCAATGGGTACATTGGCAGTAGAAGGACGGAGCGCGGGCTTTTGTGAAAGTTTTCGTTGCACTTGTGCAAAACACGTGTGTTCCAAAAATGTGCTGGCTTCTTTTTACCTGAAGCCTCTTGGCCTGGTGGGGGTCAAGTCATAATGGAACGAGAGAAACTATTTGGGGGTAGAAGAAGTCGCTTGGAAAAAATCTTGTCAGTCAGCAGTCAGCAATCGCGTCGCAGACAAATGTTCTCTGCTCAAGAGTATTACGCGATGTTCTGTGTGTACCCCCTGAACAACGAGGACGCAAGTGCTGCAGCGTGAGAATTTGCGCGGGAATTACCCACGGCTCCGAACGCCAAGTAAATATTCATTTCCACCAATTTTTATAACGTAGCAACAACACGTTCCATGAAAAATAAATTAAGTGATCAGTGTTAGTAGCCGTGCAGTGAAGTGAATATTCGGTACATTAACCCGGACGCACTTGACGTTGCGACCCTTAACATTGGATGGTGTCGTGTACCTGAGATCAGCTGTGCACTCGGCGATGACCAGGATCGGTTCAGTGACCTAGTGGACACAGGTTTTTAAGCTGCAGGTGAATTTCCGAAAGGGTGAGTTTTAGTTACATTATACTTCGCTGTCTCGTCCTCTAGATCAATATGTAGTAACGTCAGTTGCTCGATCCTATGACAGCAATTTTAAATTTGGTACCAAAACCAAAAACAGGGCCCCAATGGCCCGATTTCGTGGCAGGTGGCGCTGCGCCCTGTCTCTCGTGCCGCGCTGCGTCTCCGTGGTTCTCCATTACGTTTTGCTGTGCGATCTGCATCACACGTATAGTTAACCTAGCAAGTTTTTTCTTTTTAGAAATGAGTGACGAAGGAAGAAGGTTAAACCGATCTAGAGGTAGAAAAGACCGATTATGGGAGAAGCTGAGACAACTCGAGAAAAAATTAGAAGATATGATCGGTCATCTTCGAGATCGCGAAGCAGGCCTCGAGATCGCTCGGGGACTTTGGCGCATGGAGACTCGCCGAAAAGGCGTCTAAGAAGCCGCTACAGCGAGAGATACAATAGCGACTCTGACCAAGGCGATAGAGAGCGTAGCCTGCGAGGTGCGTCCTATCAAAGTCATTCGTCGTTTTCCGATGCAACAGATGGTGTCGAGCGTCGCCCGAGAGGCACGCCAGACCACGTGCAACGAGCATCACAATGTAACGAAAATGGCGACGAGCGTTGTCCGAGAGACACGGCAAGCCAAAGGCGGTGTCTAGAAGCGCCGCACGACAGCAGGGGACTTATATCACCACGCCACTCCCGCAGCGCGTCAATTGAGGTTAGGAAAGCCCCTACACCTCAGAAGGAAGCAGAAGTAGAGGGGGAAGAAACCCTTTCTGCGGAAACTCTGGAATTGTTGGGAGATTATCTAAGGGAGGACTCGGCGGTGGGACCGGAATTTCACCTTACTATTGCAGAGAGATGGGCGAAATTACTAAAGTCAGGGATGTCAAAAGAATCGAAGCAGGAACTGTTAAAAAAGTACCCCCTGGCATCAAACTGCCTAATACTAAAAGCTCCACTGCTGAATCCAGAAGTAAAATCAGCGATGTCAAGCGTTGCTCTTAAAAAAGACGAATATCAGAGGATGGAGCAAGACCAACTTGGCAAAGCTATAAGTGCGGTCGGGAGGTCACTGACAGAGCTCCTGAAAAGTGACAAGTCAGGGAAAGTAGATGAAAAGATGCTCATCACGGCACTTAGTGATGCGGGTAGAACCCTCACGGACCTACATTACAGGAAGTCTGTAACGAGGAGGGCCTTTATCACACCGGGGTTAAGCTCTGTGGTTAAAACGATCGCAGACGGGAGCCCAGTGGGAGCACTGTTGTTTGGTGAGGACTTCTCCGATAGAGTTAAGACAGCTAAAGCAGTGGAAAGGTCCACCAAGGATATTCAAAAACAAGTGAGTGTTCGAAAGCAGCCCGCTCCACCCACTACAGCTAAAAAGAGTTACGGCCAATCATCAAGGAGCACTACCAGCCATTTAAACTCCAGAACCCCCCCTGTAAGGCCATCCAGATCATCGCAACAGGGGGGACAGAGAAGCCAGTCATGGAAGTCGGGGACACGCCGGAGGTAGTAAGTAAATTAGCTGGTAGACTCCAATATTTTTTAAAAGAATGGGAATCGATTACGTCGGACAGGAATATCCTGAAAATTCTCAGAGGATACAAATTACCGTTTGAAGGTAAGGTCTGCCAACGGATCGTGCCCAAAGAATCTGCTTACTCTCAATCAGAGCTGGCAGACTACAAGGTTGTAATTAGCGAAATGACAAGAAAGGGAGCAGTGTCAAAATGTAGTCAGTGTGAGGGGGAGTTTATATCACCTCATTTTCTTACAGAAAAAGCAAATGGCAGTAAAAGATTCATCCTGAATCTGAAAGGCTTAAATAAGTTCATAAAGCCATCCCACTTTAAAATGGAAGACAGGAAAATAGTTATTAGACTAATGACAAAAAATTGCTTTATGGCATCAATCGACTTGAAGGATGCATATTTCCTTATTCCAATTGACACCAATGATAGAAAATATTTGAGATTTCTATTTAAGGGAGAATTGTACCAATTTAATTGTTTACCCTTTGGATTATGTACAGCTCCGTTCGTATTTACCAAGCTGTTAAAACCGGTAGCAGAAACCTTACGGTCGAGAGGCTTCAAATCTGTATTTTACCTAGATGATATATTGTTACTAGGTAGAACTATTAACGAGTGTGAAACCAATCTAAACACAACAAGAGAATTATTCGAGTCACTAGGCTTTGTCTTAAATACAGAAAAATGTCAATTAACACCGGCAACGGAATGTAAATTCTTGGGGTTCCTGTTCAATTCAGAAAAGTGGTGTGTTGCCCTGCCTAACAACAAGAGACAAAAAATTGAAGGAATAGTAAAAAAATTCAAAAACCAATCGAGGTGCAGGATCAGAGAAATGGCACACTTAGTAGGGTTACTGGTATCGGCTTGCCCGGGTATCATGTACGCATCGCTATATGTCAAGGCGCTCGAAAGGGAAAAGTTCTTAGCACTACGCGGGACTGACGGAGACTATGACAAACTTATGACTGTATCACCGTGTCTGCGGCCTGACTTCGATTGGTGGCTGGAAAAAATAAGGGTTGGAACAAACCCGATACGACAGGGCAACTACATAGTTGAATTGTACTCTGATGCGTCCCTATCAGGTTGGGGGGCCGTATGCGGAAAAAAGAAAACCCATGGCTGGTGGACCGAGGACGAAAAAAGCGAATCAATTAATTATTTAGAGCTTACGGCGGCTTTTTACGCACTAAGATGTTACTGCACAGACCTTAGGGGTTGCGAGATCCTCATGAGAATCGATAACACGACTGCCATATCCTATATAAATCGAGGAGGGAGTATCCAGTTCCCTAAGTTAAGTAAATTGAGTAGAGAAATATGGCAGTGGTGCGAGGAGCGTGAGCTGTGGATCTTCGCGTCTTATATCGCGTCAAGTGAAAATTCGGTAGCAGACGCTGAGTCAAGAGTACTCCCAAAAGAGACGGAATGGGAATTAGCATTTGATATGATACAGGAAAACTTCGGAAGTTTTGATATTGACCTATTCGCGTCAAGTGCCAATAATAAGTGCGAAAAGTTTATATCTTGGCGAAAAGACCCCCATGCCTTTAGAGTTGATGCGTTCACCTTAGACTGGGGCGAATTTTATTTCTATGCGTTCCCACCCTTCTCATTAGTACTAAGAACCCTACAAAAGATAAGATACAACAGAGCAGAAGGAGTTGTAGTGGCCCCATATTGGCCAACTCAGTCCTGGTACCCGATGTTTGTAGAAATGACGATAATGGAACCAATGTATCTTAATCCGCATAACAATTTGTTAAAATACGATTACAGGACGGAGAACCATCCGCTAGCGGCGACGCTTACATTGGTAGTAGCCAAATTATCCGCGAAGCGTTCAGGAGGAAAGGCGTGCCAGAGGTAGCGATCCCGGTAATGATGCAATCAATATCGGAGGCCACCGTGAAACAGTATAACAAACCTTTATGGCTATGGTGGTCGAACTGCCAAAGGAACCGCATCCCTTATTACGACCCGTCCACGGGAGCGTTTTGGAGTTTCTATCATATTCGTTAGATACAGTAAAAACATACGGAACCCTCAATAGTTACAGATCGGCAATCTCTCTCGTCGCGCAAAGGGAGCTTGGCGACGACCCGCGGATGAGGAGGTTCTTCAAGGGATTGATCAGGGTAAGGCCTCAGACGGCGAAGTATGAAAGTGTATGGGATCCAGAGGAAGTTCTGAAGTATCTGGAGAATGATGGAACCAGCGAAAAGCAGTCTTTAGAGTGGGTGACAAAAAAGCTAGTAACCCTGCTCGCGTTGGCTACCGGCCAACGAGTTCAAACAATCTCCCTAATACGGTTGAGCAACATCAAGACACTGGAGTCCGGAATAAGGATTCGCATGACGGATCACTTAAAGACGACCAGCGCAAGGCATAAACAATAGAATCTAGTACTACCGTACCTGTGCGATAGACCAAGGGTTTGCGTAGCTTCTCTATTACGGGAGTATAAGGAAAGAACGAGTCTTATACGCCATGACGAAGATAGGCTACTAATCACGTATAGGAAGCCGCATAAAGCAGCGACCGCGCAATCTATCAGCCGATGGATCAAGGATGTGCTGAAGGCAAGCGGTGTGGATACCGACATCTTCTCGGCTCACAGTAGGCGGCACGCTGCGACATCGGCTGCGCAGCGAAAGGGATTGAGTATAGAGGCAATACACAAAGCGGCGGGGTGGTCAGAAAAGTCAAGAGTCTTTGCTCAGTTCTACAGCAGACCGCTAACGGAAGAAGCAAATTTTGCCACAGTCGTTATGACAAAAAATACGAAATAAACACGAAGTAAGGGCTAAAACAGGCTTTAAACATCTACATATTGATCTAGAGGACGAGACAGCGAAGTATAATTAACGATCAAACGAACTTACCTTGTGAAGTTCGATCGTGATTATACCAGCTGTCTCGTCCGAATAGATCAGACCCTCCCATCCCTATCACAAGCCCAGGTGTCAGATAGCTATAAGAGCCACCATATGTTGGTAGTGGACGGGGAATGTTTTATTTTTTTTTTTTTTGCCAATCTCTCCTGTTCGTTCCCTGGAAACTTTAAAAATGAATGGAGAACCACGGGGACGCAGCGCGGCACGAGAGACAGAGCGCAGCGCCACCTGCCACGAAATCGGGCCATTGGGGCCCTGTTTTTGGTTTTGGTACCAAATTTAAAATTGCTGTGATAGGATCGAGCAACTGACGTTACTACATATTGATCTATTCGGACGAGACAGCTGGTATAATCACGATCGAACTTCACAAGGTAAGTTCGTTTGATCGTTAATTATTGGCGACTATTATTTTTTAAATTTAACGCAGGCTACGGCTTATTTCCGGAGATAATTCTCAAAATTTCCGTACGTAAATTTTTCTTCCGAGTTTTTAAACCAACTTATTTATTATCAACAACAGTGTTGGCCGTTATTGAACTACGGATTTTTATCACAATAACGAACTACGATCACTTTTCGTTAATTTCCTGTTACATTACCTTTTCGTGGATATGTTATTAACACAAGGAATTTTACGTATTCCTTATCCTCCCACTTCAAATAATTATTATTTTCGAATCTTCTAAAAAAAATGTGTATTCGTCTTTTTACGTTACACGTGATTTTCATCCATTTATCCTTTATTCATTATTCACTTTAAATGGCAAACAAACCATGGCAAAAGGTTCGATTTTTTTGTTACGTCTTTTTCATTTGCCATTCTACGCAATTTCCTTCGATGCATGCCGCCTTGCTTGTTCGTAGTCGCAGCGCGTCCCGGCGCGCGGCCACGCTACCGCGGGAGCTCGGGCGGAAGGCTGGCGCTCTGATTGGTCGGTGCTTTTTATTAATATCTCGTTAACGAAACCTCGGAGGGCATTTTCGCAAAGGAAAAAGTTGTTTGCAATCATCCCCCGAATCACCCCCTTTAAGATACCGCAGCATTTTCGGAACACCCTGTATAAGAACAGGATAAAAACAGATTGTTTCGCAAGTAATATATATGAATTATTCAAATTAAGGAGCTTATTTTTAAGTTAAAGTAACTAATATAAAATATTTGATGCCTATTAACAAACTGCAATTTTCTAATTATTTAAAATACATATATTTCTTTGCTTTCTGTGCTATAAGCTTTTACTTTTCACACAGTTTCCTTGTAAACATGCATGTACTGTACAACTTTCATTTCACTTTCCGTTCAATTATTTAAAGTAACGGTGATTGTTATTTTTCCATTGCGTCGCTTGAATGCAGCCTGCGATTGGCGTTACATGAATGTTGTTTTTAATGAAGCCATTTTTCATGACTGAAATAATTTATTGATGACCTTTTATAGATTCATTTACTGAAGAGAAGCTGTGGAAGCTGCTGATATTAAATAAATTAATAGAGGATTCTGTGGCAGAGAAATATACAAAAAGAATCATTCATATATTCAAACATATAGTAAAATGAGTAAGTAAATTTATTATTTATCTCATTTCAGCACTTAAAGTTGTAAAATTGTAAAATAAATGCATGTATTATTCCAGGTTCATTACACGCTGCATGCAGTACATTTTAAGTAAAGAGAGCGGAAGAGCCTGGAACTCCACATACGCGGGTTTGAGAAGATCCACCAGAGCCAATACTATTATTATTTTTATTGTTTTTATTATTGTTCTTGTTGTTGTCGACTTGTATAGAAAAAATATATGAATATTTAATTGTCAGCATTTATTGTAATTTAATTAATTTCCTTAACCGTGACCATTGCTAGAAAATGCCTTGAACGTTCCATGAAGGTGGCTAGAAAATGCCTGGAACGTTCCATGAAGGTGGCTAGAAAATGCCCGGAACGTTCCATGAAGGTTGCAGGAAGGTTGCCGTGCAATGTTCCAAACAGGCGGACATAGGATTCTTCATGGTACGTTCCATCAATGTACACCGGAACCGTCCTGCTACATTGATGGAACCTTCCTGCCATGGGAGTGTGCTGTATGGGGTAGTGAATCAGATTAGCGTGTACATATTGTAATGAACAAGATATTAATAGTTATAAGGCATACTTATAGTCACGGTTAAACTATAATCCTGCCGTTTTGGTTTCTTTACCTTTATTGTATTAGTTATATTTTCATTGTATTAATATTCATGAAAGCGGTCAGGGGTGACACTACTTTGTACACTTTGTAGATATGTATATATTTGTAAACATAATTAACGACTTGTAACCTAGTAGTAACTTTTTCTTATTTCTTATGTTTGCAATAATATATTTATAGGGTTATACCCGTTAATAATAATAATAATAATATTATTATTATTAGTGAAAAAATACACTGTGATATGAATCAGGTTTGTTTTCTAAAAATTTGAACCCCATATAAACCCAATACCGCGAAAAAATATAACAACTGTGCTATCTCTCCTACCGAGCGCCGCGCTCGAAAACAATTAAAAAAATATAGTTTTGCAAATTTTTGCAGATCGATCGTTTGATTAAAATAAACTAGAAAGTCTCTACTTTCCGTACATTCAACCCTTGTCGCGTGGATCGACGTGGAACATATAGTAAAACACTATTTTAATAGCGATGCAGAGAAAACTGATTTCAAAAACCAGGTTTTAAACTTAAAAACTCAGAAATTACGGGAATAGACATAATGTTATAACTGATAATTATAGTTAAAGTACAATACTGTCGTTTTGTTCTTTTTCCTTTATTGAATTAGTCATATTTTTTTTTTATTGATATTTTTAGTGAAAGAATACTCTGTGATACGAATCAGGTTTGTTTTCTAACAATTTGAACCCCATATAAACCCAAACCCGCGAAAAAATAATTTTGTCCAGCTAGCATGTAGTATACTCGAACCACTGTGTGTCGTTCGGATAAAGTCTGGGTAGAAGTAGCTGCAAAAATTTCAGGTAAGTTGTCACCAGATACATTGAACTTTTACGTTAGAAACAATAGGTGAAATTTGTTAAAAAATTTGAAAAAACATTTCAATATTCTGGTGGAAGAAAAAAACGAAATAGAGGATAGCATTAATGTTTCAAACGAAAGTAATACTGCCCAAGAATTCGAACCTCACAATAATCCGAATAAAATGAATACTAAACTGCCGCAATTATATTTTGATATTACATTGTCTGAGGAGCAATGGAAATCTATTGCTCCTGTATTGAATGTTTATAAAGAAAATGGCACTCATGGAAAATCTTACAAAATACTTAGTCCCCGTTGGACTGATAACATTTGCAAAGCTTGTTTTTTAAAAACGAAACTTCCGTGCGCTTATACGTTTAAATATGGCAAAATTTTCGATTCTTCGGAAGCGGAAACGTATTTGAAAATATATGGTATTTGCAATGAATGCGGTGCCGAATTTAATGCTCATTGCCTATTATGAACCGGCTCCTGGCACTGGCATTGTTTTAAGAGTGCACACAGTCGATACTTCGGGAATACTGCATGAAAAGAAAAGGGTAGCAAAAGGAAAAAATAGGGTGGCAATTGGGCAACAACTTCTAAATATTAAACCCAGGCAATAGAGAAATGATGCAGTATCAGATTTAACATATGACGATCCTGAGCCACCTTATGTTGCACGACAATGTACTTTAAGGAAAATCAGGGAAGAAGCCATCGTACGGGAATGAGGAATCAATCAAGATCTTGATCCTACACTTCCCGAAATTAGCATAAAGCCACCTGTATTTTAATGTATTTTTGAAAAATATTACGAAATTTTATACTCTGCCTCTGGCTCAGGCGTGTTTACATTTCACATTTGTTTACAATGTTGTAACGTTCGACTGTCCGGGGACAACTGAGCGTCAACAGATCCCCGAGAGGAGAGCGGCGTCCCCTCGAGTGTAGGAAAGGTGGGGTTCTATTCTACAGACTAAAGATTTAAATCTAAGGCTTTTAAACTTAATAATGCTTATTTATTTAATGAATCAATAATTAATATAGTTACAACAATGAAATAATAATTAATATAACTTATGATCTACGATTATATATACTCTTTTTGGTTTTTTTATGTTTTTTGATTCTAATGCTACGTAATATTTGAATAAGTATATATATATATGTATATTGCAGAGCTCGGCCGCTGCCGTTTCCGGAGCGATCTCGAATACTCTTGGCAATCTCTGTAGTAAGATCAGCCGCTACCGGGTCCGGAGTAGGGCTCTAACGAATATTCGAATAATCTAAGTATTCGAATATTCGAATATTCGAATACCACAGAATTCGAATAATTTCTTCGAATATTCGAACCTTCGAATATTCGAACTTCGAACCTTCGAATATTCGAACTTCGAACCTTCGAACTTCGAACCTTCGAATATTCGAACTTCGAACCTTCGAATATTCGAATATTCGGATCTTTCGAAGTTATGATTGCACCGAATACCAATCTGAACATGAGATATTTATTCACAGTTTATCGTGAAATTCTTTTCATATTGGCCTTTACAATTATTTGTTTCTCAATCGATAAATTTTTAACTTTATTAATCTTTGGTAAATTTATACATTTTGAAACGAAAACAACCATCAGTTATTAGTATTATTTTTATAATAATGAGTGGACAACCCCGACGGAATCGGCCAAGGGCCCTCTCCTCTAGGCCCACCCGTGTCCCATCATAAGCGGATGACAAACAGTATAAGCAGACTTTTTTGTAGGAAGCTAAAACCCCATAAACGATTTTGAGGAACTATAATATTTTTATTTATCCTTCGTTACTATAACGTTATTTTTCTAAATTTATAGAGTATTATTCGCTTTACAGACACCATCTTACTAATTAATAGCAATTTTATTCTTTGTTTCTGTAACCTACCCCCACACGCGCGAATGTCTCTCCTTTCTCTCAGGATTGTAAGACTCGATTAACTCTCGTGGTACGCGATGTAAGTGTCACTCAGCAAATTAATTTTAAGTGACTGATTGAAAATATCATGACGAAAAAGAACTCATTGGCCCGACGCACGACCAGACAAGGAAAAAACGTTGTTGTCCGTATGGTGATTTTAACGAGAATAATGCGTTGACGATGAACGAACACGACTATGTTTTCGAATGATGTCTGCGCCACGAACGTTTGACGATAAAGGGTGATGTTGTTTACTTAAACATAGATAGTATATAAATAAATTGTATACAGATATAATGATAAAATTAGTAGTTAATTTATTTAATAAATAATTTAATTTTATTTAATAAATAAATTAAAGAAACTCGCCATTTAATATCCACCTGTTTATCAAAAACATGTCCTTTTATTTATAATTTAAGGTCTGCTCTGCCTAATGAATTATTTTTTAAATGGCTGTAGCATAAACTGTACAAAGGTAGTATAATCATTAGTCTTTTTAATGGAGGCTTCTATGAATGAGTTGATGAAATATTTACAGTTTCTGGTTGTTAAGAGAATTCTGCATCTTAACGCCATCTCCCAGGCGTACCGCGAATTAGATAATGGCACCTGTCCGCTGACTCATGTGGAGCGCCGAAAACGGCCCCTTCCATCGCCTTACAACCGAGGGAAGGGGGACTGCTTCTGCCTTCCAGGAAATCGGCCCGATTTCCTGGATCTCTGTCTGTAAACGACACTTGTCGACGAGCCGTCTTCTAAGTCGCATTGCTTAAATCGCTTGCTTTATTGGATTCGGGCCGAATCCACGCGCTTTGTTCATCCGATGGTTTCGCGTTGTAAAGGGCATCGGGCCGAGCCCACGTGCATCGCGCTGCTTTCTAGAAAACCCTACCGCGTAGGAGAACTGCTTTATACGTTGCTTTGCTTACGGAATCGGGCCGATTCCGCGTGCTTCGACTTTGTTAACTAGATTAAGCCTACGGCGTAGGAAAGTCAGTGTTTTGTCCTTTCGTTAACTTGTGCGTGCGTTCAGCTTTATTGTACAACTGTAAATAGTGACTTAAATATTAAACTAGTGCTTAGACCATAGGGGTCATAAATTTACGAAGCCCTCTCGCGAGTTCCCGTTCCTTGCGACGTGCGCGTTCCGTTATTTTCTAAACACTGGTATAAATTATCAATTTATGTAAATATGAGTCGGAAGTATAAGCTGAACGATGACTTTAGCAAGAGCTAACTTTTCCGGCGTTCGGGTGATAGACGCGTTGTCCAGAATTTTGGGAGGTGACAAATTCCAATTGTTTGCACTTTTGAAGAAGAGGAGGGACCTCACCTCTGTTAATTCGTCGGTAGAGGGGGTACCTTCGCCGTCTTAACGAGGTGGAGGAAATGTATGTACAACCAGCTGGTCCCAAAAACTAGCCGGAATGATCGGACAGAGCATCTCGTCAGGGTCGCGGTTTATGACGGAATTGCTCCGAGAGTCAGCGGCCGTCAACGGTACACACAGGTACCTACGGCTGGTTACCAAATGACCACCCGCCGACAGAGCAATATACGGATTAACTCGAAGCGAAGAAAGTCGAAATTCCTGAAAAAACGGGACGATGTCGATTGCCCCCTATTTGACATCTGGCAGCCAAATGTTTCCCGATGCACGCTTCGAAAATAAGCATTGCCCGATTGTAAAGGAATAAAATGAATTTCGCTTCGAAAAATACGAAATTGCTGGCTGTAAACGATAATGAATTTTCGCTTCGCTCCAAGTCGTCCTTTATTACATAAAACGGAACAGTTCTCTTTAGGATTACATTATATTACAGTCTTCTCTCGATATGTTGCCGTGAGTCTGGACCGACGACACCTATTCCGAAAATATTAAAAATTACACACGATGGAAATGCTAAAATAAATAATATATGATATAGGTGTGTATATTACTGGATTAGTTTTATCATATAGTTTAAGAATATGAAAAGAATCGTATGGTCCGAGCACGCGTCCGCAAAGAAACGAGACCGCGGTATGTCTATTGTGCGACAGCCTCGCACGAAATTATTGTTTTCAGAAACGATATATTAAGGATTCGAAATGTGACGGGGTTTATGATGCGGGCGTGATTTCTTCGCTATTTTTGAGCTTAAGAATTTAATTTGGCACCATAACCAGAAAAGACTCCGTCACTTTAGTGACTCTTGTCGGCCAACGTTGACAGCTACATAGAAATATATTGTTCCGCAATGCTCATACAAAATAGACACAGTAATAAAACATTATTGCCGTAGATATACGGACGACCCGATAATGTACATAGCTAAAGTTAAACTCTTAATCTTAAGTAGTTTATACTAGTATTGTATCCAAATATCTTTAGAAATAAGTTTTCCTCGTCTTATATTGCCCATCTTTAACAGCAGCTGTCAAATTCACCATAACGGAACTGTGTGATTTTATTTCAATATCTCCTACAGCAGTGTACGCGTTTATTTTTTATAGCTTCTATCCTTTTAACGTTTTCTACCATTCAAATATTCTCGACACTTTAGACCATAAAGAAAGGTCCAAACTTCTGGTCGACGGTCGATCCATTCCGCGCGGCACTACCGGGATCATAAACCCGCACTGCCGGTAGACGCTTCCAAATTCGGCGCGGTCAAGTCAATCTTTGACCTCGCACCTTTATTGTTTTCACGTGCAAGCATCACCCTACCAAGGGACTTTTCCTCCACCATAAGTCCCAAGAAAACCTAAGGGCTGCCCCCTCTTTGAGGATAAAACCAATAGAAAATCACAATTTGCAACCGTCCACACGATTGACTCAACCAATCATAGGAAATGCGAGTCTTCATTAACGCTTCAAGACTTTCGAAAGTCAGTGCGAACGATCTGTCAAACCAGGAAACACCATCTTAGTTTGCACGCAAAACAGTGAAAATGCCGAGTTGGGTTTGGGACCACTGCAAGAAGTCAGCAAATGGACAGATGGCTGCATGTCTAGTCTGTGATAGCGTGCTGAAAACGCATGGTGCGACGACACCACTTGCACACCATTTGCAATCACAGCATAAGATAAATTGTCCGCCTGAAAAGAGAAGGTAAGTCAATTTTTGCAATTCTACAGTTACCAACACAAACTGAACTACCTACAAAATTGTAACCACGCAGTCCACTATTCACATTATCTTATGTTTTTCTATCTTTATATTTTACTAAATGGCATTCTCATTTGTGTCATTCCACGCGAAGTCGGACACTTTTCGGAGTAACATTTCGGATTTTGGCGCAACTCGGATATGTTGTAGTCTTCGGGGGTATATGGACATATCTCGAAGGATTTTTCGAAATGTCAAAAATTGTGGATGTTACAGCTCTTTGAAATATAGTGTTTACTTTTTTCCAAAAATTATAACTGTTGAACTAATAAACTGATAAAAATGACCTTTTGGGTGCTTACAGTGGAGATAAAAGAGTACCTAATAAAAATTATTTCACTTAATAAAAACAAATATTTGACCATTTCTTTAGCAATTGTTCTTAACAAATGCAATTTTATAGTTGAAGGCACCTTTTCAAAAATTTGGAAAAAGTAGGAGGATATAGCCCTGTTTTTCCTCTTTACGGACAGTTTTTGAAAAACGTGGACGATTTAAAATTGGCCAAATGAAAATTAATTGAATGTAACGCTGCGTCAAATCACACCGGCTCGACTGGTCGCTCGAGCCGTGCGGTACTCGCAGCGACCGCTGCAAGGTTTAATACCGTTAATAGTTACTGGAAACTCACTCTCTGTCGATGGCACTTATTGTTTGAAACATTTAAGTTGCCATTATTCAATGGAAACCACGAGAAGGTGGTGAGTATTCTTCCATCGGGAGAGGATGGGATGTGATGGGATTATGTTAACGGATAAATATTTTATCGTATCTTTGAGCGGCTTTTGGAATAAATGACCGGTTATGTAATTACTTATTTGATAATTGCTACAACTTTTGATTTGCCACTGTATGAATAGACTTTAGCTTTTAAATGAGACACTGTATCCGTTGGTATAAATGAATGAAAGTTTCGCGTTCCAGAAATTGTTTGTGCAAGTCCACGTCTCTCTAGTAATAATCGTGAATGTTTTTGATATTGTTCTATTGCTCAATAGATTGCAAAAACAATTTCTGGAACGCGAAACTTTCATTCACTTATACTAAAGTCTATTCATACAGTGACAAATCAAAAGTTGTAGCAATTATCAAATAAGTAATTACATAACCGGTCATTTATTCCAAAAGACGCTCAAAGATACGATAAAATATTTATCCGTTAACATAATCCCATCACATCCCATCCTCTCCCGATGGAAGAATACTCACCACCTTCTCGTGGTTTCCATTGAATTATGGCAACTTAAATGTTTCAAACAATAAGTGCCATCGACAGAGAGTGAGTTTCCAGTAACTATTAACGGTATTAAACCTTGCAGCGGTCGCTGCGAGTACCGCACGGCTCGAGCGACCAGTCGAGCCGGTGTGATTTGACGCAGCGTTACATTCAATTAATTTTCATTTGGCCAATTTTAAATCGTCCACGTTTTTCAAAAACTGTCCGTAAAGAGGAAAAACAGGGCTATATCCTCCTACTTTTTCCAAATTTTTGAAAAGGTGCCTTCAACTATAAAATTGCATTTGTTAAGAACAATTGCTAAAGAAATGGTCAAATATTTGTTTTTATTAAGTGAAATAATTTTTATTAGGTACTCTTTTATCTCCACTGTAAGCACCCAAAAGGTCATTTTTATCAGTTTATTAGTTCAACAGTTATAATTTTTGGAAAAAAGTAAACACTATATTTCAAAGAGCTGTAACATCTACAATTGTTGACATTTCGAACAATCCTTCGAGATATGTCCATATACCCCTAAAAACTACAGCATATCCAAGTTGCACAAAAATCCGAAAAGTTACTCCAAAAAGTGTCCGACTTCGCGTGGAATGACCCAATTTCGAGGAGGCAATGTTTGCATTTTTGCACTCTACCAAAATTTATTACGATGACGTTTTACATAAAGTAATATTTTGTTCGTCTCCCCTTTGGTAGCTACTGCTTTTAGCCTTCTTAGTATCATTTCTATTATATTAGTGAGATTAACTTCTGGTTCGATATTATATTGCTATTATTGATATTTCACGACACCGGGATAAGAGATGTTCATAATTCGTGAGTCTCTTATTACAACTGACTCTTTTTACTAATTTTGTGACCTACTTGGAATATTTGTCCACTGAATTATAAATTTCTCGCTGTAGTTCGTACTTTGTTCAACTGCTGATAAATTTTCTTGCAAAATATTAAAATAATGGATCATTCTACGCCAAATTGATCACTTTTTTCCCTCGATGCCTGGAATTTTGTTCAAACTAGAATAACTAGAATAGATTGTAGTCCTCGTGAAATTGAGGGGGGGGGGGAGGACGGGTGGTTTAAGGGGACTAGGCAGTCGGTTTTCGTGAGAAAGAGTCTCTGTCCTTTATTTATTTGTAAAAAATGAAAGCACATCCAGGTGTATCCTTTTACCCAATGTTTATTACTACCATACGGATTGAGAAATAAATGGTAAGAAATTTATAAGTGCTTTAAAAATGGCGCTGCAGGCAGGTAAACATTTTAACGGTTTTCCGTCGTTTTGCCTTAATATCAGTCTTAAAATCTGACGTAATCCGATTTCAAAGGTGAGATTCTTGTTTGTTGGATTCGTAGTTTCCGCACAAACCTATAAAAACAATAATTAAATCAAAATTATGCGATTGGTGGCTGAAAAACGGCGATTTTTCCGAGAAAAATTCGTTCTTGTTTGTGCGCTACCAAAATCCGGTGACTTCTTAATTTTTTTTATGAAAATCTCGAATTTTTACGGACCATATCAGAGGTTTGCGGCGAAATGGCACATGCTTTACACATCCTGTAATTTTTTTCAAGTCGATCTGAACCTCCATTGTTTCGCAATCAGGGAAAAACGAAGAGAAAAAAATATTCGAGAAAAACGCGTTTAAAGTTTCTGGGCAAAGGCGACGATATAGGTTGCCGCTTGACGTTTTTAGCTGTCAAATCTATAATTTTGCGAATTTACTATGAACCAAGCGGCATTTTATTCAGAAAGGATAATACTTTTGGAACACGCAATAAAAAAAATCGATTTTTCGACTGCCTAGTCCCCTTAAGGGGTTACGTCAACCTGAGACGCTCAAAATAGCACGAAATTTCACGATTGTTTTTGGATACTGCGGTTGAGAATTATTGCTATACTTCTTCTGCTTAGAGCATGTATTAATGAATATATTGTATAAATATTGTATAGAAATTTTAAAAAATGGCCGATTTATATGTTATCCCGCGAAGCTCTTCTGCCGTTACGCATATGAGCGGTGTATCAAATTAGGACGCCCACGTTCATCTGATATTATAAACACCATGATCATATTGTTCATTGATAAAATATCTACGATGTAGCATACCACTTTCAGGAAAAAAAATTTATTGTGCAAATGAGAACTGTTCAGGCACGAGCCGATTATCGCCGGGCTCGTACGTTGCCGCGCGGAGTTCGGCTGTCTTGCGGAATGTGCGAATGTGGAGAGAGAGAGCGAGTCGAATCCCTCTCTCTCTATTCAAAATCGAACGATGTCCTCGGGCCCCTTCGTCACCAGTCTCGTGTCACCGCTCAATAAATCAACACGAATTCACGCATACAATCTATTGAAATCTAGTTTCATTTTGCTACCTACTCACGAAACATTTTGGTCCTTCGAGCCGGATTTCTTATCCCGCACGGAAAACCAGTGCAGGGGCTAATCTCAGCAGTGCAGATCTCTCGTTTTCGCAAGTGAAATTACGAAAAACCTCAGTCGCGAACGTGCTCAAGTGCTTTCGTGTAAGTGTGTGACCTTCGGTGTTGAATTCAAACAGCACCAACGGCCATTATCTCTAGCTCGCACATTTATCCGCTAGCATGACTACTATATCAAATCTAATCGATCACCAAACTGAGCTGCTGGGTCTGATCTCACGTGCCGTGAGTAATACAAAAAAGAAAGGAAAAGATAAGATCACCGCGCCCTATATCAGTGCGCGGCTTGACACGCTCGAATCCAACTGGAACAAATTCCAGGAAAATCATTCGGCGATTTACGTGGGTCGCACAGCAGCACTAGCCACCCACGAATACTTCTCTGAGGATATGCGTACTCAATGTGAAGACGAGTACGTCGAAGCGAAAGTCGCTTTACGCGCGATGTTGAATGCCCAATCCGGTCTATCCATAGTTACCTCGGATACGGCACGCGCCTCTGCGAGTACACACGGTTCGTCCTCTGCGAGTAGTCTTCGAACGCTACCGCGAATTAATCTGCCTCAGTTCTCCGGGCTATACAGCGAGTGGACTGCATTTCGGGACCTATTCAACTCCCTCGTGCTAAGAAGCACCGAGCTGTCCCTCGTGGAAAAATTTCATTATCTCAAGACCAGTTTATCTGGAGAAGCTGCGCAGATCATCAGCACCATTACCGTTAACGACGATAATTTTGAATGGGCATGGAGCGCTCTGACCGACCGGTTTGAAAACAAACGGGCGCTTACAGACGCACAGCTGGATTCATTGTTTTCGCTCCAGAGGTCAAATCAAGAATCCTCAATCGAAATAAAGCGTCTGTTGGGAATCGTCGACCAAGTATTGGGAGCGCTTAGAGGTCTCGGTTGCCTAGTCGACGCATGGGATCCTCTTCTAATCTATTGGATTTCTCGCCATCTCGATCCCCAATCAATCAAAGATTGGGAGCTCACTATCGGCAACAGAAAAGAGATTCCAGAGTTTAAAGAATTCAAGGACTTTCTGGCAGGCCGAATCCGAGGCCTCGAGTCCATCGAAAGGATGCAACGCTCCACAACTCCCAGCTCTAATCGACCTCGACCTTCTAACTCTGGACCTGCTCGATCAAAGACAAGTGTCAAATCTTATCAAACAACGTCTCCACCAGCAACGACTACAGCTCAAAGTTGTGTTGTGTGCAACGAATCACACTATATCGCATCATGTCCGACATACTTGGACAAACCTCTTAATCAGCGACGCGATTTAGTCATCGAAAAAAGTCTGTGCTTCAATTGCCTTGGTCATCATCGCCTAAACGCGTGTCGTTCCACGAAACGCTGTCGTATCTGCCGAGACCGTCATCACACATCAATCCATCGCCCGTCGGAAATTCCGCCGGCCCCCGCCAGTTCCAGTGGGTCAACAAGCAACGCAGTTGCACCTGAATGCAGTTCAAACGCGCCAACCGCTCATCACGCTTCCTCAGGATTCTCCTCGGCGGCCAGGCTTCCGGTTCTTCTCGCAACCGCCCGTGTCACTATAAGTTCATCCGCCGGCGAAACTTGCGCCGTGCGAGCCCTCTTGGACCAGGGGTCCGAGGTCTCCTTTATCAGGGAATCGCTCGTCCAGCTTCTCCATCTCCCTCGCAGCAGCGCTACTCTCCCGGTCAAGGGCATAGGGGAGCGAAGGACGGCTACAACACGCGGCGTTGTCCGCCTCTGCATCGGCTCTCACGTCGATCCGTGCTTCACGTGCGAGGTGAACGCTTTCATTTTACCTCGATTAACTGATTACGTTCCCTCTACTCTAGGCAACCCCGCTGATTGGCCTCATCTCCAAATTCGGCCGTTAGCCGATCCCGACTTTCTCTCAACGCGACGAATTGACTTGGTTATCGGTGCCGACTTATACGGACGTTTGTTAAAGCCAGAGATCATTCAGGGTGAGCCCAACACTCCCACAGCGCAAAATTCTCACCTGGGATGGGTCATTTCAGGTCCGAGTTCATCACCGGTCAACTCAGCCTCTTCCTCTACCGTTATCGGCTTTCACTGCAACGTAGACACGCAGCTAGACGAGCTACTGAGACGCTTCTGGACTCTCGACGAGCCGACGGCGAGCGCTGCGCCTCAGCTATCCCCTGCGGAGACCGAGTGTGAGCAACATTTTCGAAAAACCCATTCTCGCGACACTCACGGCCGCTACTGCGTTCGGCTCCCGCTTGCGCGCGATCCCTCCGCCCTCGGCGACTCACGGACTGCCGCGCTCCGAATGCTGATGCAAACCGAGAGACGACTCGAGGCTAATTCAAATCTCAAGTGTACATATCACGATTTTCTCAAAGAATATGAACACCTCGGTCACATGCGGCTTGTATCAGAAATCGAAGATCTTAATAAGCGCTCGTATTATCTTCCTCATCATATTGTATGGCGCGATGCCGCTCCCAGTTCGAAGGCGCGAGTCGTTTTTAACGGGTCTCACCCGACGAGTTCCGGTATATCTCTAAACGATTGTCTCATGATCGGACCTAAGCTCCAAACTGAACTCGCCGACGTGATCTTGCGCTGGCGGCGGTACGCGTTCGTGTTCGCGGCTGATATAGAAAAGATGTATCGGCAAATCTTAGTACATCCGGAAGATCAAGCACTCCAGCGTATATTGTGGCGCGACGATAAGGCTTGTCCTGTCTCAATGTACAATTTAACAACCGTGACGTATGGCCTCGCATGTGCCCCATATCTTGCTCTACGAACACTCCGTCAACTCCTCGAAGATGAAGGGGAGCGTTTCCCTCTAGCGGTAGACGCGATTTCGTGCGATACTTACGTCGATGATATTCTATCGGGCTCAGATGACGTAGCCTCCGGTCAACTCAAAATTCAACAAATCATTTCGCTTTTAAAGGCCGGAGGGTTCAATCTCAAGAAGTGGGTGGCCAACGACTCCCACCTTCTATTCACCATGTCGAATCCCCACTATCTTGAGTCGAGCTCCATATCCCTCGATGTCGACTCCACTCATCGCGCATTGGGCTTATCGTGGAATCCTCATAAAGACGTGTTCCTCTTTTCACTTAATGCCGAACCCCAAGTCAGTCCTTACACCAAACGCAATACTCTTTCTCAAATATCAAAGCTATTTGATCCTCTCGGCTGGCTCGCTCCAATAACAGTTCGCGCGAAGATATTTATGCAGGAAATCTGGTCCATCAAAAGTGGCTGGGATGATCCTCTTCCCCTTGACTTCTGCCACCGATGGGCACGCTTTCTTGATCAATTACCCGACATTAATAAAATTTCAATTCCACGCTGGCTCGGAACATCCAATGACCTTCTAACCATGGAACTTCATGGATTTTCGGATGCCAGCTCCTCCGCGCTCGGGATCGCACTCTATTTACGCGTTCTTAACGAAGACCAAACCGCACGCTGCACCCTCCTCATGGCAAAGACTAAAGTAGCCCCTCTTAAACGGATTACCATCCCGCGTCTCGAACTGTCCGCAGCTCTGATGCTCTCTCGGCACGCAGCTCATATAAGAAAAACGCTCACCATCGAAACCACGCCAATTCATCTCTGGACAGATTCGTCAGTAACACTTGCATGGATCCGCAGCGATCCGACGCGCTGGAAAGAATTTGTGTACAATCGAGTCACAGAAATTAAAAATAATATTCCCGAGGCAACATGGCATCATGTCAGATCGGAGGATAACCCCGCCGATCTGGCCTCTCGCGGCGCGTCACCTCAACTCTTGTCCCGCAGCGTCCTTTGGTGGGAAGGCCCCGAGTGGCTAAAGAAAAATTCGTTATACTGGCCCTCATCGCTCCCTCTTGCAGACGACCGCGTTGACATAGAAGCTCGAAAACACTTGCCCGCGCCTGTTGCGTTAAGCGCCTCACTCAATGAACACTTCGATTTAATTACTCGTTATTCATCCTTGACAAAATTACTTCGAGTTACTGCCTGGTGCATTCGCGCTATTCGGAAATGGCGAAAATTCTCTGACGCGAACGTCGCGGGACCTCTCACTCCCTCCGAGCTTGATAGAGCTCGGCTGTTATGGGTCGAAATCACCCAACGTGAACACTTTTCAGCCGAGCTGCAAGCTCTGAAATTGAACCGGCCGCTTAAGCCCTCAAATTCGCTAGCCAAATTAATGCCATTCCTCGACGAACAAGGCCTAATGCGAGTGGGAGGGCGACTTAAACACTCGCTACTCGATCCTGATCATAAACATCCGTTAGTCCTCCCAAAACACTCGCACCTCTCCTCCCTCGTGATCCATAATGCTCATTATCAAACCCTTCACGGAGGAGCTCAACTCACTCTAAATACTATTCGGAGATCGTATTGGATCATTGGAGGACGCTCACCAATACGTATGTTTATAAATCGCTGCGTCATGTGCGTCCGCAACCGCGCGCGGACATGTCAACAACAAATGGGACAGCTACCTATTCGTCGCGTCTCACCCTCTCGTCCGTTCTTGCACTCGGGCGTAGACTATGCCGGACCAATGTCCCTGCGAACTGTCCGTGGCCGCGGTGCAAGAACCTATAAGGGGTATATTGCATTATTCGTATGCTTCGCCACAAGCGCCGTGCACCTCGAAATGGTGACCGATTACACTACTGACGCGTTCATTGCCGCGTACAAACGATTCTGTGGGCGTCGAGGGATTTGTGCCACACTTACTAGCGATTGCGGAACGAATTTTATCGGAGCTGACGCGGAATTGCGACGCCAGTTCTCTGCGGCCTCTCGAGAGTCCACGATCATTGCTAACAGTCTCTCGAATTCTGGAACTCAATGGATTTTTAATCCTCCCTCAGCGCCTCACTTCGGCGGCAAGTGGGAGGCTGCCGTCAAATCGGTAAAATTTCATCTCCGTCGCGTGATAGGAGACACTGGACTAACGTTCGAAGAATACACGACACTGCTGGCACAGATCGAAGCCACGTTAAATTCTCGCCCGCTTTGTCCTCTAAGCGAAGATGTATCGGATCTCGCCGCATTGACCCCAGGTCACTTTCTGACCGGGGATGCGCTCAACGCAATACCTGAACCCGGACTGAGTCACATTCCCTCATCTCGCCTCTCACGATGGCAGCTACTACAGAAAATGCTAGAACATTTTTGGCATCGCTGGTCCACCGAATATCTTCATCAGCTCCAAGCAGCAAACAAATGGCTGCACTCTCGTGACTCAATCCAGGTCGGGTCTCTCGTCATTATCAAAGACGAACGATTACCGCCAACTCGATGGCCGCTCGCTCGCGTCATTGAGCTCCATCCGGGCCGAGACAACAAACTTCGAGTCGTTACGCTCCGGACAGCGACCTCCACTCTCAAACGCCCAGTAGCTAAATTATGTCTTTTACCAATTACCCCTATTGATACATAACCCACGAATTCTATTGTCTTCTCTGTTATCTCGAGCTCACTACTCGTCTTTTGCCGACGCAACGGCCGTCGGCAAGGGGGGGAGTAATGTTCAGGCACGAGCCGATTATCGCCGGGCTCGTACGTTGCCGCGCGGAGTTCGGCTGTCTTGCGGAATGTGCGAATGTGGAGAGAGAGAGCGAGTCGAATCCCTCTCTCTCTATTCAAAATCGAACGATGTCCTCGGGCCCCTTCGTCACCAGTCTCGTGTCACCGCTCAATAAATCAACACGAATTCACGCATACAATCTATTGAAATCTAGTTTCATTTTGCTACCTACTCACGAAACAAGAACAAAGAAAAGTGATCGATTTGGCGTGGAATGATCTTAATGTAACATCTCCAATCAAAATAAATAATCGACGAATAATATATCATTATATTTTATTGTAGGAGAAATGAAGACTCAGAATCCAACTCCAATGCTGATAGCAGTGATGTGACTACAGATGAATTGGTTTCAATATCATCGGTTTCGGGTAATGAAACGACAACACCCCCAGAAACTCCCCGACTACCTCCACGATCGCGGAGACTTGGAGCACCTTTGGAAGATGCCACCGCATTCTCACATCCATGTAACAGGGACCGCACGGAAATAATTAATCAAGCGCTCGCACAAATGATCGCTATTAATATGTTGCCCGCATCGTTCGCCGACAGTCTTGGTTTCGCGAGGTTTATGCGCGTTGTTGAGCCCGGGTATAAACCTCCCTGCGCCCAAACCATAACCAGGAGGCTGCAAGCACTGCATGACGACATTGCGTTGAAAATCAAAGAGGCACTGGCTTCATTATCAGCTGTTGCCATTTCAGCGGACAACTGGACCTCACGAACTCAAGATGGTTATCTGACCGTACAGGCCAGATTCCTTGACAAGGGTTGGAAAATTGTAAATGTCACATTAAGGCTGCCGTCTCATTTTTGTTATGGTCCGAATCGATCGAAGCGTCCCCTGTAAACAAACGGACCCTAATGAAACTACTGCGGTCGATAAAAAGAACTTGTACAGAGATGACATCTCCAGGTACTCTGGGTAGACGAACTTTTGACGCATAGTTGCCACATCGTCTGTTCTCTTTGTCTCTGCCGCGCTGTTGCCACAGAGTTCTCTCTTTCTATCGAGAAGTCTTGAAGCAATACGGCACGAGAGCTACGTCCAACGTCAGAACCTCGCTGAACGTAGCAATAATGAAAGATAGAGAGGTCCGGGAGTGTAAGAAGGAAAGATGGAAATATACCAAACTTGACACAATTTGAACTATCAGATTACACATAAAATTTATTTGCAGAATTGAAAGCCCGTTTCGTTCAAAGTAGTCCGATTTAAATTATTTTCTGTCAATTTAATCGGCAGAATCACTTTCATATTGATACGATGAAAAATAAAGAAATTCAAGAATGAAGGCCTTCGATTAAAAAAATTATTTGTGGCCGACGGATGAATTCCCGTCGAATAAACTGATTCATCCGTGGCGTTTCAAATAAAACTAACTCTGGGTTATTTTTACTCAACGACAAATAAAGATAAAGTCTCTTTAATTTGATAGTTTATTTCAATAATTTATGAAACAATACTAATTTGCGTATCAATATCCCTTCTGAACTTCGCATTTCTGTAAGGACACTGGGCATCGCTCGCCGTCTTGGAAGGCGAGGTCCAGGAGGATGCGTAAGGGATACAATGTAAATTCCTGGCGTTCTCCCGATTAAAATCGTGTCAAATGTCATGTAAATCGGACTATTTTTAACGATGTTAGCTTGGGGCCACTTTCATCGAGACGACGGATTCGGTTGAAGCCATTTTCGCAAAAATCTGATGCGAAATGTAGAACGTGAAATTCGTCACTTCCACGAAACTCAGCGAGGCGCGGCATATTCACGGCATTGCCTTTAGGACTCTAGCGAGAGAATCACGCTGTACAAACTAGAGCTCTTACTTTTTGACCCGTCGGGTACCCGTCTACCCGAAACAACTTCAAGCCATTGAATGTGGTATTGTTCGATCATTTTTGGCTAACATCAGACTATACCACAGACAATCACAGACAATACTACATTCAATTGCTTGAAGTTATCCCGGGTAATGTCCGGGTACCCGGGTACCCGACGGGTCAAAAAGTAAGAGCTCTAGTACAAACAGCGTATTAGTCAAAAACATTTTTTTAATAAAAAGCTTATTATTTGTGACTGAAAATAAAAGTGTCAACTATTGGTACACTGTCAACAACGAGTACAGTTACCCTATAATTAATTACCAAGTACAGTTCTAGAAATAATCCGATTTATACCGTGCTTGAACTCATTTTAATCTGGACAATCTCAGCAGTATGTTAATAAATAGTGAAAACGTCATGTTTTACAATTTATTAATATATAATCCACCGCAAGCAACACTGTATGCCTCTCGAACCGAAATCAGAAGCTGCCGCCGAACAGCCCAAGTCTTCAGGCTCAAAGAGAGATCGCGCCGGTTCGGGTAAACACGCTGCCGAAAGTTGTTTGAAGCCTTCAAATCAAAGTCGAATAAACTACGGTTAAAGATCGAATAAACAAATTATTCTTCTTCGAATAAAAAAATTATCTTTCGTCGTCGAATGAATTCACTTTGGTTCATAACGGATAAACATAAAGTATCTTTTATTTGAGTTTATCCAGATATTATCTTTGCCCATCTCTGTTCTCTTGACGACAAAATAGTAATAGGGGAAATGCGGCAACAGCGCGATCTGACTCTCGATACGTATCGGCAACTATGTCTTTCCTACATTTATCGGCTAGCTTGGACTTCCACCGGTTCTGGTGGTACATGGCACGAATATACCATCAGCGCCGGTGACGGAGGAACCTTGAAGCTTCATTCTGTCATTTTTCGGGCTGTCCTGAGTACACGATTCATAAATTCATTATTATTTCAACGTACGGTGCTTATTAGCATTCAAACGCACCGTTCCACCCTGCACTCATGTCTACTGGAGGCAACTATACCCGCAAAAACTTTCTTCGTGCCGATTCCAGGACGAAAGATGGTTGAAACGGTTTGTTTACTACATCGCGTATACGCAGGGTCGGCGAAACCACTGTGCAAGTTATACGCCGCATAAGGGCGCCAGCCGAAAGTGGTGCTAAAAAACTATATCACACGTTTATAATAAAGGAATCCAACTCCCACATAAACAAAATGTAAATATATTTATTTTTTTATTGCATCCAGTGCAAACAGGTGCAAAAATTTGGGGGCGCCAAAAATTTTCTTGCATACAGGCGCCAGCTAACCTCGCGTCGGCCCTGCGTCACGTCACGCTGGTGCTACGTGGCTCGACTATACCAGTGGCGCCACCACCGGAGAAGCCTTGAAGCCTCATTGTGTCAGTTTTCGAGTCATAAATTCATTATTATTTCAACGTGCGATGCTTATTAGCATTCAAACGCACCGTTCCACCCTGCACTGATGTCTACTGGAGGCAACTATACCCGCAAAAACTTAATTCTTGCCGATTCCAGGACGAATAATGGTTGAAAAGGTTTCGTGTATACGTACACGCTTTTCCTAGCTTGTGTGAGCATACGCACACATTCAAGGCCCGCCGAGACGGCAGCCTTAACAACAGAAGAAATGAGCGAACGCCACACGGCAGAAAACCTTGCAGTAAGATTTACCCATATATTTTTGGAGTGGGGAATCGAAAGCATTATTAGCGGCATCGTTACCGATAACGCAGCGAATATCGTTGGTGCAGTGCTACAGCTACCAAATGTAGCTGAAAAAAAAGAACTAACATGTAGCGTGCACACTCTACAATTGTGCATCAATACAGGGCTGAGCCTGGAGGAAATAAAACGGGTATGCTCCAAAGCCAGTGCAATTGTTACGCACTTCCGCCACTCAAATGTTGCTACTGCAGCACTTGAGAAAGCACAGGTGCAATCTAAATTAAAAACTTTAAAATTAATTCAAAGCTGCAAGACACGATGGAATTCCACTTTCTTCATGGCTGAGCGCCTTGTGAAGAATACAATTCCGGTCGTCAGCGTTTTGGCCGACAGAAGTGTAACTAAGGAAGCCACAGCTATAAAACTGGAAATGACAGGGACTGAGTGGGGCATATTGACCGCACTAGTCACAGCGCTTAGCCCAATTCAGATTGCATGTGAAATTTTGTGTGCAGACACTTCATCTGTGTCAATGGTGCAACCAATTTTGAACATGCTAGTTACTCGTCACTTACTACCTAACACTGATGATGCGCTTGCGATAGTAGAATTTAAAAATATTGTATCCAATGAATGCAGTACTCGCTTCAACCTCGATGAGAACACAACTTTCGTTTCCGCACGAAGAATTGCATCCTTCCTCGATCCGCGGTATAAAGATTTAATGCATGAAACAAATATTGAGGCAAAGCTTGCGATTAAGTCAAAGGTGAACCGCCAGCTCCATTTAATGGAGCCAACACCTGCGAACGGGTCTCATCAAACTGCAACCAACAGTCGAACAACAGCTATGGACATTATATTCGGAGAGACCAGTAAAACGAATGATGTTACGGCACAATTTCAAAAATACATGTCTGAACCGCAAATTGACCGAAATCTGGACCCATACGTTTGGTGGAAAAATCATGAGCATGTGTATCCACTAATCGCCAAACTTGCGCGGCACTACTTATGTATTCCAGCCACCTCAGCTGCATCAGAACGTACGTTTTCTACTGCAGGAAATATTGTTACGGCAAAGAGAAGCTGCCTTGCACCAGAAAATGTAAATGTTTTCGTTTTTCTCCACCAAAATAAATTTTGGTATGAACCCAAACCAAATGAAACAAACAAATGAAGCTGTTCAATACCTACTTGGACTTGTAACATCTAATACGTGTTTCTTATACATTTTTGTGTGCTGAATACGAATGTGTAAATCGTTTTTGTTAGCAGGTACTAGAAGGAAAGAAAACATTGATAATTAACAAAATTACGGAACGTTGAAGTTTGATTATCGATTTTCTCATACTTTTTTTAACTTTCCGGGGCTTGAAAAAATAAAAGAAAGAAAGATTTTGAAATAATTCTAGTTCGAGCTATAGCGATACATGCACTGACCGTGAACATACAATTTTAAGCCAATTGGTCAAGTACATTTTAAAATATCATGGACACCATTTAAAAAACATAAATTTGAAAAAATGCGTTCAAAGATTTATATATCGATAAAAATCATAATTACGACTAATCTGTCAGCCCAGGACCATAAAGAACATCTTCTTGCTCAAAGAAGTCCTGCTTTGTTGATTTCTCTGCTCTGTCATGAATTCGTGCGTCGTTCTGAGCGAACGATTCGATGGGCGTCTCGAGCATTTCAGTATATTTCGTTGATGACATGTCCTCATAAATTGGCAAAATGATTTTTAAAACTTGATCACTGAGACACGAGTTGACAAATTTCATTCCGCACTTGTACTTCAATTTTGAATCGTAAATGACGGTTAGTGGTTCGAGAAAACTGAATTTCATTTTCGTAGTTCTTACACAAAAAACGATTTTCAGATTCGTATTCAACGCATAAAAATGTACAAGAAACACGTATTAGATGTTACAAGTCTGAAAAAACGCTAAAATATGTAAACATTGTAAATAATTGTAAATAGGATAGTTAACAACTAAGCTAAGTTAGATGAATGTGGATATGTACATGGATATAGGTATGTGTATGGACGAATGTGTATATAAGACTGGAAGGGGGGTAAAGTAAGATAGATAAGACTACTTAGCGAATAAGGATAAAATGTATGAATGATACAATGTTATCCCGTAAAAGGAAGCAAAGAATAAAATTACTACTACTGCTATTAATGAGCATTATGATTCAACATTTAAATATTTTAAATACCCTAGGTCCCTAAATTTAAACAGAATTTATACTTTTCGTTGCAAAATTCATAGAACCAATGATTAATAAAATTCCAAATTTATCGTTTGAAAAACTAATAATTGTAAAGGCCAATATGAAAAGAATTTCACAATAAACTGTGAACAAATATTTCATGTTCAGATTCCTATTCGGTACAATCAGAAATTCGATTGAGCGGGAATATTCGAAGGTTCGAAGTTCGAATATTCGAAGGTTCGAAGTTCGAATATTCGAAGGTTCGAAGTTCGAATATTCGAAGGTTCGAAGTTCGAATATTCGAAGGTTCGAACTTCGAATGTTCGAATATTCGAATATTCGAAGAAATTATTCGTATTCGAAATTATTCGAATTATTCGAATATTCGAATAGTCGAATAATTACAGCTCTAGTCCGGAGCGATCTCGATTCTTTTGACAGAGTTCTGTTCTATGCTCTTCAGACCTTGTTTTTACCAAGCACTACAGCCGCTACCGGGTCCGGAGCGATCTAGATGGCTTTGTAAGAACGAGGTTCTATGACTCTCAAATGAGCAAACCAAAGAGGTGCACCAGTAACTTTTATACACTGGAGATCAGCCGCTACCGTTTCCGGAGCGATCTAGATCCCACTGGTTGAAACTTAAGCCGCCTCTAGGTTTGAGCATTCGTTCGTCACTTGAGCGTATTCGTAGCTTGAATGTCCCGCTGTGCTGCGTGCGCCTCTATTTATACTGAGAAATTGGCGGGCTGGCGCATGCGCAGTGAATCGCTATCTGTTATTTTACGTTTTGCTTGCTTATTACATATTATTTTGTTTTGCGCTTTTACTAATACTTATAATTAATTATTCTTAACATTTCTATAATATTTGTTTCTCTAATATTTGCTTAAATTATAAATTATGTACAAAAGTCTTTACAATGCGTTTGCGTGGTAATGGAATACAGTTGTATGGTAATGAAGATCGGTTCTGTTTTACCGACAGTCGGTTTTTACCGGTTTGAGTCCCCGTGGGACGTTACACCTCCCCCCCTGGGGAATCTCTCGTCCTCGAGAGATTGGAACGGAGGTGGGGAACGAAATGGACATTGTATATATATATTTATAGGATTATTTATTTAGAGGGGTTATATGGCATTGCTGCCCCTGAACCAAACAACGCGAGCAGTCGCCACAGTTTTTTTCGTGGGTCTGCCTTCGGCAGGGCCCTATAGGTTTCCCAGTCCGGGTCTGGAATGTCCACCGGAATTAATATTGGCCACCGTCTTGGTGGGACTTCCGGGACCTTGAATTCTGGGATCTTCGAAAATTCCGGGACCTTAAATTCTGGGGTCTTCGGATATTCGGGAGATAGGGCGACTGGATATGATAGGTTTTGTTAATTTAAAATTTTATGTAATTAAAAGTGGTTTTTTTACCATTCTTTCCGGGCTTCCCGGGAGTGGAGTTATAAGGTTAGGAATAGGAATCATTTCCTTGAATATGTTGTCTAAATCCAATTTACTTTGCTTTACTTTATAGTGCCGATTACCAGAGCGTCGAGGCATTGTCGTAGCGTAATGGCAGACTGGTTGTTACGCATGCGCGGATTTAAAATTTTACTCGTTGGGTCTTATGTTTTTAGTGCCCTCTAGCGGATTCTATGGAAATTATATTTTCCTGCAACTCCGTTGCCTATGCTATCGGTCTACTTAGTGTCTATTTTTTCTTAATTCTATGGGTTTTTAGGTTAAGTGTCATTTGTTTTTTGTATAAAAAAATAGAATGTTTATTAAAAAAAAATGAAAGATGAGAGGTGTGAGTATTTACTACATTCTGAATGTGTGTGTAGTGTGTAATTGTAGAGTGTGATGTAGGATGAGATGAATGATAATATAAAAATGTAAGAATATAAAAAGTGTGAGTGTTTATTACATTTTGGATGTGTGTGGGTGTGTATTTGTAGAGTGTAGTGTGTAGTTATGAATGGTATATATATAAATTAAAGTTTTAAAATCTTTGTACATTCACCGCAATTCAGAACCGGTTGCGCGATGTATAAAATTCGCCGGCAAAAGTGGCAAATCCTCCATCGTCTTAAATTTTGTTTTGCCACCAAATGCCTCTCTAGAGGTTCCTCATCCACTATCTCAACGCGTTGAGTACACATAACGCACAGTATATGACTTCCATAATAGTATACATTTTCGTCATATACTTTTTTCAAGCAGAATTGTTCTGACATTTTTATAAAATCGTTTACTCTGTATACTTTTTGCTATAATGGAGAAATTCTTTGTCTGCACCTCCTTATATAGTCTTCCCATGCAGGGTTGCAACTTTATGGTAAATTCGCCTGTTTTACGCGGTTCTTATGGACGATCCTAGTTTGTTTCGAATTAATTTCTATTTTTAAGTTACTTTTCTCCAGGATTTCGATAATCCGGTAGGGTCCGCTGTATTCCGGTCCCAGTTTTTCTCTTCTTGGTTGCAATAACCATACGTAATCCCCTATATTGTATGTTTGTGGTTGGATCTTTCGATCGTAGTAATGTTTCTGGCGAATTTTTGATTCTTCCAGATTTCTTCGCGCCATTTGTCGGATGTGATATAGTTTATCTATCAGCTTGTCGACATAGTCCGGATATGTTTTAATGTTGTCCGTTGAAGGAATACTCGAAGGAAGACGTGCTTTTCTTCCGAAAACAAGTTCGTGAGGCGTAAATTTCGTGCCTTCGTGAGTGCTTGTATTATACGAGAACATTGCTTGAGGTAACCATTGATCCCATTGCTTTTCTTTTGATACATAGTGTCGTAGGTATTCAACGAGGACATGGTGACTTCTCTCTAAAGATCCATTAGATTGTGGATGAAATGCAGAGGTTCGATATTGTTTAATGTGAAACGCTCTGGCAAATTTCTTCATGAGGGCACTCATAAAATTTGGTCCCTGATCAGTAAGGATTGCTTTAGGACTTCCAAACTTACAGATGAAATGTTCTGTAAATGCCTTAGCTATATCTTCTGAAGTGACACTTGCCAATGGAATAGCGAGAGAGTATTTAGTCAAATTGTCCTGGATAGTAAGTATATAACTATTTCCTATGTTTGTGAAAGGTAATGGTCCTACTATGTCCATAGAAATCTTATCGAAAGCATCAACAGGTGTGTCTGTTAGTATCATGGGTTCCTTATTTTTTACTCGTACCAGTTTAGTCTTCTGGCATTCCAAGCAAGTCTTAATAAACTGTGTTATTTCGTATTTCATATTTTTCCAGTAGTATTTGCTTCTTATGCGATGATATGTTTTTGTAATTCCCTTGTGTCCGCCTATAGGTGATTGGTGATTCTCCTGGATGATCTGGTGTCTATCTTGTACAGGAGGTGTCAGAAGGGTGCCCTTGCAGAAGATGAATTGGATATCTTCTTGTAGGAATATTAGTTCTATTAAATTTCGTAATTGATTTAATAAAATTTTATCCTCTTCTGATGAGATGTATACTTTTGTGGCTTTTTCAGATACCAGGTATGTATGAAGTGACCTCAGTGCATTGTATACGTCTTCTTCGGTTGGATGGTCTGGTGTGATGAGTCCAAGGATTGTGTGCTTCCCTTCCTTGATTTTGACTAACTCTCCGATTCTTAATGGTTGTGGAATTTTGTGAGGTTTTATATTTTTCTCCTTATATAATTTTCCTCCTGATGGTCCGATTGGCCTGCCTTGTGTGTTTATGAATGTTACTACGTATCCTTTGCCCATCCATAAATGATCTTCCACCTCTGTATTTTGGTTTTTGACAGGAATATTTGATACTACTCTTGGTTTAGCTGGTGTGGGTTGTTTGTGACGTGGAGAATGTGGGGGAAGAGATAGTAATGGTGGAGGATGAGAGGATAGTGGAGGAGGAGTAAGTATCCTTCCTTTCCTTATTGTTATTGGCGTTATAGGACCTGTGTCCGTGCTGGATTTTGATTTTAATTTCTTCTTTTTAGGTGTGTGGTGAGTGCTTGAGCTTGACTTTGCATCAATTTTGGGAGGGTCTTTATAATTATGTCTTGGTACTATGACCGTTTCATCGATTTCCTCAATTAAGTCCTCTTGCGGTTTCTTGATGTGAGGGGGTTTATATTTTTGAGGTATCACGACTTGCGGGGGTGCGTGTACTTGAGGGGGTGCGTGTATTTGGACTTGGGGGGTCACGACTTGCGGGGGTGCGTGTACTTGAGGGGGTGCGTGTATTTGGACGGGAACGGAAATTTGATGAGGCACGTAACGAGGGGGTGTATGCGTTTCCGCTTCAACATTCCGTTTCTTAGTCTCGGGACGAGAAGAGCAGGTGTTTGTGCTTTGTTTTTTCCGTTTTAATTTCTTTCGCATTAAATTTAACGCATCGCTTTCGTCATATGAAGAGGAATCGGTTTCTGATGAGTTAACTATTAATTGCTTATGTGGAGCTGGATTTCCAGAGGTTGATGCTGTAGTTTCCCTTTGTCGGGTTGGAAATTGGTGAAATTCTTTTAATTTTTTGTTCTCATGTGAATTCGTATCCGAGTGAGCTCTTTTCGCGTGTAATGGTAGTGAAATCGGATTCCTAGACAATGCGTCCGCGTTTGTGTTGTATTTCCCGGGTTTATATAAAATTTTGTAATCATATTCCGCTAATCTAATTTTCCAGCGCATTAACCGAGACGTAGGATTAGAAAGATTTTGAAGCCATTCTAATGGTTTGTGGTCTGTTATTAGATAGAATTTTCGTCCGTAAATGTAAGGTCTGAAGTGAAAAACTGCATATATTATCGCCAATAATTCTCGTTCTGTAGGAGAATATCGTGTTTCGGCATCATTCAAAACGCGAGATGCGTAAGCTACCGGTAAATCTTTGCCTATTTCTCCTTGACTGAGAACCGCACCTACAGCAATACTTGAGGCATCTGTCGTGATGTTGAATACCTTGTCGAAGTCCGGGAATTGTAATATAGGTTCTTTGCAGAGAATTTCTCGTAAGGTTTCAAATGCCTTCTGTTGTTTGTAGGTCCATTCGAATTGATAATTCTGCCTAGTGAGATTAGAAAGTGGTCTTGCAATTTTTGAAAAATCCTTTATGAATCGCCTATAATATCCGCTTAATCCCAAAAATTGTTTGACGTTCTTGACCGTAGTAGGTGTTGGAAATTCCTTTACAGCTATTACTTTTTTTGGGTCAGGTTTGACTCCGTCCTCTCCTATTATGTGTCCCAAATACGAAACTTCTTTCTTCAAAAATTCGCATTTGTCCGGTTGAAGGTGAAGATCCGCTTCTCTTAGTCTGTCCATTAGTCGTTTAAATTTAGTTGCATGTTCTTTTAATGTGCTGGCGTATATGACAATATCGTCTAAGTATACGAACAGCTCTATTCCTTGAAGCCCGGTTAAGACTTGGTCCATTAGTCTCTGGAAGGTGGCTGGTGCATTTTTAAGTCCAAATGGCATTCTAGTGAATTCGTAGTGCCCGTAAATTGTAGAGAATGCTGTTTTATGTTGATCGTCTGGATGCATTGGAATTTGATGAAATCCAGATGCAAGATCAAATACAGAAAAGTACTTTGCACTTCCTAACTGATCTAGTATATCAGTTATATTTAGCAGAGGATAAGCATCTCCAATTGTTAGTTCATTTAATTTTCTAAAGTCAATTACGACTCTGGACTTTTTATTTCCTTGAGCGTCTTCTTTCTTGGGTACAATCCAAATTGGCGAATTATAAGGTGAAGTTGATGACTGTATGATTCCTTTTTCAAGCAATTCTTTAGTCTGTACTCTAACTTCTTCCTTATATGCTTGAGGATACCTGTATTGCTTTGTAAAAACAGGAACGTTGTTTTCTGTAATAATTCTATGGTATGTTTTGTTTGTTGCTTCCAGTTTTTCTCCTGGAAGGTAGAATCTGTCTGCATGTTCCTTTATTAGTTGTTCTACGCTGGCCCGTTCCTCTGAATTTAGGTGGTCCAACCGTAATAATTGTAGTAATTGGTGTGTTCTATCAGTTCTTTTATACGTGGTTGTTGTTTCTTCTTCTGCAGGTATTTCTTCGAATTCTTCTAATTCAACGGATGGTACTGGTATTTTGATGTACTTTGTGGATGTATTTATAGCAAAAAGAAATGCTACACCGTTGTTATTTGAAACCAGTGCATTTCCCATGTGTATGTCCTTCTTTCACGCCTAAACGGCTGAACGGAATTCATTGAAATTCTGAATATACATTACACACGTCCTAGATTAGATTATAGGCTATTTATTTTTTTGGTTTAGGCTTTTTTATTTTTCAAACATCATAAATAATTCCCGGGTGAAACCGGGTAATGGGTCAGCTAGTCGTATATATATATATATATATTAGGGTGGTCCTTATTTGTATAGTAAAAAATCAAAGTTTTTAAAATTTTCTTCTGACCCTCTCAGAAGTTTCCAAATAGTTTATAAGAATTTCGTCTAAAATTTTGTTAAAATATATTAAGGATTAAAGGTCGCTCAATGGCATTGAAATATTACTATTTTGGTATAAATTGATAGAAATTTTTGCAATAAGGACAAAATAATTTTATTAACTTTTAACTGAGAGAATAACATTAAAATTCGGGCGCACATCGCATAGACGAAACGGGTTTATAACGAGTGTGTACTGTATTATGTTGTGGCATAAGGCTTTTTATGCACATTTAAATTTCTCTCATCAGCAGCTCTCGAATAAGATGCAGACGCAAACTTTGACGTACATTCTACATATTTAGGTTGTTAAACGCATAGATAAAAGCATGGTTTCGGATTCTGACATATAAATATGGGCCCCGTTTCATTAAAATTGGCAAGTGACAATTATAGAAAGTCGCAGTTGCCAGACTTGTGGTACATGCGAAATATAAAGTCCTTGAGCGACCTTTATATATCAAAATATACAAATAAAAAACACGACGATATTTTTTTTGTCAAAAAAATTTTTAGAGGGTCAGACAATACAAATTTGAAAGTTGAAAAATAAGGACCACCCTAATATATATCAGCAGAAGAAGACAAAGTTCCATTAAACAAATTACAAGAATTGATAAACTTAATATTCCTACAAGAAGACATCCAATTCATCTTCTGTAAACAAACGCAAAACAAAAGTAGCAATATGGACAATTTTATATGTCTGATAAAAAATTTTAAACAAAACATATATTATTATCAAAAAAACCGAATTCTTTGCGAATATTGTGCGCAAAGGATAGAAGAGGCACATAGAAATCCAGCATCTGAGCATCTCCTTATATTGGAAACTGGAAACGATAGACAATGTTTTATCTGCCGGAGAGTGCTCTATGCAAGGAAACCTGCAACCAACTGCGCTCTGTGCACATTATCAATGCAGCAATTATCACCAACATCCATATATAGGATGAGACTTGGATGGACTTACCCCGTTTTTCGGGAACAAATATTAAATAATCTCTAAAATTTTTAACCACACTCTACAAATACACACCACACACACATACATAATGTAATAAACACTAACAATTATATTTTAAGCATTTTTTGTAATTAATGAGAAGAACCTAAAAAGTAGTGTAAAATTGTTGAATAGTAAAAAACCCTAAACAAATGAGGATCGTCCATGTAAATCAGTTGCCACCCTGCATGGATAGCCTATATAAGGAGGGGAAAACAAAGGAATCCTTCACTGTAGCAAACACAAGCAAAGTGGTAACACAAGTAACGAAGCTAACAAAAAAACACGAGTGACAAGTAAAATGGACAAATACGTGTGCCTCCAGAAGGTTTTTGACAAGGACATATATTACCTACGGGTAACGAAAGTCGTCTACGTTTATTGCACACAGCGCGTCGAAGATCGAGGATGAGGAACCGGCGTTCCACCATTTAATCGTCCTCAAACACGAGAGGGCATACAGAATTTGCCATTTCTGCAGGCGGACTCTACTCTATATGTGGCTAGACCCGCGGAGCACTGCGCACTATGCAGCTTGTTAAACCCACAACTGGAGTCCCTATACATTAACAGGATGAAACGGGGAGGCACTTATCCGGTGATAAAGGACGATATTTTAAGGCGACGAAATCTTTAAAAAAAAAAATTTTCTTTCTCCTTTTATACATTTTTATATCATACATTACACCTTACAGATACACACTATATACACACACAATGTATTAATACCCACACCTTTTATATTTTTTATAATAAACGTATATAACCAAGAAAAAAATTATGCGGAAATTGTAACCTAGCCTAATAACCTAAAAAAGTAATCTAGGAAACATTGCTGCGTAAAAAGAATAAAGTTGCGAATATAGAAATTATAAAACCCGCTATAGGGCGCCACTATAGAATTCTCCAACGTACCGTTCAAACTCGCGCCTACGCCACACTTCATGTCACACCAGCCATATTTTATTATCTATCAAAATGCCGAAACGTTCAGGAAACCATTACCTTAAAAAACGAAGAAATAAGGAGGAATTAGATAATATATTCAAAGAAATGATAGAGATTCCCCCTCTAATCACCCCACTCTCGGGATCACGAAAAAACATGGTAAAAAACCTTCAAATTCACAATACTTTCCAAAAATTAACAAAAACTTCTCCAAACTCAAGACACCACCTCGCACTCCACCGGACACACTTCCGACCACTACGGAATTTCCAAAAACACCGGATTTCAGGACACCGGACTTCGAATTCAAGGTACCGGATGTACCATTAAAGAAATGGCAAGCTCTAATCCGTATTAATATTCCGGACCCGGACTGGGAAACATATAGGGCCCTGCCCAGAGTTGGGCAAAAAATTATTTCAAATAAAAAATTGAGTTCGACTAAAAGACGAAAATTTTATTCGAGACTCATGAATAAGACTAACCCGAGTCAATTTTTAATCGAAGCGCTCATGATTGAAATCATGGGGATTCAATCGTCAGTCATGGTTAAACTACTTCAATCATGGGGATTCAATCGTCGGCCATGATTGAAGTAGGTCAATCATGGGGATTCAATCGTCGGCCATGATTGAACTACCTTCAATCATGGGGATTCAATCATGACTGAATGAACAGTGTTCTCGTATTCAATCGTAGTTCAGTCGATTGTAGCTCGACTAACCGTGGCGACCCTCGAGACTCGCGAGAACCTTTGATCGATGCCGCGCGAGGTCCGAGCCGAGCGACATTGTATCGTTCACCCGTCTAAACTGGCGCCTGGAGTTTAACGATATTATACATAAAATTTATTTGCAGAATTGAAAGCCCTGTTTCGTTAAAAGTAGTCCGATTTAAATTATTTTCTGTCCGTTTAATCGGGCGAATGCAAGGAATCCATTGGTGCCACTGTCATATTGATACGATGAAAAATAAAGAAATTCACTTTCCGTATAATCGATGACACATCGCCGAGCAACTCCAGGCGCCAGTTTAGACGGGTGAACGATACAATGTCGCTCGGCTCGGACCTCGCGCGGCATCGATCAAAGGCTCTCGCGAGTCTCGAGAGTCACCACGGTTAGTCGAGCTACAATCGACTGAACTACGATTGAATACGAGAACAGTGTTCATTCAGTCATGATTGAATCCCCATAATTGAAGGTAGTTCAATCATGGCCGACGATTGAATCCCCACGTTTGACGTAGTTCAATCATGGCCGACGATTGAATCCCCATGATTGACCTACTTCAATCATGGGCGCTTCGATTAAAAATTGACTCGGGTTAGTCTTATTCAATAAGACTAAAGTATCTTTTATTTGATACGTCATTTAAATAATGCCCATCTCTGGCTCGGCCCAAAAAAGATCCTCGAAGAAGGATATGGAGACTGCTCGGACTCTTCGGCTCAGGAGCAGCCTGTCCCTATGAACCCCCGAAATAATAAAGAAATCCGTAATAAATATTCCTATATAAATATAAATATACAAATTGTCCATTCCGTTCCCCACTTCCGATTCCAATCTCTGGAGGACGAGAGATCCCCCACGGGGGGAGGTGTAACGTCCCACGGGGACTCCTACAAATAAATACCGACCGTCGGTAAAGCAGAACCGATCTACGTTACCGCATAAACCGACCTGTATTATCGCACAGACTTATTGTAAATACTTTTATACATATTTTACGATTTAAGCAAATGTTAAAGAAACGAATATTATAGAAACATTAGAAATAATTAATTAGAAGTACTGACAAAAGCACAAGACAAAATATTATATAATAAGCGAGTAAATGCGAAACGACTCACTGCGCATGCGCTAACCCGCCAATTCTCGAGTATAAAGGGAGGCGCGCGCAGCACAGAGCGCGCTCATTCGAATACGTTGTTGCAACCGACGAAATGCTAGTGCCTGGAGGCAGCTTAAGTACCTTCCAGTAGTAGCGACTGGTTCTCAGTGTACAAAGGTACTGGTGCTCCTTTTTGGACCTATTATTTGAAGGTTGAGAACCTTGTCTTCGCGGAGGTTTCAAGCATTGCTCCTACTATATAGTAGGTAGCAGTTTACCCACTTAGCAAAGGCAAGGTCTATAGAACCCTAGAATACGAACTTTGCCAAAAGTATCGGGAACCGCTCCGGAAACGGCATCGGCCGAACTTACTGCAATTTTAAAAAATGTCGCTATTTTCGCCACTGCATATAGAATTATTTTTTAATTGATTGTTTACATTAGTTAGTAACAAAATAAGATTTTTATCGCAAAAACCCTGGTCTTCAATTGTTCTTATGTCTGAACACTTGTCCGTAAAAAGGACAAACAGGACTATATCTTTATTTTTTTTAAAATTGTTCAGTAGTGCCCCGCTATTATAAAATTGCATCTGTTAAGAACAATTTCAAAATAAGTGGTCATAAATTTGTTTCTTGTAACGGAAATAATTATTATTAGGCACTCTTCTGTCTCCACTGTAACCACCCCAAAGTTCTTTTTTATCACTTTGTTAGTTCAACAGTTACAATTCATTGAGAAAGGTGAACAGTATGTTTCAGAGCCGTAAGATCAACAATTTTGTTCAATTTTAAAAATCCTACGAGATACGTTTGGAGGAAGTGCAGTATATTTGGAATACCAGTTTGTTTAAGACGAATAAAAAATTACGGCAGAGGATGGGAACAAATAAAACTGCATGATATCACAGGGAAACTAAGAGACTTTTTGTCTCGTCCCACGACGTGGAGTCTACTATTAATTAACCTTTTAAATCATACTATATTTACTATTTCGTCCTCTGAGGTATTATAACCACCTCGTATGAAAAACATTATACAACGTATCGCCGATAAGGCACTATCCCCGTAACCCACGATAAGAACGGACGGCAACAGCGAACAGGAGAGCCAGCATCATGGAGGTAGCGGTCAGCCAGCTGCACACCAGCTAGCCAGCCGCACTCACACCAAGGAAACCAGTGGACACCAGCTGATGGGTCAGAGGCCCCATCCGCCAGTGGAGTCGACGCCTTAGCAGAGCTGTGCCCCTGATCCTCGTCAGAAGATTGCCCTCCCGTTATTTCCTGCAAATCGATCGCCGATATCAATACAACATACTTAACTTCAACCCTTAGTAAGTAAACTATACAAAGCCGATCGTACAGAGCGTATTGTAAGCAATCGCGTAGAAACATAAAATATGAATTAATATAAGAATCTTGCTATCGTCGCCGCTGGGAGTTGAATAGAATAATGCCCATTAGTCGCGAAGAAGGTCACCTAAAGGGTCCAATGGAGGAATACTTAAGCTAGTAAACAAAACTCTCAGATAGCGCGATGGCAAGATTCTTCCCGGAAGATACCAGGCAGAGACTATGGGATGGGGTCTCCCACTTAGGAATTGTCATGTGACAAATCCTAGAGAACGAGTGACCAATTGCCCTATAAAAAGGGACCGACCACCCGCAGAGCTCACTATTATGTTCATTAATATTCGTGCTTTTAAACCATTAATTACTCGAGCGTCAAACAGGTATTTTACTATTAAAAAGACTTTGGAAAAGTGATGTACCACCAGTCGACGTGAAATAAAAGTTTTGTGAACTTTCGAAAAGTGAGTGAAGTTTTACCCTCGTGTTCCTTATCCCTACTTTAGGCATTATTACCTTGTTCTCTTAAATTGATTTCAATCACCGAAAAAATATGATTAAATTAATCGTGATATGCGCCCGTCAGTGGTGACCAGTGTTCACGGGAAATTCCCTGCGTAGTAGGATACTCTCGTCGCAGGGAGGGGGAACGCATGCGCGCGATGACGCGGTGACGTGAAACCAATCAACGCCAAGACGGGAAAGGATGGGAAACGAAACGGCGTCACCATCAAGTCAAGCCGAGCGAGTGACGTGACGCCGTTTCGTTTCCCATCCTTTCCCGTCTTGGCGTTGATTGGTTTCACGTCACCGCGTCATCGCGCGCATGCGTTCCCCCTCCCTGCAACGAGAGTATCCTACTACGCAGGGAATTTCCGGTGAACACTGGTGGTGACATTTAAAAGCGGACGACCGCCCACGGTGTCATCGGGTATTGGGTGTGAAGCGCCATTTCCGCGATTAACAGTTTTATCGTTAAAATGTTTCTTAAATGTTCGCAATCTGCTTCCACCAATGGTGACACTTATAAGCAGGACAGCCGCCCACGGTGTCACTGGGTATTAGATGTTAACCATGATGCTGGATTTTTCATTTATGTTGTATCGTTCACAAAATACTCTCATCTCATATCCCGCCTTATCTCTATAATATTCTTCGCAATAATCTCTCTTACCATGGGCCTAATTCACTTTCTACCCGACACCAAAGTCTCCTTTCTATACCGACACACTCGACATCTAAATTTGAATCATCGTTTGCTTATATTTCGGCACATTACTATAATTCCCTCCCACCTGATATTCGAGGGCTAAATTCGTTTCCTGATTTTAAATGTAAAGCTCGGCGTTATGTCCGCGGGAAGACTGGACAGCTGAATATCTCCTAAAGTATTGGAGATAAAAAATTAGAAAAAATATGTAAATTAATGGTTCGATGGGGCTGCTTAATTCGCCGCGACGGATTTTTTTTCGATTATTATTTTAAAAGATACGATGGTCAAGTTCGGTTTTTCAAATGGCACTAACTTTTTTGAAGTCCTGAGTTGATAGTGCGTTCCAAGACGAATTCAATAAGCTTTAATGTATACACTTGATTTCCACTGGTTTTTGAGATATTGCGCTTGCAAATTTGCTGATTTTCACTTGAAAAAAACCTCTGGAATAGCAAGGACCGGGGTCGGTCTTGCTGGCCCCACGGGTGGCAGTGCCTGCTGAAATAGATACCTACCTGCCAAAGGTCTACGCAGACCCAAGGCTGGACAATTCTTTTCCGTCAGAAATGCTACTTAGGTAGGTACATCTGCGGTATCGAGAAGCGCACCGTTACTTTTATTTCGCACTTGCTTCTACGCTCGGATGGCCGGTTATTTTGGGAGGGATGCAAGTTCGATTGGTTAGGTTAGGAGGTGTGCAAGTTGCTAGACTAAATTTCAACCATAGGGAGCAGATTGTATTAGAACCAATCGGATTTGCATCCATCACAAACGGCTGCTCTCTTGAAGAGGCCCTCTTCACGGCAATGTCTCCTCCCCAATGCCCACCTTCTCTCGCGGCGGAATACGTCAACGCATGCTTTAGGTTTTGATATTGAAGCTCGTGTTTATACTCGAGAGGACCACGCGTCGACAGCGGGCTACCCCTTTTCTTCCTGTGTCTCCCCACGAGGAGTATTGCCGATGGATTGTAGGAGCGTAGATGTCTGGATGCCAGTTATTGAATTCAGGAGACGATAGAAACACTTTATTACAAAACACACATGTACTATAATTAAAGTAAATCGTATTCCTCTCGGGCAGGAGTACTGATAATGATCGAACTTGCGCCCCACTTCGCGCAGACCGATTACGCGGAGGGTAGTCGGGTGTCACACACTGCACAATTGATACAGGGTAACAATTCTGGAGCAACGCCCGTCAAGGAGATGCGGCCTGGTACCCCGTGACGAGGATAGCCCTTCGCAGTGCCTCGCCCGATTTTTATGGTGTTTCTTCGGAAAAAGGTACGAATCCTGGGCCGAACGTAACGAATTGAAGGGTTTCGACCCTCGAAGGGTTTGGAATATCATTAAGAAGTGAAAAATGTACAGGATTTCAAATGTTTGCTTCTTTTCTTCATCGTATCGAGAAGGAAGTGACGCCAATGGATTCCTTATGCTTTTCCGATGAAACTGACACCAAGAACGACGTAATTCGGAAAATAATGAAGGAAATGAACAATTCATTTCCATAACCTCAAGCTAATTTCGTTAATAATAGCCCGATTTACGTGAAATTTGGTATGATTTTCATCGGAAAAACATAAGGAATCCAGTGGTGCCACTATCATATCGATACGATAAAGAATAAAGAATTATTTTATTTCCTAAACAGATACAGGGTAATTCTGGAGGTACACCCGTCACCCCGTGGCGTGGACAACACCTCGCAGTGCCCATCGAATTTTATGGCTTTTTCCGGAAAAAGGTACGAATCCTGGGTCCAACGTAACGAATTGAAGGATTTCGACCCTCGAAGGGTTTGGAATATCATTAAGAAGTGAAAAATGTACAGGATTTCAAATGTTTGCTTCTTTTCTTCATCGTATCGAGAAGGAAGTGACGTCAATGGATTCCTTATGCTTTTCCGATGAAACTGACACCAAGAACGACGTAATTCGGAAAATAATGAAGGAAATTTCGTTAACAATAGTCTGATTTACGTGAAATTTGGTATGATCTTCATCGGAAAAACATAAGGAATCCAGTGGTGCCACTTTCATATCGGTGCAATAATGAATGAAGAATTTCTTACTACGCTGAAATGAATATTTCACATTTTCACCCTCGACTGCGGGGGCTGGACCCCAATTCGTTACGTTGGGCCCAGGATTCGTACCTTTTTCCGGAAAAAGCCATAAAATTCGATGGGCACTGCGGGGTGTTGTCCTCGCCACGGGGTGACGGGCGTACCTCCAGAATTACCCTGTATCTGTTTAGGAAATAAAATAATTCTTTATTCTTTATCGTATCGATATGATAGTGGCACCACTGGATTCCTTGTGTTTTTCCGATGAAAATCATACCAAATTTCACGTAAATCGGGCTATTATTAACTGTTGCGGCCGCGCGCAACGGCCGTATTTGAACGCGCGCCCGCGGTGGCATCAACACAGCTGTTGAGCCGTCGCGGCGCGTTTGAAGTGTTTTTGACCGCTAACGCTCATCGCGAAGCGCTCGCCCGGCAACCGTTAGTTCCGAGAACAACACCGTCGTGACAACCACGCAATACGATCCTGCAATATTTCGCGCCCATTGCGCCCAGCATTCTTGTGCACCTATTCTTGTGCGACCAGTATCGCTACGCGCCCACGCGCCGTGTATACGTGTTTTGTACATTACTGTGTCTGTGCTGTCCGACGTCTGTGTGATCACAGAGTGACCAAATAAAACAGTGTTGTGTCCACCTGCGGAGTGTTAGCTACCCGTCATCCCTTTCCCTACGAGCTGCCCTACCGCCGGCATTATAAATCCGCTCTTGGCGAAAACATTAACGAAATTAGCTTGAGGTTATGGAAATGAATTGTTCATTTCCTTCATTATTTTCCGAATTACGTCGTTCTTGGTGTCAATTTCATCGGAAAAGCATAAGGAATCCATTGGCGTCACTTCCTTCTCGATACGATGAAGAAAAGAAGCAAACATTTGAAATCCTGTACATTTTTCACTTCTTAATGATATTCCAAACCCTTCGAGGGTCGAAACCCTTCAATTCGTTACGTTCGGCCCAGGATTCGTACTTTTTTCCGAAAAAAAAACCATAAAAATCGGGCGAGGCACTGCGAAGGGCTATCCTCGTCACGGGGTACCAGGCCGCATCTCCTTGACGGGCGTTGCTCCAGAATTGTTACCCTGTATCAATTGTGCAGTGTGTGACACCCGACTACCCTCCGCGTAATCGGTCTGCGCGAAGTGGGGCGCAAGTTCGATCATTATCAGTACTCCTGCCCGAGAGGAATACGATTTACTTTAATTATAGTACATGTGTGTTTTGTAATAAAGTGTTTCTATCGTCTCCTGAATTCAATAACTGGCATCCAGACATCTACGCTCCTACAATCCATCGGCAATACTCCTCGTGGGGAGACACAGGAAGAAAAGGGGTAGCCCGCTGTCGACGCGTGGTCCTCTCGAGTATAAACACGAGCTTCAATATCAAAACCTAAAGCATGCGTTGACGTATTCCGCGCGAGAGAAGGTGGGCATTGGGGAGGGGACATTGCCGTGAAGAGGGCCTCTTCAAGAGAGCAGCCGTTTGTGATGGATGCAAATCCGATTGGTTCTAATACAATCTGCTCCCTATGGTTGAAATTTAGTCTAGCAACTTGCACACCTCCTAACCTAACCAATCGAACTTGCATCCCTTCCAAAATAACCGGCCATCCGAGCGTAGAAGCAAGTGCGAAATAAAAGTAACGGTGCGCTTCTCGATACCGCAGATGTACCTACCTAAGTAGCATTTCTGACGGAAAAGAATTGTCCAGCCTTGGGTCTGCGTAGACCTTTGGCAGGTAGGTATCTATTTCAGCAGGCACTGCCACCCGTGGGGCCAGCAAGACCGACCCCGGTCCTTGCTATTCCAGAGGTTTTTTTCAAGTGAAAATCAGCAAATTTGCAAGCGCAATATCAGAAAAACCAGTGGAAATCAAGTGTATACATTAAAGCTTATTGAATTCGTCTTGGAACGCACTATCAACTCAGGATTTCAAAAAAGTTAATGCCATTTGAAAAACCGAACTTGACCATCGTATCTTTTAAAATAATAATCGAAAAAAAAATCCGTCGCGGCGAATTAAGCAGCCCCATCGAACCATTAATTTACATATTTTTTCTAATTTTTTATCTCCAATACTTTAGGAGATATTCAGCTGTCCAGTCTTCCCGCGGACACCCTGTATATGGTTACATTATGCGTCACAATAACTTTCTAGTTTCTCTATGTTAGTTATTTAGTTATGGTTAGGCTTCTAACAGTATTGTACTGCAGCCTCGCCATTTACTTCGCTTGTCTTTATGTATTATTTCTTTCTCTGTATGTGTCAAGTAATAAAGACGAATAATAATAATAATAATAATAATCCCGGGAAATGAAATAAACCCAATTCAATTCAACCCCATTATTTAAAGGTCCTAATGCTTAAAGGCCACTGAGCCGGGAGAAAAAACCAATTACGCCGGTTAGTATTGGATTACGCAAGTGCGCCAGCCGAATATTTCGCCGTGTTAGGAGTGACGAGTTCATCTACAAATGTTATTCGTTAACAGGTCATTAGCCACTATTATCTACGGTGTTACAAATTAGATAACGTTAGTAGTTTATTAGATACTTCGGTATTCCAAATTACCAACAGTATTCCTAATATACTGCACTTCTCTATATATCACTAAAGACTACAACATCTCCAAGTTTCATAAAAATCAGAAATGATATTCCGAAAAATGCCCGATTTCGCGTCTAATGGCCCTTTGATTAATATTTCCTTTCTTTGATATCCACAATTCTATTTTTTGCAGGTATAACGTGACAGATATGTTGGGAGATTTATATCGGCAACCGTCCGGACATTTTGAAAACTTTTGTAAAATGTCGGCTACAGATTTCGAATATTTCGTTACCCAACTAGGCCCCGTAATCTCCAAAAAAAGACATCACCATGCGAAAGAGCATACCAGTCAAAAAGAGGTTGGCTGTGACGCTACGCTCTTTAGCGACTGGCGACAGTTTTAGAAGCCTGTCACTTTTATTTAAATTTAGCCCACAAACTGTTTCCGTATGCGTGGAAGAAGTCTGCAAAGCATTGATTGTAGAACTGAAGGAAGAAATGCGGGTATGTTAAATAATTTTGAAGAAACATTTCAATGCAATTCCTTATACTATAATAGTACAAAGTAATTTAATTGTGGACACGCATGTAATTTCTAAAACAGACCACAATTTCCTTTTTATAGATGCCTGAAAGTCCAGATGAATGGCGGAAGATCGCAGCAGATTTCGAAAATAGAAACACATACTCATGCAGTCTCCATTTTTCAGCGGTTCCGAATTTTATAATTACAAAGGAACTTTTAGTATTGTTCTTATGGCTCTAGTGAACGCGAATTACGAATTCATTTATGTGGATATTGGATACCAAGGTAGAATTAGTGATGGGGGTGTTTTCAACAACACATCTCTGTTCCAAAAAATGGATGCCGACGAATTGATGATGCCAGGAGATGAGCTAATTCCGCCATGTGAAAAACCCCTGCCATTTATGTTTGTGGGGGACGATGCATTTGAACTTAGTAGACACCTGTTAAAGCCGTATGCTGGTATTTACGATAAAGGAACTGCTGAACGAATTTTCAACTACCGACGTTCACGGGCTCGAAGAGTAGTTGAAAATGTTTTTGGGATAACGACATCAGTTTTTCGAGTATTTCGAAAACCCATGCTACTGCAGTCCCAAAAAGTTACAGAAATTACAATGACGTGTGTTTTATTGCACCACTTTTTACATAGAAGTGCAACTTCCAACGTTACTTATGTACCTCAGCATTTAGTAGATGTAGAATCGAATGGAGAATTAATTCCTGGTACGTGGAGAAATGACGAACACAGCACAAATTCGTTTGTACCATTGCAAGCAGTTCCTAACAATCCCCCTTTGGATGCGAAAAGCGTTGGGGGCTGTTATGCACAATATTTTAGCACAATCGGCGCTGTTCCATGGCAACATAGTATTAAAGTTAATTAATTTCAAAAGTGACAAACTTTAAGGAGGACCGCCACTGTGACGGACGGGAAAGTAAGCCGTCTTTAAGATTTTTTTTTTATAATTTTTTACTGTTTGGGATTGGTCGCGGCGATGCGACCAATCGGGCACATGCTCGCTGCCGCGATGAGCGCGACTTTTGAACGCGGTACCGTTACCGGTGCCGCGGCTGGGCGATCGCGGTGATGGCCTGGTCGGGTCAGCTCGGGACTGACATCTAGACTAATTAGCTATTGTCTTTCCCTCCTAATTAGCATTGTCTCGCGACACAGACGTAGACCGCGCGGATTGACTAGGTGTCGTCGGTGCCCGAATCTGTGGCTTGGCCCGTGCCGTCTCCGCGATCGCTCTCTCGCGAGCCTGGACACCCAAGGGGGTGCGGGGGCGACACGCAAATAGGGAATTAGGGAGTTAGGGTAACAAAAACCCACGGGCTCACCCACCGCCTGATCTGAGGAACTGGGGGAACCCGGTCATCAGGCTGCACGGGAGGGTACTTGTGTCCCTAAAGTAATCCACAGGACGGATCATGCAACGACACACACCGAACCAAAGGATCGAAGGAGGAAGGAAGGAATGACCAGCGACCAGTCCGGTCACCGGAACAGCGAGGGACTGCCGGGCGCAGAAAAAGGTAAGCACGATCAAGATTCAACTAACATCCTCCATATCCATCCATACAGACTGGCAATCCACGGACACAACTGCTGGAGGATGGAGCCTAAAGCTGGAACATCGCACGCGAACCAGAGGGAGGGCCAAGAGGCTAAGGTCCGGAAGTGGCTCAGAGTCCAGCACGGGCTAGTAACGGCAACGGCAACGGGAGGACTCGACACCGGGAACGAGATCATGGAGTTAACCAGCGGAGATGAAGGGGAGACGAATCTCCCGTTGCAGCTTTACTCCAGTGCCGACGGTTGCTCGGAAGTAGAGTGGGAGGATTTTATGGAACCGCTCTTTGTAGGATTTCAATCGATAGTGTCTTAGAATAAACGAGATCTCTGGATCAATTGGATACACTGCTCGATTGAAAATATCTAGCATCGTATTTTTTCTGCTATTTTGTCGTGACTATAATTTTCCATATTTTTTCTATATAATTTAGGCCAAGAATTTACAGAGCATTCCAGAGCATCAAATCCACGAAAATTATCCCGAGACATCCACAAGACGTAAGTAATTATGGAATTTAATAATTTCAAATTATCTACGTCGCGGAAATCGGGACACGCACTATCGGGGAGGCAAAGAAGCAGGGTTATGCGCTGAGTGCGAAGCAACCTCCGCGTGCGATACCGTGCTGCACTTAACACCGTCAGTAGAGTCGCGAATAATACTTTTAACGTGCAAGATGCTGCTAGCACATCTGCAGGTTGTAGTTCGTCCGCTCCTGTTAATTTAAACTTTAAAAAAGTAAAAAAATTACGCCAAGTACACGAAATCAAATAAATCACAAAAAATAGAAGATAATTACAAAATAAAAAAAAGTTGTGAAATCAAAATGAGCTGCAAGTACATAAAGGTGCTTTCCCGCAGCGTGCAAAGGTGACACTGTGTAACGCAATGTAAGATTCGGTGCTCTCCAACTGCGCTTAATAATATTAAGCAGATATATGTTTATAGAAATAAATATTTCAATACCAATAAATATTTTATTCAAAATACTTGGCGCTGCGAAACCGAAAAAATGTTAATTGTCTTATTAATAGTAAATTAATAATTTACAATAACTCACTTACAATCTAAAATACATAAACATATACATATTAGAAACGCAGTCAGATTTATTCTACATATATTTAATTCTAATATCATACGTAGCATATGCACACGCACACATACACACATTCACGAATGCACGCACAAGAAAGAAAGAAAAAGATTAATGCAGTTTATACATATGTATTCAGTTTAACAACACCAATTCGGTGAGCAGCGCCAAGTATTTTGAATAAAATATTTATTGGTATTGAAATATTTATTTCTATAAAAATATATCTGCTTAATATTATTAAGCGCAGTTGGAAAGCACCGAATCTTACATTGCGTTACACAGTGTCGGTTTGTGACGGTTGTCACTCCGGTTGGAAGGACGGTCTCAGTCGGATTTGCCAGGGTTCATTAAGTCCTTCCGTGGTAGTTTAAAATTAGGTTTATTCACTATCAATAATTATGTACACTATATACAAGTACTTAGACGCGGGGTACTTCGCGTTAATCGCGGTCAAGCCGTCGTTGCGCGGCGGCGCGGTTCGCGGTACGGCGTCGTCGGTCTCTGTCGTGCGCGTCCGCTTAACGGAACAATTCGGTCGCTCCGCGCCTGGTGTCTCGGTATCGGGACGGTAAGGGAGCGAGAGAGAGACCGGGCAGCTTCCTGCGTCTCTTTAACGGGACAAGCGTCGGTAGAGACCGGGCAGCATCCGGGCGTCTCTATTCAACACGAGGAGCGGGAGAGAGACCGGGCAACGTCCGGCGTCTCTTTAACGGGACAAGTGTCGGCGGAGACCGGGCAGCATCCGGGCGTCTCTGTTCAACACGAGGAGCGGGAGAGAGACCGGGCAACGTCCTGCGTCTCTTTAACGGGACAAGTGTCGGCGGAGACCGGGCAGCATCCGGGCGTCTCTGTTCAACACGAGGAGCGGGAGAGAGACCGGGCAACGTCCTGCGTCTCTTTAACGGGACAAGTGTCGGCAGAGACCGGGCAGCATCCGGGCGTCTCTGTTCAACACGAGGAGCGGGAAAGAGACCGGGCAACGTCCTGCGTCTCTTTAACGGGACAAGTGTCGGCAGAGACCGGGCAGCATCCGGGCGTCTCTGTTCAACACGAGGAGCGGGAGAGAGACCGGGCAACGTCCTGCGTCTCTTTAACGGGACAAGTGTCGGCAGAGACCGGGCAGCATCCGGGCGTCTCTGTTCAACACGAGGAGCGGGAAAGAGACCGGGCAACTTCCTGCGTCTCTTTACCGGGACAGGTGGTAGGAACGGGGTGGATTCCGATCTGACGATCGCGGAGTATACGGAGTCGTTTCACCGAGGTTTGCACCGGGCAACATCCAGGCAAGTATGGTGGTGGGGGTCCGTCTCCCCACTGGAACTCTCTTGCCTCGGAATCATCGCGGCATATGTCCCGATTCTCGGAAATTCCCAGCAGCGAGAAACCGACGCGATCTAGCGGCGCAGTGGGGAGTGAGCGTCATCGCGCTGACGCGTCGCGGAACCGGCACGCTTCGGGCGAGTTCGGTCGGGTTCGGTCGCGGTCGCCCGCGTGCGCTCGGCTTCTCGCTCACTCCCGGTCGTACCGCCGTGCGCTCGATTCCTCGCGCTGGGACGCTACGTCACAGTGTCACCTTTGCACGCTGCGGGAAAGCACCTTTATGTACTTGCAGCTCATTTTGATTTCACAACTTTTTTTTATTTTGTAATTATCTTCTATTTTTTGTGATTTATTTGATTTCGTGTACTTGGCGTAATTTTTTTACTTTTTTAAAGTTTTTTATGGGTATACTCTAGCCCGGTTATCTTTATTCGTTAGTTTTATTCGTGAGAAATTTATTCGTGATTCCTGAGATTTATTCGGCACAGAATCCTATGCCATGGAGCATCTAGTTCCAGGGAATCGGAATTTAATCATTGTCACGAATAAAACTAACAAATGTTCATGTAAGCTACAACATTTTTAAAGTCTTTTCTTTGCTAGGCACTTCGCCTATGTTATTTAGCTTTTTTGTTAATTAATTATTTGTTAATTTTTGTAGCAAGCAGAGGAGGACGCACTTTTAAATTGTAAGTTTTATTATAACTTATAGAAAATTAAAAAAATTAAATAATAAAAATTTATATACTATATTTATTCAAATTTATTTTTCCAGGCTCTGGTGACGACGTAATTATGGCGGTTGCCAGTGACAGCCAGCACACAGCCGTGGCAGCTACAGCGGCGGGGCCTGCGCCGGCGGGGGCTGCACCAGAAGCGACGCCTCCTGAGCCGCCGTCCGATCGCCGCCGGTGGGCTACGTGTAAGTGTTTTTATTTTATACCAAAATAAATCAATGATATTTATTTGGTGGTATTCTTTTTCGTCTTCGACTTTTTTTTTGTACTTGGCGTAATTTCTTTGCTTTTTTTTAAGTTTTTTTATTGGATTATAGTAATGAAATAACATAATATTATAACTTTGTGGTTTAATCAATTTAATAATTATAATTATATTCACTTAATTTATCATTTCAGATAGAGGTACCAGAGCCGGACGTGGGAGGCGTCAGGAGGGATTCATGGAGTTCCTTCTCAAACTAAGTGCGGCGGAATATCACTGGGGGAGGAGGAGGGGACGAGGGAGGAGAGGAGGGAACTAAACTAACCTAAACTAACAATATTATATTAATTAAAATATTTACTTAAAATAAGAATAAACATTTCGTTTCTCCATTTCGTATTTCATTTCTTGTTTTTTTATCTTGATATTTTTTACAATTACAGTATAATTACTATTATCAGCTGGTGAGTTCTGTTCCTAACTCTCAAATATCTTGAATTTATTTAGCATAAATAAAGTTTCATCACTTGTAGAAACAGGCTACAGTATCCATCTCCACACTATTTAGTCTCATCTTAATTAAAACATTCCGTAAGAAGAAATCTTTCCAGCGATCCGTTTGCCGATTTTAGGCAACACACACTATAGTGTATTTAGTATCTACATAATGGGATACAACTGTAGAAAACGCGCGCTAGGTAGTTTCTAAATAATATTTAATAAAATAATATTGTATTGCACCAGTTCGCACGATGCTTTCTCGCTCGCACTATATCGGCGCATGCACATTACGGTCGATTATTCCTCTATACTTCACTCTCTCGCACCATGTTGGCGACAGTTTCAAGCTTTCAATGAGACCCAGTGATGCCACATCGGGGACGGATTCCCTCGAGAATTTCTCCCACCTCGCATGCACACTACGCCGGAGCTGCGGCGTCTCTAGACAAGCGCGACAGCAAGCACGGCGGCAAGACAGCTTTATGAACTTCCTACTAAAACTAAGCAGTGCAGAATTTCATTGGGGGAGGAGGGGGGTCAGGAGGTGGGGGAGGGGGAAATAACGAAATGTATTATGATTTACATTACTTAATTAAAAATTTTATTTGAACAATCTTTGTTTCATTAAATTCATTCCTTGTTTCTTTATATTAATTATTAATATTACATTATTTATATTTATATTTATATTAAGGCTGCCGTCTCATCGGGCATTGAATGTGTGCGTACGCTCACACAAGCTAGGAAAAACGTGTACGTATACGCGATGTAGTAAACAAACCGTTTCAACCAACTTACGTCGCGGAATCGGCAAGAAGGAAGCTTTTGCGGGTATAGTTGCCTCCAGTAGACATCCGTGCAGGCGGGTCTGGTGCGTTTGAACGCTAATAAGCACCGTACGTTGAAATAATAATGAATTTATGACTCGTGTACTGAGACAGACTCGAGAAATGACAGAATTATGCTTCAAGGATTCTCCGTCACCAGCGTTGATGGTATATTCGCGCCATGTACCATCAGAACCGGTGGAAGTCCAAGCTAGCCGATAAATGTAGGAAAGACATAGTTGCCGATACGTATTGAGAGTCGTATCGCGTTGTTGCCGCATTTCCCCTATTACTATTTTGTCGTCAAGAAGGCTTGAATGAATCACGGCGAAGCGGCTGGAGAACAGAGATGGGCAAAGATAATATCTGGATAAACTCAAATAAAAGATACTTTATGTTTATCCGTTATGAACCAAAGTGAATACATTCGACGACGAAAGATAATTTTTTTATTCGAAGAAGAATAATTTGTTTATTCGATCTTTAACCGTAGTTTATTCGACTTTTATTTGAAGGCTTCAAACAACTTTCGGCAGCGTGTTTACCCGAACCGGCGCGATCTCTCTTTGAGCCTGAAGACTTGGGCTGTTCGGCAGCAGCTTCTGATTTCGGTTCCAGAGGCATACAGTGTTGTTTGCGATGGATTATGTATTAATAAATTGTAAAACGTGACGTTTTCACTATTTATTAACATACTGCTGAGATTGTCCAGATTAAAATGAGTTCAAGCACGGTATAAATCGGATAATTTCTAGAACTGTACTTGGTAATTAAATATACGGTAACTGTACTCTTTGTTGACAGTGTACCAATAGTTGACACTTTTATTTTCAGTCACAAATAATAAGCTTTTTATTAAAAAAATGTTTTTGACCAATACGCTGTTTGTACAGCGTGATTCTCTCGCCAGAGTCCTAAAGACAATGCCGCGAATATGCCGCGCCTCGCTGAGTTTCGTGGAAGTGACGAATTTCACGTTCTACATTTCGCATCAGATTTTTGCGAAAATGGCTTCAACCGATTCCGTCGTCCCGATGAAAGTGACCCCAAGCTAACATCGTTAAAAATAGTCCGATTTACATGACATTTGACACGATTTTAATCGGGAGAACGCCAGGAATTTACATTGTATCCCTTACGCATCCTACTGGACCTCGCCTTCCAAGAAGGCAAGCGATGCCCAGTGTCCTTACAGAAATGCGAAGTTCAGAAGGGATATTGATACGCAAATTAGTATTGTTTCATAAATTATTGAAATAAACTATCAAATTAAAGAGACATTATCTTTATTTGTCGTCGAGTAAAAATAACGCAGAGTTAGTTTTATTTGAAACGCCACGGATGAATCAGTTTATTCGACGGGAATTCATCCGTCGGCCACAAATAATTTTTTTAATCGAAGGCCTTCATTCTTTAGGTCCCCCGAAGCTCGAGCCGAGCGACATTGTATCGCTCACCCGTCTAACCTGTCGCCTGGAGTTGCTCGGCGATGTATCATCGATTATGCAGAAACAGAATTTCTTTATTTTTCATCGTATCAATATGAAAGTGATTCTGCCGATTAAATTGACAGAAAATAATTTAAATCGGACTACTTTGAACGAAACGGGCTTTCAATTCTGCAAATAAATTTTATGTGTAATCTGATAGTTCAAATTGTGTCAAGTTTGGTATATTTCCATCTTTCCTTCTTACACTCCCGGACCTCTCTATCTTTCAGTATTGCTACGTTCAGCGAGGTTCTGACGCTGGACGTAGCTCTCGTGCCGTATTGCTTCAAGACTGCTCGATAGAAAGAGAGAACTCTGTGGCAACAGCGCGGCAGAGACAAAGAGAACAGACGATGTGGCAACTATGCGTCAAAAGTTCGTCTACCCAGAGTACCTGGAGATGTCATCTCTGTACAAGTTCTTTTTATCGACCGCAGTAGTTTCATTAGGGCGTTTGTTTACTGGGGACGCTTCGATCGATTCGGACCATAACAAAAATGAGACGGCAGCCTTAATTAAAGTTACAGTCATGAAGTAAGCGTAAGGAGACTCATCTCTATACCCCAGACAGAAAAAAGTTGGTCACGAAAAATGTTCCGTTTACTGCCAGGTCCGCCAAATGGAATAACTTGACTTTGTCGTCGCCATCTTGAATATTCGTCTCATAATACATGTTACGTGCAGTGCGCTACGCGTTACACGCACACCTTCAGCCAAAACGAACTAATACATGTTTCATAAATTTCAAATTGAGATTCTCGACCGATACATGTTTCGTTCGTCAATTGCTATCTTCACTATGCAATCTACTCCAAATTTTGACAGCTTACAGTCAGGTTATAACCTGACGAGTGTCAAATAAGGTAAGTTGTCAAAATTTGAGATGCCACGTTGTAAAATATTAGGTTAAGTTGAGCACGAGGAGGCTGGTGAGGTTAGGATCGGCGATTGGCACCAAAACACTGGTTTGCACAATAAATTGTGAGGTCTTTATTATAAAAAGTGTGCCAACGGATAAGCCGTTGTGCACACTGGAAAACAGAGGGTTGAGCCTCCGTACATTCTCTTGTACAACAATTAACACGTTTCAGAACGTGGACACGCGGACACGCACAATCGCGAATACGCGATCAATTGATTGAGTACACGCCGACTGTGTCGCGAACACCGTGTTGAGTCTACTTTGTGATTCGAACGTGATTTGAGCACTGAAATTGCATGTAGAGCAGAACTTTTAAACAATGAACAGATACGTTGTACGTTGAACACAGTTATGAACAGAATGTCGTTAGGATGGATGCGCATTTCCGCCTTGGCGTCTTCTCGAACATTCTCGAGCGTCGATCGACAAGACGGACGCTGATTGGTTGATCGATCGCGGATCGACCGCGACTTCCGCCGCCCAGGAGGTGCTGCGGTGATCGAGAGTGCGGCGGCGCAGAGAACTATTCATTCCCAAACACACGTTTTTACAAATATCATCAAACTGTTTTTCATTTGTACCTAAACTGAGGATTTTATGTATATGTAGATACACTAAGGGACAGAATCGGCTTCCCTTCGGAAATTTGGCAACGTTGCTTGTCACTAGAACCACTGAGTTATGCCTAGTGACATGCAACGTTGCCAAATTTCCGAAGGGAAGCCGATTCTGTCCCTTAGTGTACATGAAAAAGTCGAGGACGGAAAAGAGTATTATCATTACTTTCCTTTCAATTTTTCATATTCACACGTCCTACTGTAACCACGTAATAGCATGTTTTTCAGATATGTGTATACAGCGTGCGTCGCTAGCCGGTTACAGCCTAAACATTTTGCCTAATATGGAGTGGGGGTATAATGGTGATTGGTGGAGGATCTACCCCCACTCTCTATTAGGCGAAATGTTTAGGCTGGTAACCGGCTAGCGACGTACGCTGTGTGTATATGTACATCTCCTGTAATGTAACCATGTATTTCTAACCTTTTGTCTCATCATCTGTCATTTACAATTTCAAGATGGCGACGACAAAGTTCAAGCCATTCCATTTGGCGAACCTGGCAGTAAACGGAACATTTTTCGTGACCACTTTCAATCTAGGCAGATGAGTCTCCTTACTCTTACTTCGTGGTTACAGTATAATTTGTAAATCAATTACACACTTCACTTTGTAATCGCTGATTGCTCTTTCAGCTGTTGAAATAATTCTCTTCATGTGCATCTTCAACTGAAATAAGACACATTTACTAATTAGGACTCATTTACTAATTATTTATAAATTATCATAGGATTGCGTATGCAAAACCATACCTGCAAATTTGTGTAGTCTGACGTAGATCACTGCATCATCTTCTGCTTCAATTATCTGTAAATATAAAAAATCCACATTTTAGTTATTTTAGTTTTACAACTTAACGTAGAACTTAAACTTATTTCTATACTGTGGATTTTAATTAGTAAAGTATTACGAATAAAAGGATTGAAAAGTATCAAGGAAGATGCCTTTTCGGCGTACTTTCTTCACTAATGTGAAATGTGACCTGCTCTACCTTGCAAGCAGTCCGCTATAATTTTCTTAATTCTTCATGCTACGCTAATTTGACAAATTTTGTCTATTTACCTTATTTGACAAATTTCCAGAAACTTGTGCGAAACAAGATGCTTCTCAATCTATATCAGGTACAGATATCTAACCCAGACCTTCTCCGGACAACCTCCAAGCCTGTGCGTCCCCCTCATTTTTATCCAAGCCTGTGCGTCCTCTTCATTTCTATAAGCTTTACATAAAAACCCTAAATTAAAAATAATTTGCTGGTATAAAAACAAATCCCCATAAAAAATCTATTACAAAATTTTGGCGACTTACCTTGTTAATTGAGACAATAATTCAGTGTCTTATGTGGTGTAAAAACTCGTGACATTACATAAAATTTTGACAACTTTCCTTATTTGACACTTGGTAGGTTATAAAGCGATGACACTTGGTAGGTTATAAAATTCAATAGTATACATAGGTATATATGTACATTGACGGACGACGATCCCTGCCGAATGATCCCGAGAGTCGACGAACTAAACATATACTAGTTTCTTTTGGCTGAAGGTGTGCGTGTAACGCGTATATACGTATTATGTTTGACGAAATTTGGTTGAAGAAGAAGAATCAGAAGAAGAAGAAAAAATTACCGTTTCCGACTGATCCATGAGACGATATTATGATATCTCTGTCATGCGTGGACAGATTTTATTGAAATTTGGTCTTATTCGAAAGCTTATATGCGGTTTACATAAAAAAATGCCTTTAAATTTAGAAAATATTGCAGGCGTGATGAGATATTAATAAAATAATTTTCAGGTTAGGTTGGAATAGCCCGGCGACGAGTAAATGATAGCGGTAGCGACAGTCGACATATACAGGGTGTCTTTCCTGTACTTGGCGTCGAGACGCTACCGCGTCTCTAGATCCCCGATAGATGCAGTGCTAGGCGCGATATAAATGTAGAAAACGCCGGTCCTTCTACTTCGACGTCACGCGTTTCTAATATCCAGGATACAGTTTCATCGTCCTGTGCTACTTCCTCCGAGCCATGTTTTCGCCAACGGTTAGCGTCTTGTTTCGTTGATAACAATTTGACACACCAGTTCGTGGACAGACATTGATGTGATCGGACGTGTTTGGCAGCAGCCGTGTTTACAAACGTTTCGCGAGTGCTTGTAGTCTGCAAAGCTAATTGTGAACTGTGAATCCTTCCATAAATAATACACTACTGAGCAGTTATTATAAGTGACCATTCCAAGTGTATTAACTGCTTTTGCAGTTAGTGTACATAAGTTTCAACCATGGAGTCTTCTGAGTACAGGGGAATCCAAGAGGTCTGTGAAGTTGGCACCCCCAAATTCGAATTTTTAAAAAAACTCAACGGCATTCGTTTGTCCATCGTTTGCCCACGTTTGCCCATAAAAAATTTTTTTCATCATCACCCCCATGAAAACATTTTAATGATTTGACAGTGGGAAATGTGTCACGTCCCGCGACGTGGAGTCTACAACTAATTAACCTTTTGAAACATACAATATTTACTATTTCGTACTCTGAGGTATTATAACCACCTCGTATGAAAAACGTATATAAAACATTATCCAAAGCACAGCCGATAAGGCATTATCTTATAAACTACGATAAGAAGAGATCGAGCGAAGTGAACACGGACTGCAACAGCGAACAGGAGAGCCAGCATCAAGGAGGTAGCGGCCAGCCAGCCGCACACCAGCTAGCCAGCCGCACTCACACTAAGGAAACCAGTGGACACCAGCTGATGGGTCAGAGGCCCCATCCGCCAGTAGAGTCGACACCTTAGCAGAGCTGTGCCCCTGATCCTCGCCAGAAGATTGCCCTCCCGTTATTCCACGCAAATCGATCACCGATACTAACCCAACATATTTAACTTCAACCCTTAGTAAGTAAACTGTACGAAGCCGATCGTACAGAGCGCATTATAACCAATAGCGTAGAAGTATGAAATGCGAATTAATATAAGAATCTTACTATCGTCACCACTGGGAATTAAATAGAATGACGCGTATTAGTCGCGAGGAAACACACTTAAAGGGTGCAGAAAGTACGTGACGAACTAAGTAACCTGATTCGCAGATAAGAACGATGGGAAGATTCTTTCTGCACGATCCCAGGCAGAAGCTGTGGGATGAGGTCCTCCCACCTATGATTTGTCATGTGACAAATCCTAGAGAAGGAGTGACCACCCGCAGAGCTCCCCTAGTAGCATTTATTTGTTGGGAGTTTGTTGGGCCAATGACGTGTTATCCGTTGGCCAACTGTTGAAGTGTCGCGCTATTTTTAAATGGGCCAACGATTGTAACCAACCTAGGCCCAACGTCACTTAACACGAAGGCCCAACCGTAGGTTTCTTTCCATAGGCCCAACTGAAGGCTTCTTTCCAAAAGACGTCTTAAAAACGTCCAGAAGGCGTCTTAAAGAACTTCAAAAGACGTCGTAAATACGTCTTCTTCAGGTCTGGTTTAGGAAAAAAAAATCGCGGTGAGGAGAATCGAACCCAAACTTTCCGCTTACACAGCAACCGCTGTTCGCAACTGACCAACACACTTCCTTGTAAACACTTATAATTTCTAGTTACATAACTAGTATTAATTGTTTATGAAAACTGCGCAGTGACGCGAAATATTCTACAAAATATCATCATCCGACCTTTAGACTCATTCCTTAAAATTTCACATTTGTCTTAAGACAGACGTCCTCATTACGTATTTATAAATAAGAAAATAAAAATCACAACAGGTTTTTTAATGTAGCAAATTTTCTGACGTTTGTAAGACGACATTTAATCATCGTTGTAAATTTTTTGTTAATTAACCAACCATAGTAATTGTAGGCCCAACATTGGATATTCGTAGGCAAACTGTCGTAACTTTTTGTTAATTAACCAACCATTACAATTGTAGGCCCAACATTAAATATGCGATGGCAAACTGTCGTAACTTTTTGTTAATTAACCAACCATAACAATTGTAGGCCCAACATTGAATATTCGTTGGCAAACTGTCGTAACTTTTTGTTAATTAACCAACCATAACAATTGTAGGCCCAACATTGAATATTCGTTGGCAAACTGTCGTAACTTTTTTGCCGTAGGCTCTGTGTTGGGAATTTGTAGGCACAAACACTAACTATATCCCAACTAATTCCCAACTGTTGGCAATCGTTGGCCAACCAAAAATGCTACTAGGGTCATTACCGTTTCAACATTAACATTTCCAGCTCATTACCATTACAGTTTTAATTACTCATTGTATTGCCTTATTACCGTTTTAAATCGTTGAACTATCAGTGTTAAAACTTTAAAGTGTTGTATTCACCACCAACAAAAATAAAGGTGATTATTGTTATTGTTCAGATCAGTGAGTGAAGTGTTTCCTTTTCCTAACTACCCATCTCCCTAATCGTGCATTCGTCTTTTATTTTGCAAAGCAAACAAAATGTGCATTGACAGTTCGTGGGTTGCATTAATTGACGGTTTTACCTACGAGCAGAACGTTGCCCAAGGTTCTACCCGAAATTAAGTGTAAACCACGAGCAACGCGATTATGTTAAAATCTATACAAAATACAGTGCAGATCACGGGTCGCGCCGATCGACGGTTCTACCTACGAGCAGAACGTTGCCCAGGGTTTAACAAAAAATTGAGCGTAGCGTGCGATCTAGCCAATGAATGTTACGAATACATAAAAATCACGCTCGCCTTTCCCGATGGTGCCACTGAAGGGCAGAACATTGCCCGCTGTAGCGCCTGGCGTGGAAGTTTGAAGAGTGATTTATCGATCAAATAAATAATTAATAATTTCTAAAGGACGAATGCCACGAAAACACCGTGCGGGACGGCGCGTCCAGCTTCGCCGCTTAGCGGCAACCTACGCGAGTGCGCCGGCTGAATATCTTACGATACTAGGAATCACGAGCACCCCGACCGCCAACAACACGGTGACAGACAGTGGCAATTGGGCAAACCCCAAGATAAACCAGGCGCCTGAGATCCACGGGATTCTCAGTAGCCCCATCGAGTGGAGGCTAATTCCATTGGACCTGCCCTAAATCGGAATTTAAGGTAACTAAAGAATAAAATGTATCTTAATCCAACCCCTTACCACTCTCAACTATCCCAGAGCGTAAAGTCCCAGGACTAGCCCGAAAGCGGATCCAAATACCACTCCGCAAAATCGCGCACCCCTAATAGGCAGTAGGGACGTAACATGATGCCCATCGTTTGCCCACGATTGCCCACCCAACAATTTTTTTTCCCACCCTTCAAAAAAAGTTATGAAAAAATTAAAAATTTTGTCATCAGCACCCTCCATGAACAGTTTTGAATTTTTTAAAAGTTGGAAACGATTGTCCACGATCTGGCTTCGTTTGCCCACCCAATAATTTCGTATGCCCATCCTCCAGAATCGAATTAAAAAATAAAAACCGCGAAAAGAAAGATACAGGTGAAGCGATCATGTTAAAGTTCGATTTTTTTCGAAAATATTATCAAATTCGTTCTTTCAACGATGCAGTCCGTTAGTCTACATGTAGAAGAGGTTTGCCCATCCATTAATTTCGTATGCCCACCCTCCCGAATCGAATTAAAAAATATAGTTCCTAGAAAAGAAAGGTACTGGAGACGCGATCGCGTTAAAGTTCGATTTTTTTCGAAAATATAATCAAAATCGATCTTTCAACGATGCAGTCCGTTAGTCTAGATGTAGAAGAGATTTGCCCACCCAATAATTTCGTATGCCCACCCCCCAGAATCGAATTAAAAAATATAGTTCCTAGAAAAGAAAGGTACTGGAGACGCGATCCCGTTAAAGTTCGATTTTTTTCGAAAATATTATCAAAATCGATCTTTCAACGATGCAGTCCGTTAGTCTAGATGTAGAAGAGATTTGTCCACCCAATAATTTCGTATGCCCACCCTCCAGAATCGAATTAAAAAATAAAAACCGCGAAAATGAAGAGTTCCGAAGACGCGATCGCGTTAAAGTTCGATTCTTTTCGAAAATAGTATCAAATTCGTTTGTTCTTACCGTAAAGGTTTAAGGTGATTTGTGGTATATTATCCAAAAAATTGCACACACTTCTTTCCGTCACTTTATTCAAACGACACTTCAATTTGTAGCTCTCATCGAATACTTTACACTTTTCACACATCTGCAGCATGTGCAGAATAACACCAGAGTTTATCATTGGTTTTCTAGGCATTTTTCACTAAGCACAACATTGAAATCGCAAAACGGAAAATAATATAATATTCTCACAGTTATTTCACAAGCCGTAAATGAACGCGCGATCTTGCAAGAGCTGTGGCCGAACTCTGAAGACTGACTGACTTTCGTGCGTCGTTGGAAAAATTGGACAATGTCGGAGACATCTGTTTACGTTTCAGCAGTGACACTTGACGCCGCGGCCCTTTAAGGAGGCTACACGGTCGGCCGGAGCGTGTGTATGGTAAAATTGTGCAATTATTTTGGCCTGCGCAGTTCGGATTATGCCGGCCGGATTGTGCAAGCCAAAAAAATGCACAGTTTTACCATACACACACTCCGGCTGCCCTCTCCGGCCGGCCTGCACAGTCCGGATTACGCACGCCGACCGGAGCGTGTGTATGGTAGAACTGCGCAGTTTTTTGGCCTGCACAGTCTGGCCGAAACAAATACGAAAAACGATTCGATTGCACTGAACCGGACTGGCCTGCGCAGGCCGACCAGAGCGGGTGTAGCGATATTCTGTTTTCTGGACGCAGGGTAGACAGAAAACGTGTCCGAATTTGTAATCTAAATCCTAATAAAAGTTGATTGTATCGATACCGATATTATAAATGATATTCAATCAATTCGATACCAAAGTACTGAGTAGGATACATCGGTACATGGAAGCTCCCAAAACAAAGGACAATGTTAAGCCGCAGAGGGGATTAGTGACCCACGAGCCTACAGCGTATGCTATACACCGTTGGAAAGATCTCCCCAAGACGCATCGATTCATACCATTTTATCTTCGAAATCAGATGGGATCACCTCGAAAAATGGCCTCAAAGTTCGAGATTTTGGGGTTTTGAACAAAAGAAACCGGTAGTAAAAGTCCATCCGGCCCGAGGGACCTCAGGAAGGCACCTGAGGGAAAACCGAGGGATGCAAGCGATACTCTAGCACAGGGGTGCACAGGACCCCCAATTCCGGGCGCGAGCGCACATTCGAGCTCATTCCAGGACAAGCGAGTCCGCCACGAAGTGGGGAGCGGTTGGAGTAGTGGGAGCCAGAGATGGGCAAAAAATTATTTTAAATAAAAAATTGATTTCGAATAAAAGACAAAAATTTTATTCGAGGGTCATCGAATAAAAATAACTTTGGGTTATTTTTATTCGACGACTAATATAAATAAAGTCTCTTTTATTTGAAACGTTATTTAAATAACTTTTTATTTAAATGATGCCCATCTCTGCAGGTATGGCACCAAACTCAGCCTGCTCAGTTTTTACCTAAATATGCCAGATGTGAGAAAGATGCCATCAATGTAGTGTTCGCACCGACACTTGCGTGAAAATTCGAGTCTTTCTTTCGGGGTTGTAAGGCCCGATTCACCTTGCAGAACGCGTGTAGCCGGTCGATCGTATCACTTGCCAAATTAATATTAAGTGACTGTTTTAAAAGTACGATTGGAATAGACTCTGATCCGTGCGATGATCAGAACTTGAGAATTATCTTAGTTCGTGCTTGTGGTCCGAACGATGACCTGATCAAGCAGACGAACCTTGCTTGTATGTAGAGCGTTGATTGAATTCTGTCTTGTCCACCTTTTCGATGTCAAAGGTAGACAAGGCATCGGAATTTGGGAGGTGCCAAAAATGTCTGATTGGTCCCGCTTTCCTTGAAGAGGAGGAACCTTCCCTCTGCGATTTCGGTGGTGGAGGAGGAACCTTCTCCCTCTTGGTGACGTAGCGGAGGAAAAACCTGACAGCTGACTACCAAACCTCGCCAAGTTGATCGGCTGGAGCGTCTCGCTAGGGTCGCGGTTTATGACCGTATTGTCTCGCGAGGCAGCGGTGGTCGACGGTATGTGCCGGTTCGAAGTTACCGTATACCACTAGCTGCCAGAGCAATCAACGGATTTTCTCAGAGCAAGGACGGTCAAGGTGTCCAAAAAAATGGCACGATGTCGATTGCCGCCTATTAAGCCGGGGCCAGACCTGAATGAGTATACGCTGAGCAGGCTGAGCCGCGCACGAATATTCTGATGTGGACGGGTGAAACGGTAGCCCCTGGCGCATGCTTCTACGTCAGAAAGGGTGAGCGTGAACGCATATGCTAGTGTGGACGGGTCATTCGTGGTGACTCGGCGCATGCGCCCGACTCGCGCATGCCGGCGAAGGCACATGGCCTGAGCCGACCGTTGTCGGTTTTCTTCCACAGATCAAAGGGAGTTTGAACTTTGAAGTGCATTGCGTTCAGCGTGGAAGATAGAGGCAGAATGTGATACTTTTCTAAAATCCTCGATGTCTCGGATTTTCATGATATTGAAATACATATATGGTAGTCCATATGAAATTAGGGAGGGTTAAGTCCTCATTTTTGCACAGTCGAAATTGTTTAAAAAATACAAATCTTCAAAGTTTCCTGGTTTCGGTGATTTTTACGAAACTCCTACAGAAATTATTGAAGGCATAGACTAAATAAATTTAATCCATTGCTAATATTGACATAAACAGATAATCAAAAATTTAAAAATTACATTTTGAATAATAATAATGCAATTAACATATGATAGACTTTAAAGCTCTATTTTACTGAATAATTTGTCTTTTTTTTCTTCACTACATCCTGCATTGTTCTTAATTCATACAGCCAGGCCGACTCGCTGTTGTGTTAAAAAATCACACGAGATTACTCGGGGGGGGGGGGGGCAGCAATAAGCCTCGTGGAGGGACGCAGGTAGAAAATGAGGTGTCCGCTGCACTGCGCGTGATCCCGCCTGTGACGTCTTCCCCTCGAATTGGAGACTGATCTCTTATCTCTTCAGTATAAGCACGTGCTACAATATCAAAACAAAAGTACGTACTGACATATGCGGTGCGAGAAAACGTGGGTCATAAAGAGAAAATATTACTGTGAAGAGGTGAAAACGTTGCGTCTGCAACGAATGCAAGTCCGATTGGTCATAATATAATCTCCCCCCTCCGCCTCACCCTTTCTCGCACTGCATACGCCTGTGCCTGATTTTGTTTTGATATTGGAGCGCGTGGTTACTCGAAAGATATGGGATCCGCCTTCAATTCGAGGAGAAGACGACGCAGGCGGGAACCAGGCGTCCCTCCAGCCTGCAGGTGGTGAATTGATGGTGGACAATACTTTTTAATTGATATATTGGTGACATATTTTTCATATGCATGAAAGTAATTGTAGTTTTAATATAATTATGAAACATACATTGGGAACACCGTTCCTCGAAAAGGGGGGACTTTCCTTCAGTGACTTCGTTCGTAGAGGAGGAACCCTCTCACCCTTGACGAAGTAGAGGAGGGAAATGCCACATCTGGTTGCCAAAAACTTACTAGGGCCGATCGGCCGGACCGTTTCGCTAAGGTCGCGGTTTATGGCCGTATTGTCCCGCTAGTCGGCGTGGCGATTAACAACAGTACCTACGTGCGGGTCCGAAGCCATCATACGTACTACCCGGCGACAGAGCAATATACGGATTAACACGGACTGAACAATGTCTAAAATTCTTAAAGACCCCATAAAATCGATTGCCCTTTAGAAATCTGGCAAATAGATGTTGTCGAAACGTTCTTAGAAAAATAATAAATTACCCATCGTAAAGAATGAATGAATTTTTGCCTGGCTCTGAGCCCGCTTTTATCTTGACGCACGTGAGAAAAATGCCACCAATATAGCAACTACAAAGTATTATCCGCTATCAATACGCCTCCTGCAGAGACAGAGGAAGAAAATGTATTGCTCGCTGACTGCACGTGGTTCAAATTAAAGGCGGATCCCTTATCTCTGGAGTATAAACACGCGTTCACTTGAGACTCCCTAATTCCATAGTTCCTACGTGTCGAACGTATATTTCTAGTGATCTTCTTCGCCAGTTTTGACAGAGTCTCGTGGCTCGCGACAGCTAAGGACAGAAGGACAGAGAGTGTTTAGAGTGGTGATGACGAAAGGTTTGCCTGTCATGTGACACCGAGGAAGGGACCGCGGGACCCTCGACCAAAGGAAAGTCAGGCTCGCTGCGATGTTCGGGCTTTTCCCAGCCGATGTTGGTAAAGTCCCGCACCATCAAAGGAATGGCTCACCCACATGGGGTAAACAAATGTAGTGGTGCACCCCTGTTCCTCACACCACCATGACTTGTTGTCGTCCTTACAATTGGGGGTGTCAAGTAGTTTAAAGAAGCAAGACAAGGTGGTAATAAACGAAGAGTGTCCCACAGACCTTTCCAATGTATATACCTACGCCTACGGTTCGAAATGTCTACGGGACTCACGGAAGTATCACGGAATAACCTGTACCACGGATTTATCCGAGTTTACCCTATGTTTGTTTTAACATGATACCGATTTCCCGACCTTTCTACTTTCCAAACCGGTAAGATGTCTTGCGGGGGGGCCCAGGAAGAAAAATCAAACACATGGAGGGAAAAACTGTACGGGCTGCCTTGTCTGCCATACCTGGTACGGGGTACCAGGTGGCAACTCTTTGACACGCGTCGGTGGACAATCACTCTGTATTGGTAAACGGGATGACTCGGAGGGTTGAGCTGTCTGTTTATTTAGCTAACTATGTATCACACTATCTTTACGACTGCGGAGTGGGCTAAGTTAAGCACAGAAGTTGGTGAAGAAAGATACAATGGCACTTTCGACCCCTCCGCATGCGTCATTCGTGCGCGCTCAGCGTGCTCAGCGTATACGCATTCAGGTCTGGCCCCGGCTTTAGACATCTGACAGGCAAATGTTCCCCGAAACGCGTTGAAGGTAAACAATTGCCGGGTAATAAAGATCTTTGAATTTCCGCCTCGCTCTGAGCCCCCTTTTGTTCCCGTAAGACGGAACATGTAGCAATTAAAAAGTCTTATCCAACATCAATACGCCTCGCGGAGACACACAGGAAGGGAAGGTGTAGTCCGCCGACTACGCGTGGTCTCGCCTGCGCGGTCCTCCCTACAAATTCGAAACAGATCCCTTATTTCTCGGGTATAAACACGCGTTGCAATATCAACACAGAAGCACGCGCTGGCGTAGGATGCGCCACGAGAGAAGGTAAGCCATAGGGAGGAGATTATACCTATTATGAGCAATCGGCCCTGTATACGGCAACTTTACACCTCTTCTCAGTAATATCTTGTTTCTATAGCTTACCTTCTCTCGCGGCGTATACGTCAGCGCGTGCTTCTGTGTTGATATTGCAACGCGTGTTTATACTCGAGAAATAAGGGATCTGTTTCGAATTTGTAGGGAGGACCGCGCAGGCGAGACCACGCGTAGTCGGCGGACTACACCTTTTCTTCCTGTGTGTCCGCGAGGCGTATTGATGTTGGATAAGACTTTTTAATTGCTACATTGATGGCATCTTTCTCACATCTGGCATATTTAGTTAATAACTGAACAGGCTGACTTGTGTGCCATACCTGCTTCCCAATAATGAATCACGCTGATCGGCCAGAGTGTTTCGCCAGGGTCGCGGTTTATGACATCTTCGAAATATACGAAATTGGCCGCTGTAAACGCGCAGAGGTGCCCATTTTTCTGCGTACCTACGCTAGCTTTTCGCGCCTCCTTCTCCCGCGCGTTTTCCGCGTTCCTATAGGTACGCGATCCTTTTCGAGGGTTGTAGGTAGGTATATATAATCCTCCGAAAGTGACGTGGGCTCTCAGTTCTTGAATAGCTCTTCATACTTTGTGTCGTGTCGATTGTCGCAGTAGTGTATCGTTGCCGTTGTGCAAAGTGTGACCGAATACCGAAGTCCAAATACCGTTATTTCGCGTATAAACGTGTTGTGAACAATGGCGGAGTCCCAGTCCCGTAAGCAGAAAGAGTGCATGGAACAATTTCTGGACATCTACAGGAGCTCACCTTGCTTGTGGAAAATTAAGAGTAAAGAATATCACAAACGTGACAAGAAGAAAAAAGCGTATGAGAAATTGGTAGAGAAACTGAAAGAACTGGAGCCTTCTGCCGACAAGGAAGCTGTTGTTAAGAAAATTAATAGCTACCGAAGCGCGTATCGAAAGGAACTGAAAAAAGTTAGGGCATCGACGAAGACAGGAGCGGGTACAGACGACATATACCAACCAAAATTATGGTATTTCAAAGTATTGAGTTCCTTGAACGATCAGGAAACTCCACGAAATTCTTGCTCAAATATAGAAAGCGATGACGACGAAACCGGTATCGAGGTAAGTTAAATAAAATAATTTAATTTTTTATTCAAATTATATTTAGAGAGGTATACATTTTAGAAACCGGTACAGGAGATGCGTTAAGTTTAATCAATAAAGTTATTTTGCCATGAAACTGCACCTTCGTTTACAAAATAATTTATAAATTCTTCTCTAACTTTTTTAGCATCATTGGTGGCATTTCCCGGGTTTCTTCGATGCAAATTTTCCATAGTAGAATTGGTTGTGTGAAACCCTGACGTAATAGTCCCATCTTCTGTATTCTCTCGGTCAAAACAATCTGGAGGCGAGTAATAATTCGGGACGGATTTCATTAGAAAATTGTGTAATACACAACTTGCCATTACCACAGAATCAATGTGTTTTGGTCCTATATTAATTTGTGTATGAAATATTCGAAATCGGGATGCCATGATGCCAAACGCGTTTTCAACAATACGTCTCGCTCGCGATACGCGGTAATTGTAAATTTTTCGTTCTTGGCAAATTAGATCCGCTTGTCTAAACGGTTTGATCATATCCACTCTCAATGGAAAGGCATCATCCGCTACAAAAACGTAGGGCAAACTTCTACAACTGTTTGTGATATTCTCTTCAGTTGGGATTCTTAAGAGCTTGTTTTCAAGTTTCTCAAAGAATTTTGTGTTTTGAAGAACACCTCCGTCCGAAACTCTGCCGTTTGTACCAAAATCGCACATAATGAATTGATATTTGGCATCCACTATTGCTAACAGAACCATACTATGTCGACCTTTGTAATTATAAAATTCCGACCCGCTTCCGCTTGGAGGAATAATTTCTATGTGTTTCCCGTCAATCGCTCCCAGACAATGTGGAAAGTTCCATCTTTCTTAAAAAATTTTCGCTCCATTCCTCCATTCTTCTGTTGTTCGTGGAAACTAAAACCAAAAAATATATTTCTTTCAGCAACACGCCGTGAACAATACATCACCTGCCGAATGTATTACTAGTGATGGTAATATCGCGGATGTCGGCGAATCATGTGTAGAGGCAAGGGATGAAAATTCATCAGATGCGGTTGCGGTCCCTTCTACATCCACATCGCAATGGCAAAACCCTCCAAGATCGTAAAAAAAAACTTCAAAATCACCAGAAGCAGCTTTGACTAATGACGTGTTATTGTCGGTACAAAATCATTTTAAGCGCCCAGCGAGGCAAGATGACCGTTTTGATGTTTTCGGGAAAAACATTGCAATGAAATTGCGCGATGTAAATAGAGATCAAAGAATAATAGCCGAAAAAATTATTAATGATGCTCTATTTCAAGCGGAAATGGGCACCTTGGATATGTCCCATACAATGCCTCAGCAACATCTACCTCATCATAGCCCCAGTCCTTATACAATACCAATGCGTCACCATTATCGCCAAACAACGTACCATTATAATCCAACTTTTAGTCCATTGCCAATGCCAGAATATGATTATGATCAACCACCATACCCATATCACTCAACAACACCCACTCCCACACCAGCTGAGTTGTCCAACCCGGAAAACTCGGCAGGTCCGTTTTTATCACATTCGAATAATAATGATCGTGTATAGGTAGTATTTTTATTTGTACTTTAGTTCTAAGTTCTTTCCGTAATATTGTGTATTATGTGTAATATTGTTTTAATAAATCTCGTATGAGATGTTTGTACAAAAGAAATGTAAATCGTAAGGGAAACCTGCGCAAAACCGTATAGTTAAGATTCTAGCTCGCTAACTTTTTAAATTATGGAACAAATTGCGTAATTAATGTATTAAATGTATTCGTAACCAACATAAAACAACACAAATATAATGGAAAAGTCTAAACCTGCTACTTAATGTAACAATAAAATGAAACCTGTTCTTTTTCCGATTTTGCCTCATAGGGTGGTTAAAACCTTAATGCACTATACGATTTTGGCCCGATCTAAAGTAACAACAGTACCTAGTATTAAGAGGTCTATCCACGACGTAATGAGCCTGTTGAAACCAAACAAGTTTTTTCTCAAACATTTCTTCCTATCTCAAAAACTATACAAGTTATTCAGGCCTCTTATCTGGAAAGGTTTTGTTTCTATTTCTCATTTCGCATTTATTTAATATTTTTACCAACAGATGTTGTTCATAGTCATTAATTACTGAAAATTGATAAAAAACGATTTAGGTGACCAGTACGATATTGGCAATTCTGCGCTACTATTATTAAACGTGTTGCTACAATTTACTCTCTCCCTCTCTCTCTACCTATCCCCATATGCTCTAAGCGCGCTAGTAACAAGCCCGCGAAATTCGTTCTGCACATTATACAGTTATGACAATTACGTAACGCAATGAATGTTAATAAAGTAAAAAATGGTCTTTCTCCTTACCTTTAAATAATCCTTATGTAGCACTTTATATAAAGCATCACATGTTTCAGGTATAATATAGCAAAGAGCCTGAGGTGATATTATTGTCGTAAATTTGAGATCTTCGTAACTTCTTCCAGTTGCAAGAAATCTTAGTGTGGCAGTTAATCTCTCGTGCGGTGTAATGGCGTTTCTCATAATGGTATCTTTCCTTTCTATTAGTGGAGTCACTAAAGAAAGCAGCGTAAAATATGTTTCTTCGTTCATTCTTAAATAATTATGCCAATCTTTCGGCGCAAACTGCAATTCATTTAATAGGTTTACATGTGAGTAAACATTTATTTTTTTCAACCATTCTTTACACCATACACTACGTTCTGTTTTCCGTTTGGAACACTTTTTTCCAACTAATAATAAGCCTACTATGGCTAAAACGTCGTCTGTTGACGTCATGTTCACTAACTTCAATGTACGGAAACAATGGATTCGGAATATGCACGGTAACCTCGGTAACCGTTTTACACGAAGTGCTCGAGGACAGTTTCGGCGTTAAGACTAATACAGGAACTGAGCCTTGGTCAAGGGAGACAAGCTTATATATCGCCGAGATAGGTAGGTACGTGAGGGCGATCCTGCCCTTTGGGCATGACTCAAAGTGATGAATCCTGCGTGGCGAACCGGCAGTTCGGGATGACGCGTTGTTGTTTTGGAATAAAGTCACCGTGTACTATTACCCGGCGGAAAGAAGACTCCTAGCAGGCGGGCTCGGGCTGTGCAGTCCGTCGTTGTGACGATTGGTCGAGTCACCTATTTGGGCACACTTTTAAAGACGGGGCACACGTATTTTGGTTATTGGCTGAAGTTGCCACATACATTGTCGCCCCGCGCGACGAAGCGAGCGAACGAAACACATCGAGACCGAGTGGGATAGAGCGATCTGACCGACGACCGTCAAAACAATAGCGTAGGCTACGCTTGGTCAGATCGCTCTATCCCACTCGGTCTCGATGTGTTTCGTTCGCTCGCTTCGTCGCGCGGTGCGACAATGTATGTGGCAACTTCAGGCAATAACCAAAATGCGTGTGCCCCGTCTTTAAAAGTGTGCCCAAATAGGTGACTCGACCAATCGTCACAGCGACGGACTGCATAGCCCGAGCCCGCCTGCTAGGAGTCTTGTTTTCGCCGGGTAATAGTACTCTGACTCGTTACAACCTATCGGGGGAAAACCCGGATATCTGGCTACCAAACCTAGACAGGTGGATCAGGCAGAGCGTTTCGCCAGGGTCGCGGTTTATGACCGTATTGTCCCGCGAAAACTCAAAATAACTGCACACTTTTACCATACACACACTCCGGCCGGTGTGCACAGTCCGGACTGTGCAGGCCGACCTGACAGGACAATCGGAGCGTGTGGATGCATTATGGACGTCCGGCCAGCCTGCACAGTTCGGCCTGCACAGTTCGAATTGCGCAGGCCGGCCGGAGCGTGTGTAGCCTCCTTTAGGGCTTAGGGCGTCAGCGTTGCGTGCCGTCAGCGAAAGAAAGTAATTACGCACTTATAAACATTTCTGATGAGTTGTCTCCAAATACACTAAACTCTTACATTAAAAACAATCGGTGGAATTTGCTAACAAATTTGAAAAACATTTCAAAATTCCAGTGGAAGAAGAAGAAGAAGAAATATTGGATAGCATTAATGTTTCTAATAAAAGTAATACTAGAATTTTAGAATTCTAGCCTTACAATAATCTAAATACAATAAAAAATATACTGCCGCAATTATATTTTGATATTACATTATCTGAGGAGCGATGGATAAATATTAATCAGAGACAATGAACACCTTTAAGTGGAATTTTGATCCAAATATTTGTCCACCCTTAAAAAAAAATTCGAGAATGAATGCTTTATATTAATTACTCATTACATTTTGAAACAAATTTAACGTTCCACTATTCGTCCACGAGTTTCAACGAAAAGTTTTTTATTGTCTATCCTGTTCGTGCCGACAGGAGAAGCAGAACTTGCTGGTTCGAAAAACTAGCCAGGTTAACCGGCCAGAGCGTCTCATCAGAGTCGCGGTTTATGACTGTATTGTTCCGTATCATAGTGGAGGTAGCGCGAGGCGTTTACAATCGGGCAAAACTTATTTTCGAAGCATTCGTCGGGGAACATTTGCCTGCGGAGATGTCGAATAAGAGACAATTGACATCGTGCCATTTTTTCTGGGACTTCGACTTTCCTCGCTTCGAGTTAAGAGGTATATTGCTCTGTCGGCGGGGGGTACATTTGGTAACCATCCCTACGCGCGCGTACCATCGTCCAGGGCCGACTCACGGAAAAATACCGCCATAAACGACGAACCTGGATAGACACTCTGTCCGATTATTCCGGCTAGTTTTTCGAACCAGCAAGTTCTGCTTTTCCTGTCGGCACAAACAGGATAGACAATAAAAAACTTTTCGTCGAAACTCGTGGACGAATAGTGGAACGTTAAATTTCTTTCAAAATGTAATGAGTAATTAATATAAAGCATTCATTCTCGAATTTTTTTTTAAGGGTGGACATGTAGGAGCGTGGATATCAGGGCGCCAGAAGCCGAACTCACGGATGACAGAAACACTTTATTGCTAGCACACACACGTGTATTACAATCAAAGTCAAATCGTATCCCTCCCAGGTAGGGATACCAGTAGCAAACAAACTCACGCCACGCTTCGCGCGAACCGGACAGGTGGAGGGTAGTCGGTCTACTCGTCCTCCCACACGCACACTCTGCTTTCTCACTCTCACCTTTTCTCACACCTCGAAACCTTCGAGTCTCAATCGTTCGGTAAAACGTCGCACACGTTCGACGATCAGCGATCGAATCTTTTTGGCCCGCTCGGGTTCGCCACCTATTCGGACGCTATCGGGTATTATCGGGTATTATCGGTCGCTATCGGGTATTATCGGGTATTATCGGTCGCCATCGGTCGACCGCTCGCTGGCAACGCCGAAGATGCCTCTTCGTACCGCTTGTTTATTCAGGCAAGGCCTTACAGACAAATATTTGGATCAAAATTCCACTTAAAGGTGGTCATTGTCTCTGATTAATATTTATCCATCGCTCCTCGGATAATGTAATATCAAAATATAATTGCGGCAGTATATTTTTTATTGTATTTAGATTATTGTAAGGCTAGAATTCTAAAATTCTAGTATTACTTTTATTAGAAACATTAATGCTATCCAATATTTCTTCTTCTTCTTCTTCCACTGGAATTTTGAAATGTTTTTCAAATTTGTTAGCAAATTCCACCGATTGTTTTTAATGTAAGAGTTTAGTGTATTTGGAGACAACTCATCAGAAATGTTTATAAATGCGTAATTACTTTCTTTCGCTGACGGCACGCAACCCTGACGACCTAAGCCCTAAAGGGTCGCGGCGTCAAGTGTCACTGCTGAAACGTAAACAGATGTCTCCGACATTGTCCAATTTTTCCAACGACGCACGAAAGTCAGTCAGTCTTCAGAGTTCGGCCACAGCTCTTGCAAGATCGCGCGTTCATTTACGGCTTGTGAAGTAACTGTGAGAATATTATATTATTTTCCGTTTTGCGATTTCAATGTTGTGCTTAGTGAAAAATGCCTAGAAAACCAATGATAAACTCTGGTGTTATTCTGCACATGCTGCAGATGTGTGAAAAGTGTAAAGTATTCGATGAGAGCTACAAATTGAAGTGTCGTTTGAATAAAGTGACGGAAAGAAGTGTGTGCAATTTTTTGGATAATATACCACAAAACACCTTAAACCTTTACGGTAAGAACAAACGAATTTGATACTATTTTCGAAAAGAATCGAACTTTAACATGATCGCTTCACCTGTATCTTTCTTTTCGCGGTTTTTATTTTTTCATTCGATTCTGGAGGGTGGACATACGAAATTATTGGGTGGGCAAACGAAGCCAGATCGTGGACAATCGTTTCCTACTTTTAAAAAATTCAAAACTGTTCATGGAGGGTGCTGATGACAAAATTTTTAATTTTTTCATAACTTTTTTTTGAAGGGTGGGAAAAAAATTGTTGGGAGGGCAATCGTGGGCAAACGATGGAGCAATTATTTCCCACTGCCAAATCATTAAAATGATTTCATGGGGGTGCTGATGAAAAATTTTTTTTTTGCCATAACTTTTTTTTGAAGGGTGGGCAAACGAAAATTTTTTATGGGCAAACGTGGGGAAACGATGGACAAACGAATGCCGTTGAGTTTTTTTAAAAATTCGAATTTGGGGGTGCCCACTTCACAGACCTGAATCCAAGCTAGTTTAAGTGCTACTACAGAATCTCAGCAACTTTCACAAGCAAAGAAATCCTATGCTAGTGCCACTTCGTCAGAGGTATTTCCATCTAAAGAACAGGCCATTGTTATCGAAGCCACGGATAAAGTTACCATTAAAGAATATATTAACAAAGTAGCCTCTATAATTAGTACTAGTAATATTAGATTCGTATCGCGGATATCAAACAACCGCATATGCATGTTCCTGGCCAGTAAAGAGATAGCTGAAAAACTAACAAAAAACCATAAAGATATCACCACCAATGACATTGTGCTTAATATCAGACCTCTAATCAGTAATCATAAACGCATCATTATATCAAATGTTTGTCCCATTATACCTCATGAAGCGATTGAGAAAGAATTAACCAAATAAAGCCATATCAAAAATATCTTTCCTAAGAGCAGGCATGAACGATCCAGGATTCTTGCACATTATGAGCTTCCGTAGGTAAGTTTATATTTATCACGACGATATTAATAAATTACCAGAGGCAATCCCAATTCAATACGACGATACAACCTACTGGATTTATTTTTCTACTGACAATATCACGTGTTTCATTTGTAAACAAGACGGTCACATTGCGCGCCAATGTCCAAAACATGACGCAGCTACCACAGAAATATACGCAAGAAATGAGGAAATATCTGTCCCTGTGACCCCAGAATCTTCACAATCGACCTCTCTACCAACGTACACTGTACCGCAAGACGAAAAAACAATTATGGATTATAATAATTTCCCAATACCCAATAAAAGACCTCTCTCGTTACACTCACTAGGATCATCAACCTCAACAAAAATAGCAGAAAAGGGCGGCTCTATTGTTAAAAAACCGAAGAAAAAAGCAAGAACAGAAAATCCAGACACTAATTGTTCCCAAGAAGTACTCCAGCCCAAATCTGTTGAAGAACTTATCGCGCCCATAAAAGAAATGATGCAATCGTCACCAGAAAAATACAGGGTGTCCCAAAAATGTCGCGTTTCCTTGAAAGGGGTGACTCAGGGGGTGATTTGAAACAACTTTTTCCTTAGCGAAAATATTGTCCGAAGCTTCGTTAAGGAGATATTAACAAAAAACCCCGACCAATCAGAGCGCGCGCCTTCCGCACGAGCTCCCACGGTAGCGTTGGCTACGCGGTAGGCGACTGCGCTTGTGCTACGAACGTACGAACAAGCAAGTCGGCATGCATCGACGGAAACCGCGTTACACAGTTTTTTTTTTAAAGCAGAATCTTAAATAAGAATTATTTGAAGTGAGAGGACAAGAAGTACGTATATTTCGTTTTTAAATAAGGCATAAACAAAAAGGTAACGTAACAGAAAATGTACGACAAGTGATCGTAATTCGTTATTGAGGTAAAAATCCGTACTTTAACAACGGCCAACACAACTAAATTTAAAAAATAATATTAGGTGTATGAATAAATTCTTTCCGACTGGAATTTCTATCGCGGTGGTAATCATAAGCTGCCAGAAAAATGGCAAAAGGTAATTAACAATAATGGAAATTGTTTCGATGATTGAGTTGTTTTCATATTTTTTCAATCGAACTGTTATTGTACCCTAAAATCGGAAAGAATTTATTTCCCCACATAATAATCACCAATAAATTAAATAAAACTCACCCTTTCGGACATTCCTTTCCTTGCTTTCCTTCCCTTTTCGGAAACCTGTGTCACTGGATCACTGTACCGATCCTGGTTATGGGTGGACGAAAAGATTTATGGTTAGGTAGCGCCCAGTGCTCAGCTGATCACAGTGCGTCCGGGTTAATGTACCGAATATTCACTTCACTGCACGGCTACTAACACTGATCACTGAATTTATTTTTCACGGAACGTGTTGTTCCTACGTTATAAAAATTGGTGACCCCGAGAGGGGCCGATTACTGTTAATTACTGGAACGAGATTACTACTATTACGCGGCGAAAAGAAGACTCCTGGCAGACGGTCTCGGGCTGTGCAGTCCGCTGCTGTGACGAAGAGATCGAACGAAACACATCGAGACCGAGTGGGATAGAGCGATCTGACCGACGATCGTCAAAACAAAACAATAGCGTAGGCTACAGATCGCTCTATCCCACTCGATTTCGTGTTTCGTTCGATCTCTTCGTCGCGCGGTGCGACAATGTATGTGGCAACTTCAGCCATTAACCAAAATATGTGTGCCCCGTCTGTAAAAGTGTGCCCAAATAGGTGACTCGACCAATCGTCACAGCAGCGGACTGCACACCCGAGACCGTCTGCCAGGAGTCTTATTTTCGCCGGGTAATAGTAGTAATCTCGTCCCAGTAATTAACAGTAATCGGCCCCGAAAGGCCAATTTTTATAACGTAGGAACAACACGTTCCGTGAAACATAAATTCAGTGATCAGTGTTAGTAGCCGTGCAGTGAAGTGAATATTCGGTACATTGACCCTGCGATCAGCTGAGCACTGGACGCCGATGATCAGGATCGGTACAGTGGCCTACTGACACAGGTTTCCGAAAAGGGAAGGAAAGCAAGGAAAGGAATGTCCGAAAGGGTGAGTTTTATTTAATTTATTGGTGATTATTAGGTGTGGAAATAAATTCTTTCCGATTTTAGGGTACAATAACAGTTCGATTTAAAAAATATGAAAACAACTCGATCATCGCAATAATTTCCATTATTATTCATTACCTTTTGCCATTTTTCTGGCAGCTTCTGAATACCACCGCGATAGAAATTCCAGTCGGAATGAATTTATTCATACACCTAATATTATTTTTTAAATTTAGTTGTGTTGGCCGTTGTTAAACTACGGATTTTTACCTCAATAACGAATTACGATCACTTGTACATTTTCTGTTACATTACCTTTTCGTTTATGCCTTATTTAAAAACGAAATTTACGTACTTCTTGTCCTCTCACTTCAAATTATTCTTATTTAAGATTCTGCTTTAAAAAAAAACTGTGTAACGCGGTTTCCTTCGATGCATGCCGACTTGCTTGTTCGTACGTTCGTAGCACAAGCGCAGTCGCCTACCGCGTAGCCAACGCTACCGCGGGAGCTCGGGCGGAAGGCGCGCGCTCTGATTGGTCGGGGTTTTTGGTTAATACCTCCTTAACGAAGCTTCGGACAATATTTTCGCTAAGGAAAAAGTTGTTTCAAATCACCCCCTGAGTCACCCCCTTCAAGGAAACGCGACATTTTTGGGACACCCTGTATACTCTTACCTATGATCAATTTAAAAGTTTTCTTGAAAACTCATATGGAACAAGTAACCCCACTATGATAGCAAAAGATTATACCGATGACACCAAAGCTTTAATCGACTTAATGAATGAAACATACCCTAAACTCACTGAAAGATCGATTAAAAGTAGATTCACGAGAATTATAAATAAACTGAAGAAAACAGAAAGTAACCTAAATACTGAGGAATCAGAACTCGATACATCTGATTAAACAATTATACACTATTATGTTCAACATACTTCAATGGAATCTTAACGGTTTCTACACAAGACTCGAAAGAATTCAATTATTGATAAAAAATATGAACCCACTGTGACTGTACTATGCCTACAAGAAACCAACTTTAAGAAGGAAACTATAGGTAAAATTAAGGGATACCAAGGCTTTGCCAAAAACCGTAACACAACAATTCATGCTAGTGGTGGAGTCGCAATCTACATAAAAAACCATATAGCAAGTAACGACGTCCAACTTCAGACTAATATCGAAGCAATTGCCATACAGATCCTAACTCCAATAAAAGTATGTCTCTGTAGCATCTATCTCCCAAATAGTTACGCCTTTCAAATAAGTGAAATTAATGATCTAATCTCACAACTGCCAAAGCCCTTTATTCTGCTAGGAGATTTCAATAGTCATAACACCTTATGGGGTTCCGCCAAAAACGACCCACGTGGGGCAAAATTTGCCACTGTCCTGGAAAATCCAACTTTACTCTTTTAAATACTAATCAATCCACTCATTTCAACACTTCCACCGGATCATTCAGCGCCATTGATCTAACAATCAGCAGTACCAATATCGCGCACACCGTGGACTGGGCAGTCTTAGATGATCTACATGACAGCGACCATTTCCCAATCACTATTGAAATAATCAATACCCCTAGTAATTCCAGTTCAAACAGATTCGTTCCCAAATGGAAATTTAGTAAAGCTGACTGGGCACAATATAAAGAGTCGACCACTTAAAGCTAAACTCGAATGAAAAGTATGTTATAGGGATAATGAATTCCATGATGGAGACGTAGTAAGTTAAGTTGAGTTAAGTTGGCACACTGTGTCTGCGTGTCGCTAGCGATCTGCGACGGTCTCTCGATATATAGAAGTTTTATTTTATCTACGGAATATTATATGCCCTGATAACCAGGTTTGACGGCAGGATCTGCCGGCAGCTGCGGCGCAGCCTACGTCCGCATTCGACTACGGTTCTGCCGGCAGATGGACGGCAGATCGACGGCAGATCCTGCTGCCCGCCTGACCATCCAACAGCGCCATCTGAAGGCCACAATTGCCAAACAATTCCCTGCGCGTGACGTCACATGGACGTCCCTACGCACCAACACATGTATACCGTGATTGCTATAGGTGTATCCCTACCCCCAAATAACAAAGCAGATTCTACATTTATTAAATAATTCATTTACTTATTTCAAAAAGTATTTATTCTATGTTTAATAATACAGGATTGGCGATTACAATTGTTACAAAATTATACAGGTAGCGCATATAAATTCGAAGAAGAACATTCAATATTTACATTTATAAATCTATATACAATACGTCCCGTAACCAGTGGTACCTACTAGGTGCGATGTCAGAAAATTTCCTGTATTTTAGACTTCTTTTTTCTGTAGAATCACCATATTCCGTATTGTGTTAGCGCTGAAAACAAATAGAACATTAGTACAAAATTAAACGTAATGTATGAATAAACAGGATACATGCGATACTTACTTCAGCTCCATCTCCGCACAGCACACACCCTAGGCGATCATGCATGCTCCTGCGAACATTAACATTTATAAGAAAATATGTATTAAATTATTATGTACTAAACAAGACGCTAAACATTCACACTTCGCGCATAACCCTACTTGTCTGTCTTGCAAATAATGTGAATCCCTATTTCCGCGACGTAGATAATTAGAAATTATTCAATTCCATAATTACGTTTGCCTTCTGGATACGTCGAGATGAATTGTCTGGATGTTGATGTATGAAATTACTTGGAATATTATTCGAGCGTACGTCTTCAAGCACAACGGGTGCCACTTTGAACGGTACAATGAGCTACGCTCGGATTGGCTATGCCATAGTGCCGAAATTCGTGATTGGTCAAGACTCTACGTCCAGTTTGCGTTCGTTTTCGAGGTCTGAGGTGGCAGTCACTGGCAGTGGCAGTCAGTGCCGGAAAAAGCGAAGAATATTCCAAGTAATTTCATCCATCAATATCCTGACAATTCATCTCGACGTATCCAGAAGGCAAACGCAATTATGGAATTGAATAATTTCTAATTATCTACGTCGCGGAAATCGGGATTCACATTATTTGCAAGACAGACAAGTAGGGTTATGCGCGAAGTGCGAATGTTTAGCGTCTTGTTTAGTAGATAATAATTTAATACATATTTTCTTATAAATGTTAATGTTCGCAGGAGCATGCATGATCACCTAGGGTGTGTGCTGTGCGGAGATGGAGCTGAAGTAAGTATCGCATGTATCCTGTTTATTCATACGTTACGTTTAATTTTGTACTAATGTTCTATTTGTTTTCAACGCTAACACAATACGGAATATGGTGATTCTACAGAAAAAAGAAGTCTAAAATACAGGAAATTTTCTGACATCGCACCTAGTAGGTACCACTGGTTACGGGACGTATTGTATATAGATTTATAAATGTAAATATTGTTGCGAACTATTGTTTATTGGTGATAATCCATGACCCGCCGGTACACGCGGCATTGACAGAGGACAAGCGAGAAGAAGGCGATCGGACCGATCGCCTGTCAAGCTGTCATTCTGAGTCCAGACACCACTGCGCGTAGACGGATAGAACCCAGAATAACTGTTCCCCCATTTATAGTTCCTTATTGATTAAATATTGTTATAGTGTTCTGAGTTATCCATTTCTATTCACGTTCCGTATATCTAAGTGAATGTGTTATAATGTGCACCGAATTGACGAGACAACGCAACACTGGTGTCAGAAGTGGGATGCGTGACCCCGGCCCCGCCGCATGGACAAGGTCCTCTATAGGCGGGTTTACACCAAGGCGAATACGAACAAAAACACGAACAAAAACATCTTCGTCTTTTCTCGCGAACATGGTCGCTAACACGCTGTTCGTCTCGTTGTAAACGCGAAATAGCAGTGTTCGCTAACATTTGACCCTACTAATAGCCGTGAAATCCTCCGGATGCCCAAATCCATGAAACTTGGGTCTTGCTGTCCCTTGCCATTGTGGGACTGCTCGTAAACAGGCGACCCTCTTGGACCGTCCGCCAGCAGGTACTCCACAGAAATAGTATGCGTGGCAAGCTCGAATATGATGTTTATATTTTTGGTTTTAGCATAATGAGAATATTTCCAACGTATGGATGAGATTTTTCTAATAAAAATGAAACCAAACCCCCCGCAATTCAGACAAGTTTGAGTTCTGCTTATAATATACATATTAAATTGTACATATAATATACATATTATAATATACATATTATATACATATTATAAGCAGAACTCAAACTTGTTTGAATTGCGTCGGGTCTGGTTTCATTTTTATTAGAAAAATCTCATCCATACGTTGGAAATATTCTCATTATGCTAAAACCAAAAATATAAACATTTTATTCGAACTTGCCACGCGTACTATTTCTGTGGAGTACCTGCCGGCGGACGGTCCTAGCGGGTCGCCTGTTTACGAGCGGTCCCACAATGGAAAGGGATGCGGATCGCCAGGTATCGTCAGAAATGTTCGTCCACTGCGTTCCTACCGACGCAAACATCTTCGAGAACGTTCGTACGCTGTATTCTGTTCGTGTTCGCGGCGGTGTAAACGCGACGAGAACAGACGAACAGGTTTTTGTTCGTGTTTTTGTTCGTATTCGCCTTGGTGTAAACCCGCCTTATGAGAGCGGCAGAGGACCCCAGCATGCAGGAACTGTTCCAGAATCTCCAACAGACCATCGTTGGACAGATGGAACAGCAAAGGAAACAGGACGAAGCCCGCTGGCAACGGGGAGAAGTTATAAGGTAAATGTCCCAGTCCTTAAACATGGCCCAATAATTAAAAATTGAGAAGAAATTTTATTAATAATAATAGTTTTACTAATTTGCAACGTTTAAACTGTTCGAAATATAATTGCAAAATGTATTAGCTTTATATAGATACAATTATAAGCTTACATAACTGAATAGTTATATCATACAAAAATATTATTGTACAGTAAAGCTTCAACAGTTTCAATCTCGCTTCTTACCTAATGGGCTCAAGCAAGCGAGAGAATATTTTTGTTAAGGTTGTAATTAATTATTATTTTATAATTTTTTAAATTATACAGTTGTTTTGGATTTATTATACATTGAAGAATTTAAAATTAATTGGATCTTTTAATAATTTTTTGTTTTTAATATTGAAATTGTTGCGTTTATCCACTAGTACACGGTAACATGACACGTACCAATCATTAAACGTGTGTTCAATGGTTGTTTAACCGCGGTGTTACAGACGTCAGTGTTCAGTAGTTATAAAATTATAAATATTTATTGTACCAAACTAAGTATTTTTTGTATCCTATATATTTACGTTAATAATAACTAGACAAAAGGACTTCCGTTTCCGGCCGCGTTGGGTGAAAGGTGTGGTGGAAGCGAGTGGTGTGTGTGGTGTAGAGAAAGCGTAGAGAGAAGGTGAAAAGGGGAGTGGAGTGCGAGTGCAGAGGTGAAGGGAGAGGTGTGGAAAGGATAGGGATAAGAGGGAAAGGGCTGGGAGTAACGGTGACAGAGATATAGAAGGGAGAAGGGAAGGTTTGGAGGTTAGGGATAGTGGTGAGAGAAGTGTGGCGGGAAGGAGCAAGGATACACCTGGGTGCAAGGGGAGACACCTGTCGGAGAGGAAAGGAGGTAGAGGTGTCGGCAGAGAAGGCGGGAATTTTTAAACGGTGGAAAAGGATAGTGGAGAATGTTGAAAGGGGATTTCGGTGGGAAGCGATAAAGGAAAGGAATAGGAAGGACAGTGGAAGTAGTGTGGGGAGCAGTATAGGGAGCATGGAGAGTGGCATAGGAAAAAAGAGAGAAAGAGAGGAGGAGGTGGGGAATTCAGAAAGAGAGGGGTGGCGAGGATTTAAAAAGAGTGGCAAAACGGAAAGGTCACCGGTAAAAGGGGGCAAAGGCGGGGAGGAGCAGGGGGGAGGGGGTATGGAAGAAGTGATGATGGAGTTAATAAGGGAGATAAGGGAGATGAAAGAGGAGATGAGGAAAGAGAGGGAGGAAAAAAGAATGATGGAGGAGGAATGGAGAGGGGAAAGAAGGAAGTGGGAAGAGTGGATGAGGGAAGAGAAGGCGAGGAGAGAAGGGTTGGAGGAAAAGTTGGAAAAGTTGGAAGGAAGGGACAGAAGGATGTTGGAAGTGATAGAGAAGGTGGAGAGCTGGGAGAAAGGAGGAGGACAGGGTAAGGAAGGGGTGGAGGAGGGACAGGTAGAGGAATGGAAAATAAGGCTGAGAAGGATAGAGGTAAGGCAGGATAGGAAGGATAGAGAGGGAAGGAGGAACAATGTAATAATAAGGAGATTGGGGTGGGAAGGAGGGGATGTGGAGGAGGGGGTGAAGAAGCTTTGGGAGAGGATGGGGCTGGAGGGGGTGAGTATGAAGGATGTGACAAGGATAGGAAAAGCGGGAGGGGATGGCAGAGGAATGGTGCTAGTGAAGTTGGCGGGAAGGGAGGAAAAAAGGAAAGTTATGGAGGCAAGGAAAAAGTTGAAGGTAGGGAAGGAGAGGATTGAGGATGACCTCACGGAGGAGGAGAGAAGAGGGAAGTGGAAGATAGAGAGAGAGGCAGAGGAGGAGAGGAGGAAGGGGATGAATGTACAGGTGGGGTACATGAAAATGTGGGTGAATGGGAGGATGAAGAGGTGGGATGAAATAGGAGAGAAATGGATGGAGGATCAGGGAAACGAGAAAGGGGGGAAAGGAGGGGGGGGAGAGGTTAAGGGAGGGAGGGGAGGGAGGGGAGGTAGTTATAAGGTGGCTTCCTGGAACGTTGCAGGGGTGAAAAATAAGGACGTAGAGTTCTGGAAGGGTTTGGAGGAATGGGAGGTAGTGGTACTGTGTGAGACGTGGATAGAGGAAAGAGACTGGGAAAGGGTGAGAGTTAAGTTGCCAAGGGGGTATGTGTGGGAGAAGCAGTGGGCAAGAAGGGAGAATAAGAAAGGAAGGGCAAGGGGGGAATGATAATGGGGGTCAGGAAGGGGTTGGAAACAAGGGAAGGGGAAGGGGGGGAGAAGGAGGGCATAATGATGAAGAGGGTGAGGATGGGTGGGGAGTGGTGGGTGGTGGTGGGGGTGTACGTAAATGAGGATCTGCAGAGGAAGCTGGAGGAACTAGAGGAGTGGATGGGGGGGAGAGAGGATGGAGTGACAGTAGTGATAGGTGGAGATTTTAATGCAAGGACGGGGGGTGAAGGGGGGGAGATTTGGGGGGGGGAGATGAGGAAGAGAAGGGAATGGAAAGTAGGAGATCGAAGGACAGAGAGGTGAATAATGAGGGGAGGAGGCTGTGTAGCTTTCTGGAGGAGAGGGGGTGGGGGATATTGAATGGAAACGTAGAAGGGGATGAAGAGGGGGAATGGACATACACGGGAGGAAGAGGGAACACAGTGATAGACTACGTGATAGGGAACGAGGATACGAGGGAAAGAGTGGAGAGAATGGAAGTGGCGGAAAGGGTGGAGTCGGATCATCACCCAGTGGTGGTATGGTTGAAGGGGGAGGGCAGGAAGGGGGTAGTAGGGGGGAAAACGGGGGAGGGAAGAGGGGTAGCAAGGGGGAACTGGACAGAAAAGGGAAGAGAGGAGTTCATAAGGACATTTGGTAAGAGGGAGGGAGGGGGCGGAGGAATGCAGGAAGAATGGAGGGAGTTGAGGGACAGGATAAAAGGGGTGATAAAGAAGGTGGGGCAAGGAGGGGAGAGGGTGGGACGGAGAGGCTGGTAGGATAAGGAATGTAAGGAGGAGAAATGGAAGGTAAGAAGGGAGTTGAGACGATGGAGGAGGGAGGGAGGAGAAGGGAGAGAATATAGGAAAAAGAAAAAGGACTATAAGATTATGTGTGAGGGGAAAAAGAGGAAGGAGGCAGAAAGGTGGGAGAGGGAGATAGAGGGGGTGAAGACAGAGGGGCAGGTGTGGAGAGTAGTAAATAGTGAGAGGGGGAGAAGAAGGAGCGTGGAGGAGGGGATTAGAATGGAGGAGTGGGAGGACTATTTTAGGGGGCTACTAGGAGGAGTAGAGTGGAGGGTGAGAAAGGGGGGGGGAAGAAGGAGGGTGGAGGACGAGGAGAGAGAGTTAAGTAAGGAGGAGGTGAGGAGGGTGGTAAGGAATCTGAAGGATTGGAAGGCAGGAGGGGGAGATGGTATAACAAATGAGGTGTGGAAGTATGGTGGGATAGAGGTGGAAGAGTGGTTATGGGATATTTGTAATAGGGTGTGGAAGGGGGAAAGTTGGGTGGAGGACTGGAGGGAAGGGGTTCCGGTAGTTAAGAGAGGGGCTGGAAAGAGGGTAGAAGATTACAGTGTATGCGTCTGTGTTGGCGGAAAGGTTAAGAGAGGAGGTAGAAGGGAAGAAGTTGCTGCCACCGAGTCAGGCCGGCTTTAGGAGAGGAAGGGGTTGCATAGACAACATTTATGTGTTGAATTTTCTGATGTATAGGCAGGTGACGAGGAAAGGGAGAAAGATGGTGATATTCTTCATTGACCTAAAGGCGGCCTTTGACTCGGTGGACAGGGAGGTGTTAATAAAGGCGATGAGGAGGAGAGGAGTGAGGGAGGGGCTAGTGGAGAGATGCGAGGAGGTGTTGAAGGAAACGGTATGTAGGGTAAAGGTGGGGGACGAGATGGGGAGGGTTTTCTGGACAGCAAGAGGAGTAAGGCAGGGTTGCCCACTGAGCCCTAGCCTGTTTACGTTGCTATTGGCAGATTTGGATGAGGAGATGGAAAAGGGTGGATGGGGAGGGGTGAGGTTAGGGGGTAAAAAGGTTTACACCCTTGCGTATGCCGATGATGTGGCGGTGTTGGCGGAGGATGAAGAGGGAATGAAGGGGATGATGGCGAGGCTGGAAAGGTATATGGATGGGAAGGGGCTTCAGCTTAATGTGGGAAAATCAAAGATGATGCGATGTAGGAAGGGGGGGGGAGGTGGAAGAAGGTGGTATGGAGATGGAAGGGAAAGGAGGTGGAGGTGGTGAGGGAGTTCACATATCTGGAGTATACCTTAATGGCGAATGGGGGGCAGGAGGCGCAAGTGAGGGATAGGGTGAAGAAAGCGGCGGCGGTGATGGGGCAGGTATGGGGTATTGGGAAGGATTGGGGGAAAAGGGTATGGATGTATGATAGATTGGTGTGGGCCACGATGGGGTATGGGGCAGAGATATGGGGATGGAAAGAGAGGAAAGGGATGGAGGGGTTGCAGGAGAGGTATTTGAGATGGGTGCTGGGGGTGGATTGGTGTACTCCAGGATATCTTGTGAGGGAGGAGTTGCGGAGGGATATGATGAAAGGAAGGGCGGGGATGGGGGCGTGGGCATATGAGAGGAAGTTAGAGGAGGGGCAGGGGAGGGAGCTGGCGAGGGATTGTTGGGAGGAGCTGAAAGGTAGGGCGAGGAGGGGAAAGGTGTTGGGGGGATGGGAGGAAGAAAGAAAGGGATGTTTTTTAGGAGAGAGGGTGGACGGTGGAAGGAGTGGAATTGGTGAGGGGGAGGGGAGAATTGAGGGGGGAGAAGCTGGTTTGCAGGGGAAGAAGACGGGAGGAGGTGGAAAGATGGGAAAAGATAAGCAAGTCCAGGTATAATAGGTGGTATGGAAGGATAAAAGGAGTGGGGGTGCCTGGATATTTGAAGAGGGGGTGGGGGGAAAATAGGTGGAGAAGAATGGCAAGGTACAGGTTGGGGAATGAGATGAGAGGAGGGAGGTATTGGGGGGAGGAGGAGGAGAGGAAATGTAGGATATGTGGTTGGGGGGAGGAAACGTGGGAGCACGTGTGGGAGGTGTGTACGGAATGGGGGAAGGAAAGGGGGTGGTGAGTGAAGTATTGTGTGACGAGGGAAGTGGAGAGGAATGGATTAGGAGGGTGAAGGAAATGAGGGGGGTTGCAGTAGAAGAGTGGAAGAGCAAGGATTGTGAGAGACAGGAGGCGAGCGGAAGCGGGGGTCAGAGGTTAGGGTGGGTAGGAGATGGAGAGGCGTGCGTGGCAGGGGAGGGAGAGCGAGAGAGCGAGTGGGAGAGCGGAGGGGCGAGCGGGCGAGCGGGATTGGGGGAAGTAGAGATTAAGGTTTTTAGGTTTAAGGATTAAATGTAAGAGTAGATATAAGAATTGTAAACCCCAAGGGGAAACAATAAAGTATTACATTAGAATAACTAGACAAAAATATAATACTGTTTAAGAATTATTAGGATAATTAATCTTATACTCGTTATAATATTAACATAACCTAAACTTTTATAATATACTTTTAATAATTTTTTAACTTTTTCAGACATAAAGTCATGCCGAAGGTAAAAAAGATAAAGAAGAAGAACTACAGTCAGTTGATTTCTTTTCATTAACTGATAGAAATAGTTAAATTAAATACATATTCAATAATTGGGACACTGTTAATTAATGACTGGGACACGTTATGAATTTTATTTAATTACTGGGCCATATGAACAGTTTCATGTTTTAATTAATTTAAAACTTTTGCTTTAACAAATGTAGATTCTTGTTACGTTATGTGAAAGTAGAAATTTTACGCTTTCGAAAAATTATATTTAGTTATAATTTTATACTATTTAAATATAAAAAAAATTGCAATCATCTCAACTGCTTCCTTAACTGTTTCGCCATTGGGACATTTACCTTACGGCGAGAGAAGGAGACCCTGGAAAGAGCGGCGCGGGAGGCCCGAGAGGCAGCTTTCGAGGCCCGGATGACGGAAATCGAAAACAGAGTCCAGGTTGTAGCGTCATCATTCTCTACGCCGAACCTGAGTACCCCGGTGGGCGGCGGCACGGTTGTGCGGGGGCCAGACGCGGTCATTAGTGCGAATAGTGTACAGTCCTTCGCCTCGGTCCCCGGACCGACCGCGGCCGTCGACCACCCGGTACAGGAAACTGCTCCACTGCCGGTCAGTGATCGCGTAGGCTCTCGCGTATTTCATTTAGGGTACGCGGTTAAACCTACGACGTTCCATGGGAAAAATTCGTGGGAAGAATATTAGATTCAATTCGAGACGATCGCACGGGCAAACCGGTGGGACGACGCGCAGAAGGCCACGGCCTTGATCGCTGCCCTCGAAGGCCCCGCCCGAAGTATCCTCACGATGTTATCAACCGCGCAGTGCGAAAAGTTCGTCGATTTAGTGTCCGCGCTCGAGTTTCGGTTTGGAGCAAAGAATCTCTCCAACTTAAGGGAAGAGGTCACTGAAACTTTGAAATCCGAAAATATTTGAAACATGCGAAATTCCTTTTAAGGGAAGGAAGTAGGTTCGAAATAAAGTCCTTGCTGCCAGGGTAGACTCAGTTTTAATTATTACTTTTCATACAATTTACAATACATTGCAAAAATCAAGCATAACTTCAAAAATCTTCTTGCGCAAAGTGTGTGATGCCACAGCCTCCAGGTTTTGCAGCGAAGAAGGGTCCATGGTAGAGTAAAAAGTTGTGTATCGAGAAGTTCCTACGTCTCATACTTTTTGAGCTAAAAATTATTGAATTTATTAAATGTAAAAAATGCAATATTTGATTAAAATTTTGAGGAAAAACAAGCATACCGCAAAGAGTTTTGCAGATTTCTTCATGCCGATACACAATTTTCTTGGTCTCATGTTGCTCTTCAAGTATGCCAAGCTGCAAGAGAATCAGACCAACAGTTTTGCGCAAGGAACATTAAATATATTAAAAAAGTAAGTTCTGAGATAAATGCATTTGAAATCTAAAGAGTAAATTCCAGACCATTTTTCATTTGTGTATACTTTAAAATCCACCTGGTTGATACACATCCTCATCAATCTTGCGTCTCTTCCTCTCAGCAGCAATTTTCCTTGCGTTGTGTTTCCTCTTAAAGCGCTTTCTTGTAGTGGCCTCCTGTTGTGCACTGCAGGTTTCTCTTCTGGTGTCTCTGCCTTTAGCTATGCTTTTAGCTGTTTCAGTTATAATTTCCCCAGCTGTTTGTTTCCTCACTGTCAATGAGCTTATGCAACCCATATTAAATTCTGAGACAGCACGTGCCACAGCTACTTCAAGTCTTGCTTTCGACACAAATATTGTCTTCGGGCAGAATCTCCATACTTTTGCATGGAGAGATTCATTAGCATTTTGAGTGCCTCCCTTACAGCACCGTGCCATCAAATTTTCATTTGACAGTCTTTCATATAGGGGTTTCACTTTGGTGGCGACATCTTCAGACAGCTTGAGTGACATGTGTGTGTGGCTCATTGGTTTTTGTCTAGTACTTTTTGCTCGATTGTAAAAGCACCACGATTGCTTGCCCTTAGGACATCTGGCATGGTTAGGTTTACTGTCTGTAGAGCTACAGTGATCTAAAGTAGCCATCACGGCATTTTCCATGTCCTTTACATTTGGCATATTTTTTACTATGGCATTTCTGTAACATTAGAAGTAAATTTTGTAATTCGACAGAAAATATCAAATTGATAAAATATATATTTTCTGCAATCGCTTTATAACCTGTAATATGCTGTCAATTTGTCAATGGTAGATTCCTTGAGTGTGCCTTCACCCTTGCCACCAAGTGTCACATTTTTGGCTCGCCACTCTTTGACAACATTTCTAAGGCCAGTACCCATGCGCTTCGCAATGTGGTTTACACATTCTTCTTTCCGGATGTCAATGTCAGGACCGTACACTTGCAAACTTTGAAGATAAGTGTGGGTCTTTGCATCACCATCTGATAACATTGTGGTGTATCGCATGTTACAATGTTCGATGGATCTTTTCCACATTGCTTCAGCAGCTGCGATCTCCATCCTTCCGGAGGATCCTTCAAAATTTATCTAAAAGAATAAATGCGTGCATATACATATATACATGCAAATACATATTTTTCTGGTTTATGGATATATCAAAATTATATTCATATACAAAACTTACCTGACATTCTCCTATTTCCACATGCACTTTCTTCCATTTGATAAATTCTGGTGAATCTGCTTCGAATTCAGTTGCTCGTAGCGCACACATGTGGCAATACTTTGACATCACTTCATAATCCACAACGAGTCCTGTCATTATGTCTATGACAAAGGCGATGCCATGAAGGGAAGTATGTCCTCTCTTGTGCCATGATCCATCGAATGATATTTGTGTATCGAGCACTTCACCTTCATCAGCAGTGTGCATGTTTCTCACAACTTGACACGACTTCCTAAGAATACTTTCCTTGAATTCTTTATTTCTTGCTTGAATTTTTTCAAGGTGTGCTTTCCATGCTGTTGGTGAAAGCACATTGATACCGGTTTCCATTCCAAACCGTTCCATTGCAGCATAACCAGCTCCCACAGAGACAAAAGCATCTACCATTTTCCTATTTATCAGGAACGGTGGTCGTTTTGTGGTTTCATCGGTGCTTATCCTGGGGCTGGTGTAAGTTTGTCCCATAATATTCTCACAACTGGTGCATCTTGCAGTCAATTTTCTTGTGAATCCCTATATGTAAAGAGATCAGATTTCCAAATACAGAATTCAGGATGATTGGACAAGGAGGGATAAAGAACTTTTTATAAACACAAAAATATGTGTAAGGAATTTTCTATAGTCAGAAAACTAATCAAGGCAGAGTAACTTTGTAATAATAAATGGAAAAAAATGTTTATAATTCGGAACAAAACGGGACAAAATGAAAATGATGAAAAGAGTGAAAATTTGGGATTATTCCGATATGTTTGAGGAGGATGGTCACTTTACCTGTACGTCACTATCCAGAATAACCATTTTTGAATGGCAAACACTGCAAGTCCAGTCTTTGATCAACTCTTGAATTGTAGATCTGTGCACTATATAAAATTCATCCTGCATTTCAGAAACAGGTTTTTCTTCATTATTTCTGAAGTATTCCAGTTTCTTAGTACTGGTCGCCTTCTCTTTGCCATTATCGAAATGAGCACTAGATGAATCATCTATTGCAGGTTTATTTCTCTCCAATTTAGCAACTATCGCCGCTTGTTTTGCTAAACGAACATCACGCTTCACTCTCCTCTTACTCTTGCGATATTTTCGGCTAATGAGATCCATTTCGCTCGTTTTATGCAAGCTAATTTCACTTCACCGTAAAATCTCACTCTATATTCTCTCGTAAACCAGAGTTTTGAAAGATTTAAAAAAATATGGTGTCTAGCGCCCGGAGAGACTGACCTCTGTCGGCAGCCACTGACCCTTTTGGGCCCGCTTAGAGAGTTACCTACTGTACATGGCCGCGTTACCGATAGCCGAGGGATACGCAGCCTGACCACGAACTCAGTCACATACAGTACTTTGTAAAAAAGCGTTCGTAGTTTAGTAGGCGCAGTCAAATGGATTCTGTTACAGAGCACGCGTGCATTTTAGAATCGTGAAACGCATTTTGGCCATTAGTGAAAATAAACAATTTCAAGGCCTCGCAGTTAATTTGGATTTCCCAAAACTCTAGCGAGCGGTTGAACATACTCAAAGAGCTAAATAATAGAGAGATATACCGAAAAACGAAGGTTTTAATTTTCGGCTCTTTTGCAAGGTTTCGGAAAAATAGGTTTTTCTAGTAGAAAGGCAACACTGAATTTCAAACCATGTTGTGTACGGTTGAACAAGGGTTCAAACTTGTCAAAAATGCAAAAAAAAAAAATCTTAAAAATGGTCGAAAATCACGATTTTTTCAGTGACCTCTCCCCTTAAATTATGTGCTCTTCCAAAGCCACCGGCAGCGGAAGGACGAGAGTATCTCATCACTCGCGACAAAAATAGAAAAGTTAACACAGGCCGCGTTCGCAGACTGCCCGGCAGAGACGCGAGATAAGCTCGCCGCGTCTCAATTCGTAACGGCTCTAAATGGCACAGAAATGCAACGACAATTACGTCTTGGCGGTTTCACATCTCTAAGAGCCGCCGTGACCAGAGCTCTAGAGATTGAGGCCGTAGAGACGATGTCTCGACGAGAACGGGGTTCTTCGGGAGAACCCCATACAGAAAAACGGAAAGCTAAACCTTCTCACACTTTTGAAAGGTTACCGGCGAAAAAGCGGAGGTTCGAGAGACCTGGAACACCCCTGAAGACCTGCTTGCTGTGTGGAAAGACGGGTCATATGCAAAAAGACTGCTACCAGGCCAAGAACACCCAGGAGAAAACGGCTCCCTACAAGTCCAACGCGGGAAACTCGAAAAGGACGGCGTAAGAGGGAGACGCCGGACTGAGAGGTTCTGTCCCCCGGTCGTCAAGAGTGTGGCGATGCAGGAGGCGACAGGAAACCAAGCAAATGCGCGAGAGGAAGTCCACGCGTGGGGAAAAATCGGAGGGAAATGCTGTAGGATTATTTTGGATACAGGATCTCCAATCAACCTTCTCGAGAAGAGACGGTACCCGGCGAAGAACGTCGAGAAGACAGAGCTCGACATCCGGTCTACAAACGGAGAAAAAATTAAGGTTTTAGGCAAAAAGAGCTTGAAAGTCGAATTCGGGGGACTCTCCAGCATGGAAGAATTTTATGTAGTCAGTATGGTAGAAAACTGCATCCTAGGAACGGGGTTCCTGAAGAGACATGGTTGTAGCATCGACTTATCCCGGAACCTACTGTGTCTTCCGGATGGAAAGGAAATAAGACTTGGAGGGCCAACCACCGACAAGGAGAAGCGAGAAGAACCAAAGGAAGAAATAGACATCCCGTCACACTTAGCAGAACTATACGCCCGTTGTTCCCCAGGCCTGGATGAAGAACAGAAGGAACAATTTGCGCAACTGCTCCGAGAATTTGAAGATGTCTTCGCCAAGGACCCGAACCAGATTGGGAAATGCGAGGTGGTCAAACACCGGATCAACACAGGAGATGCCCTACCCATCAAACAAGCACCCCGAAGATTGCCGTTACATCAACACGAGAAAGTAGAGAAAATGGTACAGAAGATGAAAGACCAGGGCGTTATCGAGGAATTACGAAGCCCCTGGTCATCCCCGATCGTCCTCGTGAAGAAGAAGGACGGTTCTATAAGGTTCTGCATAGACTACAGGCGCCTGAACGAAGTTACGACGAAAGACTCGTATCCCCTTCCCCTTATCGAGGATACGCTCGACGCCCTCGCTGGATCTTCGTGGTTCTCCACGCTAGACCTACAGAGTGGGTATTGGCAGGTTTTCATGGACGAGAACGATCGTGAGAAGACTGCGTTCTGCGTAGGGACAGGACTTTGGCAGTTCAAAGTCATGCCCTTCGGTCTCTGCAATGCCCCCGCCACGTTTGAGCGTTTGATGGAAAACGTACTCAAAGGGCTTGCCTGGAAGACGTGCCTAGTTTATCTGGACGACGTAATCATCTTTGGAAACGACTTTGAACAAGACTTAGAACGTCTTCGAGGCGTATTCGCCCGCCTGCGTCGAGCGGGACTAGTAATGAGTCCGAAGAAATGCACGTTTTTCTGTCGGGAAGTGAAGTACTTGGGACACATCGTCTCCGAACGAGGAGTGAAGACCGACGCCGAGAAAACAAAAACAATCTCTGCGTGGCCGACCCCGACGAGTGTGACCGAATTGAGAAGTTTTCTGGGTCTGTGCACCTACTATCGGAAATTCGTAAAAGATTTCTCCGCCATTGCAAAGCCCCTGCATCGCCTCACAGAAACGAAGCAACTTTACCAATGGACCGAAGAGTGCGAAACAGCTTTCCAGGAATTGAAGAAACGTCTCACCGAAACTCCTATTCTAGCTTATCCCGAAAAAGGAGGTGACTTCATACTAGACACTGATGCATCTAATTTTGCCATAGGTGCGGTGCTCTCACAGCTACAGGAAGGACGAGAGAAAGTGATCGCCTATTTCTCCAAAACACTGGGGAAAGCCGAGAAGAACTACTGCGTAACGCGGAGAGAATTGCTAGCAGTAGTGAAGTCCATAGAACACTTCCACCACTACCTCTACGGACGAAGGTTCCTGGTGAGAACGGATCACGCCGCACTCCGATGGCTGTTATCATTCAAGAACCCGGAAGGACAAGTCGCTCGTTGGATAGAGCGACTACAGGAATACGATTTCGAAATTCACCACCGGGAAGGAAAGGCGCACGGGAACGCTGATGGACTTTCTAGAAGACCCTGCACCGAAGAAGATTGCAAAAGCTGTAACCGCCTAGAAAAAGAGGACACGGAAGAGGAATTGGACAAGGCAATTATTCACCGACTGTTCTACACCGAAGAGAAAACGAAGGAATGGAAAAGAAGCCAGGAGAAGGATGAAGAGATCGACTTCATCCTTAAGAAGAAGAGGGAAGGAGGACGGATGGCAGGACGTCGCTCGTTTCTCTCCACAACTGAAATACTATTGGTCAATATGGGACTCGTTGGAAGTTCGAGAAGGTCTACTTTGCCGGAAGTGGGAGTCTGATCAAAATTTTCTGACATCGCACCTAGTAGGTACCACTGGTTACGGGACGTATTGTATATAGATTTATAAATGTAAATATTGAATGTTCTTCTTCGAATTTATATGCGCTACCTGTATAATTTTGTAACAATTGTAATCGCCAATCCTGTATTATTAAACATAGAATAAATACTTTTTGAAATGAATTATTTAATAAATGTAGAATGTGCTTTGTATTTGGGGGTAGGGATACACCTATAGCAATCACGGCATACATGTGTTGGTGCGTAGGGACGTCCATGTGACGTCACGCGCAGGGAATTGTTTGGCAATTGTGGCCTTCAGATGGCGCTGTTGGATGGTCAGGCGGGCAGCTTGGCAGGATCTGCCGGCAGAACCGTAGTCGAATGCGGACGTAGGCTGCGCCGCAGCTGCCGGCAGATCCTGCGCTCTCCTGGCAGACCCTGCTGTCCATCTGCTGGCAGACTGCAGGCAGATGGTTATCAGGGTAATGCCATATGGCTAAATGGCGCGTTTCCCAAACAATGGAGTGAAGCCATAGTAGTTCCTGTACCTAAACCGGGAAATGATGTTTCTTGAACATCATAAAATTATTGCAGACAATCAATTTGGTTTTCGACGTGGACATTCCACAATATCACATCTAGTTAGTCTTGAAACCCACATACGCGAAGCTTTTAACAACAACCAACATGTCCTTGCTGTTAACCTCGACATTGGAAAAGCATACGACATGGTTTGGAAACACCGAACATTGATCAAACTTCAAGAAATTGGTATCCATGGAAATATATTCCGATTTATAAAAAATTTTATTAGAAAACGAAATATTCGGGTCCGCTGCAACGGTAATATTTCCCAAAGAATTGAAATCGAAAATGGAGCATCCCAGGGAGCAGTACTAAGTGTAACGCTATTTCTGCTGGCTATCAATGATGCTTGCAAAATTAAGCAACCCCCTGTAATTATAAGAGTGTTTGCTGATGACATTACTATCTTATGTAACAGAGGTCGGTACAATTAGCCTTAAATGAATTATACAACTGGTCTGAAAAAACTGGGTTCAAATTCTCGACAACCAAAACAGAATGCATCCTTTTCTCGAAACACAACGAACCTAATCATCCCTCTCTGAGACTTGGCAACAGTGTGCTTAAATATGTGAATTGTACAAAAATTCTAGGCCTACTGTTTGACACCAAACTCACATGGGAAAAACATATAATCACCCTTATTGATAACTGCAGACGCAGAATCAATATCATTAAATCACTAGCCTATAATAATTGGGGAGCAGACCAAAAAGTTCTGTTGCAAAGCTACAAAGCAATAATTCGCTCTAAACTGGACTATGCATCTGTAGTGTATAACTCAGCTAAATCGGCAACTCTAAAAAAGCTTGAAACTATACACAATACCGGACTAAGGATAGCAACCGGTTCCTTCCACACTAGTCATATTGGCAGTATTTTAATTGAAGCCAACGAACCAGCTCTGACACACAGAAGGAAATTATTAAATTTAAAATACGCTTCAAGAGCCTCAACCTCTATCAATCCCATTATACATATATAACGACATAATTCCGATAATCCAGGCTGAAGAGAGTCAAACACCCAAACGATTTGATGCTTACCTCCCCTACCAAAGAATCAACAGCTATTTTAAAGAATCAGAATACAGGCTACCACCTATGGAAAAAAGAAGAACTCATAAATCACATCCATGGATGTTGCATATTCCAACGATTGACTTATCACTCACGATACACGAAAAAGAAAAACTATCTCCTGAAGAGTGGAAAAATCAGCACTTAGCACTGTGTCGTAAATACCATAATTTCTCGCACGTATTCATAGATGGTTCTAAAAGCCACCTTGGTACAGGAGCCGCTATTGTCACTGAGAATCAAATCATTAAGTGCGGCTTCAACCGGTTCAATAGCATAACAAAAGAAGAAACATACGCACTCCTTACAGCCTTTAAGTCAGGGCTCTCCAGCGTAGGGGCCCCTCACGCGCCTGCTTCCCCTTCCAATCTTTAGCTGTGACGGCGTGTGTCACCGTGTGTCACTAATACACGCTCGCTCGCACGGGCTCGACGACGGAGACGCTGGTCTGTCATGGTCGCCTCTTTAGCGTCGCGCGGTATCCCTGACAATGCGGACGAGAGTGGGAGAACCCCAAGCGCACGCGTGCGGGACCTTGGAGAGCCCTGATTTAAGTTCATTAATAATTCATCTAACTCAAAATTTTGAATCTTCTCTGACTCTCTCTCCGTCATCAAAAATACCCCAAAAAACTCAAGACACAAAAAATAACACGGAAATGAATATGGTCATTCAAGAACTATCTAACGAAGCCTCAAAGTCGGGCAAATCAGTAACTTTCAGCGAAACTTGAAGCTACTACAAACCCTAACAATCAACCTATATGTAACACATCGGCTGATATTAATAGACATTGAATCACTATGCAAACAAAAATGGAGTCTAACATGGAAAACATATAAAGCAAGTCCACTACATAAATCGATTTCTAACTTCTATGATATTAAAACTCACCCAGAATTCAATCGGAAGCAACAAGTTATAATAACCAGAATAAGAACTGGACACACCAAACTGACTCATACACATATTCTAAACAATAACCCTCCGGTTATGTGTGCTACCTGCAATACTCGCCTATCAATGAGCCACATCATCACTGAACGCCAGAAGTACTCTCAAGAAAGAAGAAGCTGCACAATTGAGGGCAATTTCTCCGATATACTTCCATCTACATCTCATCAAGAGAAGATAATCAAGTTTTGTAAAAGCATCAGAATCTTCAACAACATATAAGAAACATGTGGAAAAAGACCCTATTAAACTGATATATAGTCGCTAATGACCTAGGCAGTTGATGCGACGTTAAACCTTTAAATAAAAAATAAAAAAATTTGACACACGTTCAAGGAAATAATACTATATTATCTCTTCTTCGAACACATTCCTGTTTCTCCCAGTTGCTTCAGGATGTTAGAACACTTGTATCTACACCACGTAATCCTGTTGTTACATTCGTCGTGAATCCAGGGGAATACATTCATTTCAATCTGGAAACAGAAATTATTAAAAGTCTCCCTAACACTTTGTCGGTATCTTTGGTTAGACAGTTAGAATTAGATTTTCATACCGACGGATGTAGTTTGGACAAATCAGGTTCCATATATATCTGGCCCGTCCAATGTAGGATTTCAAATATCCTTACTAATATATAAAAGTGAAACGTTGTCTGTTTGTTTGTCCTTCTTTCACGCCTAAACGGCTGAACGGATTTCAATGAAACTTTGAATATACATTAAATACATCTTAGATTAGATTATAGGCTATAAATAAATATGCTATCTAAAATAATAAATAATAATTAAAATAATTCCCGGGTGAAACCGGGTAACGGGTCCGCTAGTTCCACATATATGTACAGCCGATAGTGGTAGGCATCTATAAAGGTCCCCAAAAACCACGCGACCCCAATATTTTCTTTAAGAAATTTATTGCTGACGTCAGGGCCATCATGTCCAACGGAGGCATAAATTTTCATTCTATTAAGTTGCCCGTACGACTGAGATGTTTCATTGCTGACGCACCAGCTCGAGCATTCGCATTAAATCATCGTGGGCATATGTCTATCCGTCCTTGTTCCAAATGTACGGTTTCTGGTACCCTGAACGGACATTACGCTTTCGATGGGATAAACCATTCTCCTCGAACCGACGAGGATTACATTAGACGGTTAGACCAGAAGCATCACAAGGAAGGTACAAGCCCATTGTCATCGCTACCGATGGGAATGGTTTCGCAAGTACCTTTCGAGTATATGCATCTTGTATGTTTGGGCGTAGTGAAGAAACTGTTGTCTGCGTGGGTACATGGAGACTATTCACCTTTCTCAAAATTGCGCCGCGCAGACATTTCTTTACTGTCTGCGAGACGGAATAGTCTTAGCAGATATTGTCCCTCAGACTTTGCCAGACGTCCCAGAGCTATTGAACAATGCTGTAAATATAAAGCCACCGAATTTCGTCAGTTCCTTCTGTATACAGGGCCAGTTATACTGAATCGTGTACTGGAGCAAACCGTATACAAGCATTTTTTATTATTACACGCGGCCATACGGGTTTTAGTTTCAGAATCCCCTTCGATCCCACACTTGAGCTTCGCAGAGTTAGCTTTGCAGAAATTTGTTCTTCGTAACGAAGAACTTTATGGCCCAACTTTTAATAGCTATAACGTCCATGGCCTTCTTCATTTAACCAACGATGTCAGACGTCTAGGTAATTTAGATTCGTGTTCTGCTTTTCCTTATGAAAACAACATGTCCATTTTTAGTAAATTTCTTAGAAAGCCAAGTCTTCCTCTCCAACAATATTCCAATAGGATGAGGGAGGGACAACTTCATGGCACAAATACTCATTGCAATGTCGATTTCTCTATTCGCGTATCTAGACCGCTTAGTAACGACCCCAATTCTTCTCAATAGCATAAGATAGAGTTCAGTAGCATTTCTCTGGGCACAAATGTTCGCGATAATTGTTTCATATCAGTCGACGGCTCCATCTGCCTAATTATTAATATTAGTATGTCCTCCGATAACTCCTATAGTTTAGGTATTAAAAAATTTCTAGAGGTCGATGATTTTTATGATCTCGGCATAATGTCTTCGGCTCTTGGCGTATATAAATGCGCCACATTGAGCCAAGACATTTTATATGTCTCCCCCGATCAGGTTTGCGCCAAATGTTTTAGAATGCCTTTTCACGGTAATATGCCCACTGGCAATAACGACGATCCCATTCCCTTAGAAACCCGCGGCTATGTCGTTGCCGTTATTACACACAGCGAGAAGCAGTAGTGTTTAAATGCTTCCATCTTTATTATCGTTAGAAGTATCTAGCTGCTAGTCCCTCTCCCTTGTGTAAGCCTCTCGCGTCAGGCGGTCACCATGGTGGTTTTAGTGGGTGCAAGCCCCACATAATCTCACCCCTCCCACGGGGGTGAGATATCCGTTAGGGATTTCTTCCATGTAAAAAAAAAATCGGTTTCCCTTTTTAGTTTCGTCTCCTGTTTTTGGTAAGTTACGACTATTTTCTGTTGAGTGACGTGCTATAATATTTACATTTTCTTCTTTTGTACTGCTCTTCACAAGTAAAACCATATTTACACGTATCCTTGTTAATCTCTGGTGATGGTTATTTTATCGTTTGGTGCGAATGTTTCTGCATGTGTCATTTTTTCACGATTTCTACTGTTGTAGCCTTTGTCAAGTTACACTCGAATTATTGAGTAGCACGTTATATAGGTTCGTCTTGACGTTTCGTACAATTAAGATACATACAAATATAATATGGAAAAGGTGAGAATAGCTGGTGCATAAAATATTGCATTTTTTTGCTGTCAAGTTGTAATCTTAAATCTCGTTAATATTGTGATGCCTGCATGTAAAATGAAAAAAAAAACAGCTAATACGCCTTTGCTAAGTATTGTAATATGTACTTTTTTTACTTACAGGCTGTGATGGACAGACGAGCCAAACGTGTGGTCGTGAAACCCACACGATACCAAACAACATCTTCGGAGGAGGAAGCTCCGAAACGGCAAAGGACGTCCACCGCGCCAAGACTACCAATCGATCAGGACATCGATGATTTGAGAATGGTCCTGCAGGAACACGGTTCAACAACGTCAAAGGGTGTTCCTACTGTTAACACAAATACTATGTATCTGTTTCAGGATAATTATGCGGCCGGTGTTCCTGTCCTCGAAGGATTCACCGATCCAGGGACATCGTCTGCACGCGCCACTGTGACCCACAGTGAGCCGTTGCAGCAGAATACAGCGCCGACCTAACCTCCTGATAATGGGTAGATTTACATGTTTCATTTTTTGCTATAAAATATTACTGTAAGGACAGTTTCTTATAAATGTTAATGTTCGCAGAAGCGTCCATGATCGTATAGGATCCATGGAGGCGGAGCTGACGTAAGTATCGCATGTTATCGTGTTTATTAATACGTTACGTCTCCATTCGTTCTGCTTGCAGAAGAATGAATACTCTGTTGGAGTGTGTTCTCCAATGTGTTCAGCCCACCCGTAACGGTCTACCACGAAAACCAGCCGTCATTCCTCTATCGTCACCGGAGGAGGTGGACTGTTTCGAGACCATCGATGACGAAACTTATTCCAAACTTGTAAGTGAAAACGAAATTATGCTCTTATTTACTTTTATATAATACATACTTACATCAATATTTACTTACTTTGTTTAGGTTCAATATTTCAAATACGTGGGTGGGTTCAACCTGAAGGCTGCGGTCGACTTTTGCATGAAGGAGGTCCTCATCGACGACGTGACAACGTCCTTCACGTGGTTCGGCCGAACAGGACAACGACCGTCGTACAACACCCGTATCACGATGGCGATTTACGGTACGTAGCAATAAGCATCTTCATGTTTTTATACATAATTATGCTAACGTACTTGCGTGCATTACTTTTTCAGAAGCGGTGTCTGGGAACCCGCATTTCGACAAGCCGCTCCGATCGGATTTTGAAGTATCGATGCAGCGAGCACTTCGGACCGCGAAAGAGAGGGTGCGCAGCAGATAGCGTGGTCCACGGGCGACGGCAGCCTCGACGGATTTTCAAAGGCGCCGCGATTTTTGGAACGACCAGCAGCCCGAAGAAGAAGCTGATGACCTCTGAAGGTTCGCTTTAACGTAATATTAAAAATTACGACATTTAGTGTCATGACCGTAAAAGTCACGATGTACTGTCACGTGAAAACGACCCTTAACTGCGGTATATATTTTATTTTTAAAAAATATGCCCATTACAAGTAGAGACGTGTCTCCATTTACAGTGGCGAAGAGACCAAACGGTACTGTTCAGTGCCCATATTAATTGAGTACAACGGGAACTACCTCTCGACGATCGCAAGGAACAACAATCGGCACTTTTCAGCGCCAGTGTATTAAAACGTACACAACCAAACAGTACTTTTCAGTGCTCACTTTATTTCAGCATCACTGAAATAAAGTACTTAACTCTCGACGTTCGCAATGAACACTAATCGGCACTTTTTCGCGCTCGTTTAATAAAATACTCATTTATTGGTACTTTCCCAGTATCATTTCAATTTTATACTAATATTGTATTTATTTTCAGAGTTAACACAAGCGGGGATATGGTGATTCTACGCAAAAAAATAAGTCGAAAATATAGAATAAAAATTTCTGATATCGCCCTTCGTTCTCGAGAAAATTGCCTTATGTTTGCATCTAGAATCACCATTTCTAATTGTAAATATTAAATGTTAATGTATGTGCCACTTATGTTGTAATTGTAATCTTAAAGGCAAAATACATAACTTCAGAAATAAATAGAAAACTTATTTAATAAACTGCGGCTCACATACTTAACCTGCGAGCAGAACCTCAGAAGCTGCTCCACAACTGCTGCTTACCAATTCTCTACGCGCAGTAGAAAGGGTGGGGATACACCTATAGCAATCACGGTACACATGTGTTGGTGCGTAGCCACGTCCGTGTGACGTCACGCGTAGGGGCGGCCATGTGACGTCACGCGTAGGGAATTGCTTGGTAATTCTGGCCCTCAGATGGCGCTGTTGTCTGTGCCAAGCGGACGGCAGAATCTGCTATCGATCTGCTGCCGATCTGACATCAGGCTCTGCACCTCAGAACGCAGCCAAATGCAGACACAGACTACTACAGTCTGACGTCAGATTCTGCTCCCCAGATCTGGCTATCAGGGCTTGTAAAATTTTACAGTCGTTATAACTGAGTGATAAACCATTTCCATAATTTGTAGCACCTTCAGGTCAACCAAATGTAGCTTCGTAAAAACAGATGTTACAGTGTGCCCTACAGTAACAGCATTTATGATATCCTCTATTAGCCAGGTATATCGAGGAATTCGTATACTTTTCGCGATCGTGTCTTGCCAATCGTTTCGCAGATCGATAATATACATCGAACAGGTAGTACACAATACTCCACTGCGGTGGATCGTGGAAGAAACATGTGGATTGTGTGGACGTAGAAATATGAGGCTGAACCCGCTGTCTCTGAGTAGAGGCGAGTATAACCTTCTGGCGTGCACGAAGGAGCGTCGCGCTCCGGCGCTCATGTACTTTCGCGTGCCGCGCGGCGTGTGACGCGCCGGACTGCGCGCAAGAACGTCCGTGTAAAGGGCCCTATTCTGATGTATCTAGAGACGCGGTAGCGTCTCGACGCCAAGTACAAGAAAGACACCCTGTATATATCGACTGTCGCTGCCGTGTATCTTTACTCGTCCCCCGGCTATTCCAACCTTACCTGAAACATATTTCATTAATATCTCATGACGCCTGCAATATTTTCTAAATTTAAAGGCATTTTTCGGTAATGATATACATAGAGGGCAACCTCACGGATTGTGACGACCTTGAAATATGTTGTCAAGGACGTCATTCTGAACAACTTTTTCCTCTAAACTTTTTGGCGGTCGACCTTCGTTTTCGAGATATTCGCAAAATTATGTTGCTACCATTACATTAAATCCGATCTGTACGTGCATGATGCGGTAGCGTATGCGTCAACACGAGACCACCGCTTATCTGCTGTTTCTGCATATATACGTCGCAGTGACCGGCAGGCAACGTATATACCGTGTAAACTAAAAGGTTCGAGTTAACCAATTCCACGGTGGACTCGAGGTGGTCGGTCGCCGGGGTTTTTTTTTTTATAGTTTTGGCCGTCTCACGGCGCGTCTCAAGTTCAATTATTAAGAAAGAAATATTCTTTTAAGTGATAAATTCGAATGCACCATCCGCCCTCTCACGGCGCTTACGCGCCGTGAGACGGCCAAAACTATAAGAAAATCCCCCCGGCGACCGACCACCTCGAGTCCACCGTGGATTCAAAGGACCCTAAAATCAACATTTATCTACTTATTTTGCAAATATCTCGAAACCTACGGCCAGGCGACAGTATATAGTATAACATATATAGAGAAAAGTTGTTGAAAATGACGTCCTTGGCACCATATTTCAAGGCCATTGAAATTGGGGGTGGTTCCTCTAGTGTGAATATTTACCCAAAGATTTTAGAATTATCTCGGAAACTAAGGTCGACCGCCAAAAAGTTTAGAGGAAAAAGTTGTTCAGAATGACGTCCTTGACAACATATTTCAAGGTCGTCAAAATCCGTGAGGTTGCCCTCTATGTATACCATTACCCATTTTTCTAATGTAAACCGCATATAAGCTTTCGAATGAGACCAAAATCAATAAAATCGATCCACGCATGACAGAGATATCGTATTATCGTCTCATGGATCAGTCGGAAACGGGAAGTTTTCTTCTGATTCTTCGACAAAATTTTCGTTGAGATAATACGTATACGCGTTAAGCCGGGGCCAGACCTGAATGCGTATACGCTGAGCACGCTGAGCGCGCACGAATGACGCATGCGGAGGGGTTGAAAGTGCCATTGTATCTTTTTTCACCAACTTCTGTGCTTAACTTATCCCACTCCGCAGTCGTAAAGATGGTGTGATACATAGTTAGCTAAATAAACAGACAGCTCAACCCTCCGAGTCATCCCGTTTACCAATACAGAGTGATTGTTCACCGACGCGTGTCAAAGAGTTGCCACCTGGTACCCCGTGGCTAGGACAACCCCCTGCAGTGCCTCACCGAATTTTATGGGTTTCGATCCTTCAAACGGTTGGAATACCATTGAAACTTCAGAAATGTTCAAGAGTTCCGCATTTCTCATCACATCTTTGCGAAAACGACGTCAATTTATTCCTTATGTTTCGCCGATGAAACTAACACCAAGAACAATGTAATTCGGACCATAATGAAGGAAATTTCAGGAAAAATTGTTTTATATCATTTCAAGCTGAATTCTTTAAAAATAGTCGGATTTATATGAAATTTGGAATGATTTTCATCGGAAAAACATAAGGAATCCATCGGCATCCCTTCCATATCGATACGATAAAGAATAAGGAATTATTTTATTTCTGAAACAGGTATGAATCCTCGTTCGACCGCAGTGATTCCAGGTCGGCACCCTGCGGTCCCTTCCTCGGTGTCATACGGCAGGCAAACCTTTCGTCTGCACTACTCTAAACACTCTCTGTCCTTCTGTCCTTAGCTGTCGCGAGCCACGAGACTCTGTCGAAACTGGCGAAGAAGATCGCTAGAAATATACGTTCGACACGTAGGAACTACGGAATTAGGGAGTCTCAAGTGAACGCGTGTTTATACTCCAGAGATAAGGGATCCGCCTTTAATTTGAACCACGTGCAGTCAGCGAGCAATACATTTTCTTCCTCTGTCTCTGCAGGAGGCGTATTGATAGCGGATAATACTTTGTAGTTGCTATATTGGTGGCATTTTTCTCACTTGCGTCGAGATAAAAGCGGGCTCAGAGCCAGGCAAAAATTCATTCATTCTTTACGATGGGTAATTTATTATTTTTCCAAGAACGTTTCGACAACATCTATTTGCCAGATTTCTAAAGGGCAATCGATTTTATGGGGTCTTTAAGAATTTTAGACATTGTTCAGTCCGTGTTAATCCGTATATTGCTCTGTCGCCGGGTAGTACGTACGATGGCTTCGGACCCGCACGTAGGTACTGTTGTTAATCGCCACGCCGACTAGCGGGACAATACGGCCATAAACCGCGACCTTAGCGAAACGGTCCGGCCGATGGTAAGTTTTTGGCAACCAGATGTGGCATTTCCCTCATCTACTTCGTCAAGGGTGAGAGGGTTCCTCCTCTACGAACGAAGTCACTGAAGGAAAGTCCCCCCTTTTCGAGGAACGGTGTTCCCAATGTATGTTTCATAATTATATTAAAACTACAATTACTTTCATGCATATGAAAAATATGTCACCAATATAGCAATTAAAAAGTATTGTCCACCATTAATTCACCACCTGCAGGCTGGAGGGACGCCTGGTTCCCGCCTGCGTCGTCTTCTCCTCGAATTGAAGGCGGATCCCATATCTTTCGAGTAACCACGCGCTCCAATATCAAAACAACATCAGGCACAGGCGTATGCAGTGCGAGAAAGGGTGAGGCGTAGGGGGGAGATTATATTATGACCAATCGGACTTGCATTCGTTGCAGACGCAACGTTTTCACCTCTTCATAGTAATATTTTCTCTTTATGACCCACGTTTTCTCGCAGCGCATATGTCAGTACGTACTTTTGTTTTGATATTGTAGCACGTGCTTATACTGAAGAGATAAGAGATCAGTCTCCAATTCGAAGGGAAGACGTCACAGGCGGGATCACGCGCAGTGCAGCGGACACCTCATTTTCTACCTGCGTCCCTCCACGAGGCTTATTGCTGCCCCCCCCCCCCCCCGAGTAATCTCGTGTGATTTTTTAACACAACAGCGAGTCGGCCTGGCTGTATGAATTAAGAACAATGCAGGATGTAGTGAAGAAAAAAAAGATAAATTATTCAGTAAAATAGAGCTTTAAAGTCTATCACAGGGTTGACTAACTGGTGGCTCACGGGCCACCGGGGGCACCTCCGCCTTGCTGTCACGCTGAACGGCCCCCCTCCATTCCTACCAGACACTGACGATCGCAGTCGAAAAGAGAAGGAAAGAAATAGGAATCCACTGCGATCGTCAGAGTTTGGTCGGTATGGAGGGGGGTTGGTCAGCGTAGCAGCAAGGCGGAGGAGCCCCCGGTGGCTCGTGAGTCACCAGTTAGTCAACCCTGGTCTATCATATGTTAATTGCATTATTATTATTCAAAATGTAATTTTTAAATTTTTGATTATCTGTTTATGTCAATACACTCCTCACATTAATTAGCGGATCACTTCTAGGAGCCCGAAAAATAGGGCCAAGTTCACATGGTCATAACTCCGGTAAAAATAGTCGTATCGATATTTTGAAAACATGGTTTGAAAGCGTGGAACCTCTACTTTCAGTTGCTTTTTCCAAATTTTAGATGCATTGCTTTTCGGTAAAGTTATAGGAATATAAAGAGCACTTGGTCAATTTTAAAAAAATTTCTTAAACTTTGCAATGTTCCACGGCGTACATTAACCCGGACGCACTGTGATCAGCTGAGCACTGGGCGCTACCCAACCATAAATCTTTTCGTCCACCGATAACCAGGATCGGTACAGTGACCCAGTGACACAGGTTTCCGAAAAGGGAAGGAAAGCAAGGAAAGGAATGTCCGAAAGGGTGAGTTTTATTTAATTTATTGGTGATTATTAGGTGTGGAAATAAATTCTTTCCGATTTTAGGGTACAATAACAGTTCGATTTAAAAAATATGAAAACTCAATCATCGAAATAATTTCCATTATTGTTTATTACCTTTTGCCATTTTTCTGGCAGCTTATGAATACCACCGCGATAGAAATTCGGTAGCTTTGTACTTATTATGTAAATCCAGTCGGAAAGAATTTATTCATACACCTAATATTATTTTTTAAATTTAGTTGTGTTGGCTGTTATTAAACTACGGATTTTTACCTCAATAACGAATTACGATCACTTGTACATTTTCTGTTACATTACCTTTTCGTTTATGCCTTATTTAAAAACGAAATTTACGTACTTCTTGTCCTCTCACTTCAAATAATTCTTATTTAAGATTCTGCTTTAAAAAAAAATTGTGTAACGCGGTTTCCTTCGATGCATGCCGACTTGCTTGTTCGTACGTTCGTAGTATAAGCGCAGTCGCCTACCGCGTAGCCAACGCTACCGCGGGAGCTCGGGCGGAAGGCGCGCGCTCTGATTGGTCGGGGTTTGTTGTTAATATCTCCTTAACGAAGCTTCGGTCAATATTTTCGCTAAGGAAAAAGTTGTTTCAAATCACCCCCTGAGTCACCCCTTTCAAGGAAATCCGACATTTTTGGGACACCCTGTATACCTATGAATGTATACTATTGAATTATAACCTACCAAGTGTCATTATAACCTACCAAGTGTCAAATAAGGAATGTTGTCAAAATTTTCTGAAATGTCACGAGTTTTTACACCACATAAGACTGAATTATTGTCTCAATTAACAAGGAGTCGCTAAAATTTTTTAATAGACTTTTTATGTAGAGATTATAGTAGAAATGAAGGGGGCGCACAGACTTGGAAATTGTCCGGAGAAGGTTCGACAGAGAATCATCATCTTTCGCATAAGTTTCTGGAAATACCATGCATGTACAAAATAATATATTTTAACAAATGCATTTAAATTGTCAGATATTTTTATACCAGCAAACTATTTGTAATTTAGAGCTTTTATGTAAAGCTTATATATAAATGCAGTGGACGCAGAGGCTTGGATAAAATTGAAGCGGCCGCAGAGGCTTGGATAGAAATGAAGGGGACGCACAGGCTTGGATAGATGAAGGGGACGCACAGGCTTGGAGGTTGTCCGGAGAAGGTTATTACATAGACAAAGAAGCATCTTCATTCGCACAAGTTTCCGGAAATTTATCAAATAACGTAAAAAATAAGGTAAATGGACAAAATTTAGTTTAAATTTAGCAATGTGGAGCACGTCACATTAGTGAACAAGGTACGCTGAAGACACATCTCCCTTGATACTTTTCAATTCAGACTTTTGTTGTGAATGACATTCGTAATACTTTAAAATCCACAGTAGTTGCCACGCTAATCATTAATTTTATTAGTTTCCCATTAACAAGATTTCAATTTACCAATAAACATACTAAATTAATTTTATTCCAACATCAAAAAATGTGCTTTAAAAATATTGGATCTCTTCGTTCATTTTCCCTGAATTATTACCATTAGCATTTAAATTTCCTGCCACAAGACTTTCTACCATACGCTCTCACATCCTTTGGACACATTATGCAGTCTCTACACATACTATAGCAAAATGCCACTCTATTTCTCTATTTCTCTATTTCTATATTTCTATATTTCTACATTTCTACATTTCTATATTTCTATATTTCTATATAAGTTCTACGTTAAGTCGTATAACTAAAAAAAATGTGGCTTTCATATATTTACAGATAATCGAAGTAGAAGATGATGTAGTGTGATCTACGTCAGACTATGTACGCACAAATTTGAAGGTAGGGTTTTGCATACGCAATTATTCATTCACTTATCTTGACATATGAGCACGTATGATAATTTATAAATAATTAGTAAATGTGTCCTATTTCAGTTAACGATGCAGACAAAGAGAATTATTTCAACAGCTGAAAGAGAAAGTAACCCTGCTGCACGAGCAAATGAAATAAGCACATTTTCATGTATATGTATAAAATAAAAAATTTATTTCTTTAAAATTATTATAATATTTATGTTATTATTTAAATATATTATGGGGATTATTTTTATTACTGACGGCCGCCACGGCCCCGGTAATAATATGATATTAAAAATTATTTGAAGTCATTCCCTATGCAAATTATCTTTGTAAAAAGAAGTGATATCCCCATAAAAAAGTTCAAAAAAGTAAAAAAATTACGCCAAGTACACGAAATCAAATAAATCACAAAAAATAGAAGTTATTACAAAATAAAAAAAAGATGTGAAATCCAAATGAGCTGCAAGTACATAAAGGTGCTTTCCCGCAGCGTGCAAAGGTGACACTGTGTAAGGCAATGTAAGATTCGGTGCTTTCCAACTGCGCTTAATAATATTAAGCAGATATATTTTTATAGAAATAAATATTTCAATACCAATCAATATTTTATTCAAAATACTTGGCGCTGCGAAACCGAAAAAATGTTAATTGTCTTATTAATAGTAAATTAATAATTTACAATAACTCACTTACGATCTAAAATACATTACTCACGCACACACAAGAAAAAAAGAAAAAGATTAATGCAATTTATACATATTTATTCAGTTTAGCAACACCAATTCGAGGCGCAGCGCCAAGTATTTTGAATAAAATATTTATTGGTATTGAAATATTTATTTCTATAAAAATATATCTGCTTAATATTATTAAGCGCAGTTGGAAAGCACCGAATCTTACATTGCGTTACACAGTGTCGCCTTTGCACGCTGCGGGAAAGCACCTTTATGTACTTGCAGCTCATTTGGATTTCACATATTTTTTTATTTTGTAATTATCTTCTATTTTTTGTGACTTATTTGATTTCGTGTATGTATTTCTACGCTAAGAACATGGTTTGGCCTACACGTCGGGAGCTTGGCGCTATCCCCACAATTTCTGGCTCACTCTTGTTCTGCGAAGGCGAGAGCGAGATGGAACGAGAGCGAGTCAGAGGGATTGAAAGCAAGCGAGGGACGGTACGAGACAGATGACACATTGACACATATTTGTCTCGCTTCGTTTTTCGTGCGCCTGATACTCCGTCCTTTGCGTGCGCGACGGGTATGAGGGAATAGATACGCTTTCATTCCATCTCGCTCTCGCCTTCGGCAACAAAGAAGCGAGGAAGTGGTGGGGATGCTTCGCTGCGTGTTTACGCACGACGACCAGTCGTAGCCCGAGAGAGAGTGAGAACATTGAGAAAAGGAGCACCGAGGCAGGCAATCGGTGTTGTGGGAGAATACCCCTCACGAAACTCACCGGCCGATATATCTGAACACGACTTTAGTCCGTTTTGGCTGAAGGTATGCGTGTAACGCGTACCGAGAGTCGACGAACGAAACATGTGCTAGTTTTTTTTTGGCTGAAGGTGTGCGTGTAACGCGTATACGTATTATGTTGACGAACATTTTGACTATAGAAGAAGAAGAATCATAAAAATAAGAAAAATCTTACTGTTTCCGACAGATCCATGAGACGATATTACGATATCTCTGTCATGCGTGGACCGATTTTATTGAATTTGGTCTTATACGAAAGCTTATATGCGGTTTATATGAGAAAAATGCCTTTAAATTTAGGAAATATTGCAGGCGTGATGAGATATTAATGAAATAAGTTTCAGGAAAAGATGGATTAGCCGGATTACGAGACATATACAGGGTGTCGAAACATGTACTTGGCGTCGAGGCGCTACCGCGTCTCTAGATACGGCTCTTTTTCGCCCGCAGTAATATGTACAAAGTGTCATTCATTTGATTTTTCGATATTTTCTTATGTTACGTTAGGTCTTGACGGTTAGCGATTTTTTTCTAATACAAAGTACATCATTTTTAAAAACAAAGCACCTAATAAATTGTTCTTTCATACAAAATCAAGAGAAATAGTCGAACAAAGTGTGACTAAATCTTGTCCCCGCAGTAATAGGTACATTTACCCTACGCCCCTACCGATTTGCGACCGATCTTCGCAGCTCCCCTGGATCTGACACACGCGATTGGTCGTAGCACTTTCCCTGCCGGTTTCCTACCAATCAACTGTATATACCTGCGCGGAACGAGTCTACTCTAAAGTGGAATGCAGTATACTACAGAAGTTATAAGACGAAACATTATCACCCATTTTTGTCACAATTTTCGTAACGCTCGACTTTTTGTGCATGCCCCTCAGTACCTACTGTTCCGATTTTAAATTCGTATTCACGTAAAAAATACCAGTAACCTGCATTAGTTAAGACATTTCAAAGTTTACTTTCCGTAGTTACTCTAGATGCGCATCGAATAAATAGTTCATAATGTTAATAGCCGAATGAATATTATCAGTATACCATGATTTATTGGACTTCAAACTCCTTTATAGATGAAAATAAATACTCAGGTTCCCTGGTGAACTCGACTTGCATCGAATGTCAGAGGAATCAGTCCTTTACAGCTTCGAGGCTCCTGCCCGACACCATTCCAGTCCACTAACGTTCGCCGCAACAGTGAAACACGCCAATTAACGCACAGCTAAATTAAAAGACAGAAAAAAACTCTTAGTATTCACATTCACCAATTTCAACTGCTGGTACAACTAACAGGGTTTCAGAGAAAACAACTTTTAATGGACGTTCCGAAATATTAGGAGGCCGACGACGACAACGAAGAATTCACGATCTTCCAACTGATTCTAAAAGCTACAGTAATCACAAGCAGAGGGGCGACAATACAGCGCTCTTCTTCCACCATTTGTAAAAATCGTAAAGATATCGTGTAGCAAACTCAAACAACTCGTCTATTCAAATTATATGCGAAATATGTTGCGATATTGTAGGCTATTGCATTGGACTCTTCGCTAGAGGCGATAACTCACAGGTGCCGATCGAAAAGAGGAGTTTTTATAAGTATGACTATGGTTGAAAAATTAGACACCGAGTAAGTAACGGGATTAAAGGTGACTTTTAGAAAATTCATTGCACTTCGTCACGCATCCAAGTTCACCTACCGATACACTGGTAAAGATAAAATGAAGTTATTAGTTGAATTATTCGTGTAGCTACTTACGGGTGTTCTTAAAACGTTGTTCATGCAGAGGAACGAGTATCGCACGTTATTGACCGCTTATTAATCTCCTTAGCGATTGCTAACGTGAGACGTGTACCGTAGGATTGTGCCAGTTTAAATGTGCCTGAACCCTGCTGCACTCTCCTTCATGGTAATAGCGACTGAGCTCTGCGTGACCTGACGAAGAAGAAGTTTCCCGCCGAGTGACGTTTTTACTACGGAAACCTCGACAATCGTGGTAACTTTACCCGACCCCTTCAATAGGATAGCGTACCACTTAGAGCATAATTTTAAAGATTGCCTTTTCAATTGCCCACTTATACTGTCGCGGAGTACATTGCACTCAATACTGTCGAACGAGGACCGAACACAGACAGCATTGCCCATATTCGATGTAACATGCCACCATAGCAAACAACGAACACATGATAACTATCACTGGATGTGGAGAACCTACCGACACATGTACACGTTCAATGATTACTACATCTGTAGTAGATCGATATATACCCTCTTTATTTTCAAAATATTTCCCTGGCACGAAATCGTTGTTTGATTGCATAATAAATATCGCATAGAGTCCGTTCAACGAGTCGACTCCTACAAACAACGACGGCACGTGACGGCGTTCGCACGAAACAGAGACTGTAGCCGCTGACCCTCCAGCGTGAATATTTTATTTACAGCTGATAACTCGACTCGTTGAATAGATTGCAGAAGGCATAAATAAACCAATGCAGAGTACTCATGGACGATTACCCCGGTAAGAAAATGTGTAACGGTGAAATTCTTTGACCGGTGTAATCGCAGCACGAATAATGGCTGCAGATAACGAAATGATTCAAGACGATCGATAGATTTTACCGCTTTCGTGCGAGTCTTCTGAATCTCCCGTTATTCCAGTTTTGCCATGAAGAAGGAAGAGGTGGACAAACGATACTTGAACCGTAATAAGGTGCTTTGTCGATACGCGGGTGTATGGCCGTATCAGGCAAATATAAGCAGAAACTTAGCACGAACATTTGCGTACACTGTTGCTCTGACGTCCCTCTTTACCATGGTAAAAATGTTGCGCAAACAGTTCTGTCCTTAAAACCATCTTACATACTTTCCCATTCGTTATTCCTAATCTTAATTGACTGATTTACTATCCAGCGTAAAAATACTGTATGTGTTACCGAACCTGTCCAAACTCTTAATTTACCAGTTACCGTGCTATCGTCATTTACAGATTTTGAGGATGATAGTATTTTTCAGTCCGGATATCCTAATAGAGCAATGCCCCTTCCTTGTTGCAGCGTGCGGAATCATATTTAAGCTCGCTAATTACTCTCTGAAGTATGACGAGGTGAGGAGATATTTGTCTATTCTACTCATTTCTTCAGTGGTAGATGAAATTAATGAAATTACAGTTGAAGGGCCTTATGAATGGCATGTACAACGATTGGGATATAAAGAGGCCACCAGCTGAGATCGAAATTATGGACGTTTATGGCAAAAGAGGAGTACTGTTTACAATGGTCTATATAGGTATGTAAGATAAGTTACTTTCATTTCTGCGGAACATCGCGGGAATGCTATTCGAAACAGATCTAAAGTCGTGTTCAGATATATTGGCCAGTGGATTTGTTTTCGCACGCAGCGCTCGAGGAGAAATCAGCCACCACCTGACAATCGCGGATTGGCAGTTGGAGTTGCTGGGCCCCCGAAGGGTATGGTGGGGTAACGGGAACGCTGCTCGGTTCCGCCTGAACGTAGCCGTGTGGCTGTTGTATATTCTTAGTGTAATAGTTGTGTGCGTTACGTAGCTATGCGTGGACCAATACGAAATGAAGCTATCGAGAAGGAATCAATGTTCTGATCAATAAAACTCATGAATTTTTTCGGACCTAACGCACACCTATTCTGATGTATGTATTTCTACGCTAAGAACTCGGTTTGGCCTATACGTCGGGAGCATGGCGCTATCCCCATCACTTCTGGCTCACTCTTGTTCTGCGAAGACGAGAGCGAGATGGAACGAGAGCCTCTGACTCGCTCTCGTTCCATCTCGCTCTCGACTTCGGCAAGAAAGAAGCGAGAAAGTGGTGGGGATGCTTCGCTGCGTGTTTACGTACCTCACGGACACCAGCCCCACCGCACCGACGACCAGGCGTAGCGCGGGAGTGAGTGAGAACGTTGAGAAAAGGAGCACCGAGGCAGGCAAGCGGTGTGGGGGAACAATACCCCTCACGATACTCACCGGCCAATACAGTAAATCCTGGTTAGGAGCCCGTTTCTACCACGCGTTAGGAGCCCGGCGGCTATCCCCACCATTTCTTGGAATCCTTCGGACGAGAGTGAGAAACCCCAATGAGCGAGCGAGAGGAAACGAACGAGTCGGCTTTCGTTTCCTCTCGCTCGCTCATCGGGTTTTCTCACTCGTGCCAGTGGCCGCGCGGAATAGTGTCCAGTCGCGTTAGGCGCCCGCCGCCAGCCCCGTTCGACGGGCTCCTAACGAGGATTTACTGTATATCTGAACACGACTTTAGTATCATGTAACAGTTACAGCTGCTCGCTAGAAATACTTTCGGCGGTTAAAAATTGGAGGTCGAACAAGTTGCATACTGTACGATGTACATTAGGGTGGCTCTTATTTTCGATTTTTGAATTTTCCTCGGGACACCCTGCAGAATAGTTTCAAATAATTAAAAAAAATCTGTGTAAAGTTTCAGCTCGATCGGATAACGGGAAAGGGTGCCCCTGGGCCGATAAACATTTAAATCATTATTTAACTTAAATAAAAAAATATGTCAAACAAAAGTTGTATATCCGGACAAGGAGCATCTGTTTTGGTGTATTACTATTTTTCGTGCGGCAAACGGTTTTTTAAAAAAATCCGAAAAACTAAAAAAAAAAATTTTTTTCTTTTCAAATTCTGAAGGGTGCCCCGAAGAAAATCTTGAAAAAAAATTGTACCAAGAGTAAATAAGAGCCACCCTAATGTACATCATTTCAGCTTATTTTCACGTATCGATTTTCTGGGAGAGTTTGCTATGTACGCTTTGTACAAGACTTTCCGGCAGAAGTGATCACTCGGAAAGGCCTGACCGACTCAAAGGAGCATTTTTCAAAACTTTGCGCCATTCTAAGCGTAATTAAGCATTCTGTCTCCCACTGAGACATGTGTAGTGTCCTTTTTTACCCGACTGCAGCATGCAAAGGAGGGTATTGCGTTTATCAGTCTATGTATGTATGTCCAGATGTTACGCTCTAGAGCAGCGCCGTTCAGGAGTTGCCCGATAGGGCAAGAGGTCAGACTGCCCAGGGCAAACACTTGACGGCGGCGGGCAAGTCACGCCTCCCCGGGCAATACGGTACAGATGCCAGGATGAACAAGGACCGTCGCCTCCCTACACATCTACGAGCCTGTACTCCCGCCACAACCAATACTCCCCACTCCGCTATAACGATAGCTGACGTCACTGCCCGGAGCTTTGCCCACAGAGTTTGCCCCGGACAGTGGCGGGCGCCCATGCCCGCCAAACAGTTGCCTGAACGGCGCTGTTCTAGAGTCTGTACGGATACACCGATTTGGACGAATGAGGTGTCTTTAGAATCCTCTTGGCCTTCCGAATGTCCTACGATATATAATATTCAAAATTGTGAGATAGAAATAGAAAAATGGGAAGGACTCGCAATTAGTGACCTGTATCCGAAGAAAGTTCTTAACAACCCTCACGACAGTGTTTCCCTTAAGGAACTAAACAGGCTGCGGCCTTTGCCATATAATATTGCTATACACAACTAAAAAGTAAAAAATAAATAATTCAAAAAAATTTAAAAACCGACTGCTTAAAAAGCGTACTAAAATGACCAAAACGAGACTTAATTTATTTACACCTTAAGATTTAATTTATTTATACATAGTATATTATTTATCATAAATAGTATAATAATAAGATGACAATTTAAATTAACTCAATTGCCTGCAGTCGAAGGCCTTCAATCTTTTCATGTAATTACATTCGAACATTTATTTCGAAATAAAAAATTACATATTGTCTTAATAAATATTGTGTATCGCTGTTCGCCCTAATTAATTTTGATGGGCTATTAACAACGCTAACAATATTCCCCACACGGACAAAGAGAGAAACATATAAGTTACAAAATAAGCTGAAGTTGAAATGTCACTATAAAGCATGAATTTGCATTGGTATTGTCCACCTCTTTTTGTTACCAGCTTGAAGCATTGTCTTTAGTCATTGTGAAAGACTAAAAAGATTTAAGGCCTGCGACCGCAGGCAATTGAGTTAATTTAAATTGTCATCTTATTATTATCCTGTTTATGATCAATAATATACTATGTATAAATAAATTAAATCTTAAGGTGTAAATAAATTAAGTCTCGTTTTTGTCATTTTAGTTCGCTTTTTAAGCAGTCGGGTTCTTTAAATTTTTTTAATTCTATTTCTTTCCTAGTGACCGCCATGTTCGGCGCGGTCGTATTTATAATGATGCCTACTGTGGCCGGTATCGTGGAGTACTTCCTTCGGAGCGAAAACGGAACGGTGCATAGATATTACATTTACCCGGCATATTATCCCTTTGACGAAGACAGATACTTCATATATTTCTGGGCACACATGACTACTACAATATGTGTGGTTGTGATAGTGTATACCGCCTGTGATGCATTATATCTGTACGGCGTGCAGCATGCGTGCGGATTGTTGGCAGTTGCTGGGTAAGTAATTCGTAGCAATCGATTTTTAATTAGAATTCACGCGAAATAGTTGCAAGTTGGGGTGTCAGCGTTAATGCTCGTAGATACCGTTTCAAGAGTGCAGTCGAGAATTACGCTTACGACGAAAAAGACTCGGTTAAGATGATGGACATGGCGTACAAAAATGTATGCTCCTCGATTCACGGGCACAAACGCGCTCTGAGGTCGGTGAAACTACTTTGCAAATTTCTCGGTAGAAAATCTCTTCGAATGTTTAAGCAGATGAATGTTATTTGTTGAGTACGCATACTGTATAGTTACAGGATAAAAATAAACATGGTCATATGTTTCAATCAGTCGCGGCCTAATTGCATGCTTTTATGTTTCTTTTTACGTCTCATCCATCTTTAACAATGCAGATTTATCCAGGATATCCAAGAACTCCACTCGACTTATCTCGCATTTGCAGTCGTACTAGTGATCACAGCGTTTAGTATCACGCTAGTAAAGGTAAAGTGTTGATTCATAGGAATGCATATTCCCTGATAGCCAAATCTGGGGAGCAGAATCTGACGTCAGAACCGTAGTCATCTGTGTCCTCATTTGGCTGCGTTCTGAGGTGCCGAGCCTGCTGCCAGGGCCTGACGTCAGATCGGCAGCAGGTCCGCTGCAGATCCTGCTGTCCGTCTGACACAAGGGGGCTAACTACCACTGGGGGGTGTTGCGGGACGGGGTCGAGGTAAGGGGTGCCTCATTTTCATTGGCCGCTGTCCGGCGCAATCGCAGTACTACCATACGTACCGTTGCTATAGCGTCCAGAGCGTCTTGATTTTATATATTCTAATAATTGAAAATGTATATTTCTCGTCAATTTTCATTATATTCAAAATTCAAATTTATAAATAATCACTTTTTAGCAGGGACCATAACTCTTATAACCTAAATTTTAAAAGTTATGCCATAAGAATTAATATTTTTGTTTAAATGATTTTGGTTATGAATAACCATTATCGATGACGGATATCGATTTTGGTTACGAATAACCATTATTGTCAACCGAAATATTTTTTGGTCACTAATAACCATTATTGACGACGGAAATATTGTTTGGTCACTAATAACTGTTATAGACGAGGGAAATTGTTTTCGGTTATGAATAACCATTATCGATGACCAGAATTTTTTTTTGGCTACGAATAACCATTATCGTTGACGAGATATTTTTTGGTAACGGTATAACCAATATATATTGGGAGAATTTTTTTCCGTTACGGTATAACTATTGAACTATAAAATATCTGGAATGCAAATACGGTACGGAAAACCCCGGACTGGCCAGGCGAAGAGAGATAGTGGCATTGAATGGGTGTCTATCCTGTATTATACATCATCCTGTAGTAAATGTACTTCTATCCTGTAGTAAAGTTGAGTATAGGCAGGTATAGTTGTGTGTGTAAGAGTAAAACGGCATCCCACGCTGTGCAACTATCTCTTTTCAACAGCGCGCCGCGGCTCCTAATAACCACAGTTCGCGTTCCAGATAATCTACATATAGTTCAATATAGTTATACCGTAACCGAAAAAAAATTCCCCCAATATATTATTGGTTATACCGTAACCAAAAAAATTCTCGTCAACGATAATGGTTATTCGTAACCGAAAACAATTTCCGTCGTCAATAATGGTTATTCGTAACCGAAAATAATTTCCGTCGTCAATAATGATTATTAGTGACCAAAAAATATTTCGGTTGACAATAATGGTAATTAGTGACCAAAAAATATTTCCGTTGACAATAATGGTTATCAGTAACCAAAACAGATATATCTTAATATCTTTTAATCACTTGATTTTTCGAAAAAATGCAGTATTTAATGAAGACTGACTTCCATTTAAATAAAAATTAACTTTTTCTCAATAATTTTTTTCGAAAAAATTTAAAAAATAACTGTTATTTCTGTTCTCTGCTTTTTAGTATTAACTTAGACATTTGCATTAATTTGTGGTTAATAGTTTTTCATAATTAGCGGTACAGAGCATGCGCAGCAATGCAACCCAACCACCTCCAGGCACCCCTGGGTTGCCCTGGGTGGGGGCCCGCCGTCCCTCAATTAGGCTTCGCGACCCTCCTCCATAAGCTAGCCTGACACATGCAACAGCGCTATCTAAGGGCCAGAATTACCAAACAATTCCTTAACCGTGACGTCACATGGACGTCCCTACGCACCAACACTAATGTATAGTTGCTGTAGGTGTATCCCTACCTTTACATAACCTGCGAGCAGATTCTACAGTTTATTAAATAATTCATTCTACTTATTTCCAAAAGTATTTATTCTTTCTTTAATAATACACGCGATTAATGATTGCAATTGTTACAAAACAAGTAGCGCATATAAATCCGCAGAACTTTCAATATTTCCATTTACAAATCCATATACAGTATGCCCCTTAAAAAGTGGTACCTATTAGAGGCTATATCAGAAAATGTTATTCTATATTTTTTACTTCTTTTTTGTGTAGAATCACCATATTCCCTGTTGTGTTAGCACTGAAAACAAATACAATGTTAGTATAAAATTAAATGTAACGTATGAATAAACAGGATACATCTTAGGTGGTTAACTACTGTATCGTTTACCTATTATACCTAATAGCCGTGCAACGGATTGTTTGAGGTCAGACGTCACTATTGGAGGTGGGTTTTGAGTTCTACAAATACTTGGGATTTCTAGTGGTTCAGCTGATTCACCTGTTTTTCCTGACCAGTCAGGGGCAGTTCGTACAAAATGCCTACGATGAAATTTACAATAAAATGTGAATATTGAATTTAGTAGTGAGCCTCAGAGATGGGTATTATTTAAATAAAAAATTATTTAAATAACGAATAAAAGAAATTTAAAAATCGAATAAAAGAGACTTTATTTTTATTAGTCATCAAACCCAAGTTACTTTTATTCGATGCGCCTCAAATCGCTTTTTTATTCGACGGCCATGCATGATTTTTTAATTCGACGGGAACCCATTTTAAGCTTTGAATGATTTTCTCAGTTTCATTCGTATTTTTAGTCGAAAGTTATTCGAAGTTCGAATAACTTTTGGCGAGCCTCGAGAGCCTCTGATCGAAGCCGCCGGCTTCTCGAGCCGAGCGAAATTGTATCGTTCACCCGTATAAACTGCAACGCGGAGTTGCTCGGCGATGTATCATTGATTATACAGAAACGGAATTTCTTTAGTTTTCGTCGTATCAATATGAAAGTGACACCAATGGATTCCTTGCATTCTCCCGATTAAATTGACAAAAAAATTATTTAAATCGGACTACTTTTAACGAAACGGGCTTTCAATCCTGCAAATTAATTTTATGCCTAATATCGTTAATTATAGTTCAAATTATATCAGGTTTGGTATCATTTTCGTCGGGAAAACACAAGGAGACGTTGGATGTCACTTTCGTGCAGATTCGATGAAGAATTTCACATTTTTCCGTTATTAATGGCTAGTGATATCCATGTCTTTTATGGCCCCGTGGTTCTCGGCTGTCGAGCGCTCGCTTCTGAAGGGTCCCAGGTCTTAACACGGTCAGGCACTCATTTCAACTGCCTTCGAATAAAAATACGAATGAAACTGAGAAAATCATTCGAAGCTTAAAATGAATTCCCGTCGAATAAAAAATCATGCGTGGCCGTCGAATGAATTCCCGTCGAATAAAAAAGTGATTTGAGGCGCTTGGAATAAAAATAACCAAAGTTATTTTTATTCGGCAACTCTCGAATAAAATTTTTGTCTTTTACTCGAAATCAATTTTTTATTTAAAATATTTTTTTGCCCATCTCTGGTGAGCCTATGTGAACGGGACTTTCAATTTGTTCGGGTTGCGTGATCGTTCTGACGCTGTTTGCAGGTACGGGGGACAGTGGTACAACAGTTCGCGCAAGACGCAAATGTTGTACCTACTGGCATTAAGGAGAACCCTAACTGCTCCCGTTTTGTCAGCCGGCGGTCTTCTGCCGCTAACCCTGGAAACCTTTGCAGAGGTAATTCGTTAACTGCTACCAAGCAACGTTAATTAGATAGATGACATACTTATATTTTACTCTCAGGTGTTGAAAGTATCCGTCTCGTACTTTACGGTTTTGAAGTCCCAATAAACGGCGGAACATTTGAAAGTATACGACAATACGGGATGCTTCTTGTAAACACATCAAACGAATACGTTTTAAAATCATTTATGACTTATGTTACATTTGATTAAGATAATTAACTGTATCTGTACTAAATGTATAAGAATGTTAGTAAAGAGAGTAAGAGAAGTAATATTATTATTATTATTATTATTAAATGTCTTTATTCACCATTACAACTAAAATTACAATGGCGAATAGGCGAGGTTCAGCATTAACTGCTGCTCTACAACCTAACCTAACCTAAAATACAATAAAATAAGATAAAATAAATTATGAATAAGATAAGAATAAGAATAAGCCGATTACATAGGAAACCGCGAGAGGATGAAAGAACGAGCACTAGGTTTAAATGAAGCAAACGATGATAGGGAACGTATATTAGAAGGAATGGAGTTATAATAATAGGAAGATATGTAGGAGAAGGACGCAGTGAATTTATAAGAACGATGGTGCGGCACAGACAAATCAAAACAGCGTCTCGTTGTCATAGAGCCGCTAGAGTGCATTGACAAATTAGAGCGAAGCAGTTCATACAGATACCTCGGGGTACCTGTCGCAAGTATTTTATAGACAAGACAGCAGAGATGAAAAATCCATCTCTGCTTCATCTTTAGCCAGCCAGAACGTTGGAAAGAAGGCGTTATGTGGTCGTACTTACGAACATTATAAGAGAAACGGAGACATGAGTTTTGCACACGTTGTACAACAGACAAAAGTGAAGAGGAGAGACACGGACCGTACACTACATCAGCATAATCAAAGATGGAGATGATTAAGGCTTGACACAACAAGAGCTTCGTGTTAGTAGATAATATACGACGTGAAGGGTAAAGGAGACGCATGCGAGAGAAGGCAGATCGACACAACACAGCAACATGACGGTCAAAACACCAATGGGGATCAAAGGTCACACCTAAATTTTTTAATGCAGGTTGTACACCAAGGACAGAGGAGCCAAAAGAAATGTCGAAAGAGGACAGGTTACTAAGGAAAATAGGAGAACCAGCAACTAAGACAGTGGTTTTGACAGGATTTAACTGGAGACCGTGAGAGTCAGACCAGTGTATAAGTCGACGTAAATCAGCTTCAATTTCTGCTTTGGCTAGATCAGCACAGCTGGGATCAAAAACCTTGATAAGCTGGGTGTCATCCGCATACATATAAACTTGACAGTGATTACAGACTGCAGGCAAATCGCACACATAGACACTGAACAGAAGCGGACCTAGCACAGAGCCTTGCGGAACTCCACTAGAATTCTGTCTAATAGTCGAAGTTAGAGGTAAGGAGCGTTTAAGCAGCACCTGCTGAGTGCGCGGTGAATATCATCCTATGCTTGCGACAAGAACTGCATCTACGTGAGCCTCGAATTAATTATTAACGGTACGCGTTGCATATTACGAAACTGATGGGTAATTTGACGATATATAAAACTTGGATGCGATAGCAATGGAATTCTTGCGCAAATTAACGAGTTCGCGGGAAATGAAGTGCATTCGGTGCCGTAGAATGAGATTCGGTTAGGGCAGCGAGGGCCAGTTGGGCCATTAAGGAGCCCGACCTCCATGATGTTTACCAAAGCCGGGCGGAAGGGGAGTTCGAAAGCCAACGATAACGCGGGTGTGCAACGGATAGGGAAAACTGTAGTAGTATGCGCTGCAGGCTCATATTAAATGACTGGGATTCTTGAGGGTCCTAGTGTTCGCCGTCACTGGGGCGCCCAGGCCAGTTATTTCAGCCTATGGGTACGAGCCTGCACCGCACGCTACTATTTACACTCTTACAGTTTTCCTTATGCGTTGAACACTAAGAAGGGTGTTATTTATACGCGTCGAAATTTTTTTTCGCATTTCTTTGCTCTCACCCCCTAGAACGGTGCTATTTGATAAAAAATCAATGCGTGGAACTCTCACGCCTTAGAAGTGAAACTTCTTATTAAATACTATTCAAAATTTCGCCCGACCTCAGTAGAGTTCGCACGTGTTTATAGACGCTCCGTCAACTGCTCCGTTAACCGTTATCTTGGAGATTCTGACAGAAATCAGCTGATTGCTTGTATATGTTCTGGGCTGTGGATTTTGTAGTGCTCGTGTCCTGTGAAATCGTCTGTTTGACTTATAAAACATTTGTTCTTCGACATGCCTGCTGGAAAGGCCATGTGCAAGGGGTGCAGGGCACCTGTTACAAATCCAATTAGTTGTGAGGATTGTGGTATTAAAACCCATCAAGGGGAGAAATGTCTTAGTCGGTCGGGCCATCCATGGCACAACGCCCACAACGGTCGTCTTTTAAACTGCAAGGTTCAGGCGACGACCATAAGTCTCTCCGAGTCGCTATCGCCGTCCCAGCCGAGTGTATCGCAGCCTACTATTCCCACCTTGGAGGACATCCGGGGCCTAATCAGGAGCGAAATCAGGAGTAAAATCAGGAGTGAAATCAGGAGCGAACTGAGCGCTTTTCGGCGTGAGATTCTGGCGGTAATTCAAGCCGATATCGCCGACATCCGTGATACCTGCACGGAACTGGCCGAACGGATGGTGGTTCCTGAAGAAAATGCTAATGATGCTAGCCGCGGGACATCGGACGGCTCAATCGCTGACAACGTCATTTCTGAGTTAAATGAAAGGCAGAGTAGAAGCTGCAATACATTCAACATTCTCGAGCAGTCACGCGAGCCGGTCGTACTTGTGTCGGTGCTCTGTTTGTTTTGGGTATTTCCGAGAGTTTCAAATCTTCGTCGTTCGTTAATATGACGAAACCGCAAGTTTGCAAGGGCTGTAAAACAACAGTGGCCTGGGCACCTGGGAAATTGATTGACTGTAAATTGATTGAATGTGATGACATCTGTTCGGGGTCTCAGCTGACTATTTCACAACAGTCTTCTGACCGATCTATTTCTGGCTCGCCAGTATGCTCTTGCGGATTCAACGAGGTTTCTCTCTTGTCAAAAATTCAAGAGATGATCCAATCTCAATTTAATTCATTTCGACTGGAAATCATCGACCTATTCAAGGCAGATATCGCGCAGATCACTAGTGACGTCTCCTCTCTTGGATCGAGGGTCACTGATTTGGAGAAGAATTTTCTTGCATTCTCTGGCTCCAAGTTACATGACGAAGAGGACATCTTTGCCGAAATTGCAAATCGGGAGGCTCGTTCATCCAATATCATGATCTCTAATTTGGAAGAATCTGTATCTTCATCCGACATGGATCAAGTCATGGCCGTTTTCAATTCCATTCAACCTGGCGACTACTCAAACATTAAAACTACCAGGATTGGGAAGAAAACTGATAATCGCCCCCGGCTGATCCGCGTATCAATGTCTAGCAGGTCTGAGGTACTTGCTATTCTGCGAAATAAAAACCGCTACAAAGGCTCTCTCAAGATTTTCCAGGATTCCACCCCTCATCAGCAATTTCACCTAAACAACTTAAGGAAGGAACTTCAAAATCTGCTGGACTCGGGAGTTATAGATAAGACTATTAGATATATTAATGGAGTGCCCAGAATTGTTAATGCGTCTCCTTCGTCTTACTCAAAAAACTAAATTTTCACCCTTTGTTTTTTTATCAAAATGTACGCGGTCTTCGTTCTAAACTATCTGAATTACGTTGTTCTCTTCCTACTCTCTCAAATGCATACGATGTATTTATTCTGTCTGAAACATGGCTACATAGTGGTATCTCTAATGGTGAATTAGGCTTCTCCTCTTATAATATTTTCCGCTGTGACAGAAACACAGATACTAGCAATCTTCTTAGAGGTGGTGGTGTTTTGATTGCGATTAAGAATTCATATTTATGCCGACAAATTGAATTATCCGTTACTTCAATAGAGCAACTTTTCGTCGACCTGCGGTTTGGCTCACGCACTGTTATTATCGGGTCTGTTTATATTCCTCCTCACTCCTCGCACATACTATATCAGCTTCACTCTCAAACTATAGAAGTCCTATCCCACCGTTTTCCCACTGCTGATTTTATTATCGCTGGTGATTACAATCTCCCTGACTTTTCTAGCCAGATCACTCCCTCTCGTACAGCATCTCTCGACCACAGTAACATCCTACCTTCTCCTTTGGGCATAATCCGTGAATGTATTAGCTTTTTAAAATTTTCGCAAGTGAACTACGTGGCTAACAATAATGGTAAGCTCCTTGATCTTGTTCTTTCGTCATTTCCAAACGTTTGCACCTCTCCTGCTCCTGAACCTCTTCTCCCTGAGGATCCTCACCATCCCTCCATCTTTTTTTGTCTTACTCTATCTGTTAATTCTTCCTCTCCTCCCAAGGTAATTCATCGCAGAAGCTTTAATTCGGCTGATTATGTCGGCATCAATGATTATTTTGCTTCCATTGATTGGGATGTTCTTCTCTTTCCCTTATCCGTTGATGAATCTGCGGATATCCTTTATTTTCATCTTAACCATGCTATTGAATCATTCGTACCTTCCTCGCCTTCAGTAATTTCTTCCTACCCTATCTGGTTTTCCCGCAAACTTGTTTCACTTATTAGGCAAAAAAAAATCGCTCATCGTGACTTTAAACTTTCTAACTCCTTTTCCGATTATCTAGTTTTTTCTAATCTCAGGTCCCAATGCAAAACCATCTCTCGTAACTGCTGGCACTCGTTCGCTTCCAAATCTGAAAATACACTTCTTAACCAGCCCAGAACTTTTTGGAAATTTGTTCGTAATCTTAAAAAAGACTCCTCTCGCCCTTCTCACATTTCCTTTAATGACCAGGTGTCCTACTCGGATCATTCGATTGCCGATACATTTGCGGATTACTTTGGCTCTGTCTATGCCTGTAGTCCTGAATCGCCGCCTTCCTTCTCCTTCCACAATACCATTGATGTTTCTAACATGGAAATCACAATTAGTGAGGTACTCTCTCAGATACAACTCCTTGATGTTAATAAGGGTCCTGGTATTGATGGCATCCCCGCGATCTTTTTTAAGTCTTGCAAATTTATTATGGCTCGCATCCTCTTTATTATATTCAAAAAATCTTTGAGTTCCGGAATTTTTCCTTCCTTGTGGAAGACTTGCTTAGTCTCCCCTATATTTAAGGGTGGTGATAATTCACTAGCTAGTTCCTACAGGCCTATTAGTTTGCAGAATATCATGCCTAAAATATTTGAAAGCATTGTTTCAAATAAGCTCTCCTTCATTTGCAAGAACGTAATTATTGACGAGCAATTTGGCTTTATGTCTGGTCGTTCTACTATTACTAATCTTCTTACTTATAATCATTTCCTGTCTAATTGCTTAGAAAGTGGTCAACAGGTTGATGCCATCTATACCGACCTACGTAAAGCCTTTGATACGGTTGACCATCCGACCCTCCTTTCTAAACTTCACTCCCTCGGCCTTCATGGTGCATTTTTTGCCTGGCTCTCCAGCTATTTGACTAACAGAACTCAGATAGTTAAGTATAATAATTTTCTATCTAAGGAGATTGCTGTTCTTTCTGGTGTTCCTCAGGGTTCTCACTTGGGTCCGCTTTTATTTGTCTTATACATTAATGATATATCTGAAGCCTTTTTACATTGTAAGTTTTTACTTTTTGCAGACGATCTAAAGATTTATAGACAAGTTGCGAGTGTGTCTGATGCTCTTTTAATACAGTCTGATCTAGATAGACTTTCCTTATGGTGCTCGCGTAATAAACTTGGTTTTAACTTATCGAAGTGTCATGTTATACGTTTCAGCCGTAAATCTAGCAAAGTTATCTACCCTTACTCTATTCAAACCTCATCTCTGCAATCTGTTGAAATCATTCGTGACCTTGGTATTTACTTTTCTAGCACTTTAACGTTTCATTATCATTACCAACATATTGTTAACTCCGCGTATAAAACATTAGGTTTTATTTACCGCACCTCTAAGTTATTTTCTAATATCACCACACTCCGCACTCTCTATAACTCCTTGGTTCGTCCTATTCTCGAATATGGATCCGTTATTTGGGCTCCTTATTATAAATGCCACTCTGTATTAATCGAAGGTGTGCAGCACAGGTTTCTTAGACTGGCATCTTACCGCACGGAATCACCTATGTCAATATTTTGCCATAATTATGACTCTATGCTGTTGCGCCTTGGATTAATGAGCCTTGATCAACGCCGTCTCGTTGCTGACCTCCTATTTCTATATAAAGTTATTAATTATTGTATCTCTTGTCCTCAAATCCTCCAAAAACTTAGTTTTTATGCACCTGTACGGTGCCTTAGAAATCATAATCTCTTCCTTCCGGAGTCACATCGAACTCTCTACGGCTATTTTAATAGCCTAAATCGACTTTTAATAACTGCGAATCGCTATTGTAACTCTGTTGACTTCTTTAATAACTCCTATAATTCCTTCAATCACTCTGCTCTGATCGCAGTTCGTATGTCCCTCTCCCCCTAACTTTCAATATTATGTTTGCTTCTGGTATAATATTATTACTTTTATTCTTTTATATCTGGCTTTGTCACTATTCATTAATGGTTTCTTTTGCGCTTACTTCTTTGTTTTCTTTCTTTTAATTATATTCCTTTTGTACTTCCTAATTATTTGTTCTAGGCTTGTGTGACTGTGATTTGTATTTCTTATAACAAAGGGTTTATCCCGTTGAAATATATAAACTTATTATTATTATAATATTATTATCCATGGGATGCCTGAGGTTCCTGAAGTTCCTGTAGTTCCTCTCGATCAAAGGAACTTGTGGGATGCTGACAGCGCGAAAGCCTTGCTGGGTGCGGTTTGCGACTCGGACTACAGCAGCATCCGTACGCGCAGGCTAGGGAAAGCCATTGGTCCGTCTCCAAGGCCACTTTGTGTGGTGCTGTCTTCCGCGGAGTTGGTCAGGAAAGTACTGGCGAATAAATTCAGAAACACGGGACCAATGAAGATTTCGGACGACAAGACGTGGCTGCAGCGTTCGAACCTAAATCAACTGAGGGTGTAAAAATGTTAGGTTAGGGTGAGCACGAGGAGGCTGGTGAGGTTATGACCGGTGATTTGCACCAAAACACTGTTTGCACAATAATGTGAGGTCTTTATTATAAAACAGTGTGCCAACGGATGAGCCGTTGTGCGCACTGGAAAACAGAGGGTTGAGCCCCCGTATACTCTCTTGTACAACAATTCACGTATCAGAACGTGCACACGTGGACACGCACAATCGCGAATCCACGATAAATCGCTTTAGATTAACTGATTGTGACGCGAACACTGTGATGAGTTTACTCGTGTGAAACTAACGTGATTTGAGCACTGATTTACTGGTTGAATAACGCGTTAAAAAACAATGAACAAGAATACGTGGTTCGTTGCGCACGGTTGTGAACAGAGTGATACAATATGGATGCGCATTTCCGCCTCGGCGTCTTCTCGAACATTCTCGAGCGTCGATCGACAAGACGGACGCTGATTGGTCGATTGATCGCGGATCGACCGCGACTTCCGCTGCCCAGGAGGTGCTGCGGTGATCGAGAGTGCGGCGGCGCAGAGAACTATTCATTCCCAAACAGAGGGACAAACTTAGGAGTCTCCACGAAAAGGGCGAAAAGAACATGACCATTAAATACGTAAATGAAGCCCCTAAAATTGTCCGTGCTCCAGCTCCAGCAGCTCGGTCGTCAAAAAACTAGTGAGAAATCTCGTGGTGTATTACCAGAACGTCCGTGGCCTGAGGACTAAAACTAAAGACTTTTTATGTGCAATAGCTTGTTCAAGTACCCTCTATGACATTGTTATATTAGTCGAAACGTGGTTGAATGACAGCATTTGCACTGAGGAGTTGGGTCTATCTAATTACAATGTTTATAGATTTGACAGGAATAACGATACCAGCGTTCACTCGAGGGGAGGAGGGGTTCTGGTCGCTGTAAGTAAAGGGTTATTAAGCTCAGTTATTGGTGTGTTTTCTGGTCGCGTTGAGCAGCTCTTTGTTGGGGTCAATATGGGTTCAGGTAGTCTGATTTTGGGAGCTGTTTATATCCCGCCTGCGTCAAATCCATCCATACATATATCGGGACCATGGTCTCAGTATAGACGATGTACTCTTGCGTTATCCCACGGATAAGGTCCTTTTGTTAGGTGACTACAACGTGGCTCGGATTTCCTGGATCCCTTGTCCTACTAGTGTGTCAAATCCTGCCTTATCCTGTCTTGCCTCTAACGACGAGAAAATTATGTTCAGTTGCATTCAAGAGGTCTGTCATCTCCATAACTTGCGGCAGCACAACCTCTATCCAAACTCCCATGGTTCCGTCCTTGACTTAGTCTTGTCTAACCTAGATGATATCCATGTTGAACTGTTCTCTGAGGCTCTTGTAACAGTTGACCACTACCATCCATGCCTTCTGGTGCATTTCAAGTCCCAACATGCTCAGCTGTCCGGAGGTGCAGGCCGACCTAAGTTCGACTTTAGACGGGCAAATTTTACCCTTAATCTCAGATATTTGAACTCGATTGACTGGGATTCATCCTTAATGAATCTCACGTTGGATAATGCCGTTTCTATATTGTACGACCATATCTTCTACGCGATTAACGCGTTTGTACCGCCTCTCAGAACGCGTGCTTCGAATTATCCTTACTGGTTTACTGGGGAGCTTATTTCTCTGATTAAGGCTAAAAGGGCTGCTCATCACAATTTTAAGAAGTACAACCACCATCATGACTACGTAACGTTTAGCCACTTGAGATCTGTTTGCAAATCGGTCTCTACTATCTGCTACGACAATTACATAGCTCGTACGGAATCATGCATTCCACTGAATATTAAGGCCTTCTGGAAGTTTGTCAACACTAACCGATCTGCGGGTGGTCTTCCAAATGCAATGCACTTTAAAGGCGAACAGTTGGCTGGAAATACTGAGATTGCTAATACATTTGCAAAATTTGTTGAGTCTGTGTATTCTGCTCCTGACACGAATTACACCGTAAACTCCTCTTCTCGAGCAGCGCTGGACTTGTGTGGTTTGAGCATTGATATCGGGGAGGTCCTCTCTGAAATCGATGGCTTAAACCTAAACAAGAGCCCAGGTGTGGATGGGATCCCGGCTGTGTTTTTCAAGGAGTGTAAATTCATCCTGTCGAGGCCTTTATGGATCATATTTAATCGTTCCTTATTAGTGGGGCGTTTCCCATCAGCGATGAAGGACGGTATCATCTCTCCTGTTTTCAAATCTGGCGACAAATCTGATATTACCAACTACAGGCCAATATCCTTGCTCAATGTCATGAGCAAGATCTTCGAGGGTATTGTTACCAAGAAGATTTATGCTCAGGCATCCAACTATATAAACACGGAACAGCACGGCTTTTCTACGGGTCGCTCCACGTGCAGCAATTTAACCGTTTTTTGCAGTTATATATCGAGAGCATTGGATAAGAATTTACAGGTTGATGCTGTCTATACGGATTTCAGGAAGGCTTTCGACAGGGTGAACCATGGTCTTTTGATAGATAAACTCGCGGAAATAGGCTTTAGTGGTACTTTGTTATGCTGGTTACATTCATACGTTACTGGACGTACCCAAACAGTTAGGGTTGGGGATAGTGTATCGAATGGAATCTATGCCACATCTGGCGTACCGCAGGGATCTCATCTTGGCCCATTGCTTTTTTTGCTATTTGTTAACGACATAAAGGATTCTTTCCGTAATAGTGAGTTTCTTCTTTTTGCTGATGACCTTAAGATTTTCAAAACAATCACCAACAGTTTGGATGCGACCGACCTCCAGTCTGATTTGGATACATTGGATTACTGGTGTGTGAGTAATCGTATGGACTTGAATATCGGGAAATATCATATCCTGAGGTTTTCCCGTAGAAGGAGCCCCTCTGTCTATAACTACTCACTTTCTGGCACCGAGCTTGTTACTCTGAGTTCAACCCGTGACTCCGAGATTCCAGCTTAACTTTCGTGGAGCATATTCACCATGTTTCAGCTAAGGCAAATAAGATTTTGGGCTTTATTCGTAGATCTTGCTCGAATTTTACAAATTACAAAACCTTATAGGGTAGACCGGGGGCGGTAGTAACACTTTGACTTTGGAATACGATTACGCAAAAACTATTACAGTTACAACAAAAGTTTTTTTACGAAAATGTTACTTATTTACCTGACATTATTTGAGCCACAACAGTTTTGCTGTATGTCAAGTAATATTCCGGTTATTAATAAAAAATGAGAAGCGGAGAAAGTGTTACAACCGTCCCTGACCCTGGGTCAGTTGTAACACTGCATGGAGTCGATAGTAGCACAAATATAACTTTACAAAATTAAAATATTTTTGGATTTAAATTATAATAATAAATTAAAAAAGTAAAATCTATAACAAATTACGTGGTGTCGCAATTGTGGCATAAATAAAAGACATTTTGGCTGGTGCATTCTTCATCAGATCAATCCTTACATTCAGTATATTGCACCCATTTTTCATTTGGTTTGCTTGTGCTATGCTATATGATTTCATGCAAATAAGACAATATTATTCGCCTTCTTTGTCCCTATTCGGTTCTGTTGCGGTAAAACCGACCCCGACTGCGGATGTTACAATCGTCCCCGACCATGCTTTTGAACTTAAATTATAAATTTTGACTAACGAGACGCTTAAAAGTGCCAAGTAACGATCAATATTAGTTTAAAAAAGGTCGAATTACAGATTAAAAAATCGAACAAGCACATACTTGCAAAGGGAGTGTTTATATTACAATTTTAAGTCAGTAAGGAAAAGTTACTTTAGGGCAGCGAAAAGTTATTTTCTTCACTATCCATGTCTATTGCGTATCTGTACTCTTAGGGCATGGATGTGTATATTCCAAATGTCATTCTTCATCATATATCCAAAATTTGCGTTAATATCTATTATATGTTTTGAGATATTTAGCGTGTTACATTCGCCCCCCTGTTACTACCGCCCCCGGTCTACCCTACTACTTGTACAGTGCGTTAGTGTTGCCGCATCTGGAATATGGGTCTGTTATTTGGTCCCCGAGCACAGCCAAGTATAGACAGGAGTTGGAGAGGGTTCAACATAACTTCTTACGCTGCCTGGCGTTCAAGATGGGCCAGCCCCTGCAGCGTTTTGAACACGACTATGGTCCTATTATGCGAAAGCTGGGTATCCAAACGCTGGAGTGCAGAAGGACTGCTAGTGATTTAACCTTCTTGTTTAGGATCATTGATGAATTCGTATGCAGTCCCTCTCTTATTAGTCAAATCAATTTTAATGCTCCGGAACGGGTCATCAGGCAAACTTTGCTATTTAGACCTTTAGACTATACCTCCAGATTTGGCAACACTGACCCGATGAACAGGATATGAAACTTGGCTAATTTGTACTGCAGGGATGTTGATTTTTTCAACGGTTCTCCTTCTACTTTTAAGAAAAGCGTGTATAGAGCTATAGTTTTATAGCTTATAGTTCGATCGCCATGTCTGTATACACTGTTGTGTTTTAGCAGTAACGTGTCTCTACGAGGTTCATTGTATTCTTTTTCTTTTTTTCGTTACAAAATGGGTTTTACCCGTACAAGTGAAATAAATAAATAAATAAATATTAAAACCGTTAATTTTTCTTAATGGGAATAAGTTTTATTCCTCTGCATTTTCATTGAAAAGTAGACTGTGTGGTATATTTGCTTCTCCTGGTGCAATACGAAAATACTTTTCATCGTTCCATAAGGTTGTTTGCTGTTGTGCAGTGATACTATATTCGATTGGTATGTCTTAGGTCTGTGAAGATAGCACCCCCAAATTCGAATTGTTGGAAAACCTCAACGGCATTCGTTTGTTCATCGTTTGTCCACGTTTGTCCAGCAAAAATTTTCGTTTGTGCACCCTTAAAAAAAAGTTATGAATAAATTAAAAAATTCGTCATCAGCACACCAACGAACTATCAACATTTTTCACTTCTTCTTAGGTGAGATACGATTGTCCACGATTAGTACACGTTTGTCCACCCTCCAGAATCGAATTATTAATAAAAATAGCGAAAATGAAAGGTACACTCAGCTCAAACGATTGTGGCCGATCGAGATTCGATTGTATTCGAGCTAAGCAGGGTTGGCTTTTTTTCATCGCTAACATTCTACAGTATTTCATGAACCTGGTGATGGCAGTGCCAAGCCACAGGTTCCCGTTTAGAACACTTCTAATTCATGTTGAAACACCACTGTGGCACCATCTGCCTATGATTGTCATAATTATATAAATCTGCGCGATCGGCTCTGTTCGCGATGCTGTAGCGTAAATGACCCCAAGAATAAATGTCAAATGCCTTTTCTTGCAATGAACCTAAAGAAAAATCATAATAATTTGAACACTATAAACGATAAACTTGTAACGTCCAAAGTAAATACATCAACGGATTTATAATGGAAGACACAAATAAATAAAGCGGGGTGGTGGGTTAATAAGGAAAAGAATGGAAACGAATGTTATGTATTTCGTAGAGATGGCAAGGGTTAGGAAACCAGAATACTGAGATGAATAAAGTCTTATGGTATTTTATTTGTCGCAGTCTTTATAGATTAAAATCTAAGACGCTCATTATTAGTGGAAATGTGTAGAGCAAAGAAATACGCATTTATTTCAAAATCGACTATCCGTTATTTTATGTTAACAACGGGAAAATAAACATAAATGAAGCAATGTAAATTAAATTTTGTGACAGGACTGCGCGAACGTGTCTCATATTAAACATCATCCGTTTACTTCACCCTAAACAAAAAAAAAAAATTATGAAGTGTAGGGATCTAATGTAGCTAATGTAGAGCCCTACGTTACCGGCATAGAAGCCGGTCGACGGGCGATCGCTAAGCGTGCCGAGGAGTCGAGACCGAGCGATCGAAAGTAGTAGGTGCGTGCGTGCGACAACCGGAAATAAACGAGGTGTGAACAAAGTTAGACACGGTGCATAAGTGTTTTTTGACTACGCGGGGGGACATTCGGCCACCGTGGCGATTTACTTGCGGGCAGCAGAGTTACGTGTGACTGCATACGGTCCGAAGTGCGAAAGACTAAAAGGTGCAACGAGGCACTGCGTGTCGACCATTGTTCCAGAACATTCGAGAACGTTGAGAAGTGTATTCGCGAAGACGTTTTTTGTGGCACCGAAACCGTTAGCGTCGCTGTTGCCAACCGAACTTGACCGCGAGGGTGACTCCCGGTGTTAACATTTCGAATTGCTTAACTGAATCAGGGCCGTTAAGGAAAATTGCGCATAACCGGCATTCCGTCCAATATAAATCTCAACGAATTTCGGATGGCGGAATTAAAGAGTGCCCTTCAAGCTTTGCGTGCCTCCACGACGGGAACCAAGGCGGAGCTGATTGCTCGGCTGCAAGAGGTGGACCCAACGGGAAGCTGGATGGCAGCCTTAACGGAAAAAAGTACTTTGAACCAGGAAGTCGGAGACGGCGTAGAACAAAATCACTTTTGCGGAGATACCCAATCTGATGCGGACGTCGCGACAGGTACAGGAGGCGAAGGCCAAAGGGCCCCTCCACCCCTACCATCGACGTCCAATGGGCAGGATTCTGATGTCCTTGCCAGACTCTTTGAACACTTGACAGTGGAGAACAGGAAAAGAGATGAGCTGTTCCTACGGATGTTCGAGCAAATTGCTGGACAGGCCACGCCACGGCCGGGACCCACAGACGCCCTGAACTATCACATAATGCCGGATATTTCCAGAACTATCCAGGACTTTGACGGAGAGGGCGGAGGCATCAAGGTCAGGGAATGGCTGAAGAAGTTGAGGGGGATGCAGACCCTTCACCGATGGCCTGATAATTTTGCCCTGGAGACAGCGCGATCCCACCTAAAGAAAGGAGTTTACCATTGGTATTTCACGTGATCAGAAGAACCGCAAACATGGCAGGAGTTCCAGGTATTATTCGAAAACCCATTCTTTGTCCAGGAAAGCATGACTGAATGTTGGAAGAAGATGACTGGCCGTACACAACAACGTGGCGAATCCATGGCATCATATTACCATGAGAAGGTCAAACTGTGTCACAAGATGAGGCTAGACTTTCAGGATATCCGTGAACCGGTGCTGGTGGGACTATGGTCCAAAGACTTGTGCGCGTCAGTGTTCGCACGAGATCACCAAGGGGAGGACGACCTTCTCCACGATTTACTAAACCAGGAGCGGCTGTACCGGCATCGCTCAGACCGGGTCAAGCTTAACAAAGAAAACGATGATCCACGACAGAAGACGGCACCAAATTACCAGGCTCACCACGAAGCGGTGAAGACTGGATCGAGAAACGAGAGGCGCCCTGCAGCAGAGCCCGCCTCTACCAGTAGTGCTTCGCGTAAGTGGGGTGTTAAACTGTAATCAAATAGGGCATTTATCACGAGATTGTCTGAAACCTAGGAGGAGTAGCGGTGCTGGCTTTAACACGGAGCAAGCAAGGCAACCGTCAAGGAGTTACCCCTCCAGCGCAGCAGGATCCCCAAAGCCAGGAGCGTCAACAGCATCCACGGCGGAAGGCACCATCGCACTCGTCGACGTTACTGTCCCCGACGACCACGAAGGCGACATCAGGGACCAGAGACGAGGAAACGCATCGTCCCCACTCCTGGAGCCTACGCACGACTATTGCGTCCTCGTCGCAGAAGAATTGCAACGCGAGTATTATACCGAGGCATTAGCAGATTCGGGAAGTAAGATTAGTTTCATAACCGAGCGTACATATTACGATTATTTTAGTCAATACCGTTTAAGTAAGAATAATGTTCAGAACTCCTGCGGAGGGATTAATCCGTCAACCTTACGAATTTTCGGGTATGTAAACGCGAAGGTCAGGATCCATTTGTTGCCTGAAAGTATTTTTGAGGTAGAGTTCGCGGTAGTTCCTAATTCTACAGTTACTTACTCAGCTGTCTTAGGACGAGACTTTCTCAAAAAGCCCGGGCTGAAAGTAGAACTGGGCACGAATTTAAAAATGCACTTCGACGATTCGGAAAACGAAATTTTGAGCATAGAATTAATAGAAGACGATGTCAAGTTAGCCAACGTCCGGCCCAATGTAGGGGAAGACATGCCCTTAGAGACTCGTGACACCCTTTTTGAGTTATTAGAAGCGCACGTTACAAACGATAGGGTACCGGGTTAGTTTTACTTTATGCAAATAAATTTTTTATGGGAGCCATTTACATTCGGATAACATGACGACGTGCGTTAGGAAAAACAGTACATCCGTCTTCGTTTGAGTACGTTTGCGCGGTTTGCCACCAAAAGAATACGATACAGATATAAATTAAAATTTTCATATATGTTTCCTTTGGAGATTAAATCGTGTTATTATTTATTAAACAACAGTTTCAAAAGTTGTATTCTTCGATGCAAAATGCACTTCAACAATTTAAACTGATCACGCGCCGAAACGTTTCTGCCGTATAATCCAAAATGTGCTATTCTTCGGGGCGAAGGAGTGAAATATGCTAGTTTTCGCGGCGGAAGACCAAACGTGCTAATATTCGATGGAAACGATGCAATGTTCTTCTTTACGTGACAAACTGAAACGTTATGTCGTCCCGATGAAAATGGCCCACATGAAAAACTTATTTGCATAATGTAAAGCTAACTTCGTTAATAGTTAAGGCATTTTTGATCAAGTGAAATAAAATTGTTTAACTTCAAATTGTTTGTTATATATTTTTTTCCATTTCTAGATGCAAGAAGCTTTACCAAAAGGAGTACCGGTGGGTGACACGATGTCGGCAGCAGCCGCAGCTGGGCCAAGCTCAGAGGCTGTCAGCCCGGAAAATCCGGGCGACATCAGAGGCTATCAGCCCCCCGAGCCAAAGCTCCCCGATAAATACGAGGAAACCATAATGAAGGTAATTATGTGGAATGTGGTACTATGTCTTAGGGTAGACCGGGGCGATAGTAACACTTTGACTTTGGAATACGATTACGCAAAAACTATCACAGTTAGAACAAAAGTTCTTATACGAAAATGTTACTTATCTAACATTATTGAGGCACAACAGTTTCGCTGCATGTTAAGTAATATCCAGGTTATTAATAAAAAATGAGAAGCGGAGAAAGTGTTACAACCGTCCCTGACCAGGCTGATTAACGAGACACTTAAAAGTATTAGGTAACGATCAGTGTTACTTTAAAAATGGTCAGGTTAAATATTAAAAAAAAAAAAGAAAAACACGTACTTGCAAAGGGAGTATTTAATGTATTACAATTTTAAATCTGTAAGAAAAAGTTACTTTGGGGTATCGAAAAGTTATTTTCTTCGCTATACATGTCTATACCGCTGAGACATTCCAAGCCAAATCGGAGACTTTTTGGAGTAACATTTCGGATGTGGCTCAAATTTGAATATGCTGTAGTGTTTAGGGATGTATAAACATATCTCGAAGGATTTTTGAAAATTTTGAAAAATGTAGATTTTACAGCTGTTTGAAGGTAAGTGCTAACTTTTCTTCAATAACTTATAACTATGGAAGTAGTAAACGGATGGAGATGAGGTTTACAGTGATTTGTAGAGAAGACATTGAAGTTTTAAGAAAAAATTATTTCAGTTTTGAAAAAGAAAAATTAGAACCATTTTTGTGCAATTATTTTAAACAAATTCAGGTTTTTAACAGGGGGCGCGTTTTTAAAAATCTGAAAAAAGGAGAATATAGTTCTATCCTTCCCCTTGATGGACCAATTTTCAAAAATATGGACACTTTAAAATTGGCCAAATGAAAATTAATTGAATGTGACGCTGCGTCGCCCAGCACCAGCTCGACTAGTCGGGCCGTGCGGTACTCGCACCGGCTAAGTGGCTATATCAGCTATTCTTATACAGTGTTCTCGTAAATGGTAAGTATTTGTAAAAAAATGAAAGAGGGAAACTGTTACTGTTTTTTATACCCAAGATAATACAGTATCTCAATTTTTGGTGTTCGCAATATTTAATATATGTGATTTCTACTAAAACACACTATTTAGCAATAATAAATATATAAGCTTTTGGCGCTCTTTGTGCAAAGGCCCGAGTGCTCGGGCCTACCCTGCAAACGCTCGTGGCAGTCGCCTGTTAAGTCGCGTTGTGCGCTGACGTTCTGCCCGAGGACATATTACCGTATTGTTTAATCGGTCTATAAGCCGGAGTTCCACTGTGCCTTAGTGAACGTCGAAGGACTTAGTTCTCGTAGAGACTGTATATAATTACATACCATCTTATTCAATTTTCACTATTTTGGCAGTCGGCTAGCAAGTCGCGTAGAGCGTGGTCGTTCTGTCCGAGGGACATTTTGCTGTTTGTTAAAATAGTCATTGAGCTGGAGTTCCATAGTGTCGTTGTGAACGTGGAAAGACTCAGTCCCCCGTAGAGACTGTTTGTTCAAACTTTAGTTATTTTAATCGTTTACATTTTATTAAATCGCTTATATTCCCAACGTTTAAAAGTTTAAATATTCAAACACTGTGAACATTATAATATCAGTGAACTGCTCGGTGTGATTTGTGCTTCACGCCTGTGCTGCGCTTCAACATCTTGCAGCGGCGCCCCAGGTCGGACAGACAGAGACAGAGAGAGAGAGAGAGAGAGAGAGAGAGACAGAGACAGAGAGAGAGAGAGACCGTAAATACCGCTTTTAAAATTTTAATAAGCTTGCGCCGAATCGGTAAGTCCTCAAAATTATATTATTGTACGGGATAAACCAATGATCCAACCTCTTTAGAGTGTTGTGGGTTTTCCCTCAATCATTGTTATATTCCCCTTTTTGAGGCCGTGCACTGCGTTTTTGCTAAACCCTGTTTTCCTTGTAAAATTATATTGCGATATTTTCCTAAATCGTTCGTATGGAAAGACTAGAACTACGTTGAACTAGTTGCGGGGATTCCCCTCGATCAATTGTCGTTCCGTAAGACACTTGCGCTAAATTACTCTATTTCAAAACCATGTAGATTTCCCGTTTTTGTACCACCTTTTAAACATTTCCTATTTTTCATTTATTTTTGTAATACATGGTAATATTTACTTAAATATCGGCTCATTTTATTCGAACCTTTTTTTTTTTTTTTTTTTTTGAAGAGGGGGAAAATGCATTACGCATACCCCGACGTTTGATGTCGGGGTTATGTGGGACTCCCCGCCTATAGGCGGGATACCCACTAAAAACCCCCTGTGGTGGTCTCCACCAGGGGCCTCATGGCGGCGCCCGGAACTTCTGATGTAGTCCGTCGGGCGCCGCTATCATGAACTGATGAGGCCCCGCTAAACACCCCCCACCCCCAAAATGCATTGGGGGGGGGGGACCACCGATTGGACATCCATCCCAACACTCGGAGGACGTCCCCGTCGCTCGGCGATACACCCCACCACTAGCGGGGTGTCGCGTACCACGGTATAAAACTAAGGGCGGTATTCAGAGTCGTTACTTAAGCATGTGCTTAAGAATGTCTTGACAAAGTCAGCCTTATTCGAATAAGCTAAGCTTAAGAAGTCATGTTTTCATAGTCCGAACTTAAGATTTGCTTAGTCAAGAAAATGGTGCTTAAGCCGTGCTTAGTCAAGCAAATGCTTAAGCAATTCTTATATTGCGTTCGGCAAACGTCGGAAACTTTCCCGTGTAGCCGAGCGGAATTACCCAATCAGGAATGATATTGAAAGTACATCTTGTGTTTCTTTTCCCGCACCGCCACAAGGGGGTTCCTCGCGTACTCTGTGTAGCGCGTTATTTTTTCAACTACGCGGTCCCTATTGTACAGACGTAATAAAGTTGAATAATATAAAGATGAGCGCAAAAAAGCATTATACAGATGTAGAAAAACGTCTCTTTTTAAATATTTTAAAAGAATTCGCTCATATTATAGAAAAAAAAAGAGTGATACGACTACTTTAAAAGATAAAGAGGAGGCCTGGCGAGAGATTGCCGAAAGATATAATACATCGAATCTAATTACTGGACGGGTAAGAAATTAGTTTCTTTGCATTATTATTAGTTTGTATTTGAAAATTGCGATGAAAGTCCAGCAGAAAATGAAGTATCGAAGCAAAGGAAAGTTATTAATATGCAGAGTGTTTCTAGGTGTCAGTTCAGGAGAATGTAAGTGGCGATTCGAGGCACTAAACTAATTGTAAGATGAAAATCAAGAATAAAAAAATTGCGGTAAGGTCTTCAATTATTAGTTATAAGTGTTTAAAGACGTGGAATATTCTGCTTGGGAGAACAATTATAACTAATAAATGAAGGCTCAACCACAATTTCATTATGCTTGTTTCTTTTTTGTTAATTTAATGTCTAGAATCACCTCTTATATTCTCCGACACCTGCAGCAAAACACCCTGTACGTGTACAATATATACCCAGGTAGCACACAGCGTCTAAAACTATCCTAGGACGTCTGTGTGCTATCTGGGTATAAGTAAAGTTATTAATTCTTTATTAACAAAGCACTTTATACATTATTTTATTTAATCATTGCAGAGAAATGTACAACAGTTGAAAAAAATGTGGGCCAACCAGAAGAGCGTACAAAGAGATGCTATTACCAAAGAAAAACAGGCATTAATGAGAACAGGGGGTGGTCCACCCGAAAAAACTGTTGAAATCGATCCCGATATAGCCCAAATTACGCCACATTTAATGGCTATGGCTCCTGTGCTCTTCTCCTCGGATGTAAGGGACGAAGAAACAGTAAAGAGTTAGTTACTGTAACTTTATATATTGATACAATGATGATGACATTAGCTTAAATATATCATAAATATTATAATATTTCAGATTTACGAGAAACGGTTTTCAATGGAGAACTATCAGAAAATGTAGTAGAAAGTCTGGATGATGCAATAAGAGTAGTCAATAGTTCAGAATTGGAGAATGGTCTCAATGAACAGTCCATGAGTCGAGACACGGATCAAATAATTCAAAATGCAATCAACAACATTGGTAAAAACATTGAAACCAAAGTTTCTCTTAATGAAAATACTTTCATTGTTCTTTAGTTCTGTTCTTTTCAGATATTACACAGAATAATAGAAAAAACAGAAGAGGCGAATTAGAAGAATTAAAAATTAAAAGAATTAAAGACATTATAGAAGAAGAACAACGTTTCAATAGAGCTAAGTTTGAACACGAAGACTTGAAACGAAAGTTAGAAATAGAATTTTTAAAAGAAAAATACAAATTAGAGCTGGAGGCAATACAGAAAGGCAATACACACTTTTAATTTGTACTTATTATTATATTTACGTTCATTATATCTATTAAGTGCTCATGCATAATACATGCTGTATTGTATAATAAAACACTACCATACAGTATATATATAACAGTTTTATTTTACTGTCAATAATGGCATTGCGTTAATAGAGTACGCGAGGAACACGTAGTGCCTATACGACTTCTTCCACATCTCTGCGTGGCACGTTTGAAATAACAATTAAGAAAGTACAAGTGCATTGGTTTGTTGTTTTTGTATGGAATCGCATACTTATTTTATTTCATGTATATTTTTCTGAACAATCTGCATATACATATAACTGTGAGTATGGGTCGAGGTCTATGTTGTTTGCACGAGCGAATGCTCCGTTTTGTCTTACTTTACTGAGCAGAGTGTATTTTAATAAATACATTTAAATTACGTTCAACCATATTTCTTTTTTGTTTTTCACCAGAGACCGTACCTTGCCAAAAACACAGTAAAAATACGGTTACTGAAACAACCGGTTAATGAGTGCCTCGCGAGCGACAAATCCATTTATATCCTGTACACCTTGCGCTGCATGTACAGGTACTTCTGCATCATCCACAAACTCATCATCATCCTCGAGCAATACATCCTTAAAAATTAGGGACATATTGTGCAATACTGCACAAGCTACAGTAATGGAAGTAGAGCACAGAAGTTTAGTTCCCAACCCTCGAGATAGGCATGCGAATCTGCGCTTCCACATACCAAATGTACGTTCTACAATTATCCTGGTCCGACTTTGGATATTGTTATACCTGCAATAATATAATTTTCAATTAATATAACTTTTTTTTGTAGTAAAAAACTTGATAATTCCACAAAAGATACTTACGTCAATTCTTCATCCGTTTGTGGATTTGCAAGAGGCGTCATTAGGAATGGTAGACATGGATATCCTCTGTCACCAACCAGCATACCGTCCAATTCCCTTTCTGTGTATCGCATGTAAAGTGCAGAATTCTGAAAAATGCGACTATCATGGGCACTACCTGGCCATTGTGGCACAATATCCAGAATCTGCATGTGTGGGCCAACGACAACCTACAACAAAGATCATAATTTAAAAAAAATAATAAAGTAAGAAATTTTTAGACTACAAAATAGCGTATTCACTCACTTAATCGATTAACTGTAATATATTTCAATTATGAAATAAAACAATGAATGAAAACTTACTTGTACGTTGAGTGAAAAATATCCTTTCCTATTTCTAAACACTTCGTTAATATTTCGTAGTCTTGTTGAGACTAATCTAATATGCGTACAATCGATGGCCCCATCAATGCCGGGTAACCCAATTGCACCATTTCCTTTCCCAAGTTCACAAAACAGTCTACGATTCTCGTCACGTGCCCGAGGATCGATTGGGAATTTTATATATTCAAAAAGTAAACTTGCCAGCAAGCAGCTTACTCTGAACACAATTCTGGAAATTGTTGCTTGAGATATTTGCATGGTGTCGCCAACTACAGTCTTTAAATTTCTTAGAAGTTTAATTATCAATATTTCAGATAGTAGAAATAAGATATCGTATTTTTAAAATTACCTGAAAACTTGCACTCGCATAGTACCGTAGAGCTACAAGTAGCTGAAAGTGTGGAACGATGGGCAGGCCACGTTTATTAATTTTTGCCAGACCTTCTTCTATTTTCGGTAAAATCCCATGAAGTACTGAATCTTTATTAAATCTATAACGTTTTTTAAATTCTTCTTCATTATAGAATTCAAAGGGGTTTTGCCCATCACGAATATAACGTTTAGGAAGTCTCACAGTCCACACAAGATCATATTCATCTTCATTGTCGCTCAGACTTTCTATACTTTCAATGTCAGTGTCGACATTCATTAATTCCATGGTAACTGTTTTGGAATTTGTCGCGTTTCATAGGCCACGTGGATGGCGCAATAGATTGGGACAAGCAGGAAGATTGATTCCAAGATTATTTAACGTTCCTTTCGTAGTACTATAATATTTGAAAAAAAAAAAAAAAACAGAAATAGTATATAGATGATTACCCTTATGATTGTAAGGTACAAAATAAACTTCTTTAAAATGATACACTTTTCCTTTTCAAAGCTCTTTCTTACTAACCTACTGCCTGCTGATTTCTCGGAGTGACCGTTCTGCCGTCACGGTTCGAAAAATAAAACCCCGAAATAACAACCGACTCCCGTCTTAAGTCCACTAAAACCTTGACTTGAAATAAGAAGTTCTTACTCGACTATGAATACTTACGTTCTTAAGATCATCTTAAGAGCTGACTATGAAACATGATTCAATAAGGATTACTTAACAAAGTAAATACTTGAGTAAATGCTTAAGGTGATGCTTATTTGCCGAATATGAAACTAGGCGAGGACTTAAGCAAATGCTTAAGACGATCTTAGTCTTAAGCAACGACTCTGAATACCGCCCTTAGAAAAAATACGCCTGTGACGGCCAATAAAAAGTCTTACGCGCTAGTATAAAATCTATATATATATACACAAAAACGTATACATACACAGACACCCACGAGAAACAATAAAACCCACTAAAACTACGTTAAAAACGTTAAAACGCGTTTAAAAAAATTGATCTTATGAATGTGTTTATGATTCTAATTGATGTTAATAAGGGTCAGGGTCTTCAGCAACCTTCGCCCCCAGGCTGGGGATTTGGCGTTCAAATCCCCCGCGAGGATGACCCCTCTCCCCGGGGTAAAAAGCGTTAAAACTGTCTCCTCAAGCTCCTCGAGGTACTGTAGGAATGCGGGACCTTTCCTGCTCGGCCGGCAGTAGCAGCTCACCACGACCGTGTTATCCACGATCGCGGTGGCTATCCCCTCGGCCGCGATAGGGGGGGGGTAAGGGAGGCGAACCTACCCTTAAACCCGGTGACCCAGATCGCTGCATCCCCCGTGGCATCTCCTATCCACTCAGGTAACATCCTGAATGGTTCGGAGATGATCACGAGGTCAACCCCAAGCAGGCAGGCATTATGGATCATTAGATCCTGTGCCAGCCTGCATCTGTTGAGATTAATCTGCAGGACCTGGATCATTAACCGGATCTACCTGGTCTTGACCCCCCCGCAGCCGAACTCGCCCTGATCGCTGGGCAGGCCAGCGACGCCGTCACATGCGCCGCTTTTTGGCCCTCAACCCCTGCCGCCGAGCAGATGAGGCACCGCGCCACGCCCTTGCACGCCGCAATGACGTGGTCGGAGGCCCCGCATCTCCTGCACAGTTCCCTGCCCTTGGGGACCGTGGGGCAAGACGCAGCCAGGTGCCCCAGTTGACGGCACGCGAAACATCGCGTGCTCCTAACCAGGGGCCTAGCCCGCACCACGGTCAAACCCGTCCTAAAACGGACGGGCTCCGCGCCCTTAGGGAGGGCGGTGGTAGGTACTTCTACCACCGCGGTCTGTGTCCCACTCAGAACCTGTCTGAGTGAGCGGACCACAAGGCCGATTCCCTCCACCTTCAGGGCCGCGCCCAGGTCTTCGAGGAGCCTCGGGGCATCGACCATTGGGTCAATGTCCCGGATCTCCAAAACCGTTTTGTCCTGGAGGGAGGAACAGGACACCTTCCCGGCCGTCAGCCTCGTGAGTTCGGCGGCCACGGTGGCCGCGCTCACCTTGGGGCCCAGCTCCAGGAGCACGTGCCCCAGGCGCGTGCGTTTAACGGCCTTGACATCAGTCAGGGCCGCACGCCCCAGGGTCACCGTCGTCCTGTAGGTGTCCAGGTACACCCCTCCCTCCGGGACCCTAACTAAAACCGCCTCCGGACGAGACCTTGGCGGTCTCTTCTTTTTATGGGGGGCGGCCTGCCCCCGAGGAGCCGCCGGCTGAGTGGGGGCCCCCGCCGCCCGGACACCGGTGCGAGGGGTACCCACCTTCTTGGTCGGGGCGGTCGTCCCCGGCCTATTCCCACTCGGTAGAGGGGGTCGGGGCGTACTCCCCTTAGGGTCCGCTTTCGGAGTTGCCCCTAGCGGCAACTTAGGTCCCGGAACCCCGCTCAGGGGGGCGGTCGTCCCCTTTTTTCCCTTCTTCCGCCTCTTCTTTCTGACCTCCACAAATGGGAGGTCACCATTCCCACTCACCCTGGCCGTGGCCTCAGTGGAAGAGGGCGGGGGTCCGCCCCCAGCCTTCACCGGATTCGCCTGATTCACGGTTCCCCCCTCCCCAACAGGGGGTGGGGTGTGAATGAGCCTCGGGCCCATAGGCGTTGGTGCGCCAGCGGCCTCTGAGAAGAGCCTCTTCTTCGAAGTCGCCGCTGGCACTGCCTCATTGGGGGAGGTCCGCAACCTCTTCCCCTTACCCTTGGACGGGGGGTTTTTTTCCCCCTTCTTAGAGGGGGGGATCTTACCCCCCTTTACGTCCCTGGGGATGGTGCCCGAGGTCTCCACGGGGGCTGAGATACCCGGTCCCCGTGGGATCACCACCTCGTCCGTTTGTGTGGCCGCCTCCGCGGTCCTTACAGGCGGTCTGCTGGGGGTGGCCAGGAGCCTAGTCTGCACCAGGCCTTTCGGCTGTATTTTTCCCGACTTACCCCTGGCCTTGGCCCCCGCCTCAGGGAATACCAGGGCCTCCGTAACGACCGTCGATGCCGCCTCGCACCTTCCGACAATGGCATCGGTGAAGGTAGCCACGCTACCCTTCGTGACACTGCCGGAAAGTACGGTGGCCTTGAGGTCCCTGCATTCTTTCACCAGTTCCCTGAGGAGGGCTCCGACCTCCTCCAGACGGGCCTCCAGTTTCTGCTCCGGGGTCTGTCGTTTCGCCCGGGGCAGTTCCTCGGCCCTCGCCGTCGTCGGGGGAGGGGGATTAGGGACACGGAACCCTGATACAGGGTCCCTCCCAATCCCCACCTCCCCCCCCCCCAGCACCACGACGCTCTTTATGGTCGGTACGCCTCTAGCCGTCCCCGTGGGCCCTGAAAAGGGCCGTTTCGAGGGGGCAACCCCTGTCGTACCGGCCGTGTGCGTCTCCTGAGGCCCTAAAAAGGGCCGAATCGGGGGATCCCCCCCCTCATTGACACCCACAGGGTGTATGCCACCACCCCCCGCAACGGGGGGCCCCGGCTGCAGCCTCGGCTCTGCCATAGCCCTACTAGCGGCGAGGCCCTCCGAAAGCGCCCTACGCTCTGGAGGGGTCCTCGCCAGGGTCCTCCCCCTTAAAATTCCCGTGTTAGCCGGGGGGGGGGTCTCCGGGATGACCATCCCCTCTATTCCACCCTTACTGCGGGGGGGGGGGTAACAGAGACCCCCGCCTCCTCTAATCTTGAAATATCTTGCCGCCACCTCGCAAAACGATCTGCAGCCGACAGACACCCCCCCCCCCTGCACAGCCTCCGGGGACCCGTCCCCCAAATTAATAAGTGGGGGTGTCCCCACAGGCTGCCCACGGGGCCCAACCATTCCCAAGCCATCGTCCTTTTGAAAGCCAAGTCCTGCCGCTGTCGCTTCTTCCCCGGGGTGCAATGGCGGTATAATACCGCCGTACGGGGTGGCACCGGCCCGCCGCATCGGCACGGTGTCATCGGTCTTATTAATCCCCTGGCTGCTGCCGACATCGCAGTCAAGGTCTGATCTTATATAAGCACTCGCCGGGTTTACATCCGAGGCACGGCTAAGGTTTGACATAATATCATATGGTGTCTTAAAGGGCGACGGCCCCACCGCCCAGCGGATTTCTCCCAGCACGTGGCCCTGGTGTCGTAGCCACTGCAGCGACAACCGACAGTCGTCGGGGGGACCGCAAGGCTGCTCGGTCCTTCACTCCGGGACCGCCCGGAGCTGGGGCCCCCCATGCTGCGATGTTAACACATGGGGGACCCAACAACCCTCCCTACTGCACAACACACGATGGTTGCGTCACAAACGCCCCCACAACCAGATGTTTGCCTGCAACGCGAGTCGGTTCGGTAAGGGCTACCCGGCCCCAAGCAAACCCCGCGCCAGACCTTCCACCTCCTACCACCCCAAGTCCTCACAGGGACCCGGACAGGTGGGGACACACACACACACACACACACATCGAACACCTAAGTCCTAGAGGCTACCGCGGGACTTGTAGGGGGGCCACACCTACACCTCCCACCCTCCGTCATTACAGCCCCCCCCCCCCCCATAGATGTTTTGATGGCGAGGCCCGGGTCACCCTGCAAAGGGACACCCTGACCTCGTTACAGCGGGGGGGAACGTCAGAGCGATAGGACTACACGCCCCCCACAAACCTATCCCAGCGAACAGTTAACTTAGATCCTCATTTAAGGACTCGCACAGGAGGGTGGTCAACCCTTAGCCAGGAAGGCAGCATCCCCCAGCCAGCCACCGGGCAAGGGACAAGTCCTCTGCCCAGCGCCCGGAGGGGAACATAGCCGCCTTCCCAGAGCTCCCCCACCACGCTCAAGGTGGTTGACCCTGGGGGGAGCATTTTATTCGAACCTGTCTACGAAAATACCACATCCCCAACGGGTCAACCTGTATTGGTTGCAGCAAATACGTATCCCAAAACAATCCTGAATTTTTAAGTAACCATCTGTCAAAATTATTGAAATCTATCTAAATTTCGTTAAGCGTTACGTGGAAATAATTAGACGAATCCGCTCGGTCATAATTAAAATCAACGCCCGCACGTAACACCATTTTCTTTATAAACATTCAATACAGGAGCAATAGATTTCCATTGCTCCTCAGACAATGTAATATCAAAATATAATTCGCGATTATTATTTGCCTTTAATTTGTTTTCTAACTGTCGCACTTATTCGCGAATATTCTGTTTCAAATAAATGTGTACTGTTGTAAATAATTATTTTTTCGTCAGTATTATTTCATTTTGACAAGATGCTAAAATGAAACAAACAAACATACATAATACAAACAATCAGACAAAGGATCGAAGCTGAATAAAATCGTTTAAAAAAGAATAAAAAGGTTTGTAATGTATAACATGTGAAACAGTCTCGGTCACAGTTATGTCGTATGTTATACAAGACACACTGGATCGTGTTTAAAAAATGCATATAATTACAAGATTAGCAACTATTAGCAATTAATAATTGCATTTATAGAATCAAAAAAGTTCAACGTAAAATAGGAATGATAAATCATTGCGGGATATTATGGGATTTATAACTATTTTATGTATTGAAAATTGATTCTTATATGAAAAGGTTATTTTTAAAAAAACTCCTTTAAAAAATGTATAAATTACGTATTAAGAACCGAAACATAATTATTTTTGGGACAAAAAGATATCTTACGCACCACCAGGAATTGAATCCATGCCTTCAAATTATTTTCTGAACTTTAGATAACACTATATAAGTGTTTGAAGCAACTTGAAAATCTGGAATAATTCTTCGCGATCGGACTAACCTCACATGAACATAAACATTTGCGAGTGTATACGAGCTTTGTATTAAAACATTTAGCAGTAAAATTGGAGGAATTTGATTCCCAAATTAGTTCTTCAATTGACATTTGCATTAATTTTGTCAAATTCAAAAATTTATTTTTGGGGTTTTGGCCATAAAATCGCTAAATTTCCCCACTGTGCGTCGTTCACTTATGGAGCGACTCCACCATCACTCTTGCCTGAATTTAAGGCCATCCCTCACGCTGGAAGACTTATGTGGCCAATCGGGTGTCCGAAATTCAACGGACGCTGCCTGACGCACAATGGCGCCACGTCTCCAGCCACGATAACCCTGCTGACTGCGCCTCCAGAGGTTTATCTCCCACCCAGCTGCCAGAATTTGCCATCTGGTGGTCTGGGCCTACCTGGCTGACCGCGCCTGCAGGGTGGGACAGCGGAAGACAACCTTCATTACCACTGACTGACTTGGAGGCCCGGATTACTGCCACTGTGACGTCGGGTGATCCTGCAACGGGTGAAACCCTATTAACATAATATTCATCGATTACTTTATTTCTCAGAACCACCACATGGTGCCTGCCGTGGCTGCCAAAACAATCAACCAGCACGAGAGGAGGTTACCTGATGCCAGCCGAGGTAGAGGCAGCACGGATCCGCTGGCTCCGGATAGTACAACGCCAGGCATTTGCCGCTGAAATCCAGCAGTTGGAGCTGGGACACCGACAGCCGAGCCGCAGCAAACTGTTGCGACTCAATCCTTACGTGGACGACCAAGGCCTCCTGCGTGTCGGCGGTCGCCTGCGCCATTCGACTCTGCCACTGGATGCCCAACACCAGCTTCTGCTACCACGAGACAGCTGGTTGACGGAACTGCTGGTGGACGAGGCCCACTACCGCACATTACATGGAGGGACTCAACTCACTGTGGCCACCTTGCGCCAGAGATACTGGATTCTGCAGGGTCGACAACGGGTCAAGGCCATTATTCACCGCTGCCCAACCTGCATCCGTTGGCGAGCTACAACAGGACAACAGATAATGGGAGACTTACCAGCTGCCCGGGTGACAGCAGCCAGGCCTTTCCAGCACGTAGGGGTGGACTATGCAGGGCCTGTAGCTTTGCTGATGTTACGGGGCAGAGCACAACGCACACATAAAGGCTATGTGGCTCTGTTTGTATGCCTGAGCACTCGCGCTGTCCACTTAGAACTTGTTTCCGATTGCAGTACAGAAGCCTTCCTTGCCGCTCTGCGACGTTTCACGTCACGGCGAGGACTTTGTGCCGTGATCCAGAACGACCAAGGGACCAATTTCGTGGCAGCCGCCCGTGCAGTGCGGGACATGCTGGCTCACCTACACACTGGGCGCGACCTCATTCACTCCACTCTCCTGAAGGAAGGCATCGAGTGGCGGTTCAACCCTCCTGCTGCCCCTCATTTTAGGGGACTATAGGAAGCAGCCGTTAAGTCGACCAAGTATCACCTAAGGAGGGTGATAGGCGAACAACATCTCACCTTCGAGGAAATATCGACGCTGCTCCACCAGATCGAGGCCTACCTAAATTCCCGGCCCCTACAGGCGATGAGCGACGACCCTGGTGATTTAACCACGCTGACACCAGGATATTTTTTGATCGGCGACGTCCTGCTGAGTCTGCCCGATCCAGCCGTCGAGGACATCCCAGGCAATCGGCTTTCCCGATGGCATCTTCTGCAACAAATGCGGTTGCAGTTCTGGAAGCGATGGGCCGCTGAATCCTTACAATCCCACCAGACACGCAACAAATGGACCCACTAGCACCAGCAGCCCCGAGTCGGCGACTTGTGCATCGTCAAGTCTGAATTGATGTCACCGGGCCGGTGGCCACTTGCCCGGATCACCAAATTGCATACGGGCGCCGATGGGTTAACTCGCGTCGTTACTATTAAAACTGCTCATTCCGAATTTGTGCAACCCATATGTAAATTAGCTTTTCTACCATTTTCCTCGAGGTGTTCTTCGCCGCTGATTGGTGCCGCCATTTTCAGGCAACTTCCGGTAGCTCTTCTGCATAGATCAGTATACATATATACTTACACATTCTCAAGTTGTACTTCTTACAACTTCAGAGATGTACTCTATAAGTGCAATAAATACGTCACGGAAATACGGAAATCAAGGTAAATATAACCAAAAGTAAATATAATTATTTTGCAAAGTATAACAATAAATTATAGTATAACTTTAAAATAACATCAAATTTTAAGCTACATCTTGATAATTAAAACACTATTTCAGATGCCTCATTGTTTTGCCAAAGGGTGTAAAAATAGCTCAAAGAATGGGGCTAAAATGAATTATTTTCCCCGAGACCCTCAAAGAAGAGAGAGTTGGAAACTCTCTTGCACGACTCTTGGTGGAATGGATGAGGGATTACTAATACATAATTCAGCTGCTTTGTGTGAAGTGATATAAATTAAATTAAATTATAGTATCAAAACATGCAATAATAAATAAGCTTATTATGTGAATTTGTATAAATTTACTTGCATTAGCATATGTATTTATAATATTTTGTTATGAAAATTCATACATATTTTGTAATGGAAATAGTTTGTTTTTTGTATTATTCAATTATAAGAAACTAATTAACCTACTCTTGAATTTATTTTTGTAGTATCATTTCTCAGCGGATAAATGGGAGAAGACAACCCTGCTGGAACTGCCAGTTAGAACCGCATAAAAATTTTTTTTATCCGGATTGATGCGGTTTTCTTCCCGTAAAATCCAGATTGAACCAGGAGAAATATTTTCTATCAGTTTCAAACCGGATATGTGTGGAATCAGGAACCCCCATCATAAGAGAGGGCACGGAATAGCGAAGACCGGGGAGTCGGCGGTAGCCGAGGTGGTTAAGGCGGCTGGCCAGCGCGCAAATCTAGAGATCGCGGGTTCGAGTCCCGGTGAGGCGACTTCCCCTTTTCCGTGATCCTACATATGCATGTAAAAATCTTGATGGTATCTATCTGCATTTCCTAGCACACTTTGTCATCGGTTCTGCTCGGATTTACACGAAGTAACTCGCATATTACTAGTAAACTTCTTGAGTAACTTTGTTCATTTTGTAAGCTGGTTGGAAATCCAGATGCAAACCAAAATGGAATCTATTGGTCTTTGCAAGTTATTTTGCTACCAGTTCTTACACAGATTTGCATATCGTGAATGCATGTTCAAACACACATATTTCTGGATGAAATCGACTCAAATTTTTAGTTGTTTCTAAGTAGAATCTAGAAGTGTAGATCAAAATTCAGATGATACTCATCAGTTTTTCCAAGCCATTGTACTACCTGTATAATAGTACTATATATTAGTACTAATTATTAGTATTCGCGACACATTTATGGTCTCTCGACCGATTTACTCAGGTTATCATGGAGTCATCCAATAACCGTTACCACTTACACCGTGAGTTGAGGTTAGATATAATTTTATTCTTAAACCTACTATATCAAGAGATTCTGCCGTATCAATCTTGCATCGAAGTCTTGATCACGGAGCAAGCTGCCTCGTTAGCTCGCGGCGCACATCGTTGCCGCGAGAGGAGTTACCAGTATCGCGGCCACCTAGCGGTGTTCGAACCGAATCAATTATTTCGATGTATGAGTTTCGTAAAGCCGGAAGGAACCGCATTAATTTTCTATCCGCCAATCCATTAGAAACTGGGCTAAATTTTTTCTCTTCGAACCCATAAGCATTCCGTGAATTATTTGCTCTGCCAATCCGGATCGCGACGGACTCGAAAGAGCTTGTGGATTTCCAGATTGAATCCGTAAGATTTTTGATCCGCAATTTCAGATACGAACCTTCCGGTTTTATACAAATGGCAATTGCTGATAGAAACTGATGAATTTTGGACTTGCAAATCCTGTTTCATCCATCGATCTGGATATCCGCATTGAAGCGGATTCTTTTTTGAACTGCCAAAAATCACTGCATGAAAATCAGAGTTGGGCAAAAAATTATTTTAAATAAAAATTTCAAATTCGAATAAAACAGAAAAATTTTATTCGTTCGTCGTCGAAGAAAAAAAAACCAGAAGTATCTTTATTCGAAGCGCATCGGATGAAATATTTATTCGACGGGAATTCATTCGACGAGGCATAGATACTTTTTTTATTCGAAGGTCTTCCGCTCTGTGGTTCGAATACTTTTTTCTACTTTAACCGTATCTGTATTCGAAGGCTTCGAATACTTTCGGCAGGCGCTTGGGTCGTCCAAGGGCTGAGGCGTGCGAGGCAGCGGTCCCCTGTTACGGTCGCTCAACCACGTGTCACCAATTTCGCAGAAATTAAAGTTCTTTATTTTTCGTCGTATCGATCTGAAAGTAACATCAATGGATTCCTGATATTCTCCCGATTAAAAGGGCAAAATATCATGCAAATCGGACAATTTTTAACGAAGAAGGCTATAAATGCTGCAAACCAATTTTTCGTGCATCTTCGTTAATTATAGCCCGAATTATGTCGGATTTGGTACCATTTTCATGGGGAAAACATTAAAACACAAGGAGTCGATTCATGACACTTTCGTAAAGATCCGACGAGAAATGTGGAAATCCACTTGTTAATGGTATTCTAGCCCCTTTGAGGGTCTAAAGCCATAAAATTCGGTGAGGCACCACGCGGGGTTGACATCGTCCCGGGGTATCAGGTGGCATCTCTATGACAGGCGTCTCTGGAAAATCACCCTGTGGAAAAAGATCTTCCAATTCTGTGGACGATGAGCGCCGAGCATTCGCTTGCGCGCGATGGCCCGCTTTTCGCTTTCGACGAACATTTGCGCGTGTCGCTGTTAAAAACGACCTTTTTGGAGGGTCTCAAGTGCAAATTCGAGCGCGCATTGCACGTGCGTGGACGTGGTTTTCGCTGTGACACGGTTTTCGGCGCGCAATGCGCCGAATGTTTACTTTAGGAGAGGCAAAAGCGTTGGGACACATGAGGGCTCAGAGTGAACCGAAAAGTCTTTCGTTGTGTACAATAGGTAATTTTATATTTTCGCAAGAACGTTTGCCAGATTTCTAAGAGCAATGAAGAATTTGGTGCCGGCGTTAAGGATTTTAGACATTCTTTAATCTGAATTAATCTGCATATTGCTTTGTCGGTGGTACCGTTGTTAACCGCCGACTCGCGGGAATACATATACGGTCATAACGCCTGGCCAGACGCTCTGGCCGATCAGGCTTATTAATTTTTGGGAACCAGATATGGCATTTTCCTCCTCTACTTCGTGAAGAGGGAGAGGGTTCCTCCTCTGACGACGTATTTGCAGGGTGTTTCCAATTTGTGTTTATTAATTATATTACAGGAACAATTACTTTCATATTATTTTTTCTGCATTATACAATAAAGTGAAAAATATAAAATAGTTGAAAGAAGAAACCTTGTATCGTATATGTACAATGTACTCTCATGCATTGGCATACATTATTGTATTCATATTACGATATCATTTATTCAGACGACATAAACAACGTGTAATATGAGGCCATTTAATGTCGCATAGGGTTGTAAATTACATACTAAGGGTTAGACGACCAGCGGTGGTCGTCTTGTTGAACTCTATTCCACCGTGCTAGGGACACAAGTTAACCTCTTCCCCTTTTACCCAAATATGCCAGATGTGATAAATTTTTTTCTATTTCAAATACGTTAGGAAATATCCAACTGTTCCCACGGACACCCGCGGATTAATGAAAATTCGCGCTTTTGTTCACAGCGAATAATCTATAAATTGTTAAAGACGACGAAGGCAAATTCATGATTGCCCTTTGGAAAGCTAGCAACCAAATGTTGTCGAAGCCGTCTTCGAAAATACGGAATTTCCGACCATAAACGATTTGTGAATTTTTGCTTCGCTCTTAACTGTTACCTCCCAGAGTCCGCTTCGTTTGGGATAATTAAGGACGTAAGACAAAGGCAAAATATAGAACACAATATAAAGGCCTAAATATTAAATGTGAAAATGCAATAAAAAGCGACCTTTTCGTTACTCCGTATATTGCTCTGTTAGCGGGTGGTAGGTATAGGTGCATGGTGACTTCGTACCCGTACCCACCGTTGCCCACCGTCGAAGTGCGGGACAATACGATCATAAACCGCGACTCTGATGAGCCGCCCTAGCCGATCAACCTGGCTAGGTTTTCAGAAACAACTGGTTCCATTAGGCCCGAAATATAATAAACTTTTACGTCCTTTACGAAAATGTATACTTGGGGTTGCCGTCCCCTACGCGTAGCGAGTTCAATATAGTGTACAGTCTTCTCCGGATTATTAAAATGCTTTTTCCCCCGGATTATCCAGAAAGACCCATACGATAATTTTGCCTCCTCGCTGCGACCGAGGGCCTGCGGTCCCGGGTAGGCTGCCCGTTAACGGCGGAGAGCAATAAAACCGTTGGGCCAGGTAAAATACCCAGTAGAGAAAAATAAAATGTTCATGTTTTTGATAAATGTTCAACTCGGTAATTCTAGTCTTAGCTAAAGTTTTTGCAAATCGGAGGTGCCTCTCCTAAAGTAAAAGAAAACCGTGTCACAGCGAAAACCACGTCCACGCACGTGCAATGCGCGCTCGAATTTGCACTTGAGACCCTCTAAAAAGGTCGTTTTTAACAGCGACACGCGCAAATGTTCGTCGAAGGCCGCGTCCAGATCTGAACCGAACGCCGAACCGAACGCCACTTGAAACTCCCTATGCCCCGTTCCTACGTGTGGAACGTATATTTCTAGCCATCTTCGCCAGTTTCGACAGAGTCTCGTGGCTCGCGACAGCTAAAGATTGAAGGACAGAGAGTGTTTAGAGTAGTGCAGACCAAAGGTTTGCCTGCCATATGACACCGAGGAAGGGACCTCGGGACCCTCGACCAAAGGAAAATCAGGCTCGCCGCGATGTTCGGGCTGTTCCCAGCCGATGTCGGTAAAGTCCCGTCGCATCAAAGGAATGGCTCACTAGCTACTGTCGTCCTTGCCATTGAAAGTGTTATGTAGTTAGAAGGAGCAAGACAAATTGGTCATAAACGCTCGAGAATTTATTGTATTTTCCGAATGTCTCGAAAGCCTCCAAGAAATTGAACTTGATGGAACAAATGTAGAGAATTGAAATATTGCAACAACTAGAATCGGAATAATTACTTAAATGTTTCCACATTTGAGTATTTCATACTATTCAATTGTATGATGTCCAATGCATAAAACTTTTGTAAAGTCCACCGGTAGTTTGAAACCGTAAGTCCGACAATAACGCGGTACCACTACAAATTTCTTTATTCGAAAATGATCGTCTCTGCCACCACCGTCGTTACTGTTTCTGTTTTTTTTTTTTTTTTTTTTTTTTTTTTAATAAATGTAATACATGCAGATATACGCAGCGACTGCTTGATCTGCGGACACTCTTCGTTTATCACCAACTTGTCTTGCTTCTTTAAACTACTTCACACCCCCAATGGCAAGGACGAAAACAAGTCATGGTGGTATGAGGGACAGGGATGCACCACTACAATTGCTTACCCTATGTGGGTGAGCCATTCCTTTGATGCGACGGGACTTTACCGACATCGGCTGGGAACAGCCCGAACATCGCGGCGAGCGTGATTTTCCTTTGGTCGAGGGTCCCGAGGTCCCTTCCTCGGTGTCATATAGCAGGCAAACCTTTGGTCTGCACTACTCTAAACACTCTCTGTCCTTCAATCTTTAGCTGTCGCGAGCCACGAGACTCTGTCGAAACTGGCGAAGATGGCTAGAAATATACGTTCCACACGTAGGAACGGGGCATAGGGAGTTTCAAGTGGCGTTCGGTTCGGCGTTCGGTTCAGATCTGGACGCGGCCGAAAGCGAAAAGCGGGCCATCGCGCGCAAGCGAATGCTCGGCGCGCATCGTCCACAGAATTGGAAGATCTTTTTCCACAGGGTGATTTTCCAGACGCACCTGTCATAGAGATGCCACCTGGTACCCCGGGACGATGTCAACCCCGCGTGGTGCCTCACCGAATTTTATGGCTTTAGACCCTCAAAGGGGCTGGAATACCATTAACAAGTGGATTTCCACATTTCTCGTCAGATCTTTACGAAAGTGTCATGAATCGACTCCTTGTGTTTTAATGTTTTCCCCATGAAAATGGTACCAAACCCGACATAATTCGGGCTATAATTAACGAAGTTGCACGAAAAATTGGTTTGCAGCATTTATAGCCTTCTTCGTTAAAAATTGTCCGATTTGCATGATATTTTGCCCTTTTAATCGGGAGAATATCAGGAATCCATTGATGTTACTTTCAGATCGATACGACGAAAAATAAAGAACTTTAATTTCTGCGAAATTGGTGACACGTGGCTGAGCGACCGTAACAGGGGACCGCTGCCTCGCACGCCTCAGCCCTTGGACGACCCAAGCGCCTGCCGAAAGTATTCGAAGCCTTCGAATACAGATACAGTTAAAGTAGAAAAAAGTATTCGAACCACAGAGCGGAAGACCTTCGAATAAAAAAAGTATCTATGCCTCGTCGAATGAATTCTCGTCGAATAAATATTTCATCCGATGCGCTTCGAATAAAGATACTTTGGGGTTATTCGAAGTTCGAATAACGGATAAAGATATAGTATCTTTTATTCGATTTGCTATTTAAATAATTTTTTTATCTAGATAATGCCCAACTCTGTTGAAAATCCAGGTAGTATTGCATTGAACCAGATTGATCCAGTTCAAAATTCAATGCGGTTCTAACTGGCAGTTCCAGCAGGGAAGAGTAGATGGGACAAGAAATTAAAAGTTACCACTACTCCTACTATATTTGGGGAGTTAATATATCAAAGTACAGTAAAAATTCCTCAGGGTTAGTAAACAGAATGCTGTTTCGGCGAAACTTCCGAAAACCGGTCAAACCTGATTAAGCTATAATTTTGAAGATAGTTCTTTTTTGCAAAAAGACGATGTTTACGCGAAGGATTTTTTGCGACTCCAAAGTTAAAACCCAAAATTTAGATAAGAAATGTTTCGCCATTTTAGTGCCATTTCCAACGTAATTTTCCAGGGAAAAGTAATTTTTTTCAACCACATTTCCACGTGCTATCCACCACGAGATGTCCAGAGACAAAAATAAACACATCCCCCAGATGACCAACCACCTCAAGTTGATCGCTGTGGCGGTAATGCAGAAAGTGACATTACAGTAGTAAAACCTTGGTAAAGATACAGATACCTTAAGATACCTTAGTACCTTACAGTAGTAAAGATGGAAGTTTTCGAAGTTGCAGGGAGTGACACTAAAATGGTAAAATACATTTTTCGCAAAATTTGGACCTTAACCTTCAAGTCGCAGAAAACGCTTCTCGCAAACATTGTTATTAGGTAAAATGAAGTTATTTGCAGTCAATTCGATTTTTAGAACCGATAAGAATTGAGAATAATAGCAGTGAAATGGTAATGGTGCATACGGACCCTGTCACGAAGGAGGTAACATTGTTATCACCAGTAAGAAAAAGAAAATTTGAGCCATATCCGGTTAGTGTAACCAGCAATTCAAAAACGTCCGAAATACATGGTGAAATGAGCAACGGTAAATAATGTTATATTTTAAAATGCTGTTGTTGCTGATGATGATCATGATGATAATAATGATGTTATTCAAGATACTGAAGAAACAAACAGTATTCAAGATACTGAAGAAAAAGAATTAACAGATTCTTTATTGGAAAAATATGAAAAGTTGCTACATCTGTATGAAAATTCTGAAAAAGCAAGAATTCTGATGAAAAGAAGGCATAAACAAACATGCGATAAGTTTAGATATACGATTAAAAAATGGAACGTAGGATATCCGCTCTAGAGTATAAACAAACAGGCATTGATAAAATTTTAAATCCCGATCAATTAGCAGTATTAGAGAAAGAGTGCAAAAAAATACCCAAGTGGTGTGATAAGCATATCAATTAAAATTCGCATGCGGAATCGCTGGATACAAGGAATTATTATACCAAAATGTTCCGTTACCGTCACTTAGGACTTTACGCAGAAAATTAAAAAATTGGGAATTTTCTAGCGGTCATTGCGATGAAATTTTCCAGTTTTTAGCTCTTAAAGTAGGGCAATTTAAGAAAGAGTCGGATAAAGATTGTTTAATTGTTCTAGATGAAATAAGTATAACACCGAAATTATGCTATGATAATTCAAGTGGTTCGTTCATAGGCAATGTAACATTACCTGGCCATGATAGTTCACAAATAGCGACTCATGCTCTTGTATTTATGTTGGCAGGTATATGCCAAATATGGAAACAAACCATCGATTTTTATTATACGGGTAAAAGTACAGACGGTACAAAGTTTAAACCAATTTTAGTAAAGTATATTGAAAAAGCACACGAGATTGGATTAGCGGTTCGCGGTATTGTGTCCGATATGGGGGCTGCCAATCAAGCCATGTGGCGATCATTTGGCATTATTGCGGGCAGATTTTCGATACCACAAAATAAGTGTCCACATCCACTGGATAGTACAGAACATTTGTATTTCTTTCACGACGCATCACGTGCATTCAAAATTTTGAAGGAAGGCGTGCTAAATAATGTTAGCATAAGCATTCCCGACAAATACGTCAAATTATATAATTTGCCAACTAACGCAGCCAGTGCAAAACATATTGAATATCTACTAGAAATTCAAAAAGATTCCGACTTACAATTGGCACCAAAATTACGGGACGAGTATTTGAACACCAATTCCCATTTTCAAAAGATGCGAGTCAAAAGTGCATCACATGTTTTAAGCCACCACGTGAGCACTGCTCTGCAATTTATAGCAGAGGAACAGGGAAAACCTGCATTTATAACAAGTTCGTGGTTAGTTGGGCGGTTCGTTAAATGGTTTGCTATAATTACAACGAGGAACCTTGCCCTGGTCTTGAGCAAGAAAAAAGAAACAAAATTCATTGAAACTTTAAATTTTTTAAACGAATTTATTGACTTAATGGGAAATTTACGTTTTGGTGCCAAAGGAGAGGAAAGCCTTTTCAAAAAGGTGTAATAATAACAACCAAATCGTATATTGAATTGGCAACGTTTTTAATTGAGGTCCGCGATTATAATTTTGTTTTTGGTGGGAGATTTACACAGGACTGTGTAGAAAATTTATTCTCCGTTCTAAGAATGAAAAATTGTGTGTTAAATGCAATTCAGTTAAAGAATAACTTAAAACTAATAATATATGTGATTTCGGCGCACAGGTTCGGTCAATTTAACACAATAAAAACAAGCTATTTAGCAATAATAATTTTCGATCTTGGTTTAGATCTTCTTCAGGAAAGTTTAGAATATTGCTTTTGCTATTAGAATTGAGTCACCGTGCTATGGCACTGCGTGTGACCCGCGAGTCGGTTGGAATAAGAAGACTTCTCTAATAGCAAAAGCAATATTCTAAACTTTCCTGAAGAAGATCTAAACCAAGATCGAAACGTCGAAAGCTCATATAATTATTATTGCTAAATAGCTTGTTTTTATTGTGTTAAATTGACCGAACCTGCGCGCCGAAATCACATATATTAATTATTACGGTTGTAAAATATTAGGTTAAGTTGAGCACGAGGAGGCTGGTGAGGTTAGGATCGGCGATTGGCACCAAAACACTGGTTTTCACAATAAATTGTGAGGTCTTTATTATAAAAAGTGTGCCAACGGATGAGCCGTTGTGCACACTGGAAAACAGAGGGTTGAGCCTCCGTACATTCTCTTGTACAACAATTAACACGTTTCAGAACGTGGACACGCGGACACGCACAATCGCGAATACGCGATCAATTGATTGAGTACACGCCGACTGTGTCGCGAACACCGTGTTGAGTCTACTTTGTGATTCGAACGTGATTTGAGCACTGAAATTGCATGTAGAGCAGAACTTTTGAACAATGAACAGATACGTTGTACGTTGAACACAGTTATGAACAGAATGTCGTTAAGATGGATGCGCATTTCCGCCGTGGCGTCTTCTCGAACCTTCTCGAGCGTCGATCGACAAGACGGACCCTGATTGGTCGATTGATCGCGGATCGACCGTGACTTCCGCTGCCCAGCAGGTGCTGCGGTGATCGAGAGTGCGGCGGCGCAGTGAACTATTCATTCCCAAACATGCTCCCGCCATCAACAGCTGATTGAAGATGTTGATGTTGAATCTGAAACAGGCAAGATTGCCAATTTTGCAATTGGCCTGATTAGTGTTGTAGTGGCGGTCTTGAGCGTCACGACTCGGGTGAGTCCATCCTTCCCTGGATGCAAGGTGATGACCCTCGCAAGTGGCCACTTGCTTGGTGGAAATCGCTCATCTGTGATGAGCACCAGGGATCCGATCTTCAAGTCGTTGGTTGGATGATGCCATTTGGTGATGGATAGTTGTCTCTGCAAGTAGTGGGATGACCACTGAGTCCAGAATTGTTGCATCTTCTTTTGAATGAACTGCCATCTGGCTGATGGCAGAACTGATGAATTCTCCACAGACGGTTCCGGAAGAGCTGAGAGTGGTTGTCCAACAAGAAAGTGCGCTGGTGTAAGTGCTGTGATGTCATCTGGGTCGTCACTGAGGGGCTCAAGCGGTCGTGAGTTGAGCATCGCTTCTATTTGTGTAAGACGTGTGCTGAACTCCTCATATGTGAGCACCGTCTCACTGACTGTGCGCCGGAGATGGTGTTTGATTGACTTCACGACCGCTTCCCACTTGCCTCCCATGTGTGGTGCGGCTGGTGGGTTGAAACGCCATTCTGTTTTGTCATTGACAAACAGCTGATTCAATCGTTGATGCGCCTCAGTCCCCTGGGTGAACATTTTCTTGAGGACGGTGTCAGCTCCAACGTAGTTGGTTCCGCAATCAGAGTGAAGAGTGAGAGGAATCCCTCTCCTGGAGACGAATCTCCTGTAGGTGGCGATGAACCCTTCGGTTGTGTAGTCTGTCACCAGTTCTAGGTGAACAGCTGATGTCGTGCCTCCAACTCTAATGACTCCACTCTCATCGATGAATGCGGTGAGTCGATTGAAGACATGAGCAGCTGGCAATGTTGAGCCTGAGCTGAACATCCTCATCTCGCTGGAGAAATAAAGCGCCTGCGTTGCTTTGATCCAGAAGATCCTGGCCCATTCTATGTCAATGGGCGACAAGGTGAAGAGCGGCAGCGTGACTGGAGCCTTCTTCAACCTTGAAACAAATCTGAAACAAACTGATGTGATGCGAATAAGTTTGTTGAGGGATGAATATGTATGTGAGGTCCCAGTGATATTCGATCTTTTGAATGTTGAGCCGCTTTGAAATTCCTGGACGAGCCTCTAGTGTACTCGAGTCGTCCTTCAACTTTGGTTGTGAGTTGTGAGGGTGTGGCTCTCGAAAGAGGTAGTTGGCCCATCAGATGATGGACACGGATCCCCCTTTGTCGAGCACACCCCACAACCTTGAAGTTGAATTCTATGAGGCTTGATGAAGGCAGCAATGTAGTTTCATAGCTCGTTGCGACTTGCTCGTTTGTATGATATCCAACATCCAGGATTCAAATGACACTTGAATGTTGAATGTAGATCGAATTAGAGAGTCTTGGACTAGTCTCCTGTGAGGTTGTATGCACTAAGTATGCACTCGCTTTAAGATGATGCGAAAGCAAGAGGCGCCTGGGCAACAGGCACTTCCACGTGATGTGTCTCTCCGAGTTTGTAATTCCCGAGGGCACATATAGGCCACGAGACAACGAGTTGCAGCTCTTTCCAAGTGCGATACTGGCGAGTAACATCGAGGTTCGAGAACAGCCAGCAATGCATGGTCTGCTGACGAGTCCCTCGTTGTTGGAGTGATCTGGTTTTGAGTACGAGACTCTGTCTGTCCAGACTCCTTGACAGAAATGCAGTGATCGAGAGAGTACTGCTGCAGCATCACGAGTCATGTTGTGCAGATTGAACGACCCTCTCTAATGCACATATTGGGTGAGCTCTTTATTGTGAGGCCTTCCAGTGTGATTCTCGAGAAGTGATCCATGTCTGCATGATTTGATAATCCGTCCACAGGAGTAGTAGCAATGTAGAGAGTGGTGGCTGTTTGAATTTGACTCGCACCCAAATGCGAGTCTCGGACTTGTGAATTTTCTTGATACGTGTTGCCTCCACTTGGAACACGGGAGTGACGTCACTTTGAGATCTGTGGACGGTGCGCTCACGGTAAGTGGATTACCGCCGTCATGACGAGTTGATAGGCATCTGAGAAGCAGAATGATTCCACTGTAGAGTCATTATAGGTGTTGAACCACCTATAGCCTGAGAGCGTGCGTACGCTTATGTAATCTTCTCTGATGCTGAGCAAGTGAGGTTAAGGGATGACTTCATCCTTGGGATGGCAGTGGATCATCCCAATAGAGCATGTGCAGCCACGACTCTTGCAATTCATCCTTGCTTGAATTGTGACCAGTGATAAGATGCTGAATGGATCACAGATTTGCTACTTCTGTGAAAATGACAGTGGTTACTGGCCTGGAAGACAATGTGAATTTGTAATTGATAAGTGAAGTTGAACACAAAGGTGTTAAGTTGTCGGTGAAAGCGCGCCTTTGAAGTTGCGCGCCCAGTTGTTGCAGTCATCGAGCGAGATGATTGGGCTTCTTAGAATTCCGATGGGTGATTGAATTCTACTTGGGAGATGTGAGGTGAGACGCCTCCCGCGTCTCTGGTTGTTTGCTTGATGAATTATGCCAACGAGTTCGTTTAGTTGGAGAAATTACATCAAGCAACGGGGAAAATGTTGAATGCCATTTGATTGTGGAAGCCCTCCCGCGTTGCACAGGTTTTTTAATTGATGAGCTATTGTAATGAGCATCTCACCTGTGTCTGCACCTCCAAATATGTCATCAACGTATCTGGGATGCGTGATCGATGGCACCGCCAGAGGAAGGCGATGACCTTCGTCTTCCGTCAATTGAAGTAAAGCTCTGACCGCCAGAAATGGAGCAGCCTTGGTCCCATATGTGACCGTTGTGAGCTTGTAGGGCACCTCCTTGGAATTGTCATCGATCCACAGTATTCGTTGAAGATCCTGATCGTCTTCATGAATCTTGACTTGACGATACATCTTTGTCACATCTGTGGCAAAAATGTACTTGTGCTGGCGTATCCACAGCAGCACGTCAGTGATGTTAAGGAGTAGATTTGCACCCGTGTGCATCAAATCGTTGATAAAATACCCAGTTGAAGTATAGCTTGATCCGTTGAAGACGACTCTCAATTTTGTCGTCTGGCTGTCTAGCTTCAATACTCCATGATGTGGAAGATTAAACACAGAGTAAGTATTAGGTGAAAGTGCTGGTGCTCTTACCATGTGACGGAGCTCCTCGTACTCTTGCATGAAGCCTTGATAGAGGTCGCGATACTCGTTGTTCTTGTTGAGTTTAACGAGCGTGCGCTTCAAGCAAGCGTGAGCTGTTTGATATGAATTACCCAACAGCTTCGGAGTCTCCTTCAGAGGAATGCGCACAGTGTATCGTCCTGTAGAATCACGCATGTGTGTCGCTCAAAAGTGATCCTCACATTCTTGTTCCTCAGGTGTGAGCTTCAGGGATGCATCTGTCGGGAGCTCTTCTTGAATCCAAAATCGTGTCAGCATGTCTTGCAAAGAAGTGTCAGCATGCTGCACGACGGCAGAGTGATGTGCGGTGGCCTTGCGCAGGTCCACTGTAACTGGTCCAAGAATGAGCCACCCAAAAATGGACAGCTGTCACAACACTCATTAGGTCTTGTTGAACCATAATGGATGCGATGGAATACAGAGGCAGAGTCGTAAATTCTGCCTCTCAGTTGATGAGGGCGATGTCCTGCAGAAGCAAAGTCGTAAATTCTGCCTCTCACTCTTCAACTTTAATGTGACTGTAGTAAAGCTCTTCAGTAGGCGCGCTCGTATAGGATCTATTACTGAGATTGCCTGCTGAGAGCTAGATCCCAAGAGTGAGCTTAAATGCGAGTGTGTTGAGCTCCCAGGGAGAAATCTGAGAGACTCCAGAATGGCTGATCTTTAGACAGTCCAAATCTGTCACTGAGGCTCCAGTTCCGTGGCACTCTTGGTGCCACCCACAATAGAGTAGACTTCTGGGCTCCAGCTTCGATGATCATGTTGGGTGATGGCATGCACTAAGGGTTGAGGCGACGGATGAATCCTTCTTGACGAAGGTGATCTCAGAGCTTTCTGCTACTGAGTGGTTGATGCTATTCGCTGATTGCGAATGGCGATAGAGTATTGACTGCACCGACTGTATTTCTTTTGATCTGTAAACAGGCGTACCTCGTCGAGGAGCGAGCTGTGAGCACACATGGGTATGTGGCCATCAGTGGCTTGTAAAGTATTGAAACGACCCACCTGAGAATTGATGTGAAGATTGGTGGGTCTGACTTCTTCAATGTGATACGTTGATCCCTCCAATCTTGAGGCTGGTGATTGGAGACGAGTCCACGCTCCGTCATTGTGGACCTTGTTTCCTTATGATCAGGTGATGAACACTGTGATATTGATGGTTGCCCCTTCGGGCAGCTGGTGAGCCATAGGCGTCACTGCACCACAATAATTGCACCGAAGTGCTGTCTTACACCTTGCAGTAGGATGCCTCCCACAGCAATTGTGACACAGCTCTAGAGCTGTGATGAGGTTCCGGCGTTGAACCACAGGCAGCTTCCTGGACGATGGACATGTCACTATAAAATGGGCTGCTTTACAGCAGTCGCAGGGATGCTCTTGATGAGCCCGCTGACTTTGTGCTTTTTTGATCATCTTGATCAGCCATCGCGAAGCACAGGAGTTGAGCTTGTGAGCCCTCTAAACTGAACTACACAGCACTGTGGTACACAATCACCGATCCGGCTCGAAGGACCAAACAGTAAAATATTAGGTTAAGTTGAGCACGAGGAGGCTGGTGAGGTTAGGATCGGCGATTGGCACCAAAACACTGGTTTGCACAATAAATTGTGAGGTCTTTATTATAAAAAGTGTGCCAACGGATGAGCCGTTGTGCACACTGGAAAACAGAGGGTTGAGCCTCCGTACATTCTCTTGTACAACAATTAACACGTTTCAGAACGTGGACACGCGGACACGCACAATCGCGAATACGCGATCAATTGATTGAGTACACGCCGACTGTGTCGCGAACACCGTGTTGAGTCTACTTTGTGATTCGAACGTGATTTGAGCACTGAAATTGCATGTAGAGCAGAACTTTTGAACAATGAACAGATACGTTGTACGTTGAACACAGTTATGAACAGAATGTCGTTAAGATGGATGCGCATTTCCGCCGTGGCGTCTTCTCGAACCTTCTCGAGCGTCGATCGACAAGACGGACCCTGATTGGTCGATTGATCGCGGATCGACCGTGACTTCCGCTGCCCAGCAGGTGCTGCGGTGATCGAGAGTGCGGCGGCGCAGTGAACTATTCATTCCCAAACAACGGTCGAAATAAAATTTATAAATAACTTTTAAAACTAATAAGTGTTTCCCATTATATGAGACGTATATCAAATACTAATTATACTTCGCTGTCTCGTCCTCTAGATCAATATGTAGTAACGTCAGTTGCTCGATCCTATCACAGCAATTTTAAATTTGGTACCAAAACCAAAACAGGGCCCCAATGGCCCGATTTCCTGGCAGGTGGCGCTGCGCTCTGTCTCTCATGCCGCGCTGCGTCCCCGTGGTTCTCCATTACGTTTTGCTGTGCGATCTGCATCACACGTATAGTTAACCTAGCTAGTTTTAGAAATGAGTCACGAAGAAAGAAGGTTAAACAGAGGAGATAAAAAAGACCGATTATGGAAGAAGCTGAGACAACTCGAGAAAAAAATTAGGAGATATGATCGGTCATCATCATCGAGATCGCGAAGCAGACCTCGAGATCGCTCGGGGACCTTGGCGCATGGAGAGTCGCCGAAAAGGCGTCAAAGAAGCCGCTACAGCGAGAAAGGCGATAGAGAGCGTAGCCTGCGAGGTGCGTCCTATCAAAGTCATTCGTCGCTTTCCGATGCAACAGATGGTGTCGAGCGTCGCCCGAGAGGCACGCCAGACCACGTGCAACGAGCATCACAACGTAACGAAAATGGCGACGAGCGTTGTCCGAGAGACACGTCAAGCCAAAGGCGGTGTCTAGAAGCGCCGCACGACAGCAGGGGACTTATATCACCACGCCACTCCCGCAGCGCGTCAATTGAGGTTAGGAGACGAGATCCTACACCTCAGAACGAAGCAGAAGTAGAGGGAGAAGAAACCCTTTCTGCGGAAACTTTGGAATTGTTGGGAGACGATCTGAGGGAGGACTCGGCGGTGGGACCGGAATTTCACCCTACTATTGCAGAGAGATGGGCGAAATTACTAAAGTCAGGTATGACAAAGGAATCGAAGCAGGAACTGTTAAAGAAGTACTCCCCGGCATCAAACTGCCTAACGCTAAAAGCTCCAGTGCTAAATGCAGAAGTAAAATCAGCGATGTCAAGCGTCGCTCTTAAAAAAGACGAATATCAGAGGATGGAGCAAGACCAACTTGGCAAAGCTGTAAGTGCGGTCGGGAGGTCACTGACAGAGCTCCTGAAAAGTGACAAGTCAGGGAAAGTAGATGAAAAGATGCTCATCACGGCACTTAGTGATACGGGTAGAATCCTCACGGACCTACATTACAGAAAGTCTGTAACGAGGAGGGCCTTTATCACACCGGGGTTAAGCTCTGTGGTTAAAACGATCGCAGACGGGAGCCCAGTGGGAGCACTGTTGTTTGGTGAGGACTCTCCGATAGAGTTAAGACAGCTAAAGCAGTGGAAAGGTCCACCAAGGATATTCAAAAACAAGTAAGTGTTCGAAAGCAGCCCGCTCCACCCACTACAGCTAAAAAGAGTTACGGCCAATCATCAAGGAGCACTACCAGCCATTTAAACTCCAGAACCCCCCCTGTAAGGGCATCCAGATCATCGCAACAGGGGGGACAGAGAAGCCAGTCATGGAAGTCGGGGACACGCCGGAGGTAGATGTAAGTAAATTAGCTGGTAGACTCCAATATTTTTCAAAAGAATGGGAGTCGATTACATCGGACAGGAATATCCTGAAAATTTTCAGAGGATACAAATTACCGTTTGAAGGTAAGGTCTGCCAACGGATCGTGCCCAAAGAATCTGCTTACTCTCAATCAGAGCTGGCAGACTACAAGGTTGTAATTAGCGAAATGACAAGAAAGGGAGCAGTGTCAAAATGTAGTCAGTGTGAGGGGGAGTTTATATCACCTCATTTTCTTACAGAAAAAGCAAATGGCAGTAAAAGATTCATCCTGAATCTGAAAGGCTTAAATAAGTTCATAAAGCCATCCCACTTTAAAATGGAAGACAGGAAAATAGTTATTAGACTAATGACAAAAAATTGCTTTATGGCATCAATCGACTTGAAGGATGCATATTTCCTTATTCCAATTGACACCAATGATAGAAGATATTTGAGATTTCTATTTAAGGGGGAAGTGTACCAATTTAATTGTTTACCCTTTGGATTATGTACAGCTCCGTTCGTATTTACCAAGCTGTTAAAACCGGTAGCAGAAACCTTACGGTCGAGAGGCTTCAAATCTGTATTTTACCTAGATGATATATTCGCGTCAAGTGCCAATAATAAGTGCGAAAAGTTTATATCTTGGCGAAAAGACCCCCATGCTTTTAGAGTTGATGCGTTCACCTTAGACTGGGGCGAATTTTATTTTTATGCGTTCCCACCCTTCTCATTAGTACTAAGAACCCTACAAAAGATAAGAGACAACAGAGCAGAAGGAGTTGTAGTGGCCCCATATTGGCCAACTCAGTCCTGGGAGAACCATCCGCTAGCGGCGACGCTTACATTGGTAGTAGCCAAATTATCCGCGAAGCGTTCAGGAGGAAAGGTGTGCCAGAGGTAGCGATCCCGGTAATGATGCAATCAATATCGGAGGCCACCGTGAAACAGTATAACAAACCTTTACGGCTATGGTGGTCGTACTGCCAAAGGAACCGCATCCCTTATTACGACCCGTCCACGGAGAGCGTTTTGGAGTTTCTATCATATTCGTTAGATACAGTAAAAACATACGGAACCCTCAATAGTTACAGATCGGCAATCTCTCTCGTCGCGCAAAGGGAGTTTGGCGACGACCCGCGAATGAGGAGGTTCTTCAAGGGATTGATCAGGGTAAGGCCTCAGACGGCGAAGTATGAAAGTGTATGGGATCCAGAGGAAGTTCTGAAGTACCTGGAGAATGATGGAACCAGCGAAAAGCAGTCTTTAGAGTGGGTGACAAAAAAGCTAGTAACCCTGCTCGCGTTGGCTACCGGCCAACGAGTTCAAACAATCTCCCTAATACGGTTGAGCAACATCAAGACACTGGAGTCCGGAATAAGGATTCGCATGACGGATCATTTAAAGACGACCAGCGCAAGGCATAAACAAAAGAATCTAGTACTACCGTACCTGTGCGATAGACCAAGGGTTTGCGTAGCTTCTCTATTACGGGAGTATAAGGAAAGAACGAGTCTTATACGCCATAACGAAGATAGGCTACTAATCACGTATAGGAAGCCGCATAAAGCAGCGACCGCACAATCTATCAGCCGATGGATCAAGGATGTGCTAAAGGCAAGCGGTGTGGATACCGACATCTTCTCGGCTCACAGTACGCGGCACGCTGCGACATCGGCTGCGCAGCGAAAGGGATTGAGTATAGAGGCAATACACAAAGCGGCGGGGTGGTCAGAAAAGTCAAGAATCTTTGCTCAGTTCTACAGCAGACCGCTGCCGGAAGAAGCAAATTTTGCCACAGTCGTTATGACAAAAAATACGAAATAAACACGAAGTAAGGGCTAAAACAGGCTTTAAACATCTACATATTGATCTAGAGGACGAGACAGCGAAGTATAATTAACGATCAAACGAACTTACCTTGTGAAGTTCGATCGTGATTATACCAGCTGTCTCGTCCGAATAGATCAGACCCTCCCATCCCTATCATAAGCCCAGGTGTCAGATAGCCATAAGAACCACCATATGTTGGTAGTGGACGGGGAATGTTTTATTTTTTTTTTGCCAATCTCTCCTGTTCGTTCCCTGGAAACTTTAAAAATGAATGGAGAACCACGGGGACGCAGCGCGGCATGAGAGACAGAGCGCAGCGCCACCTGCCAGGAAATCGGGCCATTGGGGCCCTGTTTTGGTTTTGGTACCAAATTTAAAATTGCTGTGATAGGATCGAGCAACTGACGTTACTACATAATGATCTATTCGGACGAGACAGCTGGTATAATCACGATCGAACTTCACAAGGTAAGTTCGTTTGATCGTTAATTATGATGAAGACGATAGGGAGTTCCTCCCAGATTTTCTTTCCACCATTAAGAATTTAAAAAAGAAAGAACTAAATCACACTGATATGACAACACCTTCGTGTATAGATCCTAATTTTAATAATAATTATAATATAACTATAAATAATATAGAGTTAAATTGTTTAAATCATATTGCCGGATATTTAATTAAAAGCATTGTTAAAACACAAAAATGTTGTAACCAATGTATATTATGTACAGGTAGTTTAAAGGCAACTTTATCGTCATATAATCGTTTATCATACCCAGTTAGCCACGTCCGTTTTAGCAGATTTTGCTCAACGCCTGACTACAAATGTTTGTGACAGAAAGACTACAGATTTGATACAGGATTTGTTATATTCGATGATGAAAACAGACTGGCAGCAGAAAGCCGACAGATTGTGCTGCCTTAACCTGCGAGCAGATTGGCGGCAGGGTCTGCTGTACAATTTAATGTCAGAAATCGAGTAGACCCTGCGCAGCGCGATCTGACGGCAGATAGGCAGCAGAAATCGAGCAGATTCTGATGTCAGGATCTGACAGCAGAATGGCGGCAGAAAGTAAAGGCTCGTATAGACTGGGCGATAATCGCCGGCAACTTTGTTGCCAGCGACTCCAGCGGGTCGCCTGGCGACTCGCTGGGATGCATCGGCTTGTCTCCAGCGATTTTTACCGAGCGGCTGGTATCCAGCGACTTGTGTCCGGCGACTCGGCAACTTGTGTCCCCCACCTTATGACCAAGACCAGTGATGCCAGATTCGGGGCGGGTTCCCTCGAGAATTTCCCCCACCTCGCGCACACTACGCCGGAGCTGCGTGTCCGTGAGTTGGACTCCGAAGCGCCGAGCTCACGGATACGCTGCTCCGCCGTAGTATGCGCGAGGTGGGGGAAATTCTCGAGTGAACCCGTCTCGAATCTGGCATCACTGACCAAGACCCTTCTTCGGCGTCCATTCCAAACCTTATTTTTAGTAGCCATGGATCCGTCAATAGCTATGGGTGTTGGCGCCGCGTTCATTGTAATAGCATCGACCAAAAGAAAAAGAAAAAGGCGTTGGTGGAAAAAGGCGTTTTTGAGAAATGGAGAACATTACGGTGATGATTTAATGTCACAGTTTCTATTAAGCGAGTTTTTACTCGAGAGATAAGGGATCCGTCTCGAATTTGCAGGGAAGACGGCGCAGGCGGGACCACGCGCAGTCAGCGGACTACCATTCTTTCTTCTTGTGTCTCTCTCTCTCCGCAAGGCGTATTGATGTTGGATAATACTTTTTAACTGCTATACCTGGCACATTTAGATAAAAACTGAAGGGGATGACTTGTATACCACACCTGGTTCTCAAAAATTAATCAAGCTGATCGGCCAGAGTGTTTCGACAGGGTCCCGGTTTATGACCGTATTGTCCCGTGAGTCAGCGGTTGACAACGCTACCTGCGCGTCCAAATTCAGTTATCTTTTACAGCTGGCAATTTAGTATTTTTGAAGCGAAATTTCTTCATTTCTTTACGACTAGGCAATAGCTTGTTCTCGAAGTGTTCGTTGGGAAACATTTGTCTACCAGATGTCGATAATGGGTGGTATACACGGTGACATCGGACGCGCAGGTACCGTTGTCAACCGCTACTCATGGGACAATACGGTCATAAACCGCACCTTGGCGGAACACACTGGCCGATCAGCCTGATTAATTTTTGGGAACCAGACGTGGCACACAAGCCAATCCCTTCAGTTTTTACCTAAATGTGCCAGATATAGGCCTGCGCCGTCTTCCCAGCAAATTCGAGACGGATCCCTTATCTCTCGAGTAAAAACACGCGCTTCAAATGCAAAACAAGAGCACGCGTTGACCTGTTCCGTGCGAAAGAAGGTGGACCTCGGAGAGGAGATATGTACCTATTGCTGTGAAGAGAGCCTTGTCAAGGGAGTGTCCGCATATATATATATAATAAATTCGTTTAATATATATATATAAAATAAATTAATGTTTTAATAAATATGTATATGTGTGGTGTTTTCCCACGCAGTAGATCATATAGTAGATATTTACGTTAAAAATTTATTATATATATTATATATATATATACATATATTTATATATATATACATATATTTATAGATATATACACATATTTATAGATATATAAAATTTTTAACGTATACATTTACTATAGGATGTACTTCAATATATATAGTGCGTGGTGTGTTGCCACAGAGTCGGCGATGTTTCCCATTCGGAACGGGAAACAGAAATACAGGCACTAGACACTCGGGCGATGTTGCTCACCGTCCACTTGAATACAGTTTTTCGGGAACATGTGGCCAACAGTCATTTCTAGAAGGCCGTTTGAGGCAAGGGTCGAGTTGCTGTATCCCACAGCGATTGTTGCAAGTCGCCGGATACAGGTTCCGGCGACTTTCCCAGGTATATTCGTATCTCTTTACCCTTAAAGGACGAGTCGCCAGACACAGTTGTCGGACACAAGTCGCCGGATAAAAGTCGCCAGATACAAGTCGCTGGCGACCAGTCGGTTATCCCACCGACTCGCCAGCGACTCCGGCAACAAAGTTGCCGGCGATTATCGCCCAGTCTATACGAGCCTTAAGGAGAGTCTGCTGATACAATTTAATAGCAGGGATCGAGCAGACTCTGCGCAGCGCGATCTGACGGCAGATAGGTAGCAGAAATCGAGCAGATTCTATTTATATATAAATCGATTGATGCATACACGCATCTAAATGATAAATAATTTTTCTACATTTTCCAAAAATATTTATATTTTCTGTAATACATTTACCATACATATAATTTCAGTTTTTATTAATTTAACTTGTGTTTACAAGTTTTACAAAAGAATGTAAATAGAACATATAAATTAGAAAAAAAACTTTTAATATTGACATTTATTAAATATATATAGGTACGGTGTTCCGTAACCGATGGTACACGCGGAAGGGTGGTGATTTTACATGAAAAAATAAGTCGAAAATTTAGAATAAAACTATAATTAATATACCTGGTCGAAATTCTAGAGACGAATACAATATTAGTATAAGATTTAATTAAGATTAGGATGGCACTGAATATTACTGTTTGATATATCTCTATGTAAACGTTTAAAAAACGGGCGTTGCAAAATGCAGATTGGTTCGTTAGAAACGTTCACAGTGGTCTGTCTATCGGTGGTCTAGCGAATATTTGCAACTCTATATAATTTTTATACGTATTTAAAATAATTCTATCTTCAAAAATGGTGATGCTAGAGCTAAAATGTGTAACTCATTCTACATAAAGTGGTTGTAAAAAAGTTTTCTCTACAAGACACAATTCATACATATTCGTTTTCCACATTCCAAGAAACCCCAGAAAATGAATTGTAGTTTTAAAACACCCTTGGAGGTTGAGAGGTGAAAGTTTTAAGGATGGTAAAACATTGTCGATGATGTTTTCCAAACAAATAATAAGCTAAACCTAACTGATGATTTATGTACGACTTGCGACATTTATCTCGCTAGATCTAGATTGTTAATGGACAGACCACTGTGCGTCGCGAGGTAGGTCCCGTAATATTGAAATCACCACAAAATTACCTTTCTTAAAAAAAAGTACAAAAAAGAACGCCAAGTATACGCGCGCAATAAACGGTAAATTAATAATCCCATCAAAACGAATCCCATTTAAAAACATTGTCGTAAATTAATATATTTACAAAACTAATGGTATACAAAAATGGCGCCAATTATAACAATGGCTATTTATACAAACAATCGGATTTAAATTGAATAAAAGATTCATCATTGGAAGGAACAAAGAATGTAATAATATTAAGCAGATATATTTTTATAGAATTAAATATTTCAATACCAGTAAATATTTTATTCAAAATACTTGGCGCTGCGCTCCGAATTGGTGTTGCTAAACTGAATAAATATGTATGAATTGCATTGATCTTTTTCTTTCTTTCTTGTCTCAGTGGTGTGTTGTCTTGTTTTGTTTATACCAAGACAATTAACATTATTTTGGTTTCGCAGCACCAAGTATTGTGAATAAAATATTTATAGGTATTGAAATATTTATTTCTATAAAAATATATCTGTTTAATATTATTACCTTCTTTGTTCCTTCCAATGATGAATCTTTTATTCAATTTAAATCCGATTGTTTGTATAAATAGCCATTGTAATAATTGGCGCCATTTTTGTATACCATTAGTTTTGTAAAGATATTAATTTACGACAATGTTTTTAAATGTGCTTATTTCATCTGTTCGTGCAGCAGGGTTACTTTCTTCTTCTCTTCTGCTTCGATTATCTGTAAATATATAAAAGCCACACTTTAGTTACAATTTAACATAGAACTTATAGAAAAGAATGGCCTTCTGCTATAGTAAGTGTAGATACTACATAATGTGTCCGAAGGAGGTGAGAATATATGGCAGAAGGACTTGTTGCAGGAAATTTAAATGCTAATGGTAATTTAGCGAAAATGAACGAAGAGATCCAATATATTTTTAACGCACAATGCCTATAACAACATTAATAATATTAATAGAATTAATTTAGTATGTTTATTGGTGTATTGAAATAAGTATATTATTAATGGGAAACTAATAAAATTAATGCATAGCGTGGCAACTACTGTGGATTTTAATTGTATTACGAATGTATTTCCCCAAAGATTGAAAAGAATCAAGGGAGATGTGTTTTCAGCGTACTTTTTTCACTAATGTGACTTGCTCTACATTGCGAGCAATCGACCATAATTTTCTTAATTAATGCTATGTCTTTTGACAAATTTTGTCGATTTACCTTATTTGATAAATTTCCAGAAACTTGTGCGAAAGAAGGTGCTTCTCTGTCTACCGTAACCTTCTCTGGACAACTTCCAAGCCTGTGCGTCCCCTTCATTTCTATAACACCGTATTTACACCAAGAAGAGCTACGTGATTATGAACAATTATACTTTTTAATTATCTATTTCGTGGAAATTCGTATATGAACATATATATATATATATGAAACATGCTGCGGACGAGCGAGTTTCGTTGCGCGAGCATTTCTGTCGTGCAAGACTAATAAAAGAATAAAACTCAAGAGATAACGTTTAAAATGTTATATTTCCTCGATAAAGTATATAACGATGCGTCGTCGTCGTAAACGCGATACATTCACGAATGCTTCTCGGCATCGCAGTCGTCCAAAGCCTGTCTTGTTCAGACCACGACGCAGTCCTCGGAAAGATTTGGTTTATAACACCTCCAAAGGTCGATTTTTCAATGCCTAAGTTGACGACCGCTAAATGACCGTTTGGGAACTCGCTCGTCTGTCTTGGGCCTAAGGGTGTCCCGTAATTTTTAACCCCATAAAAAACTTTAAAAAAGTAAAAAAATTACGCCAAGTACATGAAAGAAATAAATCACAAAAAAGAAAAGATAATAATGTAAATCACAAAAAAAATAGAAGAAAATATATAATATCACAAAAAATAGAAGATAATAATATAAATCCCCCCAAAAATAGAAGAAAATATACAATATAAAAAAATATGTGAAATCAAAATGAGCTGTAAGTACATAAAGGTGCTTTCCAATGTATTAAATAATATTAAGCAGATATATTTTTATACAAATAAATATTTTAATACGAATAATATTTTTTGTGATTTATATTATTATCTTTTATTTTTTGTGATTTTTTTACTTTTTGAAAGTTTTTTATGGGGATCTCACTTCTTTTTACAATAATATTTTACGCGTGTAATGAAATTTTACACGTGTAATGAAACAATAACCTATTCGTTGAAAATATGTTCGTTTCATTATGCGTACACCTTAATTAATATAATAATAAAGCACACTTACATGCAAGGAAATCAGCAAGAATTTTCGGCCGCCTTGACATGCGTGCAGTGATGGGTACGTAAAATACGCAACGTATAATACGTACGTATTATACACATGTATTATACACGTAAATTACTGTAATTTACGTGCGCTAGTGACAGAATTAGTGGATTGGTTGGAGTATTCACCGCGCTGGGGGACCGAAGACCCGCGAACCAATCAGCGGGGAGAACCACGATACCACGCTGGTGTCGCGTGAGATTTATGCTTAAGGAATTGGTAGCGTTTAAGATTCCAAACTTCCCTTTATTATATAAAGAGATTTATGTTGTTACCTACCTCGAGTGCTTCCTTTGTGGACCTGTCCCGGCAATATAGAGCCTAGTAGGAAGTACCCCATACATTTTTCAAGATTTATTTATTATATAACTTTGGTTATGTCATCTATGTAATTTACGTGGAATTTACACGTAACGTAAATACGCAAATTTAAAGTTTAATTAAAAATGTATTTATAACAACGTATTATTCTAATCATCTCTTTCACCGGTGTTTTCATATTCTTGTACTGCGAAAATATTTCGTTTCGAAACTTTCGACGCCTGCAATTGTCGTGTAGGTAAAGTGGGATAGCCGTTAAAATAGCCGTATTTTTAACATTAAAATTTGCGTAGAGAAATAAATAATAATATATGTAACGTACTATACATATAATACGTAATATCCACAAAATATATTTCCACGGGAAAAATTGTTAACCCATTCGACAAAAAGCCGAAATGATATTTTTTCAAACTACATGAATACTACAACCCCCATATGTACTTGTTCGCGAATAGATGTTGTTCGCGCCGGGAGAGGTTATGGTTGGCGAAGTCAAGTCAAAGCACAGTGAATTCACAATAAGTACGTCGTTTATTAAAAGACACAGCGGATGAGCGGCGACGCGTTTGTTACCGATCTCTCGATTAGCGACGAACGCGGTGAGCGTGGAGTGTTCTCGCACCGACACGTGTCTTCCACGCGATGAGTCTCCGACGTTGAGCCCTTACAATAATCGCACGATTGAGCGTGTGTGAGATTGCGCGATGATTGCGTGAGTTGAGCGATTGTGAGATGAACGCTTGATAATACTGAGAAAATGCGCGTTTATACTGAACAATGAGATCGTACGCGACGCGTGTGATTTCAATCACGGTATGAACAAGAGTGAACAATGGCCCGAGCCTCGTTTCCGCCTTGGCGTCTTCCAGAAACTTCTCGACGCGCCAAGCGGAAGCGAGCCCTGATTGGGTGATAGCGCGGACGGCAAGATCTGATTCGACCATCGATTGTAGATCCTCCGTCGTGTTCCGCTGCCCGTGAGGTGCTGCGGTGAGATGAGAGCGGTGGAGAAAGGAAGTACTGCTCGAATCGCAAACATTCTCCCGCCATCAACAGCTTACAGATGGTGTTGATGATGAGTCTGAAACATTCAAAGGTGCCAATTTTGCAATTGGTCTTTTTAGAACAGTGGTGGCGGTCTTGAGCGTTGCGACCCTGGTGAGTCCGTCCTTCCCTGGGTGTGTGGTGAGAACCCGAGCAAGTGGCCACTTGCTCGGTGGAAATCGCTCATCGGTGATGAGTACTAGAGAGCCGATCTTGATGTCATTGGACGGGTGAAGCCATTTCGAGATTGATAGTTGACGCTGAAGATACTGCGATGACTATTGGGTCCAGAATCGCTGCGCCTTCTGTTGAATGAGCTGCCACCTCGCTGATGGTGAGAGTGTTGAGTGCTCTGCTGATGGTTCGGGCAGCGTTGATAGTGGCTGTCCGATGAGGAAGTGGGCAGGGGTGAGTGGCGAGATATCTTCAGAGTCGTCGCTGAGTGGCTCTAGCGGTCGTGAATTGAGCATCGCTTCAATCTATGTGAGAAGAGTGCTAAATTCCTCGTAAGTGAGTGCAGTATCACTTACGGTGCGCCTGAGGTGATGTTTGATCGATTTCACGACCGCCTCCCACTTTCCGCCCATGTGAGGCGCGGCAGGGGGGGTTGAAGAGCCATTTGGTGTTATCGTTGACAAAGAGCTGTGATACAGAGTGATGTTCTTTAGTGCCTTGACTGAATAACTTCTTGAGCGCGGCATCGGCACCGATGAAGTTGGTGCCGCAGTCAGAATGGAGTGATTGAGGTATTCCTCGTCTTGAAATGAATCTGCGGTAGGTCGCGATGAATCCTTCTGTCGAGTAGTCAGTCACTAACTCTAGGTGAACTGCTGAGGTGGTGAGACAGGTGAAAACGCAAATCCAGCCTTTGTGAATTTTGGAGCCTCGCCCCTTCCACGCCTTGAGTGAAATTGGTCCAGCGTAGTCCAGTCCAGTGCGGGTGAACGGCTGTGAGGGTGTGACTCGTGAAAGAGGTAGTTGGCCCATAAGCTGATGGGCACGGATCCCCCTTTGCCGAGCACACACCACACAGCGAAGAACGTGAGTTTTGACTGGAGCTCTGCCTCCGAGAATCCAATACCGTTGGCGGATGTGAGAGAGCGTGAGCTGGGTCCCTCCATGAAGGGTGGTGTTGTGAGCATTATCTATGATCAGATGAGAGAGGCGTGAATTGCGAGGTAGAATCACAGGATGCTTACTTCCGAAATCCATGTGAGCGTTGTTGAGTCGACCTCCAACTCGAATCACTCCTTGCTCATCGACAAACGCCGTGAGTCGATTGAAGGCGTGAGATGATGGCAACTTGGAATTGAGGCTGAGTGTTTTGAGCTCCTGGTTGAAGTAGAGAGCTTGCGTTGCCTTAATCCAGAAGATGCTAGCTCTCCCCAGGTCCTCTGGTGAATGTGAGATGATTGGCAATGAGATCGGAGCTCTCCTTAGCTTGTCAAGAATTCTGAAACAAATTGAGGTGATGCGAATGAGTTTGTTAAGAGAAGAATATCTATAAAGGAGATCCCAGTGATATTCGATTTTTTGGACGTTGAGTAGAGTTGAAACTCCTGGACGAGCTTCCTGTGCACTGGAGTCGTCCTTCAATTCTGGTTGAGATGGCCATGAGTCACTGGGCTGAGTGAGCCATGGTGGTCCCGTCCACCACAGCTTGTGTTGTTCAAGCTGAGATGTAGTCACGCCTCGAGAAGCGCAATCCGCTGGATTTGAGGTCCCTGGAACGTGTCTCCATTGTGCATGTTGAGTGAGCTCTGGAATCTGAGAAACACGATTCCTCACATAATCCTTCCAGCGAGATGAATGAGATTTGATCCATATAAGTGTCACTTGAGAATCCGTCCACAGGTGAGTAGCAGCCACATTGAGCTGAAGAATTGCTTGAACATACTTTGTGAGCTTTGCAAGCATCAATGATGCCGTAAGCTCGAGCCTCGGGATGGTGAGCTTTTTGAGGAGTGCTACCTTTGTTTTGGAGCACACTAGTGTCGACACCTTGTGATTTGTGGACGGTGAAAAGACGGTAATATAAACTACCGCCGCCATGGCGAGTTGAGAAGCATCAGAGAAACCATGTAATTCCACTGTTGAGTAGCTGTAGGTGGTGAACCACGTAGGAACTGAGAGCCTGGCCATGCATTGAAGATTTTCTCTGATGGTGAGCCATTTTGAAGTGACCTGGGATGGCAGTGGATCATCCCAGCTGAGCTTGTGCAGCCATAATTCTTGTAAAAGCACCTTTGCTTGAATGATGACTGGTGACAAAAAGCCGAGAGGATCAAATATTTGGGCTAGGATTGCCGGTTTAGCTGAGAATGAAAAGCTATCCTTGAGCACGTTCCAATGTAATCCGAGAACTTTGGTTTTGCAGTCGTCTAGTGAAAGTATTGAGCCAAGGGCTCTCTGAGTAGGGGAAATTGAAGCAAGCAACGGTGGGTGGGTTGCATGCCATTTGGCAAGTGGAAAGCCTCCCGCGTTGCACAGGTCTTTTAATTGTTGAGCGATTTCTATGAGTTTCTCACCTGTGTCAGCGCCGCCGAATATGTCGTCGACGTATCTGGCTTGAGTGAGCGATGGCACTGCCAGTGGGAAGCGATGGCCTTCGTCTTCCACAAGTTGAAGTAGCGCCCTGACAGCCATGAATGGAGCAGCCTTCAGTCCGTACGTGACGGTGGTGAGCTTGTATGGCACTTCCTTCTGATTGTCGCCGAACCACAGCACCCTCTGCAGGTCCTGATCGGCGTCATGCACCTGGACTTGACGGTACATCTTTGTCACGTCCGTGGCGAATATGAATTTGTGCTGACGTATCCACAGCAGCACGTCGGTGACATTGAGCAGGAGATTTTTGCCGGTGTGCATGAGATCGTTGATTGAGTGTCCGGAGCCCGAGGGGCTTGAGCCATTGAAGACGACCCTGAGCTTTGTTGACTGGCTGTCGGGCTTGAGCACTCCATGGTGTGGCAAATAGAAAATAGAATGAGTATTAGGAGAGATTGATGGCGCTCTTGCCATGTGCTGGAGATCTTTGTACTCATTCATGAACCCTTCATAGAGTTCACGAAGTCCTGCGTCGTTCCTGAGTCTGTTGCGTGTACGCATCAAGCATGCGTGAGCCGTTTTGTATGAATTGCCCAGGAGCCTTGGAGATAACTTGAGCGGGATGCGGACGATGTATCGGCCTGTTGAGTCACGCGAATGGGTCGCTCGAAAGTGATCCTCGCACTCCTTTTCTTCATGCGTGAGCTGAGTGGGGGCATCACCGGGAAGCTCTTCTTGAATCCAAACCGTAGTCAGCATTTCTTGGAGCTCATTGTTGCTATGCTGTACCACAGCAGAGTGATGAGATGTTGCGATCTGCGAATTGTGGATGGTGATTGGTCCAAGAATGAGCCACCCAAACATTGACAGTTGGGCAATTGGCATTGAAGGGTCTGCTTTGATGAGGTTAGGTTTGATGATCTGTCCGTATGTGTCTGCGCCGATGACGATGTCGATGGGCCTTGGCGTGAGAAAGTCGGGATCAGCCAGTATGATGCCTTCGAGATGTGGCCATTCTTGACGAGGTGCTTCAACCGATGGCAAACTAGAGGTCAATGCCTTGAGTACATGAGCTTGAACATGTATCGTTGCCGAATCGTAATTCGAGCGCAGTGTGAGCAATGCGATTCCTCTAGTCTGAATAGATCTGGCGCCTCCAAGGCCAGTGATTGAAATGGATGATTGCACACGTGGAATGTTGAGCTGGGTGATGAGCTCCTCCTTGACAAAGGTGAGCTCGGAGCCTGAGTCGATGAGAAGCCGAACTGGAGAGAATGATACTGGAGTGATGAGCTGTGCGTTGGCCGTGGCCAAGAGTGACATGGTTGAGAATGACGTGCGAACAGCTAACGGGTAAAGTGGAATACCCTTTGAGCTTGAGCGGGGTGCGACGACTGCACCAATTTCTCATTGAGCTGAGTCTTGAGATGTGGATTGAGCTGGAGCGGTGACTTGAGACGGCTGAGCTGTGGTCCCCTTCAAGTGCAGCATCGTGTGATGCCGAGCCCCACACGTCTTGCACTTGAGGAGAGACTTACACACGTCGGTCTTGTGTCTCCCACAACAATTGCGACACAGCTCGTACCTGGTAATGAATCTGCGCCCCGCTTCCACCGACATTTCGCGGAACTCTGGACACATCACCACGAAATGCGGTCCCTGGCAGCAATCGCACGGGTAGTTGTTCGCTGAGAGGAAAAACTTTGAGTGGTTCTGTGCGTGTGTCGCTGCGTGAGAGGTGGCTGAGCGTTGAGATGGGCGACTGGGTGCAGCAGAGGGAGGTTGAGCCTTTTTTTGTTGTGCTTGCTTTTGAGCGGCGGCCTCCAATTGCTCTAAAGCGACAATTTTATTGTCGATGAATGCTTCCAACTGCTCGTATTTTGGGTACTCATTAGCAGAGCCCACCGAGGTTTCCCACGCCTCTCGGGTGTGTTTGTCGAGGCAGTTGGTCGCGAGATGTACCAGAAGGCAGTTGTGCATGTTCTCTGCAGCACCCAGCGCCTTGAGGGTCTTATTGGCCTCGGTGATGGACGACCGCAGGTTGTCCAGAGCGGTTGAGCTGCGAGTCTGAATGGATGGCAGGTTGAACAGCTTGTTCAGCTGCTCTTGGATGAGTACACGCTTGTTTGAGAAGCGCTTCGTCAAGTACTCCCAGCAGGCTTGAAACGAGGCGCCAGTGAGCGGATAGGCATTTACGTGCCTCGCTGGCTCGCCAGTCACACTAGATCGCAGATAGTGCAACCTGTCGATCTCCATGAGCTGCGTGTCTTTTATGATGAGCGATGTGAAGAGTTCACTGAACGCTGGCCAGTCGACGTAGCTGCCTGAGAAGGTCGGCAGCGAGATTTCTGGCAGCTTCGACGCTCGAGACGATGGTGCGGGTGAGGCGACGACCTTGGATTGAGCGATCGCCTGCACGTCTTCACGAAGACGGTTGAGCCTGAGCTTGATTTTGAGGTGCAGCTGCCTCTCCTTGTTCACCAAGTCGGACGTGAAGTATGAGTGGTCGAGGCATTTCACTGGCCAGGTTATCTCGAAGTAGGCGTGCTCTCTGATGAAAGCTTGGTGCAGATCTTCGACATGCGAGCCAAGCAGACGCACCTCATCGAGAGATGTTGTGTGAGCGAGCGTGGGAATTTGATCTTGGAAGGCCTCAAGTGATTGAAAACGACCCACCTGAGTTTTCGCCTTGATGATGAGCTCTGCCGGAATTGCTGACGGTGAAGTGGCCCTCATTTCCCTCGTCTGTTTCACGGCGGCCGTTGCTGAAGTCCCTGGCACTTCGTCAGGAATGGTGAGCGTGAGCACCGACGGCGTGGGCGTCGTTGGCCCCGACGACGCCGATGAGGTGGTAGATTTATCTTCCATCTCTGAACGATGAGTGATGTGCAGATGAGCGGGTGAGCTTGAGCACGGTCACTGCACTTTGAAGCACTTCACAATCCGGCTCGAAGGACCAAAATGTTCGCGAATAGATGTTGTTCGCGCCGGGAGAGGTTATGGTTGGCGAAGTCAAGTCAAAGCACAGTGAATTCACAATAAGTACGTCGTTTATTAAAAGACACAGCGGATGAGCGGCGACGCGTTTGTTACCGATCTCTCGATTAACGACGAACGCGGTGAGCGTGGAGTGTTCTCGCACCGACACGTGCCTTCCACGCGATGAGTCTCCGACGTTGAGCCCTTACAATAATCGCACGATTGAGCGTGTGTGAGATTGCGCGATGATTGTGTGAGATGAACGCTTGATAATACTGAGAAAATGCGCGTTTATACTGAACAATGAGATCGTACGCGACGCGTGTGATTTCAATCACGGTATGAACAAGAGTGAACAATGGCCCGAGCCTCGTTTCCGCCTTGGCGTCTTCCAGAAACTTCTCGACGCGCCAAGCGGAAGCGAGCCCTGATTGGGTGATAGCGCGGACGGCAAGATCTGATTCGACCATCGATTGTAGATCTTCCGTCGTGTTCCGCTGCCCGTGAGGTGCTGCGGTGAGATGAGAGCGGTGGAGAAAGGAAGTACTGCTCGAATCGCAAACAGTACTATTGTTCCAAAAGCGATTTCCACATTCGTGGCGTCCCGTTGTTAGCTTCCCGGCTTAAAAATCAACAATTCAAAGAGCCCGCGGCAGAATGTGTCCGTATCTATGCCAAAAGCGGGCTCCTTAAAAAACAAAAGAGCAGCGGAGGAGCTCGCCTCATCGTTGCACGTGGCGGGGAAGCCCATTCTCAATTGTGGCTGCGTGCAAAGCACTCGACTCGATCGACAATGTCTAAAAATGTAAGTAATAAAAAAATACTATTTATATATTCGTAGCTATCGTTATTCATATTATGCTCTAGCCCGGTTTTATGTGTATTCGCTAATTTTATTCGTGAAATATTCGTGAGATATATTTGTTTTTATTCGTTAGTTTTATACGTGATTCGCGAGATCTATGTTAGGCTTTGCCTACGTTAACTATGAATAGGCATCTGTATAGCAAGTAATATATACAACAAGAACATATTGGATACATAGAAGCATATTTTAACTCGGATGTGTTTCAGACTTCTAATCGCTGGCGTTACAAGTTACAATATGCTTCAACGTGTGCAATATCTACTTTATATACTACTAGCTGACCCGTTACCCGGTTTCACCCGGGAATTATTATTATTATTATTATTTATTATTTTAGATAGCATATTTATAAATAGCCTATAATATAATCTAGGGCGTATTTAATGTATATTCAACATTTCATTGAAATCCGTTCAGCCGTTTAGGCGTGAAAGAAGGACAAACAAACAGACAACGTTTCACTTTTATATATTAGTAAGGATATGTACTTTACATGTTCGTTTACGTTCAACTCAGATATGTTTGGTAATATTTCTAATCGTTGGCGTTATAAGTTATAGTAGAATATGTTTCAACGTGTGCAATATCTTCTTGTTTTACTACTAGTTACAACTGCGAATCGTTCAAACATATCTGAGTTGACCGTAAACGAACATGTAAAGTTCAACATTTTGAAAGTTCTTGGTAGGTACTTTGTCTACGTTAACTATCAGTGGAAGTAGACCGTAACTGTATAGCAAGTAATACAACAAACAAGAAGATAGACACGTTGAAGCATATTCTAACTTGTAACGCCAGCGATTAGAAGTATGAAACACATCCGAGTTAAAATATGCTTCTATGTATCCAATATGTTCTTGTTGTATTACTTGCTATAGATACAGATACGGTCCACACCCACTGACACTTAACGTAGGCAAAGTATGTATTACTTGCTATACAGATACGGTCTACGCCCACTGACTCTTAACGTAGGCAAAGTACCTACCAAAGACTTACACAATGTTGTACTTTGCATGTTCGTTTACGTTCAACTCAGATATGTTTGATATATTTCTAATCGTTGGCGTTATAAGTTATACATATATATAGAATATGCTTTAACGTGTGCAATATCTTCTTCTTTTACTACTAGTTACCAATGCAAATCATTCACAAAATAATGTTATAATACGTTACAGTTTTTTGTATTGAATAAAATATAATAATAATGGAAAGGCTAGTGAAGTAATGAGAAAAAAGAAACATATTTTGTAATGTAATGTAATGTAATTTTTATAATTTCACATCATACATCTCAGTTTTCATATTTTTATATTTCCTAATTCCTAATTTCCAATTTGCAATGGAATAATACGTACCCTTGCGCTACATGTATGACTTTCTTCTATCATACGCAGCTTTCATGAACTTTTGATCTTTTTTACTAATTAATTGTTTATTCATTTTTTTTAGGAAAATGTAATGGACGACGCCCTGTTGGACGGTAAATAATAATATATACCTACATTTAATCTAAAAATTTATTTTTCCAGTCATTTAGTGATGAAATTAATTTATTTTTATTTAGACATTGATGCCGAACTGGCAGAATTAAATATGGCGGAGCCATCACTGCCCATGGCTCCGTCACTGCCCATGGCTCCGCCACTGCCCATGGCTCCGCCACCACCACCACCACCACCACCAGCACCAGCGAGCCCGGCCACGGCCGATAGTAGTAAGTACATACACATTTTAACCCTCGGTTGTCACACTGGGTCAAATTGACCCTGCAATTTTTTAAGCAAAACACTTTTTGTCGGAAATCTTATTGCTTCAAATTTTTTTTTTAAGCATGATGACACTTTAAATGTCAACTTTTAACGATGGGCATATATTCTACAATGTTCAAACTTTATCTCAGAATTTTTTAGACTTAATTAAACAAATAGTTTTTAAATAACAACTGATTGAAAATTGGCAGGGTCAAATTGACCCAGTGTGACAACGACGTTCGAAAAAGTAGGTGTGACAACCGAGGCTTAAGAAGTTATATGTTTTTAGAATACTTTTTTAAATACTAAATTTAAATAAATACTAATAAATTTATTGTTGTTTATTACTACTAATTACAGGACCGTACGTGGCTCGGCACCATAAAGGCGGTTGGAGGGTGAGGGCACAAAAAGATCGATCGGTGGCGATCGAAATGATGAGGAACCAAGCCCTCACCCTCCGCACGCTCATTACTGAGCAATATGGCCGTGGCCGGGGCCGTAGCTGGGAGCGCGGCCGCGGTATGGAGCGGGGCCGCGGTATGGAGAGGAGTCGAGGCCGTGGCGGCGGCCAATGATTTATTTAACAAAAAATAAAAAAATTTGTATTTTATTAAAAAAAATATTACATTGATTATTTTATAGATAAAATGTGGTTATTTTATTTGCGCATGTAACAGGATTACTTTCTCTTTCAGCTGTTGAAATAATTCTCTTCGTCTGCATCGTTCACTGAAAAATAGGACACATTTATTAATTATTTATATATTATCACACATGCTCATATGTTAAGATCATTGAATATGCAAAACCCTACCTGAAAATTTGTGCGTATATAGTCTGACATAGATCACTCTGCATCATCTTCTGCTTCGATTATCTGTAAATATATATAAAGCCACATTTTAGTTATACAACTTAACGTAGAACTTACTTATGTAGAAATAGAGTGGCCTTCTGCTACAGTGAGTGTAGAGACTACATAATGTGTCCGAAGGAGGTGAGAGTGTATGGCAGAAAGTCTTGTTGCAGGAAATTTAAATGCTAATGGTAATAATTCAGCGAAAATGAACGAACAGATCCAAAATTTTTAACGCACAATTTATTGGTGTTGGAATAAAATTAATAATTTAGTATGTTTATTGGTGAATTGAAATATTGTTAATGGGAATCTAAAAAATCAATGAATTAATGAGTAGCGTGGCAACTACTGTGGATTTTAAAGTATTACGAATGTCTTTCACAAAAGATTGAAAAGCATCAAGGGAGATGTGTTTTCAGCGTACTTTCTTCACTAATGTGACTTGCTCTACATTGCAAGCAGTCCACCATAATCTATTTTCTTAATAATTCTTAATGCTATGTCGTTTGAAAATTTTGTAGATTTACCTTATTCGACAAATTTCCAGAAACTTCTGCGAAACAAGATGCTCTGTCTATCTATCTAATCGTCTCCGGACAACCTCCAAGCCTGTGCGTCCCCTTCATTTTTATCCAAGTCCTGTGCGTCCCCTTCATTTTTATCCAAGTCCTGTGCGTCCCCTTCATTTTTATCCAAGTCCTGTGCGTCCCCTTCATTTTTATCCAAGTCCTGTGCGTCCCCTTTATTTCTATAATATATATAAGCTTTACATAAAAACTCTAAATTGCTGGTATACAAATAAATATCTGGCAATTTAAATGCAAGATGCAATGCAATTTTTTGTTACTACAATTGTTACGAGAATTCTGCATCTTAACGCCATCTCCCAGGCGTATCGCTAATTAGATAATGGCACCGGTCCGCTGACTCATGTGGAGCGCCGAAAACGGCCCCTTCCATCGCCTTACAACCGAGGGAAGGGGGACTGCTTCTGCCTTCCAGGAAATCGGGCCGATTTCCTGGATCTCTGTCTGTAAACGACACTTGTCGACGAGCCGTCTTCAAAGTCACTTTGCTTAAATCGCTTCGCTTTATTGGATTCGGGCCGAATCCACGTGCTTTGTTCATCAGCTGGTTTCGCGTTGTAAAGGGCATCGGGCCGAGCCCACGTGCATCGCGCTGCTTATTCCAAAAAACCCTACCGCGTAGGAGAACTGCTTATACTTTGCTTGCTTACGGAATCGGGCCGATTCCGCGTGCTTTGACTTCGCCAAATTAGATTAAGCCTACGGCGTAGGAAAGTCTGTGTTGCGTCTCTTTGTAAACTTGTGCGTGCGTTCCCCTTTATTGTACAACTGTAAATAGTGACTTAAATATTAAACTAGTGCTTAGACCATAGGGGTCATAAATTTACGAAGCCCTCTCGCGAGTTCCCGTTCCTTGCGACGTGCGCGTTCCGTTATTTTCTAAACAACAATATTTATTTTGTACATGCATGGTACAAATTTCCAGAAATTTATGCGAAAGAAGATGCTTCTCTGTCGAACCTTCTCCGGACAACTTCCAAGTCTGCGACTCTACATAAAAAATCTATTAAAAAAATTTGGCGACCCACCTTGTTAATTGAGACAATAATTCAGTCTCCCATGTAGTGTAAAAACTCTTGACATTTTAAATTTGGACAACTTACCTTATTTGACACTTGGCAGCTTATGATGGATTGACACTTGGTAGGTTATAATTCAATAGTACACATAGATCCCGAGAGTCGACGAACGAAACATACACTAGTTTCTTTTGGCTGAAGGTGTGCGTGTAACGCGCGTATATACGTATTATGTTGACGAAAATTTCGCTTGGAGAAGGATAAGGAAAAGAAGAAGAAAATCTTACCGTTTCTGACAGATTCATGAGACGATATTATGATATCTCTGTCATACGTGGACAGATTTTATTGAAATTTGGTCTTATTCGAAAGCTTATATGCGGTTTACATAAGAAAAATGCCTTTAAATTTAGAAAATATTGCAGGCATGATGAGATATTAATGAAATAAGTTTCAGGTTAGGTTGGATTAGCCGTTTCTCGAGTAAATGATAGCGGTAGCGACAGTCGACATATACAGGGTGTCTTTCCTGTACTTGGCGTCGAGACGCTACCGCGTCTCTAGATTTGTATAAAAATATATCTGCTTAATATTATTTAATACATTGGAAAGCACCTTTATGTACTTGCAGCTCATTTTGATTTCACATATTTTTTTATATTGTATATTTTCTTCTATTTTTGGGGGGATTTATATTATTATCTTCTATTTTTTGTGATATTATATATTTTCTTCTATTTTTTTGTGATTTATATTATTATCTTTTATTTTTTGTGATTTATTTGTTCATGTACTTGGCGTAATTTTTTACTTTTTTAAAGTTTTTTATGGGGATCTCACTTCTTTTTACAAAGATAATTCATGTACTTGGCGTAATTTTTTTTACTTTTTTAAAGTTTTTTTATGGGGATCTCACTTCTTTTTACAAAGATAATTCATGTACTTGGCGTAATTTTTTTACTTTTTTGAAGTTGACTGCCACGTGTGCTAAAAATAAGGACAAAGTAAGGAAATCCCAATAAATTATAAATTCTGATCTATCTTCGTCACACGTTCACGTGTTTATGGCGCCCTGCAGCCTATCTAGTGACGTTAGAGGATAAGGTATATACTTGGAATACTCGTAATAGCGCAAAGCAGCTCAGCGAGTGTACTTTATTTATTTTTTAGTTAAGGATAAATTCTACGTAAGTTTAACAACTACGAAAAGAAACCATGCGCACTGCATTGCCGATTTATATGTATTTTATGGCGCTGAACGTATTTAACATTGACATTGAACTGTAATAACAACCACAATTAACACCTTTCGAAGAAAAATATGTATGCATTTTTAGCATTTCGTGGCCAAGCTTGTTTTTCTACTCGTAAATCATCAACGGATACCCACGCTGCGCCCTTACCCCTTACCATACTCGTGTAATGACCATCGGCAATACTTTTACCGTGGTGGAAAATCGCTGCCTTAAGTTTATAACAGTGATCCCCCATTTGTATTTTAGTAGTAGGTATTGCTTTGATGTAGAAATTTTCCACTTTCGTTGTTGTTCCACTACTATCGTGATCGAACAAATGTAATTTTGCAATAAGAATTTGTTTGGAAGCAGTTATATCGATTTTCTTTATTGTGTTTGAATTTGAATTATCACAATTAGGGTAAGAATCTTTCAGATTTTTCCATCCTGCGAAATTGTGTTTTATTATATCTTGAAATTCAAATGATTTTTTTTTTAACATCTTGGGCAGTGCAAGATGTACCACACAATTTGTACTGATAGTAGTACTTGTGTAATTACACTCTAAACATCTTAATACCGTTGTAATTTCGTGATGTACTGCATTCTTAATAAGAATCTCATGATCACAAACAGAGGTAATAAACTCAGCTGCATCATGTAGCTGATTGTTAGCGTATTTTTCTCCTGCGAATTGCCGTAATGATATTATGTTTGGACTTTGATCCGATTTATATTGGTCCATAAAGACTTTTATAATATGATCAGCTTTTTCAGTCGAAAATAAGTTTTCTCTTATTGATGAACAATATAACATACATTGGATCGTGGCATTCGCATAACAAGACACACCATCAGAATTCGGGAGACCTCTGACATAGTATTGAATAGTATCCACGATGTGATCATTAGTATTCTGACATTCTGATACATTATAATTAGGTACTGCCCAAACAGCATCACGAAAATTGAGAACGCGGATTTTAGAAATTGAAATAGTCATAAGATCAGGTCTATATTTTTTTCGCAATCTATTGTACTCTATTATAGCCGATTCTTGTGCCTTTACGGAAGATGGATCATAATTGATAAGATGCAGTCCTTGTAATGTGGTCACCCGAGAAAGAGCAACGTAAGTTTGTCCGCAAGTAAATATTGAATTACCTGCTTCTATGACAGCATTCTGCAAGCTTAGTCCTTGGCTTTTGTGAATAGTTATACCATAACTGAGGCAAATCGGAAATTGTTTTCTAATAACGAACGCTCTATCCATTACTTCAAATTTAACACTTATACGTTCTATTATATGTTCTTGCCCCGTGGGTAATATAATTTTCAATTTTTCGACGCCATTATCAGCACCTCGTGTAACTGAAACAAGTTTAGCAATGGTACCGTTGACAAGACCTAGCGTAACATCAATATTTCTTCTAATCATGATTTGCACTCCTACTTTAACAATTACGACCCTTGCAAGACCCGCCGTTCGGGAGCTATTATCGTCATTATTGTTCAGTACCTTTGACACCTTTTTTTTCAAGTTCGGTGCACAATTCGTTGTATCATGAGCAATCAAATGGATTTCTTCGGACTCAGCATTGCAGCGTTCAAAACATCACACTGAACACATGTGGGAAGTAAACACACCGTATTAGATCCCACATTAAGCATGTAATCACTTAATTCCTTTAATCGGTCATTACAATTTGTCGCTTTGAAATTTAATTTCCTCGATTCTAAAAGCTTCGTATCCGAAACGGTCACTACTCCGGTGCGAATTCTCGACAAGATCTCTTTGTAAATATTATCACAAAAAATAGAAGATAATAATATAAATCCCCCAAAAACTAGAATAAAATATACAATATAAAAAAAGATGTGAATTCAAAATGAGCTGCAAGTACATAAAGGTGCTTTCCAACTGCCCTTAAGATGACACAACTACATAGACACAGCTAAAATGCTGTGTTCATACATTCCATTACTCATCGCGGACATTTTAATTATCCCATCAAAAAGAATCCCAATTAAAAACATTGTCGTAAATTAATTAATAGCTTTACAAAATTAATATACAAAATTGCGCCAATTATAACAATGGCTATTTATAAAAAGAAAAAATGTATTAAATAATATTAAGCAGATATATTTTTATAGAAATAAATATTTCAATACCAATAAATATTTTATTCAAAATACTTGGCGAAGAGAAGACTCGTGGCTGTGCAGTCCGCTGCTGTGACGATTGGTCGAGTTAACGATCGTCAAAACGAGTTGCCACATACATTGTTGCACCGCGCGACGAAGAGATCGAACGAAACACATCGAGACCGAGTGGGATAGAGCGATCTGACCGACGATCGTCAAAACAAAACAATAGCGTAGGCTACAGATCGCTCTCGCCCGAGACCGTCATCCACGAGTCTAGTTGAAATCTCGTTCAGAAATGTACACCGCTCAAGAATACTACGCGATGTTCTGGGTGTACGCCCGGAACAACGGGGATGCAAGGGCTACTGTGCGAGCGTTGGCACGGGAATACCCGCGCATCGAAACCCCAAGCGTGGATACGATTAGACGCTTAGCGTCTAGATTGTACTCGACGGGGTCGCTGATGCCGCGAGGCAGCGACATCGGTAGACCCAGAGCCGCGCGGAACGTCGCGGTCGAAGAAAACGTTTTGCGTGCCATAGACGAGGACCCGACCGTCAGTGTCCGCGACTTGAGCCGCCGCCTAGAGTAAGTCACAGTACAAGATAACTGCAGAAAGTATTAATTAAGGAAAACTAATGTTATCTAATAATGGATGTTTCTGCATTTTCTTCTAGTGTCAGCAGAATGGCGGTACACCGAACCCTGCAGGAAAACATGTTGCATCCGTAGAGCTATGTACGGGTGCAACATTTGCACCCCGGGGATGGCGACCAGCGGATTGAGTATTCAGTGTGGCTGTTGGGAGAAGTGCAGCGGAATCCGTCGTTCTGCAAGTACATATTGTGGACGGATGAAGCACTCTTCAATAGGGAAGGGTGCTTCAATTTCCACAATCGGCACGTGTGGAGCGACGAGAATCCACTAGCGCTTCGGACACGCGCAGCACAAGTCCGTTGGTCGATTAATGTATGGGCCGGCATTTGTGGTGAGTTTATCGTTGGGCCGTACATGCTGCCGGACAGGATGGACGGCCCAGCGTATAAAGTGTTTTTAGAACATGTTCTGCCGGATCTCATGAACCATATTCCAGATGATATCCGACAGAACATGGTCTATCAGCACGACGGGGCTGGACCTCACTACGCCACAATTGCCCGCGACTACCTTGACGAAACCTTCCAGGACAGGTGGATCGGCCGCGGCGGTCCTGTTGCGTGGCCCCCACGGTCACCGGATATGACCCCGCTGGATTTTTTCTTCTGGGGCTACCTGAAGGTAATTTCATTATTGCTCTTATTATTTTATAGGTACAGTATTTCCTCGCTGAGGGCTCGCTGGTCGGGACCGGCGTTGAGCCCGTATCGTGAACGGAGCCCTAATTCTAAGTGTTCGTTTCTCCCTTCTTTCTGGCCGAAGGGGGGAGCGAGATGGAAAGTTTGGCGTGCGCGGCGGGCGCGAGCGCTCAGATGAAATCGTGACTGCTCGACGCATGCGCGCCACGGTCAGATAGCCAGGCACGGCACGAGCCTTTTTTGCGCCGTAGGCGAACTTGTCCAATTGAGCCCTTTATTATAATACATTTATTTGAGATTATTGATGACTCTACTCTGAATTTTTATTCGTGGTTTAAAACAGTTGCAGTACAATTTGTAGTATTTCATTTAAAAGTTTATTTTCAACAATGTCAACAATGAAAAGACCATTTTGCGCCCCCTGTCAATCTTATGCCCTAGGCAGTTGCCTAATTTTTCACAGTAAAGTCACAAATAATCTCAAATAAATGTATTATAAGGGCGCAATTTGACAAGTTCGTCTTGGGCGCAAAAAAGACTTGAGCCGGGCCTGCGTCAACTTTCGCGGAAGCAGTTTTCGTCTCTACGATGATTTCGTCTCCGACCGTCGCGCACGCAAAGGACGGAGTGACAGGCGTCAGAAGGAGGGAGCGAGACAAAACATCAACGCGTCGTCTGTGAAGTGAATATTCGGTACATTGACCCTGCGATCAGCTGAGCACTGGACGCCGATGACCAGGATCGGTACAGTGGCCAGGTTTCCGAAAAGGGAAGGAAAGCAAGGAAAGGAATATCCGAAAGGGTGAGTTTTATTTAATTTATTGGTGATTATTAGGTGTGAAAATAAATTCTTTCCGATTTTAGGGTACAATAACAGTTCGATTTAAAAAATATGAAAACAACTCGATCATCGCAATAATTTCCATTATTGTTCATTACCTTTTGCCATTTTTCTGGCAGCTTCTGAATACCACCGCGATAGAAATTCCAGTCGGAAAGAATTTATTCATACACCTAATATTATTTTTTAAATTTAGTTGTGTTGGCCGTTGTTAAACTACGGATTTTTACCTCAATAACGAATTACGATCACTTGTCGTACATTTTCTGTTACGTTACCTTTTCGTTGATGCCTTATTTAAAAACGAAATTTACGTACTTCTTGTCCCCTCACTTCAAATTATTCTTATTTAAGATTCTGCTTTAAAAAAAAAATGTGTAACGCGGTTTCCTTCGATGCATGCCGACTTGCTTGTTCGTACGTTCGTAGCACAAGCGCGGTCGCCTACCGCGTAGCCAACGCTACCGCGGGAGCTCGGGCGGAAGGCGCGCGCTCTCATTGGTCGGGGTTTTTGGTTAATATCTCCTTAACGAAGCTTCGGACAATATTTTCGCTAAGGAAAAAGTTGTTTCAAATCACCCCCTGAGTCACCCCTGTCAAGGAAACGCGACATTTTTGGGACACCCTGTATAAAAAGATTATTGATGCGGACCCATATAAGAGGCAGATTCGTGTAAAAAAGATTGAATGCACGAATCATTTGTTGCGAAACTTTTGCACAAAAATGAAAGCGATTGTAAAGAAGACCACACCTGGACCATTGAGACAAACTGTGGAAAGTAGCATTCGCCGGATGCGCACGGACATCGTAAAAGCCGCAAAGTTTAGATACAATCAGAATGTATCAATCGACGAGAAAACAAAGAATTTGTATGGCGACATACAGAATATTCCGAGCCACGTGTTTGGTGAACACAAAGAGTGCGCACAACTGGAATATTTCTGCAATGGAAAGAATAAAGAGAATGAAAGAAACATCGTTGCAGAACTGATGAATATTGGAGTGTCCCAGGACGTAAACGAAATACTTCGTCCACTGTTAGCTCATGCGGAGAGCTTACTCTAACACACGAATAATAACGCTGTGGAAAGTTTAAACGCAATAATTGCCAAGTACATTGGCGGAAAAAGATTAAATTTCGCCGAAAGAGGATCATATAGAGGGAGATGTGCTGCTAACGAAGTGCACTCGCGATTGAATGCGGTAATGAAGAAGAAGACACCCGAGGTTGTGCGCCAAGTGGAAGAAAAGAAGAAGAAAGAAAAGGAAAAGAGAGCTGCAAAACAGAAGGAAACGAAGGCTGCGCGATATGTACGCAAGCAATTGCCCTCGCAGAAAGATTCTGATTATGGGCAAAATGCACAGAAACCAGACATGCCATCCGAAATGTATGAACTGGAGCGGGAGAAGCATATGCAAATGCTCAGTGAGTGGCAAGGCAAAAGATATGCTATTGAAGACGAAACCATCGGACAAGCAAAGAACCGCAGATGGTTGCAGTATACAGGGTGTCCCAAAAATGCTGCGGTTCCTTAAAGAGGGTGATTCGGGGGGTGATTGCAAACAACTTTTTCCTTTGCGAAAATGCCCTCCGAGGTTTCGTTAACGAGATATTAATAAAAAGCACCGACCAATCAGAGCGCGAGCCTTCCGCTGGAGGTCCCGCGCTAGCATGGCCGCGCGCCGGGCCGCGCTGCGACTACGAACAAGCAAGGCGGCATGCATCGAAGGAAATTGCGTAGAATGGCAAATGAAAAAGACGTAACAAAAAAATCGAACCTTTTGCCATGGTTTGTTTGCCATTTAAAGTGAATAATGAATAAAGGATAAATGGATGAAAATCACGTGTAACGTAAAAAGACGAATACACATTTTTTTTAGAAGATTCGAAAATAATAATTATTTGAAGTGGGAGGATAAGGAATACGTAAAATTCCTTGTGTTAATAACATATCCACGAAAAGGTAATGTAACAGGAAATTAACGAAAAGTGATCGTAGTTCGTTATTGTGATAAAAATCCGTAACTCAATAACGGCCAGCACTGTTGCTGATAACGAATAAGTCTGTTTAAAAAGCCCGAATAAATATTTTCGTACGAGAATTTTGAGTCGACGTATTCCGTGCGAGAGAAGGTGGGCCTTGGGGAGGAGATATTGCTGTGAAGAGGGCCTCTTCAGAACAGTGGCCGTTTGGGAGGGATGCAGGGCAGATTGGTTAGTTTGGGGCCAATCGGACCTCAAGACTACGCGCAGTCAGCGGACTATCCCTTCTTTTCCTGTGTCTCTCCGCGAGACGTATTGATGCTGGATAATACTCTGTAATTTCTAGTTCTCCAAAATTAATCAGGCTGATCAACCAGAGCATTTCGCCAGGGTCGCGGTGTATGACCGTATTGTCCCGCAAGTCGGCGGTAGAGAACGGTTTCCTACAGTTTCGGATAATTTATGACTTACTTGGTTCCGCCTCGTAGCAGACGTGAACTCAGGGTATCGGAAAAGGGAAACAGGAAGCAGGATTTTTTTCTTTATAGCAACTCGAAGACTTTCTGTTTCTCTTCTCTTCGGACCCTTTCGAACCGATACACGTGGTGTCTGTTTTCTATCTCGAAGCAATGGGTACATTGGCAGTAGAAGGACGGAGCGCGGGCTTTTGTGAAAGTTTTCGTTGCACTTCTGCAAAACACGTGTGTTCCGAAAATGTGCTGGCTTCTTTTTACCTGAAGCCTCTTGGCCTGGTGGGGGTCAACTCATAATGGAACGAGAGAAACTATTTGGGGGTAGAAGAAGTCGCTTGGAAAAAATCTTGTCAGTCAGCAGTCAGCAATCGCGTCGCAGACAAATGTTCTCTGCTCAAGAGTATTACGCGATGTTCTGTGTGTACCCCCCGAACAACGAGGACGCAAGTGCTGCAGCGTGAGAATTTGCGCGGGAATTACCCACGGCTCCGAACGCCAAGTAAAAATTCATTTCCACCAATTTTTAGAACGTAGGAACAACACGTTCCATGAAAAGTACATTAAGTGATCAGTGTTAGTAGCCGTGCAGTGAAGTGAATATTCGGTACGTTGACCTGGACGCACCTGACATTGCGACCCTTAACTTTGGGTAGTGTCGTATACCTGGGATCAGCTGTGCACTGGGCTCGTCCATCGATGACCAGGATCGGTTCAGTGACCCAGTGACACAAGTTTTCAAGTTGCAGGTGAATTTTCTACAAGGGTGAGTTTTAGTTACTTTAATGGTGATCATTCATTTTTAAATTTAACGCAAGCTATGGCTTATTTCCGGCGATAATTCTCAAAATTCTCGTACGAAAATATTTATTCGGACTTTTTAAACAGACTTATTCGTTATCAGCAACAGTGCTGGCCGTTATTGAGTTACGGATTTTTATCACAATAACGAACTACGATCACTTTTCGTTAATTTCCTGTTACATTACCTTTTCGTGGATATGTTATTAACACAAGGAATTTTACGTATTCCTTATCCTCCCACTTCAAAAAATTATTATTTTCGAATCTTCTAAAAAAAATGTGTATTCGTCTTTTTACGTTACACGTGATTTTCGTCCATTTATCGTTTATTCATTATTCACTTTAAATGGCAAACAAACCATGGCAAAAGGTTCGATTTTTTTGTTACGTCTTTTTCATTTGCCATTCTACGCAATTTCCTTCGATGCATGCCGCCTTGCTTGTTCGTAGTCGCAGCGCGGCCCGGCGCACGGCCACGCTAGCGCGGGACCTCCAGCGGAAGGCTCGCGCTCTGATTGGTCGGTGCTTTTTATTAATATCTCGTTAACGAAACCTCGGAGGGCATTTTCGCAAAGGAAAAAGTTGTTTGCAATCATCCCCCCCCCCAATCACCCCCTTTAAGGAACCGCAGCATTTTTGGGACACCCTGTATACGCTACTGTCCCCATCAGCAATCAGAGTTGAATAAACGAGCCCACGTTTTTCTACGCTAGTGTTGAATGCTTCCACTATAGCATCGCTTTCCATAGCAGTCGATGCTCGACATGTACTCCAGTTTTTGAAGCATGCGTGCTTTTGGGGTTCTTTCTTGTTTTTCGCAGCAATCCGACAAATTCTGCAAACTTTGTTTCGAGCGCCGTAGAATAAAACTTTTTTGGTGTGATAGCCAACTATCACGCCGACTCCAGACGCAGAATCGTAACATCCACTGCGGTAGGAGATCTTCATCCAGCTTCCGTCGGCCACAACGGAGATGTGAGGGATCCCTGATCCGGGAAGAACGTCGCCTCTTTCAATCGCCAAACGTTTTTCTTCTTCAGCCGCTGCTAACATCTCTTCTTCTGCAGCGGCAATCGCAGACTTGACGAATTCATCTTGATTCTTCACAAAGTTTCTCTTCGACATACAACGTATGTTCACTCCTGCAAAAGTGTGTTCCAACTGGGCATAACTGCCTTCACATAAAATTGTTGCATTAACGGCGCCTTGATTACTATCCACTTCTTCGGTTTCGTCCGATTGATTGCGGATTTCAGCTTTGTAATGGCATAAAGTGCACATTACGCTGAAGATACTCTTGAAGCCACACCGTTTCACACCAGTTATTCGTAGGTGTTCAATGCCACAGTCTTCCCTATCTTTTGCATGCTTACCTATTTTCTGCAATTGAGCAAGCACATTTGGGAAATTCATTATATCGTTGCCATTTAGGAGACGCGATTGCTCTTGCGGCTCGTTCTTCGCAACTTTTTCTATAACGAAGTTTTCTTCTTCGTTACTTTCTATATTAAAGTCTTCAAGCGCCTCTTTAGTTTCTCCCGAACTGGCCGTATCAGTATCTTCATCAGATGGCAAGTACACTATCTCTTGATGCGTATGTTTTCGTCCATCGGATGTTGATGGTTCCTCTACTATACGCTCCTCGGCCACATCTTCTGGATGTTGTCCTACGGCAATGTCGTCTGCCGTTTTTGCGCTGTCTTGATTCTTCTGAAGGGCTAAAGACCTTCTCTTTTGGCGATGTACTTTCCGTTTCGACAATCTCTTTGCGTACGAACGTAAATGTCGCGAGCGAAACGGAGAATTATTGTCTTCTGGCACGTCCCGCATAGTTACATTACGGGTGTCACTCATTTTGCACTAAACCAACAAACACAACACAAGCACAAACACAAACACAAACACAATACAACACAACGTAACACAACTCAAAATCCTTGTGCCCGTTGCAAAAAAACGTAAACGCGAACCGTGAACGTAAATCGTGAATCCGAAGATTCGTCTGTGGTGCGTTCGGAAACAAATGACGGTCTACAAACCAGGCAACCGCGCAAACAGTCCGTTGCGTAGAGAGTCATTCCGTTGAAAGATCTCGCAGAAGGTGCACGTGCGACATGGACAACATGAATAACGTAAGTATTATATTGTATACTGTTATACAGAGTGATTCTCTGGCTAGAGTCTTCGAAGGCGATGCCGCCACTAAGTCGCGTCTCGCTGAGTTTCGTGGATTTCGACGCTCGAGACGAGATTGTTACGTGCCGCGACCTTTGATGTTCGAGCGGCGCTTTTTAGATAGCCAAATTCTGATTAGGGGTATCCCACAATCATTTGATTATCAGAATTAGTTGTCTTTACGTATAGAATGGCAAGGAGGCCCGCCGCACTCGTAACAGTCAATTATTTTATTTAATTATCTAAATACCTTATCAGAGGATAAGGGGTAGATTTTGGGATCGTTGGTGCTCTAGACCCATACGGGTCTTTTCAAAGGAATCAGATAGGTAATGAACGAGTAAAAATTTAATAATAAATAAAGATTTAATGCTGAATAATGGTCAGAAGCGAAAGAACATAATAAAATAGATTATGAAAAAGATCAATCAATCTTTTACAAAATATAAGTACTTGTACTATCGCGGATAACTCCTGACTAGGGGAATCCCACAGTCGGTTGACTGTCAGAAATTGTCGTTGGATACGGATCAATTATAATAATATAATAACGCGTACAGAAAGAGATAAGAGGTGCAACTCACCAGACAGTCAATTATTTATCGGAAATACTTTTATCTTTCACTTGTAATGTTGTAGATTTTCCTGCTTTTCGAAGATAAACCTAAATCAGAGAAAGAGATGAAAACGTGAACACGCACACACACTGATATCAAAAAGGAAATGGACACGAGTTGAATTATAAAAAGAAATTGAAATAGTAGAATTTAGATTAAATCGTTAACTGAATAAATTATTTGGAATTAATTAAGATAATAGAATGAATGGTTCAAAGTTAATAGAATAATTAGTTTCGCAAAGTCGAGTCTTTCACACAGTTTAACCCGGAGAACTCCCGCTCTAAAACTTTTGCGGACCCGGCGACACGCACCTCACGATTTATCGTCACAGAGTGTCGCAGCTTCATGCGCTCGGCCACGACCAGAGTGGGTCCGTACCGAAAATGCTTACGCTGCATTTTATCGCTCGGCCGCGCTACCGTGGGCCCGTCTACTTGACGAGGCGGTGTACGCGTTCACGCCCAACCATCAGACTCCCGATTCAAACATTCGATCAATCTCTACGGAACATTCGCACGTACAGGAAAACATACTTCCCACATCTTGGAAAACATACAATCTCGCACAGCTGAGGGCTCTCCCTCAATGTTCATAATTTCACAACATAATTTCATACACAATTTCTGACTAGGGGAATCCCACAGTCGTTGGACTATCAGAAATTGTAGTAGGCATTTGATTTTAACAACAATTTTTAATTAATTAATAATTCGCACGTGCGACAAAACCGTAGGAAGGCGCAGTTCCCTGCACCGGATGTAGGGTATTCAATTCTGTTAATCTTCTAAGAAATGATCCAGTCTGTGCATTCCTGCTGTAACCGTTAGTGGTCATATTACATTTTTAACGCGACGGTCAGAGGTGCTCTCAACGAGGGCTCTCCCACAATGCTGCAAGGCATTGTTGAAATACATCCCTGCCGCTTACACAGAACGGACTCGGTACAACAGGAGAACCACTGGTCGTTTCGAACGCGACTATCTCGTGAGAACGCCGCTGCGTCAGCACCGCCTTATCTATTTCGTGGAACGGCAATGCGTCGAGGCGACGACTCTCCAAAGAAAGGATGTTCTATTAAAAATATTATTAATTAATAGGTAGGAGTATGATCAACGAGGGATTTCCCATAACGCTAGGCGTTGTTGAAGCATACCCTGACCAAAAGAAAAATTTTTCGTTCCGAACGTAACATCCCTCCCTCCTTGGAACCATCGTCGTCCCCGACGATGTATACTGAATGTATAGGTACGGTAGCGCTTATGGTTAATATATGTAATAAAATATGTATGTATATGGACGTATGGGATCAGGTTGCATTGGACTAGGGAATTCCCATAATGTTTGCACATTGTCGCACTGCAATCCCGTTACAATTTAAGTGGTTTGAAATAGGGGTTCGTATATCAGGTCAAAGGTAACGTGTAGAAAAGTGTTTCGTTTGTATTTTGTGGATCGCGTAATTTGGGTACCTCCGATGTAAAAGTGTATTGGCCCGGTCCTGTGACCGCTTGTCACTACCTCGTAAGCGCAGGTTAATACAGGTTTGCCGATGTTTTGGCACCTCTCTACGTCGATTATGGCTATTTCGGGTCCCTGCCGTAGCAAACCGCAGATATCTTCGTCGTTGAGTCCTTGGGACTCCCTGCAGTGGACCTCCGTCAGACCGGTGAGGAATTGCAAGAACCATCCCCCGACAGTTGGATGCATGTTGTTCATGTTTAAGATCCCAAGTTTCTTCATTTGTCGCAATGGCTCCAGAACGAATTCCCCCTTGATGTTGGTACATCCGCTAATGTTTAAGGACGTTACATCCTTCATATGCAGGGCAATTTCTATAATAAGGCCGGAGGCTACCCATCCGCAAAACGTGAGGCTTAGGTTGGTCACATTCCTGTACTTGGAGGGGAATGAAACTGCCATTTCCACTGGTCCCAGCTCCAGCTCGACAAACTCTCCTCTCTCGACCGCCTCATTGTCCTCCTCTGTTTCCATTTCAGGAGCAAACTCTTTAAAGGAGCAAAAATGAAACTTTATTACTGTTAAAGTGGAGTGGAGATTAATGTTATCGATTAATGCTTGTAGAATGCTGTGATCTATCAAATCATTGCATCTACTTATGTCTAGATAGTCCAGGCTCTGCAACTCCTGGAGTATTTTTGCTAAATTTTCGGGTTTTAATATTATACAGTTGTGGAGGGTAAGCTGTTGGAGATCTTTGTTTACAGCTAACAATGATCTGCCGGTAATGTTTGTCCCCTGTGCGCTGAACGATTTCAGGTGTCTGGCAGATCCCAGCACATTGAACAGCCCTGGGTCCACTGGTCCGTCGCATTTCCCTAGTTTGAGACAGGTCAGTCGTGATGCTCCTGGTTCCATTTCCCTCAACGCCGTCGGTCTGATCGTCACAGAGGTTAGATCCATTGTTTCGAGTTCAGGGCAACTCCTTATAGCAATGGAGATAACCTGGGGCCTCAAGCATCTTGCCAAGGGTTCCTCATTTATTCGTATGCTCCTCAGGTGGCTACCTGCTCTCTTCATGAGCCAGTAAAATGACTCTGTGCTTACTGTCTTTCCTTCCCATGCATTCGGCCAGCACCAATTATTCAGGTCAATATGGCGAAGACTGTTATACGAGGCAAGGCTTCCAAGTCGCCATCTTCTAGAGACCATTTCCAAGCGGCTCCTGTCTGCAAACGGCAAATAGCTGACAATTTTAGAAATACATTCTATTGGAAGTGGAATCCGTTCACGCAAATCTAAGCCAGGGAATGGGTCCGCATCGGGTCGTGGGGTAATTAGGTTGGTGCTATGCCACGAATCCGCCATCAGCACCCTTAACTTCCTCTTATGGCATATTATTCCGACGTCCGCCGCAGCCAAAGCTTTCCTTGCTCCGTCTGGTGTTTCGAATGTTAGGAATGCCTGGTTTCCCGCTGGTTTCCTTGTCACTACCGCATGCTTGACTCCATACGGGCGGAATATTTCGAGCAGCTTCTCTTTTTTAGTATACGGCGCCAAACGGCTGATAAATAGTCGCCGTTCTGCAGAATTTTGATGCCACTGACTGGACGATGCCATTCTGTTAATGCTCTACAGACAGTCACACAGAAGCAAGATCGAGACTATAAAATACCAAAAATTATTATCAGAGAAAAGAAAAGAACATTAGAAAAGTGCGATAGGTTCGTCGTAATTAACAACAATTTCTGACAAGGGAATTCCCATAGTCCTTAGACTGTCAAGGTTTGCTGTTATATATATTTCAGCAGTTTATCATCGCCCTCTGAATAGGCAACGGTGGTCTGTTTTCCGAAATAGACGATTCTTGCAACGGTGTTGCAACAGATTGATTGATTGAAGATTCCTCAGGTTCGCCTTTCGGGCCCCGATTACTCAGGAACCGTATCTTGCATAAGGTCTTCAGTGGATTCCAAAAATAGGAGGTCATCAATCCTATTATAATTAAGGCCTGTGCCGCTATTGTTCCGTACGTCAACGACAAATGTGATTTTCTTGCTCGATGATGTTCTCCAATTTCTTCTAATTGGGTTTCAATTTCGTACAACGAATCAGATGTGCGTTCTAGTTTGTTATAGTCATTTGGAAATAGAGTCACCGTGGCATGTTTTCTTTTAGAATACTGATAGATCTTAGGCGATATCAGGCTAATATTCAGTAACATATTAGGAATGTAGTAATAAGAATCTTTGCTCAGGTATGTTTTTGATCCTAACAAGGTATGATATCGGGTTTTTGCAAAACATTCCGGATGTATTTCCAAAATTCCTGTTCCAACTATGGTGGTATGGGTATTCTTTTTCCTACCGCATAGAATCTGCATCGGTTCGGGTTGTTCAAATGAGTATAGCCATCCGCCAAGTGTAGTTAATCTTTGCCAGGAAGGTATGTGATAAGGCATGACTCTAATATTACACAAGCGTAAGAATTTCGGATCCGGTTGAAGTAATAACGAAGTTTCACACGTTCCGTGAGCTACGTCTTGCAATGGAACGTCCAGTGGGCAAATGTAGTAATGCCATGCCCAGGTACAGGAATCTAGAAATGTATTATCCGATCCGAAGAATTTCGAGTGGTCACTGCTTATCCCCAAATATGGAAAATCCGGTAAGATGTAAGCCGAAATTGTAGTTCTATTGCTACTATCGACATTGCCGAAACTATTGTTTAATTGCTGAGGAATCGGTAATATGTGTATTTTGTAAAGGTCGTATTCAATCCGATTTACTAATGGTATTTGTACCGTTACGACCATTTTGCCTGTTGTGTATTTCAAGTGGACACGAGATATCTTGACCAGATCTTCGATTCGTTGGTGGTCCCGTGGTATAGGAAGCTCAAAATCGACCATTGAGTTATGTATTTCATTTATTATTGTCTTGAAACTAGATCCGCTCAATAGTGATGGATGTAATTTTCCGTTGCGCGCAGTGCTCAAAGCCGTAATAAAACGTTGCGTTGTAGTAATGTAATGATTCAGAGAGGTTTCAACCGATGCTGAATATTGGCTCATTGCTAGACTATAGTTCAAAGCTAACTGTTTATCAATTTGCATTTCTAAATCTGCGATTTTCTGCCTATTTGTTTTTACTTCTGCGGCAACTCTATTGAAGGTTTTATGAACTTTATGAAGATCACTTATAATTATATGGGTTTGATTTTTGACAAGTTGGGTGACCTTCCTCTGATCAGCGTATATCTTATCTATTTCTTTGTTAATGTAGTCGGCATCATCACTGTCTAAGGTTCCAAATAAAGCATGACTAATTGAACCTATAAATCCGAAAGGTGCGTTCCTGCGTGTAATGGCTTTAGGTAGATGGTGTGGTTCATATTCTGGCTCCCTAATTTCCATACTCAATTCCATAAGTTCTTGCTGTAATCTCGCAGCTTCTCGCACCACATTGTTTAAATGGTCTGCTCGTAACAAGGAGTCGCATGATATTGTGCTTGGAAATTTAATGCATGATTGATGAGTTTGTTCAATATTCCCGGCTTCATATGGAAATTCAGCTACTATTTTTTCTATATCTATAACTAGTATGAATCGCCAATCGGCCCTTTGAAATCTAATCGCGTTGATTTTTTCGAAGTATAACCCCGGGTTCGAATCCGTGCGTGTCAGTCTGTACAGTTCCTGGGTCCGCGCGACGTGTTGCAGAGCAAGAAAGACTATCAGTCGGGTCAGCGTCATCTCTTCCTCTGAATCAGTCCAATCAATCATGGCTCCAATTTAATTGTAATTTATCGACATGTTTAGTGAGCATTTTACCAGCTTCATCTCTTAACAAAACATTGCTTCCTTCCAATATTCCAATGATCTTATATGGGCCGCGATAACGCCTGGCAAATTTTCCTCTTTTTGGTTCTACTAAAACACGTACCATATCTCCTATTTTTCCTTTGAAGGGACGGGCGTTCCTATCATAATACAATTTTGACCTTTCTTTTGCCTGAGTCAAATTTTGTCCTGCTATTATTTGCATTTCCGAAAGTCGCGTTATTAAATCATGTAAATATGAATTGTATGTGACCAAATTCTCGTCGCTCGGGAAGGAACTTGGACAACGCGCAAGTTTTCCGAAGACCAATTCATACGGAGTAAAATTTGTGGCTTCGTGGACAGATGTATTATAGGAAAACATAGCAAAGGGTACTAATCTATCCCAATCGTCAAAATCATTCATGTAATGACTGATGTATTCGGTTAACACTATGTGACTTCTTTCTAATGCACCATTCGTTTGGGGTCTATAACCAGATGTAGTGACATGTTGAATTTTGAAAATTTTTGCTAAATTCCGAATTATCTTATTAATGAAACTAGTCCCTTTATCCGTTAATATTGCGCGTGGTGTTCCATAAAGCAATATTAGATTAGTTACCATTGCGTGAGCTATTGTTTCAGCTTTTATATCCTGAACAGGGACAGCTATGCAATATTTCGTCAAATTATCTTGCATAGTTAGAATATGTTTGTTTCCACTGGGAGTAGTAGGTAAAGGACCTACAGTATCTATTGATACTTTTGAAAACGGCTCTAGTGCAGTGTCAGTAATTAGCATTGGTTCGCGAGTTTTGGTCCGTACTAATTTTTGATCCTGGCAACTACTGCAAGTACGGATATAATTTTGAATATCATTACGCATACCTGGCCAATAAAATCGTTCTCGAATTCTGCAATATGTCTTTGTTAAACCCTTGTGTCCTCCTACCAAACTTTCATGTAACTCTGAAATGATTTTCAGACGAAGTTCTTCCGGAGGTACCTGAGTGTTTCCGTAACAAAGGGCTATTTCGATATTGCTGTCCTCAAATGTATTCCTTAATATTTCTATTAACGTACCTTGAGGTAATTCGTCTGTAATGTCGCCATTCTGTGAGATTCTTAGACCCTTTATATCTAAATCTAAAAGAATTTTCCTTAGGTTCTGTAGACCAAGTTCCAAATCCCGAGTAGAAATTTCATCAAAATGTTTTCTTTTTATAACTACGCTAAATATTCAATGTTTACCACGTTTAGTTATTAGTATTTGTCCCACTCTGGGTTTTGCTGCTTCCAAGTCGTTAACATTGATAATGCCTAAGTCGGAGAGCAATATACTCACTGGTGTAACAAGTTCACAATCGGACGAAATGAAATGCACATAATTTGATCTGTAATACGTTAGATTCTGTCTCGTAGAAGTGACGATGTCTTTACTTTTGTATCGCATGCTGCGAGATTCGGATTCTATATCCGGAGGTATGTAATCAGCGTCCGGGATGTATATGGATGATGAATTTGAAACTTGTGGGAAAAGTTGTCTAGGAGTAGATTTTTGAACGATAGGTTCCCTACCTCCCTCCTTGGGGGTTTGATTAACCATTGGATTTGGAAGGGGTGTCGAAAGTGCTATAGGACTTGGATCTACGGTCGGGGTAGGTAAGCTTGAACTATATCTAGGCCTATTAATGATTGTGCTATCAGGCATTCCTGTCGCAGTTATTTCTAGTTCTGTTTCTTCCGGAATATTTTTCAGCTGAGGTGCTCTCCTGACTGCTTCCTCAACCCTTGTATTTGGAGTTTGACTAGCTTTTGTGAAATCCCTACCTTGTTGTAATAGTTTTTCTATTCGTCTATTTAATTCCTCGTCCCCAGTATCATCATCATATGGATCTAAATCTTGTAGCACTTTCTGGCTATATTCGTCTAAAGTGTCTCCCTCAGAAAGGGCATCTAATAAAACAACTTCCTCCTCAAGTTCCTGTAATTTAGCGCTTTTATCGTGTAATGATTTTTCAAATCTACTGAAAGATTCTTGTAACTCTTCTAAATTTAAAAATGTGGAACCCCGTTTGTCCTGATCACCTGTATCACTATCGCGAGCTTCGGGTAAATTAATGGCAATAGCTCTATCTACTTCGGACTCATTCCCTTCCTTTCGCAATTCCGCACTGGCCACTGCACCTTGTGAATCTGGAATTTTAGGATTCTCCACCATCCGTTTAGGATGAAACTCCAGATTCGGCAGCGTACTCCTACGTTGACGGAATACAGGCGGATCTGACTGTTCGTCATCGGAATCGTCGTCCTCCGCTAGAGAAAGCTCTTTTGATTTACTTAATTCCCGTGTTCCTGATGGTCCCGGAACTTCAGTAGCTTGAATCTTTCCTCGCGTTCTGGTGGCTATTGCACTGGTATCCAACGGTACAGATTTCTTCGGTCTTCGTATTGAACTTATTGGCTTATCTAATTTTGAATTCCCGGGCAAGATCGGCTTGCGAGTTGTTGATGGTTTATTTATTGGTAATAATTTCGGACAAGCAGGTACTTGTTCCGAATTTGCATCATCAGAGGAATCCGATAAACTGAAGTCATCAGACGAACATAATTCATTTACTATGACGGGATTCCTTGACAGGGCATCTGCGTTTGTATTTAATTTTCCTGCCTTATGAACAAATTCGTACTCATAATCTCGCAATTTTAGTCGCCAGCGAATCAATCGTTGCCCTGGATCTTTTATTGAATTAATCCATCTCAAGGGTTCATGATCACTAACGAGGGTGAATTTTCGACCGTATAAATATGGTCTGAAGTGTAGAATTGCATAAAGGACTGCCAAACATTCTTTTTCGGTAGTGAAGTAATTTTGTTCTGGCTTAGTTAAAATCCTCGAAAGGTATGCAACTGGTAGATCTTGACCATCAATTTCCTGGCTGAGTACAGCGCCTATAGCATAGTCTGACGCATCTGTAGTTAGAGTGAATTGACTATTGAAATTTGGATATTGAAGTATAGGGCTTTTACAAAGTGCTTTTCGTAATTCCAAAAATCCTTTCTTTTGCTCTTTTCCCCAAGAGAAAGTAGTATTCTTCTTCAGCAAGTCTGACAACGGTTTAGCTTTTTCTGCGAAATTTTTGATAAAGCGTCTATAATATCCTGCTAGACCTAGAAATTGCCTAATGTTTTTCTGATTTTTCGGGCGAGGGAAATTCTTTACTGCACTAATCTTTTTGGAATCCGGTTTTACACCTGCCCGACTAATAACATGTCCTAGGTACGCAACTTCTATTTTCAGGAACTCGCACTTATCCGGTTGTAAAGTTAATTTAGCATCGGCTAATCGCGTGAATAAACGACGAATTTTCTTTTCATGTTCTTCTAAAGTTTTGGCATATACCACAATATCATCCAAATAAACAAAAACTTCTACACCCTGTAACCCGCGTAGGACTTGGTCCATTAACCTTTGAAAAGTCGCTGGAGCATTTTTGAGACCTTCCGGCATTCGGATATATTCATAATGACCATTTGGGGTTGTGAAGGCTGTTTTTTGTCTATCTTTCGGATCCATCTCAATTTGTTGAAATCCGCTCGCTAAGTCAAACGTGGAGAAATATCGGGCTTCACCTAAGTGATCCAGTATATCGGTAATGTTCGGTAGTGGATATGCGTCCCCAATGGTTTTTTCGTTAAGATTGCGGAAATCTATGACTATTCTCCATCTCAGGTTGCCTTTAGAATCCGGTTTTTTTGGAACAATCCAAATGGGCGAATTATACGGTGAATTTGAAGGCGCTATTATTCCATTACCTAGTTTATTACGGATCTGTTTTTCTATTTCATCTTTATGGACCGGAGGAAAACGATACTGTCGTGTATTCACAGGAACATCATCTACTGTGGGGATTCTATGTTTAATGTATGAAGTACATGGTAATTTATCGCAAGGCAAGTGGAATCGTTCTGGAAATTCTTTAATGAGTTTAATTACATGATCCCGCTCTTCTTCGTTCAAATGATCGAGACGCAAATTTTTTATGATTTCTAAAACTCTATCTTCCGCGATTGGCAAAGTTTCGTCTTCCGTATCAGAATCAAAATAATTTTGTTCTTCTTCAGGGAAGTTATGATACTCGAATGGTATTAATTCTTGTGGCGGAATTTCGACTTCGACATCCTTATCCGTCGTATTGACGGCAAGGACGTGGCATGCACCTCGGTCATTTACAGACACAACAGCTTCACCAATGTACAAGCCGTCCATAGTTTCAATTTTGGGTAAATATCCCTCCTTTAAATCATTATTTGTAACGTCAATGGCAACCGCTTGTCTAGTACGTGCTTTTAAATACAAAAGTCGAGGTCCTACGTTACGAGGTACTGGATCATGGCCAATAAAAGGTATTGGTTTAATGGGATCACTTTGTGTTACCAATGTGTTATGGGCGAAGGAAATTTCAGCCTTTTCTTGTTTAAGATACTCTTTACCTAATATACCGTCGCAGCGCAATACAAATGAAGATCTTACAACATGAAATTTTACAGGTCGGCCTAATAAAGTGATTGTGGTGGTACCTAAAGTCTCTGTTGTATCCGCGGTTATTCCTGTAATAGCAACTGATTCATGAAGCGCGACTGAAACGTAGTCGTCTAAGGCAGTTAATTTAATTACATTTACATCTGCCCCGGTGTCTATAAGGAAATATCCGCAACCCATATTCAACTCCTTACCCATCATTTTTACTAGTGGAGATTCGGGTTTTTCTACTGTTGCAATTTTTCTTGGTTTACTAGGAATTTTACTGTCGCATGACGCTCTTTTTTCGAATGACTCGGCGTCGCGTCCGTCCGACGGGTCATTTGTTCGTTTAAATGATCTTCGGCTTTGATATTTCTATTGTATGGAGAAACAGATCTTGATGCCGAAGGCCCAGGGGATGGAGATCTTGGTCTACCCCCTTGCGAGTACCAATCTCTTACTGACCGTGATTGCTCATTACTGTTTGTATTGTAATTGTGGTAAGGGTAATAATTCGGATATGGCATTGGCGGATAGAAATATTGCGGGTAATATGGCTGTGGCGGAAATCCAGGTGGATTGTAAAATGGATTCCGTGGTGGAGGTTTCAAAATTCCTATGGGGGATGCACTTACATCAATGTTGGGACTTGGTGAACGTGGGCGACTTTCTTCTTCATTTTTAATTGCATAATTGTGATAGCGTGTGGAATTTGAAGGTTGGCGATTAGTGTAATCTTGGTATTAATTATTCGCTGATCGGGAATAGCCATTATTCTGATGAAACGATACTTTCTGAGTTTCATTCGAAGGCAATATTCCGGATTTCATTCGCGTTTCTATACGTACTGCAAATTTTCGTGCATCATCTAAATTTTTTGGATCACGCGCATCGACTGAGCGTGCTATTTCGTCTGGAAGTCCGCGAATATAAGCTTCCAATCCGCATTCTTTTAATGGTACTAACATTTGTTCTGCATTATTACCATAACTATCTTCTAACGCAATTCGAGCCCCGCTGATTAATATGTTTAATCTGTCATAAAAATCGCTAACTGATTCCTCCTTTTTCATCCGAATATTTTCTATCTCGTGTTGATAGTAAGGATAGTTTTTGCCCGGTGCGAATCTACTTTTTAGATGTTTGATTAGTTCATTAACTGTAGTAAATTTCTTTCCATACGTACTATCACGGGCTGGACCCTTCAGTTTTCCTAATACTGATTTCAGAAATGAGGACTCTAACGCCGCAGGCACTAATGCTACGCTATTTTGTATATCCTGTACAAAATCCTTCAGAGGAACGCCCTTCCCATCAAAGTAGGGAATATTTAACGTACTATTCTGAATGGCTAAGCACTCTGCCATTGAGGTCATCATTGCGCTTGCGTCTTGAGCCATCGTTAAATATTTGTGAATAAATAAACTAGTCAATAAATAGCAGATAATATACCCAGCGTTACCAAGGCCACACTGATAATTTAGTAATTTGCAAAATTTTATAACTTCTATCTGATTTCAATGAATGTGAGCACCCAGGAATTCATACAAGAAAATTCCTTCGTATCCCACCGCTGCTACCAGATCTGTTACGTGCCGCGACCTTTGATGTTCGAGCGGCGCTTTTTAGATAGCCAAATTCTGATTAGGGGTATCCCACAATCATTTGATTATCAGAATTAGTTGTCTTTACGTATAGAATGGCAAGGAGGCCCGCCGCACTCGTAACAGTCAATTATTTTATTTAATTATCTAAATACCTTATCAGAGGATAAGGGGTAGATTTTGGGATCGTTGGTGCTCTAGACCCATACGGGTCTTTTCAAAGGAATCAGATAGGTAATGAACGAGTAAAAATTTAATAATAAATAAAGATTTAATGCTGAATAATGGTCAGAAGCGAAAGAACATAATAAAATAGATTATGAAAAAGATCAATCAATCTTTTACAAAATATAAGTACTTGTACTATCGCGGATAACTCCTGACTAGGGGAATCCCACAGTCGGTTGACTGTCAGAAATTGTCGTTGGATACGGATCAATTATAATAATATAATAACGCGTACAGAAAGAGATAAGAGGTGCAACTCACCAGACAGTCAATTATTTATCGGAAATACTTTTATCTTTCACTTGTAATGTTGTAGATTTTCCTGCTTTTCGAAGATAAACCTAAATCAGAGAAAGAGATGAAAACGTGAACACGCACACACACTGATATCAAAAAGGAAATGGACACGAGTTGAATTATAAAAAGAAATTGAAATAGTAGAATTTAGATTAAATCGTTAACTGAATAAATTATTTGGAATTAATTAAGATAATAGAATGAATGGTTCAAAGTTAATAGAATAATTAGTTTCGCAAAGTCGAGTCTTTCACACAGTTTAACCCGGAGAACTCCCGCTCTAAAACTTTTGCGGACCCGGCGACACGCACCTCACGATTTATCGTCACAGAGTGTCGCAGCTTCATGCGCTCGGCCACGACCAGAGTGGGTCCGTACCGAAAATGCTTACGCTGCATTTTATCGCTCGGCCGCGCTACCGTGGGCCCGTCTACTTGACGAGGCGGTGTACGCGTTCACGCCCAACCATCAGACTCCCGATTCAAACATTCGATCAATCTCTACGGAACATTCGCACGTACAGGAAAACATACTTCCCACATCTTGGAAAACATACAATCTCGCACAGCTGAGGGCTCTCCCTCAATGTTCATAATTTCACAACATAATTTCATACACAATTTCTGACTAGGGGAATCCCACAGTCGTTGGACTATCAGAAATTGTAGTAGGCATTTGATTTTAACAACAATTTTTAATTAATTAATAATTCGCACGTGCGACAAAACCGTAGGAAGGCGCAGTTCCCTGCACCGGATGTAGGGTATTCAATTCTGTTAATCTTCTAAGAAATGATCCAGTCTGTGCATTCCTGCTGTAACCGTTAGTGGTCATATTACATTTTTAACGCGACGGTCAGAGGTGCTCTCAACGAGGGCTCTCCCACAATGCTGCAAGGCATTGTTGAAATACATCCCTGCCGCTTACACAGAACGGACTCGGTACAACAGGAGAACCACTGGTCGTTTCGAACGCGACTATCTCGTGAGAACGCCGCTGCGTCAGCACCGCCTTATCTATTTCGTGGAACGGCAATGCGTCGAGGCGACGACTCTCCAAAGAAAGGATGTTCTATTAAAAATATTATTAATTAATAGGTAGGAGTATGATCAACGAGGGATTTCCCATAACGCTAGGCGTTGTTGAAGCATACCCTGACCAAAAGAAAAATTTTTCGTTCCGAACGTAACAAGATTAACTACGGCATGTTAAAAAATTCTTAATTCTTCAACGAATCGATATGGCGGTGATACTAATGAATTCCTGGCGTTCTGCCGATTAAAATCATGTCAAATGTCATGTAAATCGAACTATTTTTAACGAAGTTAGCTTGGGGCCATTTTCATCGGCAAGACATCGATTGACGCCATTTTCGCAAAGATCTGTTGAGAAATGCAGAACGTGGAATTCGTCACTTCCACGAAACTCAGCGAGGCGCGGCTTATTGGCGGCATTGTCTTTGAGGACTCTAGCGAGAGAATTACCCTATATGTTCATATCGACGCGCGTTACGAAAAGTAGCACGTTTCATGTTTTCTACATGCAGTTATCCGTAAGAAAAAAAATGAAACGTGTTACTCTTCGTAACGCGCGTCGATATACTCTTACTATTTGTCATAAAAATAATACATTCATTATTTCATTTCCAGATGAAAGAAGCGCTAAACGAAGCGGGGCGAGGAGCGGAGAGGAAAGAGGAACAGGAGGGAAAGGTGTCCCAGGAGGGCAAGGTGTCCCAGGAGGGAAAGGGGGAAAGGGCGGAGGACCCGGCCAAGATGAGGGCGGAATTAAACAAAGTAATTATGTGGAATGTGGATTATGTGACCGTGAAAGCATATGTGTGATTCAGAGTTGGGCAAAATGTAATCTAATTACAATTAAAATGTAATTGCGTAATTGATTACACATTTTCTGTAATCGTTAATTTAGGTAGTGGACAAAATATTTTGTGGAATTGATTACACATTTTCTGTAATCGTTAATTTATGTAGTTGACAAAATATTTTGTGTACTTGTGGAATTGATTACACATTTTCTGTAATCGTTAATTTATGTAGTTGACAAAATATTTTGTGTACTTGTGGAATTGATTACACATTTTCTGTAATCGTTAATTTATGTAGTTGACAAAATATTTTGTGTACTTGTGGAATTGATTACACATTTTCTGTAATCGTTAATTTAGGTAGTGGACAAAATATTTTGTGTACTTGTGGAATTGATTACACATTATTTTCAACACATAATATTTTGTCAACTACCTAAATTAACGATTACAGAAAATAATGTGTAATCAATTACCCAATTACATTTTAATCGTAATTTGTAATTTGTAATTTGTAATTTGTAATTTGTAATTAGATTACATTTTGCCCAACTCTGTTGTGAATATTATTTCGTTTGTGTCCGATATTTTTTATGTTATGTAATTTTATGAAAATGTAATTTTTATGTTATCTACTGTTCCAGATTAAAAAGGCACTGAAGCGCCTTACATATCGGCGCGGAGGAAGGCGCGGAGGAAGGCGCGGAGGAAGGCGCGGAGGCGGGTGGCGTGGAAGGCGCGGCGGAGGCGGTTGGGGTGGACAAGGGGGGCAAATTTTTATTTACCAGTAAAAAAAATTATTTACCAATATTTCTTAAAAATTATTAATAAAAAAAATTTATTAAAATATTTAACGATTTTGTTTGTTTTAATAGAATGTGAAACGTTCACATTTTCTATCGTATCGGCATGAACGTTTCAGTAACATACTGCTGAGATTTTCCAGATGAAAATAAATTTAAACACGGTATAAATCGGATTATTTGTAGCATTATTAGATTAGAAATGTTACATGTATATTTAATTATATAGTACAATTCTACAAATAATCTGATTATACCGTGTTTAAACTCATTTCTGGAAAATCTCAGCAGTATGTTACTGAATACACTGATTCCTCCGTGGCGTTTCAAATAAAAATAACTGGGTTATTTTTATTCAACGACAAATAAAGATAAAGAGTCTTTGATAGTTTACTTCAATAATTTATAATGCCCATCTCTGGATGAAACAATACTAATTTGCGTATCAATATCCTTTCTAAACTTCGCAATTCTTATTATCTTCTCTCATTCTGAGCAATATTTATATTTACTTGTGAAAAAATATAATGATATGATTGTTCAATGATTGTTTATATTCTTTGTTTTAATAGAATGTAAAACTCACATTTTCTATCGTATCTGCATGGACGTTTTAGTAACGTATATACGTTCAGTACGTACTGTTGAGATTTTCCAGATGAAAGTAAACACGGTATAAATCGGATTATTTTTAGCATTATTAGATTAGAAATGTTACATTTATATTTAATTATCTAGTACAGTTCTAGAAATAATCCGATTTATACCGTGTTTGAACTCATTTTAATCTGGAAAATCTCAGCAGTATGTTACTGAAAACGTTACGTTTTACATTTTATTAATACGTAATCTACTACAAGCAACACTCTATGCCTTTCGAGCGAAGACTTGAACCGAGATCAGAAGCCGCCGCCGAACAGTTATTATCTTTGTCCATCTCTAATATCTAGCCGCTTCGCCGTGATTCATTCAAGCCTTCTTGACGACAAAATAGTAATAGGGGAAATGCGGCAACCGCGCGATACGACTCTCGATACGTATCGGCAACTATGTCTTTCCTACATTTATCGGCTAGCTTGGACTTCCACCGGTTCTGGTGGTACACGGGGCGAATATACCATGAGCGCTGGTGACGGAGAATCCTTGAAGCATAATTCTGTCATTTCTCGAGTCTGTCTCAGTACACGAGTCATAAATTCATTATTATTTCAACGTACGGTGCTTATTAGCGTTCAAACGCACCAGACCCGTCTGCACGGATGTCTACTGGAGGCAACTATACCCGCAAAAGCTTCCTTCTTGCCGATTCCGCGACGTAAGTTGGTTGAAACGGTTTGTTTACAACATCGCGTATACGTACACGTTTTTCCTAGCTTGTGTGAGCGTACGCACACATTCAACGCCCGATGAGACGGCAGCCTTATGTAGAAATTGTGATGTAGTGATGTAGAAATTGTGGACGAAACACCTATCCGGCATTATTTTCGAATTTATAAAGAAAAGTGGGGACGCCAATTGGCGAGCTATCAGAAGAAGCGCAGGAAACGAAAAATAAAGAATACAAGTATTACCGTTACCATAACAGTCGAAAGATTTCTCGAAGTGCACAGAATCAAGACCTGATTAATATGCTCTTGATATATTCGGACCCTTACATCTCATCGTTTCGAAGAGTAAGAAAGAAAAGAAACGTAATTAAGATATATCCGAAAAAAATGATTGACTTATTAGATGTGTGATGCAAATATCTTGTATAGCCGGAGTCATGAGACAGTACAGAAAACTCTAATTGGCAGGTAAGGTAGATTTTACTTCAATTACCATTTTCTTGGAAAGTAGCACAAAGTAGCATCTAATTCTTTTTGTTTCTAAGAGAGAAGGGTTAATTCTTTCACATGATATCAATTACACCCATTGCAAATGGTTGCAACTTTATAAAATTATATAAAAAGTTTGTTAACATTTTACCCGAATGTATGGCCTTAATAGAATATATAGCTATGTAATAAACTTTGTAACTAACTTAAATTGCACCTCTCAAAGAAAAAATGTTCAGAATCGTGAATAAAAACTATGGGAAACATAAAAGTTTTTGATAAGCTCTTAAGATGTATAAAAATTGAAAAAATCACAATATCTTAAAAACTGTTCCATAAAAAAAAATTTAACCTTGATTTTCGAATTCAGCGGGAGAAAATCCATAAGAGAAGTCACCTCTCATCAAATGTACATTTTCAGTGTAAACTAGTGTTACATAAAGATCAGTCGAAGTGAAAACAATTATAAACACGTATAAACAATTATACGACTCACCTTTCGGCAAATTCCGAAATTTTTTCACGTCTTCCTCATCGTTGTCCTTCGTCTCCAAATGCCTTGGTAATTGTGTCTGCAACTTTTTGCAATACATGCACATGCTCGATTTTTTCTTCTTATTTTTAGAATTGTCAACATGCATTTTGGTGTTGTCGCATACACCTATATTAGTTGTATTAAGGCTATTTGAAACATTAAAACTATTCGGACCATTAGCATTGTCATTCGTATCTCCAGTATCTGCATTATCATCACTCATGCTTTCATCAGTCGATGAAGCCGAGCAAGATGACAGGTGAAAGCTCTCATCACTATCATCTGTCTCGTACTGAGAATCAGTGTCATTGTCCATAAATAAATTGTCTGCAGCGAAAAGGGAACTTCTCCCTGGATACACTGACGGTATACTGCAACTTGTATTTTGCAGTGAATCGCTGTCTGGATAAAATACATATACGTCTTTAATAATATTGTATAAAATGGTACAAGTACATTCTAGTACTGATACACCCAGAATATCATTTAAGATATAATCTATACGTAGAATCACTAAAAACCTAAATACCTTCAGAAATTGGCACGAAAACATTGGTGCCAATGGGACGCACATCGTCTGATGCCGACATTGCAATACTGTTTGCAGAGGCTCCATCATTGTTATCGTCTTTATGCACATTTAAACTGTCCTTGGGCGAGACACACGATGTTGTGAGATCTTCTAAGAACGTAGTATCATGTAGGCTACAAGTTTCATCTTTTACTACTTCTCACTCTGGAACTGTTGTTTACTGATATAATAAAAGAGAATAATAATACATAATAATATACTTAATACAAGAGAACGTTCTTATAACGCGTATACATATCGAACTAACAATGGAAGATCGGCAGCCCCGGAAGACCTGCGTCCACAAGGCGCGTCTTCATTGTGTAGTAGGCATACAGGGCATTTAGGCAACGGCCTAGTGTGTGACATTAGCACATAGGTGGCGTCCATTTAGATAGGAGTTCGGAGGACAGGAACCGTGGAGAGTCGGCGTAGCCGGTGTGGCTAACGCTGCTGATCAGCACGCGGGCGGCCCGGGTTCGATTCCCGGCGCCGTGGCTTTCCTTTTTCCGTCTCCTATAATTGCTAAATCAGGAAAAACGCCATACGGCTAATTTCCAACAGGAACACATATAGGGTGCGTTCCAGTTGGGCCCAAATCGCCCGGATCCACGACCGTAGTTATTTTCCGTTCCACTTGCTTATAAGCGGTTGTGAGCTTCGCGGGCGAAAAGCTAGTGGAACGGGCAGGAATGGGGTTCGTACGCGCCTGGATTGCGTTCCACTTGAGTCCACATCGCCCGCCGACTCTTCGAGTGGTGGGGAAAATTACACGCGTCCACGCATGCGCGTGATGCGCCGCGCGTCAACCAATCAACGTCAAGATGTAAAACGAACCGACGCCAGCGCCAAGGCAAGCGAAGCTAGCCAAACCAAGTGAGGCCGCAGCCAACCAACGTCGACAACCGATTCTCCGGCGACGCTGGTATGACGATTCTATTCGATTCTTCTAGAATAGATCGATTTTTTTCTGAAAAGTCGATTATTTTACCGATTATTCTAGGAATCGATTCTCGGATACTCGAGTATTTTCTAAGCAAGAATTCCGCCTTTAGCGCTTGAATTGAATTACGCGCGAAAATCACGAACGAACGGGCCAGACCCATCTTCGGAGGTGGGTCTCCGCGGTCGCATCAATGACGTCATGAGTGACGTTTTCAGCCCGACCGCGGTCGGCGTGGTCGCCAAGTGGAACGAGAAACCGGGCGTTGCGGTCGCTTTGGGTTCAACTGGAACGCACCCATAGAGAAACTGTTGATAATGTCATTGTAAGCAGTGGTACAACCAAGTACTTTCCTGTATAATTATAATTATTATTATTATTATTATATATATGAATGCAATTACTTTCAGAAACAGGCACGAAAACATCGGTGTTTCCTCCATCCACAATAACTTCTCTAGCTTTCGGTGTTGACGTCGAAAAATAATGTTTTCCAAGGTTACTAATAACTTTCACCCTTGGAATCTTTTTGTTTAGATTCTCTGCGATTCTCGTTAATATATTAACATTTTCTGAAATTGGAAAGAAAAAACTCATTGAAAAAATTTTTGACATGCATTACCTGTTTCAAAATGCAATGTTGGCCTAGTTTTAAAGACATCCTGGTTACAGATTCATGGGAGTGAATACACTTTATTCAACAACTAGCTTAAAGTACCCGGCGTTGCCCGGGTAAAACTTCGATTATAACGGAGTGTCAAGAGGGCGAAATAAGCGGGAAGGGATGGGGTCTCCAGATTTCATGGTAGCCTATATTTTCCGCGGGGTTCTAGAGAGTGATTATGCAAAATTTGGTTCAGATCGGTTAAAAAAATCGGGATAAAAAGTATCCTACATGTTATTCCTGGTCCTAGATTACGTACATACAAAATTTCAGAAAGATCCGTTGCGTAGTTGCGACGTGATTGAGTAACAAACATCCAAACACACTTTCGTATTTACTACGAGAAAGCGTTTGAGAAGCTTCGCCACCTGGTGGTAACATCGCGGTACTGCTACGGGCGAGGTACCGCGCGGGCCGAAAACGCGCATGCTCGCGCTAAGTAGACTGTCGTATACACGGGTCACGTGGTCTGCAAAGCAGCCGTACACATGAAATGTTTACATATAAATTACATATTAATAACGCGTTTCTGAGACATGGGACATAGCCTATGTGCGTCCTAGAGTATGCAGGAATAACGTGTCAAAATTTGAGGAAGATCGGTTCAATAGGTCTTGAGTTTTGCGCGAACATAAAAATCGGCTCTCTCTTTATACATATAATAGTACTAGCTTTATTACCCGGCTTCGCCCGGAATTTAGATTCTAATTTTACCGTCCCAAATAATATTTCCCTGAAAAAAAAGTTGATGCTTGCAAGAAAGAAACTTCAAAACAAATCAATTTTACTAATTCAGTCATCCACAAATTATTTATTGAGAATCTCTTGCTCAGGGATCATCCCAACATTCTCAACAATGTATGCGTTAAGCGGTCGTCGCTATCCGCACCACTTTTTGGAAACATTCGGTCGAGAGTGAGAGAACCCGAGGTACCCGAGAGCGAGCGAGAGGTGACGAATGAGTCGCGCGGCGGTACCGTCTGCTACGTAGAGAGATACTCTGTCTCGTTTCGTCTTTCACGTGCCTACGCTCTGTCTCTCTCTCGCGAGCCATCGGCGGCTTGGAATCGTAGACACTATTCGTTTATTTTAACTAATAACCAGGCCCGGATTAAAGGGGGGGCTAGGGGGGGCTGCAGCCCCGGGCCCCACTATCCAGGGGGGCCCCGTTCTAAGCCTACAGTTCTAAGCAATGTAAACTCGTTATTGTTTAACTTTTTGTTACTCCCCCCCCCCCCTGCTTATTCAACCACGGGGGCCCTCGAAGGTTGGATAGCCCCGGGCCCCAAAAATCTTAATCCGGGCCTGCTAATAACTCGAGAAGGGAAGGACGTAGCGAGCTGAAAATAGTCGCATTCATCTGGATTAGCCAGGCATAATGAGCCCAGATATCTTTCGTGACCCCAGACTTTACCGTTAGAAAGTTTTTCGGCGACAGACAAACACACACTTTCCGCTTTATACTTAGTATAAGATAGAGTATACAGGGTGTCCGCGGGAAGACTGGACAGCTGAATATCTCCTAAAGTATTGGAGATAAAAAATTAAAAAAAATATGTAAATTAATGGTACGATGGGGCTGCTTAATTCGCCGCGACGGATTTTTTTTTCGATTATTATTTTAAAAGATACGATGGTCAAGTTCGGTTTTTCAAATGGCACTAACTTTTTTGAAGTCCTGAGTTGATAGTGCGTTCCAAGAAGAATTCAATAAGCTTTAATGTATACACTTGATTTCCACTGGTTTTTGAGATATTGCGCTTGCAAATATACTGATTTTCACTGGAAGAAAACCCGCTGAACGAGCAAGGACCGGGGTCGGTCTTGCTGGCCCCACGGGTGGCATTGCCTGTTGTAACAGATACCTACTTACCTGCCAAAGGTCTACGCCAGCCCAAAAGTTGGACAATTCTTTTCCGTCAGAAATGCTACTTTGGTAGGTACATCTGCGGTATCGAGAAGCGCACCGTTACTTTTATTTCGCACTTGCTTCTACGCTCGAATGGCCGGTTATTTTGGGAGGGATGCAAGTTCGATTGGTTAGGTTAGGAGGTGTGAAAGTTGCTAAACTAAATTTCAACCATAGGGAGGAGATTGTATTAGAACCAATCGGATTTGCATCCCTCACAAACGGCTGCTCTCTTGAAGAGGCCCTCTTCACGGCAATGTCCCCTCCCCAATGCCCACCTTCTCTCGCGCGGAATACGTCAACGCATGCTTTAGGTTTTGATATTGAAGCTCGTGTTTATACTCGAGAGGACCACGCGTCGACAGCGGGCTACCCCTTTTCTTCCTGTGTCTCCCCACGAGGAGTATTGCCGATGGATTGTAGGAGCGTAGATGTCTGGATGCCAGTTATTGAATTCAGGAGACGATAGAAACACTTTATTACAAAACACACATGTACTATAATTAAAGTAAATCGTATTCCTCTCGGGCAGGAGTACTGATAATGATCGAACTTGCGCCCCACTTCGCGCAGACCGATTACGCGGAGGGTAGTCGGGTGTCACACACTGCACAATTGATACAGGGTAACAATTCTGGAGCAACGCCCGTCAAGGAGATGCGGCCTGGTACCCCGTGACGAGGATAGCCCTTCGCAGTGCCTCGCCCGATTTTTATGGCTTTTTTCGGAAAAAGGTACGAATCCTGGGCCGAACGTAACGAATTGAAGGGTTTCGACCCTCGAAGGGTTTGGAATATCATTAAGAAGTGAAAAATGTACAGGATTTCAAATGTTTGCTTCTTTCCTTCATCGTATCGAGAAGGACGTGACGCCAATTGATTCCTTATGCTTTTCCGATGAAACTGACATCAAGAACGACGTAATTCGGAAAATAATGAACGAAATGAACAATTCAGTTCCATAACCTCAAGCTAATTTCGTTAATAATAGTCCGATTTACGTGAAATTTGGTATGATTTTCATCGGAAAAACATAAGGAATCCAGTGGTGCCACTATCATATCGATACGATAAAGAATAAAGAATTATTTTATTTCCTAAACAGATACAGGGTAATTCTGGAGGTACGCCCGTCACCCCGTGGCGAGGACAACACCCCGCAGTGCCCATCGAATTTTATGGCTTTTTCCGGAAAAAGGTACGAATCCTGGGCCCAACGTAACGAAGTGGGGTCGAGTCTCCGCAGTCGAGGGTGAAATATCCATTACAGCGTATTAAGAAATTCTTTTCTTCATCGTGTCGAAAGGGAAGTGACGCCAATGGATTCCTTATGTTTTTCTGATGAAAATCATACCAAATATCACGCTAATCGGATTACTTTGACACAAGCTATTTGTATTCCATATGCAAAAGTTGTCCGATTTACACGACATTTGTAATGATTTTCATCGGAAAACTCCAAGGAATCCATCGGCGACACTCCCATATCCATACGATAAAGAATAAAGAATTAGTTTATATCTTAAACAGATAATTCTGGAGCTACGCCCGTCACCCCGTGGCGAGGACAACACCTCGCTGTGCTCATCGAATTTTATGGCTTTCGACCCTCGAAGGGGTTGTAGTGCCTATTAAGAAGCGAGAATTCTTCGACTTCCGCATTTCTCGTCAGATCTTTGCGAAAACGACGACAATCGATTCCTTATGTTTCGCCGACGAAACTGACACCAAGAACGACGTAATTCGGACAATAATGAAGGAAATGCCATGAAAAATTGATTTATATAATATCAAGTTGACTTCGTTAAGAATGCATAGTCCGATTTACATGTAATTTGGTATGATTTTCATCGGAAGCACATAAGGAATCCATCGGTGTCATTTCCATACCGATACGATAAAGAATAAAGAATTATTTTATTTCTGAAACAGGTATGAATCATCTATTCAGTATCAATCAATCATCCAGTGTGAAATATCGTAGTAGTATAACGCCCGTGTGTCTTTTTAACCGACTTCAAAAAGGAGGAGGTTATGTTGATTCGACCCGTTTGTATGTTTTTTTTTTATGTTTGTCCCCTCATAATTCTCATAGAAAATTCTTTTTACCCTAGGGAGATTCGAACCCACGCGACCTGTAAGCACCGTAGACGAACACTTTACTGCCGTAGCTACAACCACTGATTAGTATGAACACAGACGAGGTATAGAATACATGGACCTGAAGGACAGTGCCTAGTTGCGGGGGGTTTACTCGTAAGACGGAAGGGGAATCGCCTGTGTAGCCATCTTGTTATGATATACTAGTAGTGCACTCTATAGCCCATTATATATATAGTTATTTTCTGGCAATTAAATATAACGTATTTCCATCCACCCTATGTATTACAATTCGTATAAATATGTATTATGTATAAAAACATTGATCAATTTATGAAACCTGAGTAATGCAAGTGTAAAGTTTCAAAGTTTACCACGGTATGACATAGATGGCACCACTAGTATATCATAACAAGATGGCTGAAACAGCTTGATTTCCCTTGCGTCTTTCGCTTACACCCCCGCGTCTATAAGTCTAGCTCATGCACTGTCCTTCAGGTCCATGTATAGAATAGACCTATCACCTTATGGGACTTGGGGCGGTATTCTCAGTCGTTGCTTATTCTTAAGCAAATGCTTAAGTATTCGGCATCCTTTACTAGCTACTAGGTTAGTAGAGGATGCCGCATGCTTAAGCATTTGCTTAAGAATAAGTAGCGACTGAGAATACCGCCCTTGGTGTCACCACCCAAACTGTGTTACCGACCCATAACTCGAGGACTGAATCTGGCGGCCTCTGTTCATGAACAGCGTCCAACTCCGGAACTACTCTGAAATGGGTTGAAATGCTGAAAGGTGTGTGCGTGCTTGTATACGTGTGACTTGTTCGACATAGAGGGCAGGCTTTCGTTTTTCGTTACGCTACGCTTTGGCTCGGCTTGTCGAAAATCTATTTCGGTGATCTGAAGACTATATGGCGCCGAAATATGGCTCTTCTTAAAAGCTTATACAAACTATAAAATGCAAGATGACATTGATTGTTAGTACTTTACGTGTTGTGGAACACTTAACTAACATTTTCGCGTCTCGTACGTTGAAAAATATTAAAAATTGACGCTGTTACTGACATTCCCGCAAATCTCCGCACTGCGCGCATGTCTAAATAGACGGTGCCCATCCTACGACACGTATACATCATTGAGAACAAGGAATCCAAACGTTTTTGTAAAATTTTGTATTCGTAGTTTTCGGGACCCGAGGACATTTTGCAATAGTTTATTTATTACTTGGGAACGGTGGATTAGTAGTTAAAACTCTATGTTTCGTTACAAATTGATTGGCCGTTTCCCCTTATTAACTATTTTATATTTTTAGTTTTTTTATTATTCCTAGATATGTACATATGAGAACACAGCTATTGTACTTTTTAAAGCACAAGTGAAAAAAAGGTTCTGGATTTACGGACGTCGCGACTCGCGAGTGAGATGAAATGGGAGGGAATAAGAGAGAATGAAAGCTAGTGAGAAACGGCACGAAGGTCTTTTACGCGACAAACGATCATTCTGGCAGCGGCAACAAAGTATGATACATTGTCTTCTTGCGTTCTCCGTGCGCCTGATTTTCGCATGTCGATGTCGGTCCACGGACGAGCTATGCCTAAACGCCCGTATTGAAGCAGATTTCATTTTCTTCTATAAATTCTGCAAATGCAGTAATCAGTAGCTAAATGCGGAAAACATGTATGTACAGTGTGCACATGCTAAGCTAATTGTTAGATGAAATTTTTACATTCCCTGTTTCGTCTTTATTCAAGCATTTATGGAAAATTAGTGACATTTTTTTAATAAAAGGAAAATCAAACACGACGTCATTGGGACAAGTAGGTATGTACATATGAGATGGTGCTGAAAGAAACGAACTGTTTTTTATATGAAATATGCCCTTTTTATTTATTTATTACAATCTAATGAACACTGCTTTCGGGGATGAATCTACACTTCTGGTTCGGTGGACATTTGTAAAAAGAATTGCCTCAGAATTGGCAGAAATATAGCTAGGCTTCGAAATGAGTGTAAGTTCTAAAAAAAAATTCTAACTTCGTTTTCCTGGGGTGCGAGTTCAAGTTCATGTTGCACGGTTTAATTTTTTCATTAGTTTTACTCTTTAAAATAATTTTTTAGGGTTTATTGTTTTTTTCAATGTACCTATATCAACAAAAAACATGCAATCAAAGCAGAAATGTATTCTTCAGATACCATTCTTACTAGTCTCCAAATATACTTTAAATTCTAATTGTAAGTTATTTAAATAAATTTTTACATTATCACTTAATGGAAGAAAGAGGAGGAGGAAGTATAAGTAACGGATTCATGCGCATTCGGGGTAATTGTAGGAAGGGCGTCGTGTTTGGCTTTCCTTTCATCTGGAAAATTTCATACAATATGTTACAAATACTGTGATGAAAATAAAATATAAAATATAAAAATTTCATTTTTCAATAGTATAGATGATTTTGTCTAACACGCGTTCCCGCTTTTGGCTACTGATCGCTACCTGGCCGCGCGAGCGAGCTGCGGCACGAATAATTTTTTTCGTATAAATAAGCGATCAGGCCCGCCGCGCACGTGAAGGATGCAGTATCAGACGCCCGAAAGACGAGAGCGAGACAATGTATCAACGCATCGTCTGTCTCACGTCTGTCAGCACTCAACCGATGCACCAAACTCATAATTACTTAGGACAGGGCTGGGCAACCCGCGGCCCATGGGCCGCATGCGGCCCGTTCCCGGACTTGTCTGCTCTGCTGGGCCGCAGGAGAACGACCCCCACCATACTCTTTTAACTCCTACACTACATTGTACTGGTACCTAAGGAAGGGACATGGAGTGGCGGCTAATCTGCTGATGGTGGCTGACTGTTAGTGGGGACTGTGCGGCCCGCGGCGGCGAACAAGTTGCTCAGCCCTGACTTAGGACATACATACATACAGATGTACATACTTAAGAATGTTAGAGACGGTGCAATTTTAATTGTTAACATCCTGTCAAGTTCTAGCCATCTGCTTGCAAAAAGTGTTATTGGCATATTTGACTTGACAAGTGCTACGAACTGGAAAAGATTCGTTAAGAGCAAGCGCCTGATTTAGCGAGCTCTGCTTGCAAGACATTTCAAGTCGTATCGATTTTTACCTTCGGGTGCATCGCGTTTCTGGGAACGGCATTTGTTTTAAAAAGAAAGACGAACTTTTCGGGGGCCCGGACCTCAACAATCGATGAGAAAAATGCCGCATTTCGACTGAACGTTCGCTATCGTATTATTTGTTGGGCTTTAAAAAAATATTATTATATTACTTCTCTCTGTACCAATTTTTTGCCGTACCTTCCTCATACCAAACTGCGTCGTAATTGGTTTCATTTTAGTAGAAAAACCTGACATACAATACAGATGTTTGCATAATGATGAAAAAATATAAAAAAAAAAAATTTTATTAGAGGATAGTGCATATTAATGCCCCTGTATTCCTTCCAAGCGCCGATCAACATGTTGTCATAAAGAGTCGGTAGCTTCTGAACAATTTTAGAAACCTGTGTAAACCTGATACCTATGTTTCCATATTTAGAAGTGTGATAGGAACTAGAGGAAATACTGTATTGAGTTTTCTCAAGCGTAAATGTTGTAAAACGTTTATATGTAAGACCGACTCGAAAAATCCGATCTTACCATATTTTATGGCAGGAAGAAAGTCAGAAAAGCATGTATATAGACGCGTAATATAACATTTTTAATAGTTTTCTTAACAGGTTAGTCAATTGAATGTCAGGGGGGCTTAAACTAATTATTTAAAATTTTAAAGACTGTTCTTCGAGATATAAAATAATTAATTATGGTTATAGTCCCTAGTAATAATCGCACTAAATATAAACAATTTAATGAAATAACTTTTCTCCCGCTTGGGACCACAAGTCAATTTTCCGCGGAAGAGAAAATGCGCAGGCTGGATGCGCGTGATTATTATGTGGTCCTCTCCTCGAAATGACAGAAAATATAACCTAATATGCTCCCTGATAACCATCTGTCACCAATCTGACATCAGATTGGTAGCAGGGTCTGGCATGAGAGCGCAGAATCTGACGTCAGACTGCAGTAGTCTACGTCTGCATTTGGCTGCGTTCTGAGGTGCAGAGCCTGATGTCAGATCGACAGCAGATTCTGCCGTCTGTTTGGCACAGCCAACAGCGCCATCTGAGGGCCAGAATTACCAAAAGATTCCCTACGCGTGACGTCACATGGCCGCCCCTACGCGTGACGTCACACGGACGTGGCTACGCACCAACACATGTGTACCGTGTTTGCTATAGGTGTATATCCCCACCCTTTCTACTGCGCGTTGAAAATTGGTAAGCAGCAGTTTTGAGGTTCTACTCGCAGGTTATGTGAGCCGCAGTTTATTAAATAAGTTTTGTATTTATTTTGCCTTTAAAATTACAATTACAACATAAGTGGTACATATATTAACATTTAATATTTACAATTAGAAATTCTAGATGCAAACATAAGACAATTTTCTCATCACCATATCCCCGCTTGTGTTAACTCTGAAAACAAATACAATATTAGTATAACATTGAAATGATACTGGGAAAGTACCAATAAATGAGTATTTTATTAAACGGACGCGAAAAAGTGCAGATTAGTGTTCATTGCGAACGTCGAGAGTTAAGTACTTTATTTCAGTGATGCTGAAATAAAGTGAGCACTGAAAAGTACTGTTTGGTTGTGTACGTTTTAAAATACTGGCGCTGAAAAGTGCCGATTGTTGTTCCTTGTGAACGTCGAGAGGTAGTTCCCGTTGTACTCGGTCGGGGCTGCCGTCGCCCGTGGACCACGCTTCCTGCTGCGCACCCTCTCTTTCGCGGTCCGAAGGGCTCGCTGCATCGACACTTGAAAATCCGATCGGAGTGGCTTGTCGAAATGCGGATTCCCAGACACCGCTTCTGAAAAAGTAATGCACGCAAAGTACGTTAGCATAATTATGTATAAAAACATGAAGATGCTTATTGCTTCGTACCGTAAATCGCCATCGTGATACGGGTGTTGTAAAACGGTCGTTGTCCTGTTCGGCCGAACCACGTGAAGGACGTTGTCACGTCGTCGATGAGGGCCTCCTTCATGCAATAGTCGACCGCACCTTCAGGTTGAACCCACCCACGTATTTGAAATATTGAACCTAAACCAAGTAAGTAAATATTGATGTAAGTATGTATTATATAAAAGTAAATAAAAGCATAATTTCGTTTTCACTTACAACTTTGGAATACGTTTTGTCATCGATGGTCTCGAAACAGTCCACCTCCTCCGGTGACGATAGAGGAATGACGGCTGGTTTTCGTGGTAGACCGTTACGGGTGGGCTGAACACATTGGAGAACACTCTCCAACAGAGTATTCATTCTTCTGCAAGCAGAACGGATGGAGACGTAACGTATTAATAAACACGATAACATGCGATACTTACGTCAGCTCCGCCTCCATGGATCCTATACGAACCTGCATGCTTCTGCGAACATTAACATTTATAAGAAAATGTCCTTACAGTAATATTTTTATAGCAAAAAAAAGAAGAAACATGTAAATTTACCCATTATCAGGAGGTTGGGTCGGCGCTGTATTTTGCTGCAACGGCTCACTGTGGATCACAGTGGCGCGTGCATACGATGTCCCTGGATCGGTGAATCCTTCGAGGACAGGAACAGCGGCCGCATAATTATCCTGAAACAGATACGTAGTATTTGCGTTAACAGTAGGAACACACGTTGTTGAACTGTGTTCCTGCAGGACCATCCTCAGATCATGGATGTCCTGATCTATTGGTGGTCTCGGCGTGGTGGACGTCCTTTGGCGTTTCGGAACTTCCTCTTCCGAAGATGTTGTTTGGTAGCGTGTCGGTTTCCCAACCACACGTTTGGTTCGTAGGGACATCACAGCCTGTAAGTAAAAAAAGTTAAGTGCAGCACGGTATCACATGCGTAAGTTGCTTCGCACTTCGCGCATAACCCTGCTTCTTTGCCTCTCCGATAGCGCGTGTCCCGATTTTCGCGACGTAGATAATTTGAAATTATTAAATTCCATAATTACTTACGTCTTGTGGATGTCTCGGGATAATGCTCTGGATTTAACGCTCTGGAAATTATTTTTGTACTTTCCCAGTATCATTTCAATGTTATACTAATATTGTATTTGTTTTCAGAGTTAACACAAGCGGGGATATGGTGATGAGAAAATTGTCTTATGTTTGCATCTAGAATTTCTAATTGTAAATATTAAATGTTAATATATGTGCCACTTATGTTGTAATTGTACAAAATTTTAAAGGCAAAATAAATACAAAACTTATTTAATAAACTGCGGCTCACATAACCTGCGAGTAGAACCTCAAAACTGCTGCTTACCAATTTTCAACGCGCAGTAGAAAGGGTGGGGATATACACCTATAGCAAACACGGTACACATGTGTTGGTGCGTAGCCACGTCCGTGTGACGTCACGCGTAGGGGCGGCCATGTGACGTCACGCGTAGGGAATCTTTTGGTAATTCTGGCCCTCAGATGGCGCTGTTGGCTGTGCCAAACAGACGGCAGAATCTGCTGTCGATCTGCTGTCGATCTGACATCAGGCTCTGCACCTCAGAACGCAGCCAAATGCAGACGTAGACTACTGCAGTCTGACGTCAGATTCTGCTCCCCAGATCTGGCTATCAGGGCTATAACCGACTTCATAAATATACCGTTGCGGCGTAACAATATTATTTTGGAAGGATGTTAAGCCATAAAAAGTTCACAAATGTAGCGTAAAAGAACGAAATAGCCAATAAACATTTATTGTTAGGAAGCATATAGGTTACATTTTCTGTCACTTCGAGGATCCGAAAATCATCTCCTCGAAGTGACAGAAAATATAACCTATTTATATGCTATATGACAATAAATGTTTATTGGCTATTTCGTTCTATTACGCTACATTTGTGAACATTTTACCATCCTTCCTAAACATTATTATTACGCCGCAAAAGTATCTTTAGGAAATCGGGTATAGCGTATAGGTTATATTTTCTGTCACTTCAAGGACAGAAAATCCGCTTCTCAAATCCGCTACTGAAAATGCGCAGGCTGGATGCGCGTGATTATTATATGGTTGGCGCCGCAAAGTGACAGAAAATATAACCTATGTATATGCTATATGAGAATAAATGTTTATTGGCTATTTCGTTCTTTTACGCTACATTTGTGAACATTTTATCATCCTTCCTAAACATTATTATTACGCCGCCACAGTATCTTTAGGAAATCGGGTATAGCATATAGGTTATATTTTCTGTCATTTTGAGGTCAGAAAATTCGCTCATCGAAGTGACAGAAAATATAACCTAACTAAGAAACTGTACAAATGCTTATTACGCATTGTATTTATATAATATTTCTGATCGAAATTTATAGAAATACGTGCAAATTATGCTTCTATCAAAATTTATTAGTAAACGGAATTATACAACATGTTTCTTCAAATTAGTCGTAACATTCAGGCCGTTTTAGATTTTAAATGTTTCCGATAAGATTTAGTTTTAATTCCTATCACGCGTAGCATTACAATCGGTTTCAAGACTTCACCGGTAACGTTGCATGCGACACTAAAATGGTAAGGGGGTCCTAGGACCCCCCAAGTCTTTTTTTTTTTTTTTTTTTTTTTTTTTTGACGTGGAGAAATCCCTAACGGATACCCCGCCCCCCGGGGGAGGGACGGGGTTATGTGGGACTTGCACCCACTAAAACTCCACGGTGCAAACTAGCGATTCATCCGCTACCTCCCTCTCAGCGCAGTGCAAACTCCGCGCTCAACAGCCCCGCGCGGCAACGCGCGGGGTCTTCCCAAAACTCCGGCGACGCGAGACGAACCACGCGTCCGCGTCGCCACTTCTGGGGGGGTCGCATGATGTTGTGGAGGGGTGAGCGTGCCCCCCGGCACCCCCACCCCGCGACCCCCCGCGGTCGAGCAGTGACCCGGACGCGGCCCGAAGGGTCGCGGCCGGACGGGGAGGCGGCACTAGGTCATATGGTCAATTGACCGCCTTCCTCGGGAGCGCGCTAAAAACGGCGCCAATGGCGCGGCTCCGGTTGATAGGTCTATTCTATACCTCGTCTGTGGTATGAAATATCCATTCTTATCATCAAATATGTAACTACTAGTTTTAGTTGAGACTGTACGGTAGTTGGTTGAGTAGTTGCCTACCAGTGTCGAAGCCATAATAATCTCAGTAGCGTCAGTCGGTAAATGGACTGCTATGTAGTTAACCCTAATTTTATCTTTTACTATTTTCAATTCTTTTACAAATTATATTTCTTATAGCATTTACACCTAGAGATGCTTTATTCAACAATTTACAAAATACTTCGAGAACATAAGAAAACCAAATGAATGAAGAATATATAATATGTGTAAAATTATTTAAATAACGTTAATTGTAATTACCGTAAATCGGTGATCTTACAACGTCGGTAAACCTGCAAGCTAGATAATATAGATAACGGCATTAACAACAAATCCGCCACAAGTCTAACATAGTACAGAATAGCAGTGCGCAGTAAGTAGGTTGTTTAGCTGATGCAGAATATTGATACTTTTCAACAAATTTGTATTGTTAGCTATGTTCATAAATCTGTATACCTATGTTTACATAAAAAAGTAAAGTACAATATAATATTATTATTTATACATGCGTAAAACTAGAAATTGTATTTAAAATCCGTGTTGTGTTTATTTAACGTACACCTTTAATCCTTGGCCAAATAATAGTTTTTGACACTACATTGAACAATAAAATTTTCATTCATTATCTATGTGGGTACTTCGGAACATGCAGTACCCAGAATCTGTAAATATGAAAGCTGTGCCACATATATTTAATTGTACCTTAAATAATACTCGTCAAGTTTTATACTGTGACACGTCGCAGGTTATGTGTAAATTCTGATTCTCTTTCCTCAACGTAATATTTAATAAATTTATACTTAAATGATTTAATCTTCTATCAACAAAATAATAAAGATCGTCTTCTTCTTATTTTTTATCATCTGCAACTACTGTCTCAGGCTACATTAATCTTATAAGTGATAGATAGTTGAAATATTTAATCGTGATACTGTTGCACTTCTTTTATAGCTATTTATCATTATTTGTCATGAAAAATGCATAATGTCATTACAAATTACAACCGTGTAACGATCGGTCGCCCGGAGACAACTGAGCGTTTAGCAGGCTCCCGAGGAGAGCGGCGTCCCCTCGAGTGTAGGATAGGTGGGGGTTCTTTGTACGGATGAAGGATTGAAATCCAAGGCTTTTAAACTTAATAATGGCTATTTATTCGACAATACTTAATTCTAATAACAATAATTAATTAATATTACTTACAACTACGATTATATGTGTGTTTTTGGGTTTTGTGTTTTTTTTTGTTGTATTTAATATGTTAATTTATACTAAGTGGTTATATAGAGATATGTTGCAGTGCACGGCCGCCACCGTCTCCGGGGCGAGCTCGTCCTCTTGGCAATACTACCTAGCTGTAAGAACGGCCGCTACCGTTTTCGGGGCGAGCTCGTTTCTGTTGGCAGAACTTTCGAATGACCCGCTGGTTTTTTTTGTTTTTTTTTAATTTTTGAATTAGTAGGGGGGGAGGTATCCTCCTTGTTCCACCCTGTGGGCCGTCCCTCTGAGCCGGAGCCCAGTTACCGGCCGGAGTGTGGTTATATGGTGTTACCGGCAGTGGGTTGCTGTGGTATTACGCCTTGAGTGAGTTGCGGAAAAGTTTCAAAAAACCGCGTTGCATGTGGAGCTGAAAGGAGATTAGTTATCGTGCGGCGTACTGGTGTCCAAGATTCAGCGTGTTTGGAACAGCATGAGTCCAGGAACAGAGAGCTGTAGCGAAGGTAGTAAGAAGCCGAGCGTAAGCTTAGAGATAGAGCTGTGCGTGGGAGGCCGAGATGACAGACGAAGGTAGAGGCATGAGCCTGTCGCAGTTGAGGAGGATCGTAAGTGGCATGCTTACAGTGTAGTGGCAAGTGCGAGAGAAGAGAGCGATAGCTGAAACTTAAAAGCTAATTAGTGAACGGGGGGGGGGGAGGGAAAGAAGGGTGGGGGATGTTGTGGGAATAGCTTATTTGGACATAGGAAAGGGAATTTTGAACTTGTATGGAATTTTGTTGCGATCGTATGTGCCGGTGCGTCGTGCGAGAGGATTAGGGTGGTCGGCTACGTGGTAATTGAGTAACATATTAGAGATAAAATCTCTCATGAGTGGAATGTTAGTGTCCTGGTGGAGTGCCCTGGTGGGGTATAAGAGGGGAGTATGAGTGATAGATTTTAAGATTTTGTTTTGAATCCTCTGAATCCGTTCTTTATTTGCTTGTGTCGTGTTCCACCAGACCTGAGCCCCGTACGTGTGCACAGGCCTGATGCAAGTTTTGTATATATGGAGTCTAATTTTTAAGCTGAGGGGGATCTTTTTTTTTTTTTTTTTTTAACGTGGAGAAATCCCTAACGGATACCCCGCCCCCCGGGGGAGGGACGGGGTTATGTGGGGCTTGCACCCACTAAAACTCCACGGTGGTCGTCCTCGGGCGCGGAGTCGCACGCTCGAGGGGGAGGACTTCTGCGAGAGCAAACTAGCGATACATTCGCTTGCCCCCCCTCAGCGCAAATGCTGGCTCCGCGCTCAACAACCCCGCGCGGCAGCGCGCGGGGTCTTCCCAAAACTCCGGCGACGCGAGACCCCGGCACCCCCACCCCGCGACCCCCCGCGGTCGAGCAGTGACCCGGACGCGGCCTGAAGGGTCGCGCCCGGGCGGGGAGGCGGCACTTGGTCATATGGTCAATTGACCGCCGCACTCACCCTTTACCTGCTCGACCGCCTTCCTCGGGAGCGCGCTAAAAACGGCGCCAATGGCGCGGCTCCCGGGGGAGCAGCAGATGGTCGGCTGCTCCCCGGGGGGCCCTCTGACACGAGGACCCCCCCTGTTCGTAACTCCCCCGTCGCGCGTCGCGCCCTGCCACGACGCGACGCCGACGGCAACTCGCGGCTAAGGCCGCCTCCTTCCCGAGGCGCCCTCAAAAGGGCGCCTCCGACCCGTGGTTGATGCCGACGGGGAGCGGGGGTGACGCACTAAATTACGTCACCGCCCTACCTCCCCCGGCCCCGGGTCATCTCCTCCTCCCGATCCTACCGGATCTCCGAGGGGCGGCTACGCGGGACGGATGCCCAGTGCGGATCCTGTCCCGCTCCGCCTCCTCCTTCTTCAACATTACCGCCTCCGCAAATGCGGAGACGGCCTTCCAGCACTCCCGATCTCCCGCCATCCGACGCACGACCGTCGGTAGCGAGAGATCGGGACCCAGCCGCGACTCGAGGACACGCCGCTCGTCCGACCACGACCGGCAAACCGCCAGCGTGTGGTCGGCCGTGTCCTCATCGCCCGAGTCGCAGCTGAAACACTGCGACGACTCCTCCCGCCCTATGCGACACAGATAATTGCCGAAGCATCCAACTCCGGTCAATATCTGCGTCAGACGGAAGGTGAGCCTGCCGTACCCACGCCCCACCCATTCGTTCATGATGGGTAGGAGCGCCCCGACAACGCGGCCCTCCCGATGTCGCGGGAGGGCTAACCACTCGAGCCACTTGGCTCCCATGCGTTGTCGGGCCTGGCCCCGCACCACTTCTGGTCCGATGGCATTCGGGTCCCCAGCTTCGCGGAGATCATGGACGGTGGAATAAACCTCCGCCTCCATCTCCGCGAGCAGATGGAATGGGGGGGACCCAGCCAGAGCGGACAGCTCGGCGTGTGACACCGTGCGATACGCTCGCACGGCTCGGAGGACTGCGCGGCGATGAACTCTGGCCAAGAGTTCACGCCCAACGCGGCAGTCCTCCAGGTCGCCGGCCCATATAGGCGCGCCATACAGCGCCATGGACCGAACGACCGTCACATAGAGTCGCCGAACTCCCTCGTGTGGTCCACCCAGGTTGGGCATGATTCGCCCGAAGGCGAATACCTGCTTCTCCAACCGGGGGGCGAGGGTTTTGAAGTGGCGCGTGAATCGCCAGTAGGTATCCAGGGTCAGACCGAGATACTTCATCGAACGTCCGACCCTGATGCAGGCATCCCCGATCCTCAGGGACGCTCTGTTGGGGACACCGCTCCCAACCCTGTCCGCGAGCCACATCGCCTCGGTTTTGTCCAAGGCGACTCGCAGACCAAGCGTCCCGATCGAGGTGATGACGCGTCGCAGCGTTTCCTCGGCGAGGCTTATCGCCTCCTTCCAGTTCTGCCCGGCAGCTACCACCAGGGTGTCGTCGGCGTAACATACCAACGACACCCTTAGCGATGGCAGCTCGACCCGCAGTACCGCGTCGTATGCGAGTATCCACAACAGGGGCCCTAGCACGGACCCCTGCGGGACTCCGCGGTACACGAGAGTCACCCCGTCGCCCTCCTGGCCGACGTACGTCACCACACGGCCGCGGAGAAAGTCCCAGATCAGGCGGCGAAGGTAGAGCGGGACGTTATGATAGAGCAACGCCCGCTCGATCGCCGCCCAGGAGACGGTGTTAAACGCGTTGGCGATGTCTAGTGACACCGCCACGCTGACACCGCCTCCCTCGGCCGCCCGGCGCGACAGCGACCGTACCATCTTAATGGCGTCGATGGTCGATCGCCTCTAGGTGATCGCACAGGCGGGCAGCTATAACTCTCTCGAGCAGCTTGCCCGCCTCGTCCAGGAGGCATATCGGCCTGTACGCCGAGGGTGACTCAGCGGGTCTTCCGGGCTTGCGAAGGAGGACTAGCCTCGCCTCCTTCCAAGCAGGGGGGAATCTACCGGTCCTCAGAGCGGCGTTAAATATCCGCTTGAGGCCGGCTCCTAGGGCGCCCATAGTGCAGGCCAGCACTCGCCCGGGCACACCGTCGGGACCAGGAGCCGCGTTCCGCTTGCGCATTCGCGCCACAGCGGTCGCGAGCTCCTCGTCGCTAACCCCAGGGGCGTCGGAGGTATCCGCGCCCCTGCTCAACCAAGGATCCCCGGACTCGTCGGCGCCACCCTCCCCGTGCACCGGGGGAGGGGGGAATAGCGCCTCTAGAACCTGGTCTAGAAGCCGGGGATCGAGGCCCTCTGTGACGGGGGGCGCCCAGGGTCCCAGCTTGATGCTCACGGCCCTGTACGGACGCCCCCAAGGGTCCTCGTTGAGGGTAGCGACGAACTCCCGACAGGAATCGTCTTTCGCCCGGGCAATAGCTCCTCGAAGTTCGTGTCGCGCCGCCGCAAAGGCGTGGCGCAACTCGAGGAGCTGCTCCTCCGAGACCCGTCGTCGGTCTTGACGACGGGCCTTGGTGTACCGGCGCCTAGCCACGAGATTCCCCGCGCGGAGTTGCGCGATCTCTGGCGACCACCAGTACACCGCCTTCCGACCCCCGCCCGGCGGCCCGGCCCGCGGCATTGACGCGTCGCAGACCGACTGCAACGCGCCGCGGAACCAGAGCGCGCCGGCGGCGGGATCGTCCAGCACGTCACCCGGCATTGGAGGCCAGGCGACGACGGAGGAGGCTAGTGCGGCCTGCTCAGCATCAAGCTGTTTGAGCGCCCAACGCGGTGGGTGTCTGCCGACTCGGGGACGCGGCGGGGGGGGGGCGGAGGTGGCCAGCATCACGTACATATGATCCGACGCTGGCTCACAATCCTCCGCCACCCAGCAGTCCGACGTCTTGGCGGCGGCCGCGGGGTTAACCCAGATCAAGTCGATAATCGACTCGCCCCGCGGGCCGCGGAACGTCGTGACTGCATGGGGGTTCTTCAACGAGAACCCCATCGCCGTCGTCCACTCGAGGAGCACCTCGCCCCTGGAGTCCGTTCTGGGGGCGCCCCACTCGGAAGCGTGGGCGTTGAAGTCCCCCAGAAGTATGACCGGCTGAGCTCTGAGGGGGGCGAGAAAAGCCCCCAACTCGTGCAGCCGGTCCTCGAACTCCGGGACGGAAAACCTCGGCGCAAGGTAAACACCCACCGCGAGGAATTCCCCCCATCTCGCGGCCATCCATCCCCTGCCGTGTCGGGCGATCGAGCACGGCAGGGATCCGCGATGCACGTCCCACATCATCGCCACCTGCCGATCCGGGTTCGTGGACCGAAAACATCGGTCCACAAGCGGATACGGTTCGGTGGCAATGACCAGCCCGACCCCCATCTCAATGCAAGCCTGCGTAAGCAGGTCGTGCGCTCGCATAGAGTGGTTTAAGTTGGCGAGCAGGATCGGCGGGCCGCGAGGCATTACAAAGCCTTGTCAGCGGCCTCCACCGGCTCCTGCTCAGGTCGGGCTGCAACTCCCGATGACTCGGGTGCCCCGTCTGCACTCTCCGCGGCGGGGGGCAGAGCCCCCCCACCGTATGACGCGGCGACCGACTGCGCGAGGAGTAGTGCCTCCTCGGCGTCGATCGCCGTCTCCGCCCCCCCGGTTGTTAGCACGGGCGGAGTCGCCTTCCCGGCCTTTAAAAAGGCCGCTCTCCCCTCGGGTCGAGGACCGCTGAGGGGGAGCACTGGGCTGCCCCCCCTCTCCTTCTTCTTTCTCGACCCCTTGCGGGGAGAACCCCCGGGCGAAGACGGCATCGAGTGCGACGAGGCACCCGGATCCTCCTGGGCCTTCCGCTTGCCCGCGCCGGACTTGGCCGCCGAGGTGGAGACCAGAGCACTGGTCTCCATATTCACGGCGGGCGCGGCGGGGCAAGCCACCGCGGAAGCGGACGCGGGCGTGGGTGGGGGCGAAATCACTCGAGGCGCCGCCGGCGCGGGGGGAGCAACCCCCCCGGGAACCCCGCCGCCCTTCTTCTTCTTGCCCCTCCCTGACACAGGGAGAGGGCGGCAGGCCGGGCCACCCATTCGGTGCCCGGCCGGCAAACCCGCGCTGGTGCATAGGGGGCAGCAAGGGACGGCGACGCACAGTCGCGCCGTGTGTCCCGCTACCCCGCACCTGTAGCAGAGGAGGCGCCTGTCCTCCGGGCTGGAGCACTTGGCCTGTGCGTGGCCGTACTCCAGGCACCGGAAGCACTGCAGCCTCCTCTGTGCGAGCGGCGTCACTCGCGCGGCAAGGGAATTTATGACAATTTTCCCTGCCTTAACGAGTACTGACGCCGCCGCCGCGGGCGCGCGGACCCATGCGGAGAACAGCCCCGCTGGATCCCGCCGCTTGTCGCCGACCGACACATCAGCCGGCGCACACCCCCCCTGCGTCGCGATGGTGGCGCGGATGGCGTCCTCGGACGCCAACTCCGTGAGGCCGCCGACGCGAAACTCAGCCATCCTCTGGGGGCAGTGGACCTTGATGCCACTGTCCCCCAGTTGCTCCACGAGCTTGGCCTTCAGCGCCGCGGCCTTGGCCGGGCCCTGGGCCCCCCGGGATTTCTAGCACTAGGCCCCCGGTTACGGCGCGCCTCGGTCGCATCGCTGCGATGCCGAGGTCGGCGACCTTAATGGCCGCCATTGCGCCGGCGACCCGCGCAGAGAAATCCTTCTCCCCCCCAGCCGGAGCGGTGATCGCCACCGCCGCGGATCTGGGGGCGCGCGGGATCGCAACCGGGGCTCTCCCGGGAGCGCCCGACCGCTGGGGAGCCGGCGCCACTGCGCCCCTCCCCCGCACCACCATCTCGGCGCTGCCACCCGCAGCCGCCTTCGCCGCCCTCTTAGCCTTTCGGCCTACAACCTGGGCCCACGTGCCCTGCGGGGCCGCGGGTGCACCAGGCGCCCGGGTCGGAGCGACCGACACCGGCGCCGGCGCAACCGCCACCGACTGAGGGGGGATCTGTAGCAAATATGTCTGTGGAGACAGCCGTAGACTTTTAATGTCTTATTAATGCGGTCGCGAATAGCCGCGGTCCACAACATTTTGTAGTGCAGTGTAATGCCGAGGTATTTAACCTCGTCCCGCCAGGGCACTGCGTTGTTGTTGACGAGTATACTGTGGTTGTGCCTGTTAGCAAGGGTGGAAGGATCACGAGAGAAGATGATCGCCTCGGTTTTATCTGAGTTGATTTGAAGTTTCCACCGAGCAAAATATTGGAGTACCTCGTCAAGGTAAGATTGAAGGCGCAGGACCAGCGTCGGGAGTTGCCAGGAGGAGGTGTATAAGGCGGTGTCGTCCGCGTACAGGGCGAGGTCACAAAAATTAGCAGTAGGTATGTCATTTATGTAAATATTAAAGAGTGTAGGACCAAGGGTAGAGCCCTGAGGGACTCCAGCCGGAACCGGCAGGAGCGAGGATTTTGCCCGATTGCAGCTCACAAACATTTGTCGGTCAGTTAAGTAGGATGCAATTAATTTGTTAAAGCCTGATGACAGACCGATTGAGTGCAACTTGTAAATTAGGGCGCCGTGCCACACCGAGTCGAATGCCTTAGATATGTCCAGGAGGATCAAGCCTACTGCTCTGTTTACATTAATTTCATGCGTAACGTTTGTTGTACGGTCGAGTGTCCCGTGCGGAAACCGAACTGCTGATCGATAATGACCTTGTTAGCTATGAGATAATCCGTTAAAAAGGCGTGGATGCACTTCTCTAACAGCTTTCCAAGAATGGGAAGCAAGCTGATAGGCCTGTAACTGGACGGAAGGTCGCGCGGTTTGCCAGGCTTGGGTATCGGGACGAGTTTGGCTATTTTCCAGGCGTCCGGGAAATAACCCTTCGCTGCTGTGTAAGAGAAAATATAATAGATCTGGTAAGTTATTTTACGCGACGCGTGCTTCAACATGGGCACCGTAAGTCCGTCATTGCCGGGGGCTTTCCTGGAAGCCATTTTTTTAATATAATTAAAAAACTGTTCTGGGGAGACCGGAATAACTGGAGCAATTTCTGTATCGGAAGTTTCCAGGCTAGACGTGTAGTCCTCGACGGCGGAGACCATGCTTGAAGGGAGCTGGGCGGCTCGAACCGATAGGGGTTTTGGCAGTCAGGATGACTGGACGATGTGGAGTATCAAAGTCATCAGTCACTATACAGGCAAAGTCAGCGTGGAAATCGGTGATGAAAAAGTCGATGGTGGACGGTCTCCATCTGCCGATTTGATGTGTAAACTCTTCTGGGTGAATGATTTGGTATGGAAATTTGTTGATGTGGTTATACAGGATTTTGCCTGCCATGTTTTCTGAGAAATTGTTCCAGAACTTATGTTTGGCATTCCAGTCTCCGCCGATCAGAAAGGGGGATCCCAGACGGGTGAGGGAATCGAAAACCCCAGCGTCTTTGATTGCACCGGGGGGCGCGTACATGACTCCAAGGATGAGTTCAGGCGCGGTGAGTTTGATGAAGCACGCGTCGTGCTGAAGCGTACAGGGAGGAATGAAGTTTTCGTAATTTACAGATTTATGTATGCAGATGGCAACTCCTCCACTCCTGGTAGGGCGGTCCGCGCGAACCACCGTATAGTCGGGCAGGGTGAAGTTAACCTGGGGAGTAAGCCACGTTTCAGTGATCAAAATGATACCGGGCTGCAGTCCGGCAACCGCTAGGATGAGCTCGTTGCATTTACGAAGCAGCGAGGACGCATTCCAAAGCATAATCTTAGGGAGGGGCATTGAATTAATTCAAGGTACCGAGCACAGAGCAGAAGATTTGAAATTTTTCGGCTAGCGAGCGGCATGGTCTTAGTTTTTCAATTAGCGTACGGGTCAGTAAAAGCATCTGGTTAATATCTACAATGGAGTTGAGTTCGTGGATGGCTCCTATCAAATCCTGCATTGAGTTGACGCCGCAGGGCTGCTTCGAGTTGTCCCCGTGGGGGCTTGTAATACCGTACTCCGCAGGGGAGGGGAAGTATGGTTGCTGTCCTCGCGCTCCCGCGACGACTTCGTCGGCATAGGAAGGGAAGGGGGAAGGAATGGTAGGTGAGGGACGGGGGGGGGGGGAGGAAGTACAGACCCCTGGGAAGGGAGTAAATTCGTATTTCGTTGCGGAATTAGCGCTACGCCGTTGGTGGGTCTTGAGTTAAATTTACGTTTTTCAAGGTAGGTTAGAAGTGCTGGGCACTGGCCGTAGTTGGCTGTATGCGAACCGGCGCAATTTATGCATTTGGGGGGAGTCTCCCTTGATTTCTGGCAGTCCGCTGAGCGATGCATGCCTGCGCACTTAACGCATTTAGGTGGTAGCCCGCAGTTAGAAGCCGAATGTCCGTAGGATTGGCAACGAAAGCATTGCGTGTAGTTTTTTTTTCGAAAAAAAATTTTCCCAGTAGATTCTGGTACTGAAAACAGCATTTACTTTGGTGACCGAGTTCGGGGCAGTCCCCGGGGGGAATGTGATTTTGTAAATGTGAAATAAGGGCTGTTTGCTGTTCCCGTTGCCTGTAATTCTTTCGAATGACCCGCTGGGCTGCGTGCGCCTCCTTTTATACCCGAGAATTGGCGGGCTCGCGCATGCGCAGTATTCATTATTTCGCATTTTACTCGCTTAACACGTTGTGTGAGACACCAAAAATAGTTGACCGTCCAAAATTGCGGAAATAGATTTTTGTATAAAGTGCACCCTTTTATGCTACTTTCGACATTTTATAACATTTTAACCAAAAATAATTTGTTTTTGTTAGAAAAAAACAATTACCTTGTTAAATACAAAAAAAAAACTGCTGCAGAATGGTGGAAAACGCTGCAAATTTGTAACGACTGCACACACCGATGAACACGTTCGTACTGAATGCGTATGCAAAAGGAAAATTCGAAACCTGAAAAATTCTACATCCCCTTCCACATTTATTGGTACCGGGCCCAAGACGTGACCGTACACGTCACCCGCCGTAGGATAGGGATTCCTCATGACGTGACCGTACACGCCACCCGCACGCAACGTGTTAAGGGGTCATACATATACGTTTCTCGACACTAAAATGTACTCAATGTTTACAAGCAATTTGTGGACAAACTATTAGGCCGATTGGTTGAATTCTTTTTGTAACGTAAAAGTAGATGTTTATACAGCAGTAAACACGAATGAAGATGTATAAATTGTTAAAAATTTGGCGTCTAATTGCATTAACGCAGAATAGTCTTTTTTATCCGGCGTGCATGATTTTACTCGTACAAGTAATCGGAAACAAAAATTTGCGATTTATTTACACTTATTGAGATCATAGTTATCGGTCAACGAGGGCTTTTTCCGATAAAATAAACCATTTCTTAATAACAAACAAAAATGTGCGGTTCTTTTTACGAAAATCATGATCTCCGTCTTCTAATTGTTACTACTGCTACAATATCGTGTTTTTCAAAAAACCCCCTCGTTGACCGATAACTATGATCTCACCCAGATAGCACACGACGTCTTTAAGACGTCCATTTTACGTCTGTTTTTGGTCTGAACGTCTTAGACCATATTAAGACGTCTTTAAGACGTCTGCGCGGAGACATTTCTAAGACGTCTGTCTACAGACGTATTTAAGACGTCCTTAAGGCGTCTGTAACAGGACGTCTTTTAACCGACTGTGTTGAGACGTCTTTAAGACGTCTGCGCGGAGACATTTCTAAGACGTCTATCTACAGACGTCTTTAAGACGTCTTTAAGGCGTCTGTAACAGGACGTCTTTTAAACGACTGTGTTGAGACGTCTTTAAGACGTCTGTACCAGGACGTCTTTTAAACGACTGTGTTGAGACGTCTTTAAGATGTCTGCGCGGAGACATTTCTAAGACGTCTGTCTACAGACGTCTTTAAGACGTCTTTAAGGCGTCTGTAACAGGACGTCTTTTAAACGACTGTGTTGAGACGTCTTTAAGGCGTCTGTAACAGAACGTCTTTTAAACGACTGTATTGAGACGTCTTTAAGGCGTCTGTAACAGGACGTCTTTTAACCGACTGTGTTGAGACGTCTTACAGATGTCTTAATATGGTCTGAGACGTTCAGACCAAAAATAAACGTAAAATGGACGTCTTAAAGACGTCGTGTGCTATCTGGGATAAGACGCTTGACACACACACACACACACATCAAATCCCACATAGCACACGACTTCTTTGAAAAATCCATTTTTGGCCTGAACGCCTTACATCATGTTTTGTTTCTTTGCACCTCTTCTGAACGTGTTTAAAACGTCTTTTTGTTACGTCCAAATCGTATTGGTACGGTTTAATGTTTTAAGGAAGTATGTAAGTGGTTTTCAGAATATAATCAAACTCAATAACAATTTACTTCGTTTACTTAATACCAATTAGTTTTATTTGTATTATTACCCAGATAGCACACGACGTCTTCTAGACGTCCATTTTACGTCTGTTTTTGGTCTGAACGTCTTAGACCATATTAAGGGGTTAGGACACAGTAACGGGCCAAGAAAGCAGACGATTTTTAAACGACGATAATAAGAAAAGTAAACAATCGATTATTATAAGGTTTTGTGTTTTAGTTCACTATATTATGAACTATAAGAAAAGCATATAATATTTACAAAATAACAATTGTACGCCGTACAATGTCTCCATTTAAAATGTCCTTTTTTTCCGGATGACCAATTGGTGGGCCGGATTCCGGAAAATCGGATGAACTGTAACAAAAACCCCAAAAGTGTCATAAACTATAATATATATCCTAGGCATTGACGATTCAACATTTCAATTTTTGCGAAAATTTACAAAATGGTCGATGTTTGAAAAATAATGATCAAATTTCGACAAAAGTGTGTGATGTTTTTGTTTATATTTTGTACTATAATTAAAAAATTCAAAATGTTGGATCGTCAATGCGTAGGAAATATATTATAGTTTATGACATTTTTGGGGTTTTTGTTACTGTTCATCCGATTTGCCAGAATCCGGCCCACCAGTTGGTCATCCGAAAAAAAATGGACATTTTAAATGCACGGCGTACAAATGCTATTTTGTAAATATTATATGCTTTTCTTATAGTTCATAATATAGTGAACTAAAACACAAAACCTTATATTAATCGATTGTTTACTTTTCTTATGATCGTCGTCTAAAAATCGTCTGCTTTCTTGGCTCGTTACTGTGTCCTAACCCCTTAAGACATCTTTAAGACGTCTGTGCGGAGACATTTCTAAGACGTCTTTCCGAGTAAGTGTTTAGGACGTCTCTAAGACGTCGATGCCAAGACGTTTTTTAAACGATTTCGTTTAGATGTCTTAAAGACGCATGGATAGTACGCGACCGCCAGGCGGCGACCGGGCCGAGCGCTTCTCGCAGGTGGGTTACAGCAGTCATGCCTATAAGAGAGCCGGGCAGATCATATACCGTCACTCTCTAGTACCGGCGTTTTTTGCAGAAGGAAATTTATATTTTCGACTTGAACTTGAATATGCCAAAAAATGTCTCGATCATTCGCTATTGCAAGACGTTCTTCTTTTTTATGAAGAAACGAAAATATTGAGCAGCATGAAAGTTGGCTCTCTCAAATGAGGACAAGAGCAGCTACTCGACGGGCTTCTTTTTTCAAAATACTTAATTTCATTAACACGAATCAATAAACACGAATCAAGTCACGCTTAATATCTCTAATATCTCTAAAGAGCTGCAGTAGGCTTAATCAAGACCTTACGAAGACGTCTTTGAGGCGTCGTGAAAGTCTGAAATGGACGTCTTTAAGACGTCTTCACGACAACTTAAAGACGTCTTATAGACGTCTACAAGGCGTTTAAAAGGCGTCTTAATGACGTACGGTTTCCTGACTCAGGACATTCAATAATGTCTATAGACGTCTTTAAGACGTCTTTCAGAAAACAGCAGACGTCTTTAAGACGTCTTGAAAATTTGAAATGGACGTCTACGCGACGTTTAAAAGACGTCTACAGGGCGTTTATAAGACGTCTCAAAGACGTCTTACAAAGACGTCTACAAATTGTTCAAGAGACGTCTTAAAGACGTACGGTTTACTGACTCAGGACATTCAAAAATGTCTATAGACGTCTTTAAGACGTCTTTCAGAAAATAGCAGACGTCTTTAAGATGTCTTGAATGTCTGAAACAGACGTCTTAAAGACGGCTCATAGACGTCGAGTGCTATCTGGGCAATAAGTGTAAATAAATCGCAAATTTTTGTTTCCGATTACTTGTACGAGTTAAATCATGCACGCCGGATAAAAAAAACCATTCTGCGTTAATGCAATTAGACGCCAAATTTTTAACAATTTATACATCTTCATTCGTGTTTACTGCTGTATAAACATCTACTTTTACGTTACAAAAAGAATTCAACCAATCGGCCTAATAGTTTGTCCACAAATTGCTTGTAAACATTGAGTCCATTTTAGTTTCGAGAAACGTATATGACCCCTTAATACATATTATTTTGTTTTGCGCTTTCGTTACTACTTATAATTAATTGTTTCTAATAGAGATGTACCGACTAGTGGCCGACTAGTCGGTTGAGCCGTGAAAAAATACCATCAAAATTGTAGTACAAGGAAAGAATTATTGTTTAGTTTCTAGCGCATTTTAAATAAAATCGTTTATTTTAAATTTTTATTTACATATTTTTTTTATTAACACACCCACACAGTCTATCATTTCTCTCACCAGTCTCACCGCTCATAGACGTTGTCACGCAAAAACACCTACGGCCGTGTAGACGACACAGCCCAGAGTTTTTTTTAACTTGAAGTTCAAATCGCCACGGTTTAATGTTATTCGAATAAGCTGAATCTTTACACATCACTGTATTAGATCAAATGAAACAAAATTAGAGGAGGTCCCACGGAAAATTTGAATTTTTTTTTACTAACAATAAGTAAATAAGTGGCACTCAATTACATATATAAACTTAATAGTGGGACATGCAAACATCAGTTAACATTTTGCCAGAATATTGACAAATGAATGTTAACTGTTAGTTTGCTGTTTAAACAAATGAATTCTAAAAATCTAAAATCTGTGGAGAGGAATGAATTCCTCTTTCAAAAAATATGTGTCGTATATTTTTGGCTCCAGTACAGTACTTAGAAGGCTACTATTATTATTATGTGTCTGTATTATATCCTACATGGACTATAGACCGTCATTAATGCGAATACATATGACGAATAGGTCGGATTCAGCAGCAGGTGTTCTTAAAATGCACTAAAGCACATCTTTTAAAAATCACGTTTTGCGAGCGAATTCGTTTTGCACTAAATAAACCCGAATAGGACAATAAACTTACAAGGCGAATGTGTTTTCGTTTTATTATGCTCTTCCTTTGAACGGAATACGTTCATAAGACGATCTTTATAATATTATTCGAACGAAACATTTGTAAATTGCGGGTTTCGAATGACCTAGTTTTACCCGTGCTGAATTCTAATTCCTACCACGCGTAGCGTTGCATTCCGTTTCGAGAATTCACCGGTAACATTGCATGTGACATTAAAATGGTAATGTGGTTCTGAAACTCACAAACCGGTGACCGGTGACAAAAAAATGCGTTTCGTGGATAGGTCTATCCTATACATTGCCGATGATAGTATTCTAAATAAATGTAAACAATGATTAAGCACGTAATAAAATTATAAATTCGTGTTCTACAAGTACAAATTGATACTATTCAATGGGAAATTTTCATTTTCAGATGATTTATATATTCAGAAAATGGCAGGTGATTGAAACTTATTTAAAATATTGACATTCAAAGATTTTGTAATGACATAAAAAATCGTTTGGAACGCAACTTTGATAGATATTCTTATTGTTAGATAAATGGCTGTCACATTGTTCAGAACGTTGAAAAAAAATCGCCCACAATAAGCTGTTCTTGGAGCCGCCTTCTCGATCAAACATCGTTATCCTTGGAATTCTTTCGCAATATCCGCGGCAAGTAGGAAAGGATTTTATCTAGTTTATATAAGATATCTCAGGGATTTATATCAGATAACACAATTTATGTCTGTGCTTGCAATTTTAGTAATGTGGGTTCTCAACAGTAAAGTGAAAAGAAAGGAATAAAAGACGGGAAGCGCGTGTCCATGCACACTTTATATCGTCTGCGTTTCTAGAAAGAAGCCATTTATATATCTGTGGTTGTAAGGAAAAACGCCGAATGTCACATTCTTTCACTTTCGAGATATTGCCGTTGAAAGTTCTAAACACCAATTCTTCTTATTAGCAATGTTTCCTTGTTTTCTTCTTACGATATAAACGTATATTTCCTTCGCTTTGCATAATATTCAATATTCGTATAATTAACGTAAATAATAATAAACAAAATAGTAATAATTTACATACACTTTAGGCGGAACGACACAAGTCCACTGGACTTGTGTTGTGCTGCCTGACCGTGTCGCAGTTAAGTAGTTTTTTCCAGAACAAAATATAAACATTGTACGCGAGATGCGAGCATTCTACGCGAGACGCGAGCATTGTGCACGTCTGAAGCATTAGTGCGTTCCCGTTCGGTACATGTGTTAAAGTTTAATAAACACGTTCATTAAAATTTAACTGTAGTTACCATAGTTGAAAATGTATCTCATTGCCCACTATTCTTCAGATACGGATTTAACGGATACAGATCAATTTTTTGAAGGTAGGTACATTATAATTATGCCCACTAAACTAAATAATATATCTACACATCGTACATAATCTCAATGTGTGTTAAATATGAATATTTTATCTGCAAACAAAAAATAAAATGTTTATAGAATTACGATATAGCGTAAAGGACCCAATTAGAATTACTGACGCTTTAAGCGTTGACTTTGACATTATCTTATAGTTTTGTACTTATAGACTAAATGTATATGTTGTTCTTGATATTTATTATTGTTTAATACGTTTACTTGATGAAAAAAATTTGGTGGATCTTAAAACTTTGATTTTTATGTATAAATTCATCAATATTTCATAGTGTGCTGTTTCTAGTAAAATAAAAATATGAAATATACTTTTGCTCATTTTATTTTACACAAAATACGTTATAGTATATGCAGACATAAGAAAAATGCCTTTAAATTTAGAAAATATTGCAGGCGTCATGAGATATTAATGAAATAAGTTTCAGGTTAGGTTGGAATAGCCGTTTCTCGAGTAAATGATAGCGGTAGCGACATCGACATATACAGGGTGTCTTTCCTGTACTTGGCGTCGAGACGCTACCGCGTCTCTAGATAACTAAAAATAGAAAATAAAAAGCGACCGCAAAGGAAAGATAAGTCCTATTCTTCAAATTTTGTGGACTCACGTTGTTTTGCCAAATGCGTATTAATTGAATATTGGACTTCGGTTAAATTGCATTATTTTTTCAACGTATAAAATTCGTTTTCATGCATTTCTTCTGATAAATAGACACATTCAATATTCTACACTTGAATTAATGCATGAACTCCATTTTTTTTTAAATTGTGAGATGGGTCGTTTTTCCTTACAACCACAGATATGTATGTGACTTGTATAGCTTAACTACCGTAGATCTTCATCGAATGCCGAATGCTTGAATTAGGTACGTAGTTTTATTAGCATGTAGGATTATTTACAAACATTTGTTCCCAGACAGTGGTCGCGGAGAGGGTAGACGAATTTGCAATATAATTGCAATACCGCTTGCCGCGGTACATTATAGTGTTTACCAGCGAATCATTATTCACGCACGCGCGCATCATTAAATTTAATATACTCTCTGCAGTCAACGATATTCACGTTTCTGAAGCTTAATCTGATACGGCATGCTTCATGAAAGGTCATGCTTAATATCATATCAAATTTGATTCAACTGTCCTCATAGATTCTTTTCAAGCTCCGTTTGTCTTTCGATATCGCTCCAAAATAGGGCAACTTATTCATTTCCTATAATCGTAATCGCACAGCTTAAACAATATCCTTTATAAATTTACACGGTATGATGACTGTTTAATAAGGTGTGTCGATTTTGGGGGTAAACTTATAATTTTTGAAAATTTTAAAATGGCTAGTGACAAAGTAATGCTGTTCTTAATCCTGAATCTGAAACTATCTTCAGAAATTGATTTGAGTGAGGTTTAACTACTTCAAATCACAGTCGAAAAACGTGAAAATTAGGGGAGATTTAACTACAAATTACATATTCATATACTGCTTAAAGCGAGTCTTGCTTACATAAAAGCATGAAAATGAGAAGAAAAATATGTGGAAATTAGTAGGGGAGAGGCTTGCAGGTTGCCACTGCTTGCAGGTTGCCACCCCTGCTGTATTTCGACTTTCTAGCAGTGTCATAATCTCAACTCTGACTCCCACGACGTTAAAAGAGTAGGTATAACCTCTTTTTTTAGGGTTTTATAACCTCTGGAGCGGACAGACGCAATAACGCTGTGTTTGCTGAGCGAAGGGTAATATAGTGTTTGTCAAGAAACTGAATTATTGAAATTGTGTGCTTTCCTTGTGCTCGTAAATTGAACATTTTCATCGACAATTCAAGATAACTATATGTACTGTGTTGTCTTTTTTATCTAATTTACATATGCCAAACAGATTTCCAAACATATCATGAATTGACAATTTTTTCTCATATTTTCCTAAAAATGCGTCGGAATGCAAGTTGCCTCCTTTTTTGGCTTGCAGGTTGCCACCTCTCTCTTTCCCGCTTGTTTACACTCAAATGTCATTGAGTTTGAAGTGAAGTGTTTTTATTGCATTTTAGTCATATTTTGGTTTATTTTTTACATTTTTATAGATTTTTTGTATGGCAGCACGCAGGTCAAGAAAATCTGAATAATATAATTTATTAATAAAACTTAATAAATTTTGAAAAGTTTTCTGAATCAGGTTTTTACTTGAGTTTTTTTTACACTTTTAGCAATTTTTCTAGGGGGTGGCAACCTGCGAGCCAAAATTTCAAGCAGACAATTTTAGATACTTTCGATAATTTACAGTATAATTTTTCTTTTTCGAGAGTTTGCATGATTTGTAGCTCAACACTTCCTCTTTCCAACTTATACCATAAATCAACGATACGTTAATTTTATGACGAGTTATGATAAAAAAAGCTTAGGGGTGGCAACCTGCAAGCCTCTCCCCTATTTATTACATTCACATGAAAATGTATAGAAATTTGTATTTATTACAAAATGAAAATATATGTAACTTTAACAACAGATCTAGCCATATGTCATCTATGTAGTAAATTTAATGCTATTTAACAAAGTCCACCAAAGACATCTTGTTTGCTTCTGTTGCGGTTCATAAGCTCATTTATTAACATTTTTTTTAAATAATTTTAGTATTTTTCGTATTTTTTCTATAATTTCAAATGAAATTCCAACTAGGTAAATAATGTATTACACAAAATTTAAAGGTAGCGTTTAATCATAAACCTGAAATTGTACCGTTTCTCCACTAGTCGTTTTTAAAATTAAAACATGCAAAAAATTGACACACCCTACTGTTTAATCCAAGTTGATCAATGAATGTAGTACAGAATAAATAAATATCTGAGCAGAAACAAGATTTGATATCTGTAATTAAATAGTAGGCACTATCTGAAAATGTTTATGGAAAATGAAATGTTATTAATTTAAGTCATAAGTCTTTTAAATCTTAAATGTTATCATTATTTTGTAATTTTTACAAATTTCAGTAGCAGCTTTTGTATTAAATTTTAGTGCAGACCTAGTTTACACCTATGTCCATATAGGTACGATAAATAAATACCTTAACAAGAGCAAAACTTGGTCTCTGTAATTAAAAAATAATATAATTCTTCGAATAATGTGCGAGGAAGTGTGTAGGCAGAGCGCATATTTCTTACTACAATAAGTTAATGCAACAAAATTGTTATACAAATGTGTATTATTTACTAGCAATACGGAAAACAGAAATAATGTTTCGAAAACTGATTTCATAGTAATGAATATTTAATTTTTACAAATTGGACGCTAGCTTCTAGTTGCGTTAAATCGTGTTCAACAGACTGAGGTCATAGTTTAACCCTTTCATTACGGCGTACAGTTTCGCGTAAGTGGTTTCTTCTAAAAATTTTTTTTTTTTTTTTTTTAAACTACCGGAGATGCCGACTAAAGTCGGCGCTAGTATCGAAAGGGTTATGACTTCTAACTTTCAAATATATTTGTAACAGAAATCTGTAGTACTGATTTGTTGCAGGACGTATCGTCTGTGCTTATTAAGGTAAATGTACCAATGACTGGCCAGCTAAGGCCACCAGAAGAATATATTGCCAATATCACGTAAAAAACTAATGCTATCCTAAGCTTTTTTGTATTTAATAGGTAGATTGGATCTTCCTTTATTTAAAAAAAATTGTCATGCATTCATTTTTATATTCCTGACATATAAAAAGAACAAAATATTCAACGAATACGTTTGCACCAATACATGACCAGTAAAAAGGCGATTAGCCCAGTGTCTAAATTTCACTGTCCCAGTACATAGCCATAACTTTTATAACCCGTCAGAAATGATTGTAATACCAAAAGAATTGTTATTTATTCTAAAGGTCGTTAAGAAAATAAGAAATAGGTCGTACTGTATAAAAAAAAGTTGTGCAGGTTAATATGAAACGTTAACAGATTAATAGTTTAGATGGGAGAATAAATGGCTTGAAAACTGTTTGTATAAGAATATATTTTTTTAATATATATTAAAATATATATATAATTAAGTAGGTACGTATAACATCTATATAATAATAATTACACAGTATATAAATACTATAACTTATTAATACTAATTGTAAGACTTTATTTAATAATTTTCTTTTTAGACATTAACTTTTTTATTTCGTTGTTAATTTTCCTCTTCTCTTCTATCGCAAACTGCTTAAATTTTTTCCTTTTCTTTTTGAATTTTTAATAATTCACGTTTCTTTTTCTTTTCTGCAATTTCCCTTTGCTTTTTTTTACTCATACCATTTCTCACTTGTTCAAGTGCATTATTAACGTCGTTTTGATTATAATTTTTTTTGACACTTTCCTTTTCATTTTGCTTTGTCCTTGTTTCATTTTTCTATTTTACAACGTAATTAACGATATTATTATATATTACTTAAAGCGTAATTCAAATTTTGAGGTTACGTACACTATAGACAATAGAAAACGCGTAAAATATTGAACGAATGTATATACTTACTTTTTTAAATATTACACCAATAATTTTATTTACACTTTATCTATTAGTTTCAACTTATACCTTTTGAAAACACTTTATACTATCAAAAAATACTCCTGGTTATTGGGAAACCAAGAATTTCGATACGCCAACTAGTCACAAAAAATTGAACTACTCACAAGGGGACACTAAAGGTAGACTTTCCAAGCCGCGATCGGCGGCGGCGGCTGGCGGCAGTCCCACTAGTGCAATGGAGAGGTATGCATCTGTGTCTCCGTTGCGCTAGTGGGACCGCGGCTGGCCGCAGCCGCCGATCGCGGCTTGGAAAGTCTACCTTAAGGTCGACGGGAAACGGATTTTCCTGAACCTTGCAGTATTTGAAGATGTCGCCTCCGAAGTTAATTTGGCAAAGCAGTAGGGCGCGCTTCTCAAGATTTTCCGAGAAAATTGCATTTGAAAATCGCTTTACTCGGAGATATTATTTTCGCAATTAGCTTTCTTCGAGTTTCAGTTTATTTTTTTACAGTGTGCAATTTCTACGGTGAAGTGGTATCCCCTTTACACAGGAAGTGGTATCCCCTTTTTGGAGGGGATCAATCAAATTTGTAATTCTTTTGATTGGCCTTCAAAAGTACTCTCCTTTCGAACATGTTATCCGACAGTCTATTGCATTTCGGCGAATTCGTCATTGTTGCATATGAGAATAATTTCTCTACAGGAGCCGACGACGGCAGCGGAGTGTTATACCTTAAAAACACCTTTTTTATGGCGGGATATTTGTCCAAAATAGATTACTCAGTACTTCCCTCTTGAAAAAAAGTGTAATACCTGTAAGTAAAATATCAAAACATTAAAAATACGTATGTTCCATTACGTATTTATTGAATGATAAAAAGTACTCACTTCAAGTTCTGCTATCGAAGAATATCCTGCAGCCATGGCTTCCACAATGCCATTATCAAATTAAAAAAACTGGTCTTCATTAGACAATGTGTGTGGTATATTTATAATATATTCATTGTTGCATCTGATTTCTTTAGTTACAGTATCTTTTAAGAGGTCCAGTAACTTTTTCCGATGATATTCAGGAATGCACTCCAACCATCTATTCTTAAATTTTGGATGGGTTAGTGCTGCCAGAGCAGCATAATCTGATTCCTGCGTGAAGAAGTCGAGATAGTTTTCGAATCGTGTTTTTAAACTGTCAAGAAGACATGTACTAATGGGTTTGCAAAATTTTAAATCAGATTCTGCTAGTCTGGTTAATTTCTTTCTCAACGTCCCCAAACATGGTAGCAGTGTCCCATAGAAAACATTGTCGCCTAGCAAAATATCTATTCACTATTGCTTCTGCAATTGGCGCCGTGCATTCTAGATGCTCCTCTAAATATGTAAATTCAATTTCTGTTAGGTTACTTTTAAAACCTAAATGTTTCCCTAAATCATTAACCTTGCCCTTAATTTGTGTGATGTGTTGTAGGGAATCGTATAGAGAATTCCACCGTGTTTCGCCTGGTCGTTTTAAGGTACGACCAATTATTCCTTCCATTATTTCGGCGGATTTCGGCTTTATCGCTGCTTTCCACAGCATATTGCACTTTTGCATCACGTCATCGTGCAAAGCAGACAATCCCTTGTTTTTCTTAATCATTTGCATCATATCCGATGTGATGCACAAATTCAACGTGTGTGCTGAACATCGGATATGACGGGGTAATAAAGGGGTAATGCAATTTATATTAATTGCAGCTACACTTTCTTCTTCCTCTTCGGTGGACGAATTAGGGCAGGAAAAAGTTGTGCAATACTCTTCACTTTCGGGCGTAATGAGTGATTCCTTCACGCCGAACGTTCTAAACGCCTTTGCAAAATTGCTGGCATTGTCAGTGATGGTTGCAACAATTTTGTCACTGTTGAATCCAAATTCGGCATGAACATTATGCAGAAGATCTGTTGTTTTATCATAACAGTGTACGCCAGGAACACGGCGGCAGGCTAGAGCCGCTGATTTACTCTTCAAATTTGGAGAAATCCAATGGGCTGTAACGCCGAAAAAGCTCCGTCGCCTTCCCGACCAAATGTCTGCAGTGGTGCAGACAAATTCAACGGTCTCCAACTCGTTCTTCAGATTTGATATACCATCTACGTATATTTGATTTACAATTCCCCCAGTTTATGCCGACTGATCGCATTGATAGTGGCACCAAGACCGAGATTTATAAAAATTTGGCGAAAGTAGGAATCGTCCACCGATCGTAAAGGAATCATTGAATTAATGACATACCTCGCGACATCTAATTCAAATTGTTTCTGACTCCCTTTTGCCGGTTCTTCACGGCTTCCGAACGTCCTTCGCTTCTTCGCTGTTGATTCGGAACAGTACTACTCCTCAAACTCTGTAGAATGTTTCCGCTTCAAGTGGGAGCGAAAATTAGATGTGGACGATATTTGTCCCTTGATTTCTTTCCGTTTGGGCAAACAGAACCGACACAAACCAGTAATGGATTTGTCACTAGATTTGTCAGCTACAATTGAGAAGTATTTCCCCTTCAAAATAGTTGGAACTTGTTATTCCCTAACTAAGCCCGTCTGTCCACGGAGTGTCGCGTCATAGACGCGTACGTGAAGGGACCAATCGTACGCCGGGCATCTTGACAAATGCAGATCAATGATCGACAGATGCGACGTACGATTAATTGGCCTCTACGCGTACGCGTCTATGACGCGACGCTGTTATGGTAGAGAATGCACTCGTGCTTTCTCAGTAACGTTAGAGTTTATTGTAGATAGACTTTTATTACAAAGATGAAAACCGTGCTTATGGTAACGCAATATAACAATGTGTTCGAGTCAGAAGTCTGTACTGGAGTTGCTGGTGTCGGTGGAGCTCCAGGGGTTTTATACCCCTTGAGGGCACGACGCTTGCCTCTGCTTTTTGACGGGAAAGTCCGGCGGGAAAAGAGGCGGGAAAATTAGGCGGGAGGATTTAGCGGGAATATCCTTTTGGGAGATCTAGCGATACGATCTATTGCGAAGGTCCGGAGGGAAGATCTAGCGCTAGGATCTATCGGGGAAAGTGTGTCGGGTGGACCTAACGAGGAGTTATGGCTTGATCCTTTGTCGCAGGTTCGGGACGATTCTTGTCTATCGGCGCCAACCTGGCGCATAGCGTAACAACGTCACCGGCAGCCCCCCAAATGGCGATAACCGATGCGATGTTTGGACCCATGGTGTTTATGAGGCTCGGGTCGCGGTGGCCTGGTCTATCTCCCTTTCGAGTGACACGAGGTCGAGAGCGCAATATAGAGACTCCCATGTGCAAAGATTTATGTTTCCGGTTCTAGCTAAAATGCGGATGAAACAACTTTCTCCGACCAAGTGTCGCGAGCGGGTAAACTGTACAATGTAATTCTAAACAAATTCCGTTTTCTCCTGGGCCAGTGTGAGGCCTGCCCCCTCGATCCATATCCCTATCTCCGCTATTTCCTTCCTGATTCTTTCTTCTAGCATTGCCAGCTTTTTCGCCGGCGCTAGTATCGCTATGTCGTCGGCGTATCCAACAATCTGGCATCCATTCATCATCTTTTTATCACGGACCCCTGTGGGACCCCTCTTTCGACTCTATGCCGAACCACACCCTCCCCCGATTGATACAGAACTGCTCTATCTCTGAAATAGCCCGACAAGAACTTTCTTAGATAGTAAGGGAGTCCTCTATTGTTGACTTCGCGCAGGATGCTCGTCCACTTCATGGAGTTGGATGCATTTCTCACATCTAAGGTGACCAAAGCGGCGTATCTGGAGACGCGGTAGCGTCTCGACGCCAAGTACAAGGAATACACCCTGTATACAAGAAAGACACCCTGTATAAAACACCCTGTATAAAACACCCTGTATAAATGTCGATCGACTGCCCCTGCCGTTTATCCATGTTCCGAGACCCTGCATATATATGTCGACTGTCGCTACCGCTATCCTTTACTCGTCGCCAGGCTATTCTGAAACTTATTTCATTAATATTTCATCACCCATGCAATATTTTTTAAATTTAAAGGCATTTTTCTTATGTAAACCGCATATAAGCTTTCGAATAAGACCAATTCCGAAAAAATCGGTCCACGCATGCTAGAGATATGGTAATATCATCTCATGAAATTGTCAGAAATGGTAAGAGAAAATTTTTCTTCTTCAGTCGAAAATTCGTCAACCAAATACGTATACTACGCGTTACACACACACACACCTATCAGTTTCGCACACATGTTTCGTTCGTCGACTCTCGGGATCATTCCGCAGAGTATACAGGGTGTCCCAGAATTGAGGGACATCCCGGAACATGCAATGTCCTGATGCAAAAGGATATCGAAAAGTCCTTAACCGTTTTGGGATCCGGGGTTTCGTTTTCGAGATATTAACAAAAAACCTCGACCAATCAGAGCGCGCGCCTTCCGCCCGAGCTCCCGCGGTAGCGTGGCCGCGCGCCGGGCCGCGCTGCGACTACGAACAAGCTAGGCGGCATGCATCGAAGGAAATTGCGTAGAATGGCAAATGAAAAAGACGTAACAAAAAAATCGAACCTTTTGCCATGGTTTGTTTGCCATTTAAAGTGAATAATGAATAAAGGATAAATGGATGAAAATCATGTGTAACGTAAAAAAACGAATACAAATTTTTTTTTTAGAAGAATCGAAAATAATAATTATTTTGGGTGAGGGGATAAGGAGGACGTAAATTTCCTTTTTTAATAACGTACAAACGAAAAGGTAATGCAACAGGGAACGAACGAAAAGTGATCGTAGTTCGTTATTGTGATAAAAATCCGTAGTTGAATAACGGCCAACACTGTTGTTGATAATGAATAAGTTGGTTTAAAAACTCGGAAGAAAAATTTACGTACGGAAATTTGGAGAATTATCTCCGGAAATGAGCCGTAGCCTGCGTTAAATTTAAAAAATAATAGTCGCCAATAATGCAACTAAAACTCACCCTTTCGGAAATTCACCTGCAGCTTAAAAACCTGGGTGGCTAGGTCACTGAACCGATCCTGGTCATCGCCGAGTGCACAGCTGATCTCAGGTACACGACACCATCCAAAGTTAAGGGTCGCAACGTCAAGTGCGTCCGGGTTAATGCACCGAATATTCACTTCACTGCACGGCTACTAACACTGATCACTTAATTTATTTTTCATGGAACGTGTTGTTGCTACGTTATAAAAATTGGTGGAATTGAATTTTTACTTGGCGTTCGGAGCCGTGGGTAATTCCCGCGCAAATTCTCACGCTGCAGCACTTGCGTCCTCGTTGCTCGGGCGGTACACACAGAACATCGCGTAATACTCTTGAGCAGAGAACATTTGTCTGCGACGCGATTGCTGACTGCTGACTGACAAGATTTTTTCCAAGCGACTTCTTCTACCCCCAAATAGTTTCTCTCGTTCCATTATGAGTTGACCCCCACCAGGCCAAGAGGCTTCAGGTAAAAAGAAGCCAGCACATTTTCGGAACACACGTGTTTTGCAGAAGTGCAACGAAAACTTTCACAAAAGCCCGCGCTCCGTCCTTCTAATGCCAATGTACCCATTGCTTCGAGATAGAAAACAGACACCACGTGTATCGGTTCGAAAGGGTCCGAAGAGAAGAGAAACAGAAAGTCTTCGAGTTGCTATAAAGAAAAAAATCCTGCTTCCTGCACCGCGACCCTGGCGAAATGCTCTGGTTGATCAGCCTGATTAATTTTGGAGAACTAGAAATTACGGAGTATTATCCAGCATCAATACGTAGCATTCCTGTGTCTCCCCGCGAGACGTATTGATGCTGGATAATACTCCGTAATTTCTAGTTCTCCAAAATTAATCAGGCTGATCAACCAGAGCATTTCGCCAGGGTCGCGGTGCAGGAAGCAGGATTTTTTTCTTTATAGCAACTCGAAGACTTTCTGTTTCTCTTCTCTTCGGACCCTTTCGAACCGATACACGTGGTGTCTGTTTTCTATCTCGAAGCAATGGGTACATTGGCATTAGAAGGACGGAGCGCGGGCTTTTGTGAAAGTTTTCGTTGCACTTCTGCAAAACACGTGTGTTCCGAAAATGTGCTGGCTTCTTTTTACCTGAAGCCTCTTGGCCTGGTGGGGGTCAACTCATAATGGAACGAGAGAAACTATTTGGGGGTAGAAGAAGTCGCTTGGAAAAAATCTTGTCAGTCAGCAGTCAGCAATCGCGTCGCAGACAAATGTTCTCTGCTCAAGAGTATTACGCGATGTTCTGTGTGTACCGCCCGAGCAACGAGGACGCAAGTGCTGCAGCGTGAGAATTTGCGCGGGAATTACCCACGGCTCCGAACGCCAAGTAAAAATTCATTTCCACCAATTTTTATAACGTAGCAACAACACGTTCCATGAAAAATAAATTAAGTGATCAGTGTTAGTAGCCGTGCAGTGAAGTGAATATTCGGTGCATTAACCCGGACGCACTTGACGTTGCGACCCTTAACTTTGGATGGTGTCGTGTACCTGAGATCAGCTGTGCACTCGGCGATGACCAGGATCGGTTCAGTGACCTAGCCACCCAGGTTTTTAAGCTGCAGGTGAATTTCCGAAAGGGTGAGTTTTAGTTGCATTATTGGCGACTATTATTTTTTAAATTTAACGCAGGCTACGGCTCATTTCCGGAGATAATTCTCCAAATTTCCGTACGCAAATTTTTCTTCCGAGTTTTTAAACCAACTTATTCATTATCAACAACAGTGTTGGCCGTTATTCAACTACGGATTTTTATCACAATAACGAACTACGATCACTTTTCGTTCGTTCCCTGTTGCATTACCTTTTCGTTTGTACGTTATTAAAAAAGGAAATTTACGTCCTCCTTATCCCCTCACCCAAAATAATTATTATTTTCGATTCTTCTAAAAAAAAAATTTGTATTCGTTTTTTTACGTTACACATGATTTTCATCCATTTATCCTTTATTCATTATCCACTTTAAATGGCAAACAAACCATGGCAAAAGGTTCGATTTTTTTGTTACGTCTTTTTCATTTGCCATTCTACGCAATTTCCTTCGATGCATGCCGCCTAGCTTGTTCGTAGTCGCAGCGCGGCCCGGCGCGCGGCCACGCTACCGCGGGAGCTCGGGCGGAAGGCGCGCGCTCTGATTGGTCGAGGTTTTTTGTTAATATCTCGAAAACGAAACCCCGGATCCCAAAACGGTTAAGGACTTTTCGATATCCTTTTGCATCAGGACATTGCATGTTCCGGGATGTCCCTCAATTCTGGGACACCCTGTATACCCTTATATACCCTTATACTCTTTTATGTACCTACCCTTATACCCTTATACTCATATATATTCCCTTACACCCTTATACTCTTATATATACACCCTTCTATACCTTTATTATTATAACTTTACACCCTTATATACCCTTATACCCTTACACCCTACTCTTATATAATCCTACACCCTTATATACTCTTATACTCTTATACTCTTATATACCCTTATACCCTTACACCCTTATATACCGTTATACCTTTATACTCTTATATACCCTTATATCCTTACAGCCTTATGCCCTTACACCCTTATATACCCGTATACCTTTATATACCCTTATATACCGTTACACCTTTTACCATTTACCCTATACCCTTTACCCTTACACCCTTTACCCTTATACTCTTTACCCTTGCACCCTTTACCCTTTACCCTTTACCCTTTACCCTTTACCTTGCACCCTTCACCCTTGCACCCTTCACCATTGCACCCTTTACCCTTGCACCCTTCACCATTGCACCCTTTACCCTTGCACCCTTTACCCTTACACCCTTTACCCTTGCACCCATTACCTTGCACCCTTCACCCTTGCACCCTTCACCCTTGCACCCTTTACCCTTACACCCTTTACCCTTACACCCTTTACCCTTATACCCTTTACCCTTTACCCTTTACCCTTACACCCTTTACCCTTTACCCTTTACCCTTTACCCTTTACCCTTTACCCTTTACCCTTTACCCTTTACCCTTTACCCTTTACCCTTTACCCTTATAGCGCCAAGTATTTTGAATAAAATATTTATTCGTATTAAAATATTTATTTGCGTAAAAATATATCTGCTTAATATTATTTAATACATTTTTTTATTTGTATATACAGGGTGTCCGCGGGAAGACTGGACAGCTGAATATCTCCTAAAGTATTGAAGATAAAAAATTTAAAAAAATATGTAAATTAATGGTTCGTTTGGGCTGCTTAATTCGCCGCGACGGATTTTTTTTTCGATTATTATTTTAAAAGATACGATGGTCAAGTTCGGTTTTTCAAATGGCACTAACTTTTCTGAAGTCCTGAGTTGATAGTGCGTTCCAAGACGAATTCAATAAGCTTTAATGTATACACTTGATTTCCACTTGTTTTTGAGATATTGCGCTTGCAAATTTGCTGATTTTCACTTGAAAAAAACCTCTGGAATAGCAAGGACCGGGGTCGGTCTTGCTGGCCCCACGGGTGGCAGTGCCTGCTGAAATAGATACCTACCTGCCAAAGGTCTACGCAGACCCAAGGCTGGACAATTCTTTTCCGTCAGAAATGCTACTTAGGTAGGTACATCTGCGGTATCGAGAAGCGCACCGTTACTTTTATTTCGCACTTGCTTCTACGCTCGGATGGCCGGTTATTTTGGGAGGGATGCAAGTTCGATTGGTTAGGTTAGGAGGTGTGAAAGTTGCTAGACTAAATTTCAACCATAGGGAGCAGATTGTATTAGAACCAATCGGATTTGCATCCCTCACAAACGGCTGCTCTCTTGAAGAGGCCCTCTTCACGGCAATGTCCCCTCCCCAATGCCCACCTTCTCTCGCGCGGAATACGTCAACGCATGCTTTAGGTTTTGATATTGAAGCTCGTGTTTATACTCGAGAGGACCACGCGTCGACAGCGGGCTACCCCTTTTCTTCCTGTGTCTCCCCACGAGGAGTATTGCCGATGGATTGTAGGAGCGTAGATGTCTGGATGCCAGTTATTGAATTCAGGAGACGATAGAAACACTTTATTACAAAACACACATGTACTATAATTAAAGTAAATCGTATTCCTCTCGGGCAGGAGTACTGATAATGATCGAACTTGCGCCCCACTTCGCGCAGACCGATTACGCGGAGGGTAGTCGGGTGTCACACACTGCACAATTGATACAGGGTAACAATTCTGGAGCAACGCCCGTCAAGGAGATGCGGCCTGGTACTCCGTCACGAGGATAGCCCTTCGCAGTGCCTCGCCCGATTTTTATGGCTTTTTTCGGAAAAAGGTACGAATCCTGGGCCGAACGTAACGAATTGAAGGGTTTCGACCCTCGAAGGGTTTGGAATATCATGAAGAAGTGAATAATGTACAGGATTTCAAATGTTTGCTTCTTTTCTTCATCGTATCGTGAAGGAAGTGACGCCAATGGATTCCTTATGCTTTTGCGATGAAACTGACACCAAGAACGACGTAAATCAGACTATTATTAACGAAATTAGCTTGAGGTTATGGAAATGAATTGTTCATTTCCTTCATTATTTTCCGAATTACGTACTAGGGCTGTAGCTGTGGACCGGGAACACGAGATACCCGGGTACCCGGGTACCCGTGAGATACCCGGGACGAAGAAAATTCCCGGATAAGCGCTACCCGGGAAAACTACCCGAGACTCTCGAGAATCTCGAGAACTTACAGAGTACAGAACGTAATTCTGGAGCGATGCCTGTCAGAGAGATGCCGTCTGGCACCCTGTGGCGAGGTCAACCCCCTGCGGTACCTCACCGAATTTTATGGCTTTCGACCCTCGAAGGGGTTCGAATAACATTAAGAAGTGAGAAATGCCCAGGATTTCCGCATTTCTCATCAGATCTTTGCGAAAACGACGCCAATCGATTCCTTATGTTTCTCCGATGAAAATAATACCAAGAACGACGTAATTTGGACCATAATGAAGGAAATTCCATGAACAAATGTTTTTCATTTGCAGATTCATTTCGTTAAAAATAGTCTGATTTACATGAAATTTGGTATGATTTTCATCGGAAAAACATAAGATATCCATCGGTGTCACTTCCATATCGATACGATAAAGAGTTAAGAATTATTTTATTTCTGAATCAGGTATTATGAATCCTCGGCCGACCGCAGCGAATCGAGGTCGGCCCCCCGTACTCGAGGGTAAAATATTCATTACAGTATATTAAGAAGCTATTTAATGTTCATCGTATCGATATGGAAGTGACACCGATGGATTCCTTATGTTTTTCCGATGAAAATCATACCAAATTTCGTGTAAATCGAGCTATTTTTAACGAAGTGAATTTGAAATTATGCAAATCATTTGTTCATGGAATTTTCTTCATTGTGGTCTGAATTATGTCGTTCTTGGTATTATGTTTATCGGAGAAACATAAGGAATAGATTGGCGTCGTTTTCGCAAAGACCTGATGAGAAATTCGGAGCTGGAGATTCCTCACTTCGTAATGGGTATTCCTGTCTCCCCGGGGGTCGAAGCCTTCGACTCGAAGGCCATGACGCTCAGTGTGGCTTCAATTATGGAACGGTACTCTATGAGATCTCGAGAGTCTCGAGTATCTCGGGTAGTTTACCCGGGTAGCGCCTACCCGGGAATTTTTTTTCTCCCGGGTATCTCACGGGTACCCGGGTACCCGTTCTCCCGGGTATCAACAGCTCTAATTCACAGCTGCCAGCGACCGCTGGATAGCAGCGATGCCCGAGTTACGAGAATTTTAAGATGGTCTCTTTCAAATTAACGTCGCAAAGAGCTATTAGGAACTCCCCGGCCCAGGTAAACGAGCCGGTCGCTCCGCTTTTATGATCGGTTTATTGTAATAATAATGAGGTTTGAAAACAATGTGTCGACTGGTCTCGTCCCCGTCTCCATTTCAAAAATTTTAGCTACGACAAGGTTGACCGCGGTGCTATGCCCGTGTACGAGGAGATTTTTCGCCACCTGCGTGTAAAAGCCACAATAATGACGCATCGTTCCAAAAAATGATATAAACGGAAACCGGTGCGGACGTGGCGTTAGGTAGTTAAAAGGTCAAAACGTTCAGACACAAAAATTGTAGAAAAACTTTGAAACACCGCTACAAACAAAGACACGTCCCATTAAGGGGGAATTCTCGTGGAACAGCCCCCGAAATTTATGAATTTTTTTTAAAAAACTATTGTTAATATTGCATTAAACTCTCTTGGGATATAAGGAGGCATTTGTAAACTTGCAGAAAATCCTTTTTTATGTCGATCCTTCTTATTATTTATAAATTATTGTGGAATCTCTTCGACGTTAAGTGTAGCACTTGTCACAGTCATCTGACTGCAAAGAGAATAAACTTTTCTTAAAGTTAAATAATTTACATTGGGACTGGAGCTAAAATTTTAATTTTAGTTTTTATTTATAATACTTTTTTCGTCGATATAAAGAATAATATGAAAAATTTGTCTAAGGAAAAAACTTACTTTTTCTCTCGAACGCTATGATTCTTTCAATTTTTCATTTTTTTTCCTTAAAGTGGACCAATCCCCGCGTAAATTATCTAACTTTAAGAAACTTCTATTTTTTTTTGCAATCACATGACTGTGACAGGTGCTACACATCCCGCCAACAGGAGTTACATCACAGATGGACAAGATTCCACAATAACTAATAAATAATAAGAAGGATCGACATAAAAAAAAATATTTTCTGCAAGTTCAAAAATCCCTTCTTATATCCCAAACGAGTTTAATCCAATATGACGAACAGTTTTTTCCGGAAAAATCGTAAATATAAGTTACTTTTGGGACTGTTAAACGAGAATCCCCCTTGAAAGATAAAATCATAAAAAAGAAAACCAGAACATTCGATTCTGAGGCCTGCACAACTAATATATAATTGAATAAAATTTTAATTTCTCAATTTATGAAAGTAATGATACAGAAACTACCAGCCTACTGTTTAACAACACCATGATTTTTATACAGAGCACTAAATAATGTATCAAATACACAGTTTGCAAACGCTTTTCACTGCAATTACGGTTAAAATATTGATAAAAGAAAACTTAAGTAAACGAAACATATGTTAAATTATATGATAATTTTTTCCCATTTTTCGGCGCAAATTGCATTCCGATATCTTTTATAGTTCAAAAGTTATACGAAAAAGGCCCCTAATTCTTCTACCCGGGCCAATAATGCGCCAGTGTGAACTAATCCCGCAGCTGGACCGTCGTAAAGGCAGATATTTTCACGCGGAACGAGATCGGTGCGATCGCACTCTTAAAATGGCTACCGTTTTCTTTCCCGTCAAATTTAATATCCTCTAGTGAAAGCCAAAAGCACCCTGCGCTCTCTACTGGCATCTAAAAGACCGTACACTTTCATCATTGGCTCATAGATGGCGGAAGTATCGGCGCATGGTTGTAGTGGAATGCGTCCGTGAGGCGGTGTTGCCAGTTTCAGCTGTTCGCGCGCGCGTAGGTTGCAGTTTTAATGGATGACCCTGTAGATCTAAGTACGGCTTTAGATAGTGTAGATAGGGATGTTTTATGGGAGATGATGAGAAAGAGCGGTATCAGACCTAATTTAATAGAAAGAATTGAAGAGACCTACAAGGAAGTGAAGAATGTCGTAAGAGTAGGAAATGAGGTTACAGGAGAGTTTTGGACAAAGATAGGAGTTAAGCAGGGATGCACTCTGAGCCCTACGCTCTTCTCAATCTATATTAATGAACTGGAAGAAGGAATGTCTAGAGGAAAATTGGGAGGAATAAAAATAGGAAATGACAAGTTATGGTCGTTAGCGTATGCAGACGATTTGGTACTATTGGCAGAAAACAGGGAAGACATGGAGGACATGATGAGAAGATTGAGAAGATTTTTAGTGAAGAGGAAATTAAAACTGAATGTGGAAAAGTCCAAAATGATGGTATTTGGAAAAGGAAGAGAAAAAAGGATCCAAAAGCAATGGAAATGGGCAAAAGAAGAGATACAGAAAGTGAAGGAGTTTACATATTTGGGCTTCAAGTTCCAAAGGAATGGGGATGTAAAGGAGCACGTAAAAGAAAGGGTAAGGAAAGCAAACATATTCGTGAGAGAGGTTTGGGGCATAGGAGAAAGATTATTTAAAGACGATTTCAGAACCAGGATGTACTTGTTCGATCATTTGGTGCTAGGAAGTGTTCTATATGTAGCGGAGATCTTCGGGTGGAGGGAGAGAGAAGATATAGAAAGGGTACAAATGAAATATATTAGATGGTGTCTGGGCCTGGAAAGAAGCACACCAGGGTATATCGTTTTGGAAGAAACTAAGCGAGACAAAATAAGAATAAAGGCTGGGAAAAGAGCAAGGAAATTCGAGGAGGGAGGATTAAACGCGGAAGGTCGGAGGTGGGTAAAGGAATGCATAAAGGAAAAAAGAGAGGGGAGAGGAGAGACCAGAAGTGTGGCGGAAAGAATTGGGTACCTGAAGAGGAATGGTTATAGCCAAGAAGGGATTACACAATTAGAACAGGAGGGTGGGGAAATGCATGCAATACTCGAAGAGAGGGATAGGGAAGTACAGGCACAAGTGCAAGTTAATAGTATTAAAGAGTCCAGGTACAATAAGTATTATAAGTCAATTAGATGTATAAGTATGCCGGAGTATTTAAGTAAGAGAGGGGAAGGGATTAGTCAGAAATTGATAGCCAGGGCGAGGTGTGGGAATCTCGACGCGAATAACAGGTATTGGATGAAGGAAGAAGAGAGAAGAGAGGACCGGGGACTTTGAAGCATCTACTTGAAGACTGCACGGAAACAGAGAGACTAGAATATACTTATAGTATAGAAAGGGTTTTAGAGGGGACAGTAAATGGGAGCATAGTAGAATGGATGAGAGAGATAGAAAGGAAGTTTAAAAGAAAGGAAAGATGAGTTAGATTGTAGTTCGTAAGATAGACGGAATGTCAGAGTGGATGAATGAATGGAAAATTGTAAAACCAAGTTCCTTTTCAAGGCCGTTGAGGCTGAAAATAAATCTTTATATATAGTGCTTTATTAAAAATGATCTCGCACGGGACGGTTCCTCCGGCCAACGTCTTTCGTCGGTCACCAACAGAGACAAAATCTCCTCAACGGCTACATGACTCCCAGCCATTTTGCCGCCAATACGCCATCGATGGTCGCTCGCTGTGTCGTTTGTTTATGGCACGGCCTGTAACCATACCCCTAAACTAACAGTCCCTCAAAGCGGTCGGCCGACGATCGGCCGACTGCCTGGCTAATCTCCCTTCGCTCGACACTATCGTCATCAAAAATGCCTACACGTGTAACACTTTTTATACAAGTATCTTTTGTTGCTGTATATGGTTAATGAATTTGTTTAAACTTTATAGTGTTAATTAAATAATTGTATTAATTATTTATGTCTGATATTGTCCACGTTCGCATATATTCCCTCGGCGATAGCCTGTGGAATCTTAGACTGTATTCTGCGTGTCAACATTTCAGTATCGTTCCGCGTAATTCCGGATTTATTGCGGATTCATTGCCGAAATCTTGCTCATACGTTGCGAGGTCTCGCAACTTATCAGCCACGTTTCGGCAATGAATCCGCAATAAATCGGGACTTTAGAAATTTTCACTCGACAATACCGAACTTTTTCATTACGCATAATAAATTAAATGTCAATGGTAGAGACACGCGTGTCCCTAAAATATATAAAAAAAAAAGATGTTAAACGCTTGTATTAAAAATGCGCTAAGAACTAAAAAAAAAACATTATTTTCTTGTACTACGCAGGATATTTCATAACAGAATATGCATCAACTTAATACAATATCAAGCGTCGAAATGAATTTGTTGTGAAATATCCGACTCCGCGATTAGGGAGATGTAATGGAGTTTGTCAAAACGAATCTTTGTTTTTAAATAATTTGAGTTTAAAGTGTTGCACGGTAGGAGTATAAGTTCGAATACGTAAGTATTGTTCTCAATCAACAGTTCTAGCTGCTGCGGTATAGTGTTCGTCTACGGTGCTACGCACAGTGGGCCAAATAGCAAGCCTAGCGACAAATAATTGAAAAATTGAATGCTGTTAGAATCGGAAATTTTTTATTTCTGCCGTGTCTCACAAGGGGACCTTCAGGACTGGCAAACTCAGAAATTGTTTATACTTAGTATACGTGAAGGTCTTCACTCGGACTTTAATTTCCCGAAGCAGTAAGGCGCGCTTCCCATCCAAATTCGAGAAAATCGACTTTGAAAAATGTGGAGTTACCTTATATATATTTGATAGAAGCCGATGACCAATGAGCAGCGTGGGTCAGTGCATAGCGCTCCGAAAGAGCTGAGTAGGCCACGCATGTGATTTGTTCAGCTGTCGTACCGCTCCGAGTTTTTTTCGCGTTTTTACCCGTTGTAAATCAATATTCTTCCAGTGCAGTGTGTTTCCGTGACCCCCGAAAGTTGCCCTCTACTCTGGTCATCAGGGTGTGCGGGCCCAGTAGCGCAGCGGGGGAATCCCGCGCGCTTTCTCATACCCATGCCGAGCCAGTTGCCCCACGGGGCGAAGCGTCGTGGCTCTCCGGATACCAGCGATAGGTCGAGCTCTCTATCAGAAATTGGCTCAAAAAGGAACTTCTTTAAATCCCCAAAGCTGCACCCGTCGCAGCTAGATCGTCTTTACAAGGATTATTTGAAAGAGAGTCATTCCAAAACCAATAGCGGGCCAAAACCTAACCTGAGCGGGACTCGTAAGAAACAATCGACTACTACCCCGTCCATATCGATACCTATCGATCGCTCCTCTCTGGATAGCTCGCAGCAATCTGAAGGCTGGGTCTTTCCAAAGAACACCTCTAAACCGACCACTGAGCCGACCACTTCCTTACCAACAGAAGATGTTAATAACCGTTTCCAGCTTCTTAGTGGGGATTGCGAAATGGATCCCGATGCGGATGATGAAACCCCGCATCCCAACCCTGCAGAGAGTGTTAGACCTAAAGCCGTTAGGCCCCCTCCTATATATACTATGAATTCCAATATCAAAGATATCATTTCTATTGTAACTGGCCTGAATGTACCTAAATCTGAGTTCCAGATAAAGGAGGCTGATCCTGCTAACCATGCTATATTTCTCAGCACTAACGAACACCATGGACTAGTGTGTGACAAACTTCGGGAACTTAGAGTGCAGCATTTTACCTACACCCCGAAGCACCTTAAACCTAAGTCCCTCCTCCTAAAGGGCATCAGAGGTGATTTCAGTGATGAGATTATCAAGCAGGAGATCATTGACCTCAACCTTCCTAACGTCAACGTCATTAACCTAAACCGCTTCACCTACGATAAGAACCGCCCCGATAAATACCACCATTTGGTCCAACTCTCGAGCGATAGCAAATCTGCTAACCTCTTCAGGGTCAAATCCATCGCTTATCAAAAGATACGATGGGAGCACCTCAAGAAACCCGCCTTATTTCAATGTAAAAATTGTCAGAGGTTGGGCCACGCTAGTAAAAACTGCCAGCTTCAGTTCCGATGCGTCAAGTACGCCCAATCTCATGGTCCCGGTGCTTGCCCTATTTCTTCTCATGAAGACAGACTGGCCTTAAAATGTGAAAACTGCAACCAGCCGGGACATCCGGCATCGTACAAGGGTTGCCCTTTCATCAAGTTCGCGCTTGCAAAAAAGAAAGAGTCTACCGCAACACGTGCTCGTCCAACCTGGATGAAAATAAACTCCATTTCGGCCTCTATCCGTGCGAACACCTCCTATGCCCAAGCGGCGGCCACCGCTCGCCCCCGCCCGCATGATGCCAGATCAAGTTGGACCCCACCTGCCCTGGATTCCAGACCTCCATTCCCGATGACGCCTCCTATCACCCATCCTCTTCGAGATGAAAGTCATCCCGCCCCGCCACACCTCAGCTGGTTCACCGACCTCAAGAAAGAAATATCTACCCTCATAGCCGCCCAGTACCAGACCCTGGCTATGCAGATCGCCGCTAACGCGGAAAGAATAGATTTAATTTTCAACTCCCTTTTTAACAGTTCCAATGCCGCACACCCTTAGGCAGATTTCCCAACTTAAAATAGCTGCAATAAACGTCAATTCTATTGTCACGCACCTCCGTAGACTTGAGCTACTTCAATTCTTACGCGTTCATAACCACGACGTAGTTTTCTTATCCGAAACGAAACTTAATGCCTCTCATAAATTATCTTTCAAAGGTTACACGCTCATTAGAAGAGACAGACCCAACTCGATCCGGGGCGGTGGCACTGCAATCCTAGTAAAAAAAGGCCTCCCTTTCGAAGAGATCTTCCTCCCATCTTCAGCGTCGAATTTGATCCTTGAGTATACCGTTATAAAGATCCCTACCTCCGACAACAAAGTCGTCTTTCTAGCTAGCGTCTACGCCAGAAGCGACTGCAGAGTTCTTTTTATCGATGAGCTTGAATGCCTGTTTCGAGGACTCAACCTAAACCACGATGACTCCTACTATATTGTGGCAGGCGACCTTAATGCTAGGCTGAAAGCTTGGGGTGACCGTACCAACAATCAGAGAGGTTCCCAAATTTCCCGCTGGGAGACTTCCCATGGCTGTGAGTATAAACTCAATATTGTTCCGCCTGCATTCCCCACGTTCAAACCGGCTCATACTTTTTTAGATATTTGCCTAGCTGACTCCAGACTTAATCACGCCAATGACCTTGGAGGGAGAGCGCTTACCGTCCCCTATGACAGCGACCATGCCGCCATTTCACTCACCTTTGAGATTCCCAATGACTCTATCTCTTTGGGCGACCCTAATGCGGGCGAATATCGCCTTAACTTTAAAGCTACCAACTGGTCACGCTTTACGCGGAAGTTGGCGGGCCTTTACCCGGGTGGGGTCCCCCCCGATAGGAACCTGTCGATTGCTAAAATCGAATATTTTCTTCGCATGATTTCCGACTCGATTACGGCAGCTATTCATGAGCACGTGCCTGAGTTCTCTTTCACCAGCAACACCTGTAAATACCTCAATACTAGAATCAGAAAACTCCAAAAGCACAAAAAATTTGTTGTCTCTCTACTCCATGACCTCCATAAATCTGACCCTCGTGCCACCCTCAGGCTTACCAGGATCGCCAAGGCCCTCCATAGAGAGTTGGTTGCCGCTCTCCAGTTGGAATTCAAAGCCTCAATAGACTCCTTTTGGTCAAATCTTATCAAAAAAATAGATTACAGGTGTCCTGACAACTTCTTCCCTAGGGTTAACACTATCTTTCGCCCCAAAAATCGCCTTGGTATTGACGTCTTACACGTTCCCCTAGACAACGGATCTCTTCTAGCTCGTAGCACTTGCGACCCAGTGAATGCGCAGTTAATTGATAACTGCTATGCCTTCTCGGCACCGGCTGACAAGCTCAATATCATGGGGTCCTACTACGAGTCGATTAACTCGCCCCGCCACCTAAATTCAGATACGTGCTTAAAAGAGTTAGTCGACACCACGGTTACTGCTTTCGAATTGGACCTTATCCGTCGAAGAGAACTAGGTGAAACCATAACTGTCTTCAGTGCGGATAACCCTGCCGATGATCCGTCACCCACCCTCGATCCAATACACCCGTTCTGCAGCCCCCCTTCCTTGGCTCTGATCCTAAAGAGACTCCCTAATAAGACTTCCAGCGGGCTAGATGGGATCCCACCAATTGTCCTTAAGCACCTCCCCTCGAGAATTATAGTTGACCTTGCCATTCTTTTCAACAACGCTATCAATCACAGCTACTTCCCTAGCTTCTGGAAGAACGCAAAAGTACTACCCATATTAAAGAAAGGAAAACCCCCCACGGACCCGTCTAGCTACCGGCCTATAAGTCTGACGCCCAGCCTCAGCAAGGTCTTTGAAGCGGTTATAAATAATGCCTTGTCGTCTTTCTGCTCTATCAATAAGGTGATCCCCGACCACCAATATGGTTTCAGGCATCGCCATTCTACCACCCATGCGATACACAAATTCCTCTCGGACACCCTCTCAAAGGTTGAGGCCAGCTGGTTAGTTGGTGCGGCCTTTCTTGATCTTGAAAAGGCCTTTGATTCAGTTTGGCTCAAGGGCCTTATCTTCAGGCTCCATAGGAAGGGCTTTCCCCGTTGGATGGTCTCCTTCGTCTGGGACATGGTCACTGGCAGATCCTTTTTCACCTGGGACGGCAAGATGCTCTCCTCACTGGAGTTCTTAATTAAAGAAGGTCTTCAACAGGGTACTGTAAACTCGCCCATCCTCTTTAATATTTTCCTATGTGGCCTCCCGAATCTTTTTGGCCTCAACCAACCGGGGAATGCAGGCCTCTTAGCCTTTGCTGACGACGTCGTTATCTATTTAGCGGGGAATCGTGTCGAAGCAATCCAGAACGGGCTTGACACTATTGTAAATAATGTAAATAGATTTTATTCTTCCTGGAACCTCCGCCTCAACCCTTTGAAATGCGAGACTATATTATTTCGCAAACCGCTCGCGAAGCTGTCTCCTAAAACTAAAGCCGGTGCCAACCAGTTCCAAATCTCTGCCACAGTTCCTGGGACTTGTAATAAGGTCCTGATACCCCACAGAAAGGTGGTCAAGTACCTGGGCGTTCACCTTGACTACCTGCTACGGGGTAACACACACTTTGACTGTCAACTTGAGAAAGCATATAAGGCCTTCAGGGCTAACAGCTGGCTCTTCCGCAATAAATACCTCACTAATAAAGCGCGTGTCATTTTGTACCAACTTCTGGTTCGCCCCATTATCACATATGCGGCCCCTGTACTGTGGAATTTTAATCACACAGTGGCAGAAAAGATTAGAGCCTTTGAGCGCAAGGTCCTGAGGGTCTGTATGCGGCTCTACCGTTCCCAAGCCTCGGACTGGCGACACTACGTTAGCAACAGCTCACTGTATAACCGAGCGGATGTCACGCGTATTGACCTTTTCATAATCAAACTCACCAGAGATTATTTTGCGAACCTCCCTGCTGTTGAAAACGACTCACTCAAGCCCCTCGCCTCCCAGAACGAGGCTACGACTAGGAGGCAACTTACTTCCGGCTACGTCGCCCCTCAAGCTTTCCCATACTGCGACAACGCGGGCCTAATCCAAGACGCTAACAACGTCCCCCTCATTTACCACTGGCGGCGCAACAAGGCCAACAAGCGACTAGCGCTCGGCCCCGCTGACCTCTTAACCGACAGGGACAAATTCAGGTTTTCGACTACGATCCCCAAGAAGGACTCGCTGGACTTCCATCGACTGAACTTCGTCAAGTACTGGTGGTTATCTGATGTTAGCGAACATCTCCGCAGCCACATAGAACGCAGGCTACTACTCCTCCGAGACCGCCCCCTCCCCTAGCCCCCTAAGGGGCTCGCCATTTGAGCCGCAACCCTCCCACCCGGCACGCCCATTGGACTCCTGTCCTACTCATCGCGTCCCATCAAGGCTTCTTTGTACATAGCCCTAGTTGTAAGTCTCTAGTTTATAAGCTTTAGTCTATAAGTTTTTCCATTTTTTACTCTGAGATTGTTACAGGGGTTTTTGTTACGACTTTCCCCACGCTTCCCATTCGCCCTGCGAGCTTGAATGTACTCATGTTGTATATATGTTTCTCCTCCTCCTCTGGCGGGGACAGTGCACTGTTGTGTAGGTGTCTATCTATGTTTGTGCATAACCGAGTGTTTGTCCGGAAGTCTTGATGACTATCGAGCAACCTGACATCATGTCAAATATCTGGGCTTTTTTCTTAAGTTTATTGAGCTCTGCTTTAACCTCTTAATTGTACTTATATTATTCAATAAACTTCATGATATAAAAAAAAAAAAGTGCGTAGCGCTCCCGTCTAGCCAGCATGAGGTCGTCTGTTCAAATCTCACTACTGACACTATTTTTTTATTTTTTATTAATTTGCATGCCTACACCTTTCACATGCAAAGTTTATAAAATTCATGCTAATTAACAGATATGTAAACATCTGTTATATGTATGGGTGTACGGTGTATACCGGTGCTCCACCTCCCAGGAGATGGACATCACTTTCAATTAAAAACACACATCTTATTTAAAATTGTCTCTTGCTTGAAAAATCGTACTTTTTATTGCACATATTCATTTTTAAATAGGAATATTACTAACCGCCGTTCGCCACTATCTCGTTTCCAAATTCTATTTTCTACTCTACGTGTTTTATTTTTGGACGAAAAATCTAATTTATTGTAAATATTCCTATTTAAAAATGAATATATGCAATAAAAAGTACGATTTTTCAAGCAAGAGACAGTTTTAAATAAGATGTGTGTTTTTAATTGAAAGTGATGTCCATCTCCTGGGAGGTGGAGCACCGGTATACACCGTACACCCATACATATAACAGATGTTTACATATCTGTTAATTAGCATGAAGTTTATAAACTTTGCATGTGAAAGGTGTAGGCATGCAAATTAATAAAAAAAAAAAAAAAATAGCGTCACTGGTGAGATTTGAACAGACGACCTCATGCTTGCTAGACGGGAGCGCTACGCACTGATTTTTTTTTTTTTTTTAATTTTTATTCATAATAGTACAAAGAATACAATATCTCTCGTACAAATGTAGTGAATAGGCTACTTGTCATACAAAAATGTTGTACAGATGATTGACAGATCGTATGGACGACGCTCGCAATCAATTATGATATCATTGGTATTATAAAATATATCTTAATTCTTATTTTCCCTTTCTCTCAGGGAGGATAATACAGTTACAGGCGGCCTCCGGAAAAACGAACGGGATCGTTCTACAAAAACCGGAGTAGTCAATTTTTCAAGCCTCTCCTCGGGAGCGCTACGCACTGACCCACGCTGCTCATTGGTCATCGGCTTCTATCAAATATATATAAGATAACTCCACATTTTTCAAAGTCGATTTTCTCGAATTTGGATGGGAAGCGCGCCTTACTGCTTCGGGAAATTAAAGTCCGAGTGAAGACCTTCACGTATACTAAGTATAAACAATTTCTGAGTTTGCCAGTCCTGAAGGTCCCCTTGTCAGGTAGCCGGTGACTACATGCATATCATAAAATAATGCCCTGGCACAAGGGTTTTCCCGTATACCTCACGAACTTGGAGCAAGAATGGCAATATTTTTCTGCCTGCGTCAGCATCTGTTTGTGCGTTCTGCTGTATGTATCGGTGAATATATTCTTATTTTGTGTAGTTTCGAATAGTTTGGTAGAAATATTATCGCAAGATAAGTAAACATGTCAACGTATTTTGTTTTAAAATTCTTTCCATAACTTCTGAGTAGCAGTAACTTCATTTTCATTATACATATTACAGCGATTCTAGTTTTACTGAGAATATAAAAGTCCCGCAATTCACAGATTTGCGTGTATCTGCCGTAATTATTGTTTCCTCTACTTCTGTTGTTCATCTGAATTTCTTTTTAACTAAAGTTAACTGCAAAGGTCTGCAAACAATTAAGATATTAGGGGAGAATGAGGCAATCGCGGTCAGTTGGCAATGGCGATGGCGGTCAGTATTGTTATTATAAAACGGTATGTCCGAAATGTACAATTTCTTTTCCTTACGTTCCACGACATCATTCTCTATATTGTCGAACGATCTCGCCTTCGCCGTTGCTAAGCAACCAAGGAAAACTAGCCATTTTGTGTTTTCAACATCGTCGATGTAATATTTCGTGTACACAACATAAGAGGTAAGTACTAATTCTGAAGCTTTTTTTACATTTCAAGATTACGTAAATATAGATATACAGTAATTCGTCGATATAAACCCGACGATCGGGGCTGGCGGCGGGCGTACGTCGCGATGTGGACACAATTCCGTGCGGCCGAGAAATTCGAAGAGCGAGCGAGAGGGAACGAAACAGTTGCCGTCGACTCTTTCGTTCTCTCACTCTCGACCGAAGGATTCCAAGAAATGGTGGGGATAGTCAACGGGCGTATTACGCATTGTAAAAACGGGACAATAACGACGAATTACTATACTATCAAGGCAAATTCCCCTTATTAATTTGATTAATTTGAATTTTTCGTCGCTAGAAGTGTTACTTAGGACCACTGTGCTACGGGTCGCGGGTTCTCGAATCTCCCTGGGATAAAATAATTTTCTGTTTAATAAAGATACACGGACGTTATACTACTATGATTCTGCACACATTCATGTCGTCGCCACCCTCGGAAACACGTCCGATATATATAATTAATAAAATACCGTCATTTTTATTTTTGGCCCTATTGCCCGAAACGTTGCTTAACCATTGCAGTAAAATCTCAGAAATGTTGCGCGAACATTGCTGTAAAATCTCAGAAATGTTGCGCGACCATTGCTGTAAAATCTCAGAAATGTTGCGCGAACATTGCTGTAAAATCTCAGAAATGTTGCGCGACCATTGCTGTAAAATCTCAGAAATGTTGCGGGAACATTGCTGTAAAAACTCAGAAATGTTGCAGAAATATATCCTGCAATGTTGCACAGGGGCGGACATAGCAATTTACTTGCAACTTTTCGGCAATATTCCGTTACAATGTTTCAGATATTAAACCGCAACGTAACTGAGACATTTCGGCAACAAATGTGCTGTAGGGGTTAATATGACACAACTACATATACACAGCTAAAATGCTGTGTTCATACATTCCATTACTCATATTGCGGACATTTTAATAATGTGAAGATAAAATGTAACATCTAGACATTTGCCTAGGTGTCCGCGGCCTGGAAGTCAAATACTTGGCGCGCCCAGGCATTTTACGATGGAAGATAATAAAAACTTGGTAGAGACTAATTTAAACGAATCAAAGTCGGTAATAGATTAATAGCACATTCGGCAACCTGCATTAGTGCGCACTGAATGCGAACTTAAACACAACGGCCAGCTAATTCCTTAAAACCGAAGCTGAAAATCTGAGCACTGAATTGATTTGTGGCCAATAAAGGAATGTCAAGTATAAAAAGTGACAGAGGAATCAGTGTTCGAGCGGAGAACGAGAATACAATTGGAATTAGCAAAGTTGATTTCACAATCTTTGCATGTGAACTTCTTTAATTTTTTTCGTGAATTAAAGGGCTTCTTTCATACATGAGTCATGTTTATGGGGGGGGGGGGGGATTTCATCATTTTTTTCATAATTTATTGTAAATTACTAATATACGTATTTTACGTCCCTCCACGTACCAAGCAAATGTACCGCCGGTCACATCCCGCCGCTATCGCGCGAGATCTTCTTTACCATCGTGACATTTCAAAGATGTTAACAACTAAGACTTGTCAGGTTATGATTGAGTGACATCCAAGTGACATTTATTGGATAAATTCTGCTTTCGAATGGCGACACCTACTGGCGTCAAGTGGAGGAGGAAAACGTGACGTCACGAAAACTCTGAAACCCAAAAAGTATCATTCTGATAACTATTAATTCAGAATAATTATTTTATCTTTTAGACAAACAGCTTGATACATTAAGTAAAACGACAAATGGGTTCGAAAAAAAAATTATTCGCTTAATCATGTTAAAACACCGGGACTATGTCATGAGATAAGATAATAAGGCCGAAATAGCTGCGGGGACCTGTCAATTTCGCTATCATTCGTGTATAGAGACATGGTCGCTCAGTGTGCCTATGGTTAGAGGGGCAAGGGGAATTAGCTTCGAGACGCTACCGCGTCTGTTGATATCTATTGTATCCCTCCACCAGTTCCTTTGTACCAACACGATTTCCATCTATACAGATATTATGAGCTAAGTTTAACGCTTTCTTGCTACCATCAACAATTTCCTTTAAAACCTTCCACATTTCCTTCGGCTTATTCTTGTTATCGTCGATAGCTTTTTCGTGATACTGTTTTTTCTTTATTCTTATTAATGAAACTACTTTATTCCTACATTGCCTATAGTATATCCAATCCTGATGATTGTTGTCCGCTCGTGCTATATTATACTGTTGCGAACACCCTATGGGTGATAATCCATGGCCCGCCGGTACACGCGGCATTGACAGAGGACAAGCGAGAAGAAGGCGATCGGACCGATCGCCTGTCAAGCTGTCATTCTGAGTCCAGACACCACTGCGCGTAGACGGATAGAACCCAGACTAACTGTTCCCCAATTTATAGTTCCTTATTGATTAAATATTGTTATAGTGTTCTGAGTTATCCAATTCTATTCAAGTTCCGTATATTTAAGTGAATGCGTTATTATGTGCACCGAATTGACGAGACCACGCAACAATACGCTCGATCCCTCTCAAACCACTTATTATAGGACCATTTAAGCTTTCTTATTTTCTTTTTCCATGGTGCTATATCGCGGAAACAATTGCATCATCATTTTTAATTTTTATCGACTTCATTTGGTACGCTGTATATATAACGAATCCCCTGTAGTAGTTTACCACTAAATACATTTTCCTGAAAGTTCGTGAAATCTCTATAACTAATTTCTTTCCGCTGTTCTACATTTTCTATCCGACTCTTCCTAAATTTAATCACCACAATTGCATGATCAGTCACTGTAACCCTGTCCCATACCTCATGTGTAACTTCAAAATTAAAGAATATTAAGTCAATTATGGTGCTTGATACCTCCGTAATTCTAGTTGGCGTCGCTACTACCTGTTTAAATCCATATTCTCCTATAATCTGTATAATCTTATTAGCCTAATGTGAATCCATACATAGATTAATATTGAAATCTCTCATAATGATTGAGTTCGTATTTACTAATACATTTTCAATAATATTCTCTCGTATCTCAAGGAATTCAGCATGACTAGTAAGGTAAATGTACCAATAACGAGCCATGCACCAGTACCTAGCCATCTGTTGAAATATTAATAATTGTTAAACTATGCACGTAAGATAAAATACATATTTGGTGTAATTTGCATTATTTAATTTTTCGGTTTAATATCTGAAGTTATATCGTCTTGTTTTTTTGTCTAGATATTTAGAAATACCATTTATAGTCTCGAGGCCAGATATATGACGCGTTTTCAGACATTCGTTATGATATGGCTAAGAAGAGCGTACTTCTTGTTAAGAGCATAATTATTATAGGATAATAGTTTTTTAGATAGAAAAAAGGGTTTTAGAATCTTGAAAATATTTGTAACACATAGAAAGAAAAAATTTGAATATGAAAACTATTTTTTATTTGAATATTTAGATGGCTATTTATCGGTGCAAACAAATCTTGTTAGCCCAGTAACTAACCACGTGTTCAATAAATCGGGTGAAGTGAGTTGCAAATGTTAATCGGCATCGCCAGAGCAAAATTACGAAAAAAGTGTGAATTTCTGACTCGATATTTGGAATAAAGCCGGTAAGTATTTTGATCATAAATCATAATATAAACATTATTTTTCTAGATAATAATGATAGCATTTAATTTAAGTTTATTAAAGTTTATGTATATGTACAGTTTAATGAATTTGTTGGTTGTTTTGAGTCTTATATAAAATAACCACAAACTTCTATTGATAGTGTAACTAAACTTATTGTTTTTTGCATTTATTTTCTAATCTGTTTATTATGGTTATTTATACAATAATTTTATATTTCTGTACTTGTTTTCGCCAAGAGCGGATTTATAATGCCGGCGGTAGGGCAGCTCGTAGGGAAAGGGATGACGGGTAGCTAACACTCCGCAGGTGGACACAACACTGTTTTATTTGGTCACTCTGTGATCACACAGACGTCGGACAGCACAGACACAGTAATGTACAAAACACGTATACACGGCGCGTGGGCGCGTAGCGATACTGGTCGCACAAGAATAGGTGCACAAGAATGCTGGGCGCAATGGGCGCGAAATATTGCAGGATCGTATTGCGTGGTTGTCACGACGGTGTTGTTCTCGGAACTAACGGTTGCCGGGCGAGCGCTTCGCGATGAGCGTTAGCGGTCAAAAACACTTCAAACGCGCCGCGACGGCTCAACAGCTGTGTTGATGCCACCGCGGGCGCGCGTTCAAATACGGCCGTTGCGCGCGGTCGCAACATTCCGCCCGCCTCGGACCCCAGTCGTGGGGCCGAATTTCGAAGAACCGCGCCGCCCGGCGCCGCCCGCCGTGACAAGATGTGAAGCGCGTGGGTGACTCGGAGTGGCGGCGTACAATCTCGGGGCTCGTTACAGATGCTCTTTTCACGCCGCGACGAGGCCCACATCTGCCGCGGACGCGCACGGGAGGGGGGACGACGCGCTAGCCAAAGCCGTGGCGGGGTGGCCGGTCGGTCCCGAAACAATCCACCCGAAGAGAGTCTCCTGGGCGATTAAGGCCGGGGGGGTGCCGCGACGGAATCCGGGGCGCAAAAGGGCGCCATAATGGTCGGCCCCGACGATGAGGTCGACGGGTCGGCGGGTGGACGGCACTGGATCGGCGAATGTGAGTCCAGGGAACTCCTCCTGCAGCTTCGCGGAGGGTATCCCGTCAGAAAGGTACGTGGATACCCTTGGGACGACTTTGGCGTTGATAGAGATCCCGGGGGGCCCCTCCTGATCCGGGGACAGGGTGATCTGCACCTGGGCCCGTGACGTCCCCAACGTTCCATCCAGGGCTCCTCTCAAGCAAGTTCGCAAGGGCTGACGGCGCAGGCGGAGGGCCTGAACCACAGACTCCGAGACCAGTGACGTCTGCGCGCCCTGATCCAAGAGCGCGCGCAGGGTCATTATTTTGCCGCCCGCCGACCGAGCGCGAACGATGGCAGTGGCCAGTAACACCGGCTCCCCCAGCGCAGCGTCGGTCGTCGTGGATGCCCCGAGCACCGCCGCCGAAGGCCCAACGCCGCCCGCCGTCGCGGACGTCGGGGCGGCGCGCGCCGGACAATGCGCAGCGCCGGTCTCCACCGCAGTGCTGGCCTGATGGAGGAGGGAATGGTGCCGCTGACCGCACCACGAACACGACGCCGAAACAGGGCACGACGGAGGCCGGTGGCCGGGCGCGAGACAATTCACGCAGAGCCGCTTGCCATTGACCAGATCGCGACGTTGGTCGGTCTGCATTGATCGAAAGGACGGGCAGCGGTACGCGGCGTGTCGCGCCCGGCACACGGGACAACCCGCTTTCTTCCAGGGGAGCCGGGGTTCGGGCACGACGAACGTGGTGCACACCCGAGCAGTGGACGAGGGGGCCGATTTAGGCGGTTGCGGCACCGCGCCGTGAACGCGAGCCTTGGCTTCCTCGTTGGCTTGAGTGGCCTCCCGTGAACGGATGCGCGACTCGAGAAACCGATCGAGTTCGTCATAGGTAGGGGGGTCGGTACGCGTACCGAGCGACGTCTCCCACTCCTCCAGGAGCCCGGACTCCAGTTTCAAACAGAGCTCCCCGACAACGATCGCGTCCCACTGAGTGGTGGGGCAGCCTAGCTGCGCGAGGAGCGAGAGAGACCGGTTAGTCGCGTCGCGCACACGGGTTAGCTCCACGGCAGAATCGTCCGACATCGGCGGCATTGAAATGAACTCGCGGACGTGGGCCGCGACGAGCGCGCGTTTGTTGTCATACCGCCTGGACAAGGTCGCCCAGGCGGTGGCGAAATTTGACTCCGTCGTCGAGTAATGATCGACGATGGCCAGCGCGGGGCCCTACACCGCCGTTTTTAGGTACTGTAGCCGCTCGACCTCGTCGAGGGCCCCGTCCTTGATGACGAGCGACGTGAAAAGATCGCGGAAGGCCTGCCACTCCGAGTACTCACCCGAAAATCGTGGCAAGGTGAGGCGTGGAAGCTTGGCGCGGCTCTTCTTTCCTCCCTGCGATGAGGCGGCTGGATCCTTGGCCGATTCGGGGGAGGGGACGCGGAGCGTCCGGACGACCTCCAGCAAGAAGTCCAATGTCTCCCAATATCCTTCCTCGGCCTGGGCGAACTCGTCGTTGAGGAAGTACGGGCAGGCATCTCGCTCCTCCTCCGGAATCAGGGCCTCCACCTCCATGTGCAACTGGGTGCACTGCTCCCACGTCGCCTTCAGGGCCGCAATCCTCTCCTTCGCGTTGTCCTCAGTGAATTTGGCCTGGCCCATTTTCTTAAAATTGACCAGCAGGCGCTGGGCGGACTGCATCAGCGCCCGGATCTTCTTCACCAGGGCCGACCAGGATAGCGGGGCCGCCGCAGTGGCGGTGGTTGCTGATTCCCTCGTCATCCTTCCTTACTGCAGATCCGGCTCGAAGGACCAATGTTTTCGCCAAGAGCGGATTTATAATGCCGGCGGTAGGGCAGCTCGTAGGGAAAGGGATGACGGGTAGCTAACACTCCGCAGGTGGACACAACACTGTTTTATTTGGTCACTCTGTGATCACACAGACGTCGGACAGCACAGACACAGTAATGTACAAAACACGTATACACGGCGCGTGGGCGCGTAGCGATACTGGTCGCACAAGAATAGGTGCACAAGAATGCTGGGCGCAATGGGCGCGAAATATTGCAGGATCGTATTGCGTGGTTGTCACGACGGTGTTGTTCTCGGAACTAACGGTTGCCGGGCGAGCGCTTCGCGATGAGCGTTAGCGGTCAAAAACACTTCAAACGCGCCGCGACGGCTCAACAGCTGTGTTGATGCCACCGCGGGCGCGCGTTCAAATACGGCCGTTGCGCGCGGTCGCAACAGTACTTCTTAATTTTCCTTAACAGATTTTTCAATTTAAGACAAAGAATCAGTTTTTAAAATAATTTTTACACGATTATAAAACCTATGGCTAGGTACTGGGACATGAAAATCGGGCCGCTAGGTCAATCGCGTGAGGTTGGCTATATATTGGTACATTTACACGTACAAATATTCTTGTTTATTTTACGTTAAATATATAAAAAAACAAAATTTTGTTTTGTGAGTACTGATGAGAAACAACAAAATCTTTATGAATGAAAAAAAGTTTCACTTAAATTGTTAATTTTATACACAATATTCATTATACTTTGTCACCGTTTCCTTAAACGGCTCGTTATTGGTACATTTACCTTATTTGGCGAATGATGTAAACCAACTATATAGCCTCTGTGGCGTTTATCGTTATGTATCAAATACCACGTATTATTTAAGGGGACTAGGCAGTCAGAAACTCGATTTTTTTTGTTGCATTTTTCGAAAGTACCACCCTTCCCGAATAAAATGCCGTTTGGTTTATGTTAAAATTCGCAAAATTGAGGATTCTACAGCCGAAAAGGTCGAGCGCGCCATAAACCGTTTCTGCGCGCACGCAGGTAGACTAGATTCCTCTTTCGAAACTTTAAGCGCGTTTTTCTCGGAATCATATTTCCTCTTCGTTTTGCAGTGATTGGGAAAAACGGAGGTATCAGTTGATTTGAAAAAAATTCAGCATATATGAAACATGTCTAGTTACGACCTGAACCTACGCATAAGGCTGTAAAAACTCCTGGTTTGTCAAAAAAAAAAAAAATAGAATGGCTCTTTTCCCTGGTGAAAAATGACGTTTCTTTAAAATTTTCCCTTTTGCAGCCACCATTTTTATAATTTTGATTTTCTTTCTTTTTCAATAGGTTCAGGGCAGAATAGGGGCCAGGGCAAAGTATAAATTTCAGAGGATATTTCACAATTAAATTTCTTACGGTCAGAATCACTGCAAAATTACAGCGCGCTCCAAAAAAAACGCCTACATATCAGACGACTGTAGCGCTGTCATACATATGTATATAATATTCAAATCATTTCTTTTTTACTGTTTACAGTATTAATAAACAGTACCCAAACGTACTAGTCACAATTTGTGTTCATCTCCTTGTAATTAATTCGCATAAAATACCTGATTTTCGAGCGATCTGACTGCCTAGTCCCCTTGAAGAGGGAAGCCACTGTGAAAATTTTTTTTCCGATTTTTTTTGTTTTGCATTTTCTTAATGCTTGGGGCCTCAAGATTATACATGCACGATTTTAAAGTAGATCTCGAAAAATTCTGGGAGATAAGTATGGAAGGTATTGTATAGGTAGCACCGCCCTCCGAATCAAGTGCACGCATAGGTAACTTGGCGTCAATCGCCCGAAATCTTTATGTCCAAGAACCCAAATGTATCTAACAAGAGGGATTATGAGCTTATATATTGTTTAGAACTAGGTAGAGAATCACTGGCCATGACGAGACCGCATACAGCTGCGATCTTTGAGTTGCAGAAAATAACTTCTGTCAAGACTTTAAACGCGATTATCTCGAAACTACCTTCTTCAAACTGGGCGCATTGATAACTCAGTCAATTTTTATCGGATTCACTTCAAATTTTCAGGGAATATTCGTAATACAATTATCTTCAGGTAAGCGTACCAGTTTTTTGATTGAATAATTCAATTAATCATTACATTGAAAAAACATGTTGGTTTTTGATATTTATTGTTCCAGATTTCTTCTTAAGTCCGCCATTTCTTCAAAAAATAATATTTTTTTAAATCTGTACGCTTAACTGAAGCTATTGTAATATACTTTAAGAAACCGTTCGATTTTTTCAATTCGGAGCAAATGTTGGAAAGTTACAAGAGCGCCCGTTTTGTAAATTTTTTTTGCAAAGCCTACCGTTAGCGTATGCTGTGGCCATACTGCCGAAAATTTTTTCAATCTGGGAGCATAAAATATTAGTTAAATATATGTATTTTCAATTGGTAATAACGATTTTTCGTAGAAAGTTACATTTCATTATGAAAGAATGTCTTGAAAATAGTCTTTATTTTCGACCGTCACATACTAATTCATATCTAATATTGCTGCTGATATATGCAATTACTCCTCCAGTCCTTTTATTTGTACTATTACATCTTTCTGTTCTATATCCTTGTATGGCAATCTCACGATCCAATATTTCATTGTTTACATGTGTTTCAACTGCAATAAATACACCCGGCCTATATTTCTTTATTATTACCTTCTCAATTTCATTTGGATGGTATAGAAGTCCCTGTACATTTAAACACATCATGCAGATCACTCTTTGCTATATTTTCTGAGCATATTGCACCTTATTCCTAAGTTTACTTCATAACTGTACATAAATTGGACATTTTCGATTTATTGCCTAGTGATTTACATCTACATCAACATAGCTTCTACTTTTTATTACATTTAGACAGTTAACACACTTACTACTTGTTTCCTTACACTCGTTTTCTGACTTGCAGTTTTTCATCATATTTTTTGTAACATCTGATAATACTAATAAAATCAAATACCGGACATATCCTGCACCCTAGTTTAACTTTCTCAGCCCATATAAATCCTGCGTGTGTTTCAGGATCTATTTCAGCTATAATAGATTGCTGCTGTCTACTCTTATTATCACTCTTATGTAATATTTTAAAATGTCTGTCTATTCTAACATTACTTAGAGCATTTTGTTTTATTATCTTACCTAACACCATCCTATCTTCACATTGTATTTCCTCTTTCTCAATTCCTACTATTTTAATCATTCGTTTCTTTAACAATGGATCTATTACTTCATACTCATTTCCTATTTTATCTTCTATTTTATTTTTTAACTTCTTTACTTCCTCCTCCGTCTGGCATCCTAACACTATCTTACCATCAGCTCCTTTTTTTAACTTTTGTTACTCTTATTCCTAATTCTGATAATATAATATTATTCTTCAAATCTTCCTTTGTTTTATCACCATCTTGTTTATTCTTTGGCTTTAAGATAATTACCGATTCCTTTACTACACCTTTCTTGTTACCTGAGCATATGTATTATCCATTCTTATATTTACCCCTGCTTTATTTTTGCCTAAAATACTGTTTGAAATCTGTACTATCATTTCATCTTTCCACACCTTCAATTCGTGGCGTGAATTTTGTAAATTACCTTTACTGAAGCTTAGAGGGTCCGGATACAGCAGAACTTGGACTATCGTTCTGCTGATATCGAGTGTTATCAGACGCGTCGATTCCCTGCATTTGACGTTCTCATTCGAGCACGACACGTCAAACGTAAAAGACAGCTGACGCGAGTGAATGGGTGCGGTGTGAATCGAGGCTCCTTAGTTCTAGGAAAAGCAAATCGCAATCGAAGTAGCTGTATCGAGGGGGCGCGATCGAAATCCCCGCGAGATATCTTCACTCTCTTCCTCCAGGCCCCTAGGCCTCTGATGCCCTCCGCAGAAAATCTCCGCGGAAAATCTTTCACTCATATTGTAGTGTATACATTGGATGTAGTAATATACAGGGTGTCCCAAAAATGTTGGAGTTCCTTGGAAGGGGTGACTCAGGGGGTGATTTGAAACAACTTTTACCTTAGCGAAAATATTGTCCGAAGCTTCGTTAAGGAGATATTAACAAAAAACCCCGACCAATCAGAGCGCGCGCCTTCCGCCGAGCTCCCGCGGTAGCGTTGGCTACGCGGTAGGCGACTGCGCTTGTACTACGAACGTACGAACAAGCAAGTCGGCATGCATCGAAGGAAACCGCGTTACACAGTTTTTTTTTAAAGCAGAATCTTAAATAAGAATTATTTGAAGTGAGAGGACAAGAAGTACGTAATTTTCGATTTTAAATAAGGCATAAACGAAAAGGTAATGTAACAGAAAATGTACGGCAAGTGATCGTAATTCGTTATTGAGGTAAAAATCCGTAGTTTAATAACGGCCAACACAACTAAATTTAAAAAATAATATTAGGCGTATGAATAAATTCTTTCCGACTGGATTTACATAATAAGTACAAAGCTACCGAATTTCTATCGCGGTGGTATTCATAAGCTGCCAGAAAAATGGCAAAAGGTAATTAACAATAATGGAAATTATTACGTTGATTGAGTTGTTTTCATATTTTTTAAATCGGACTGTTATTGTACCCTAAAATCGGAAAGAATTTATTCATACACCTAATATTATTTTTTAAATTTAGTTGTGTTGGCCGTTATTAAACTACGGATTTTTACCCCAATAACGAATTACGATCACTTGTCGTACATTTTCTGTTACATTACCTTTTCGTTTATGCCTTATTTAAAAACGAAATTTACGTACTTCTTGTCCTCTCACTTCAAATAATTCTTATTTAAGATTCTGCTTTAAAAAAAAACCGTGTAACGCGGTTTCCTTCGATGCATGCCGACTTGCTTGTTCGTACGTTCGTAGTACAAGCGCAGTCGCCTACCGCGTAGCCAACGCTACCGCGGGAGCTTGCGCGGAAGGCGCGCGCTCTGATTGGTCGGGGTTTTTTGTTAATATCTCCTTAACGAAGCTTCGGACAATATTTTCGCTAAGGAAAAAGTTGTTTCAAATCACCCGCTGAGTCACCCCTTCCAAGGAACTTCGACATTTTTGGGCCACCCTGTATAGTATGAAATTAGGGTTCAAGTGGTAGAACTTTTTAATCTTGCTATGCAGAACTGATCTTCTTCACTTTATCAGCCGTTCTTACCGAACAAACAATCGTAAAATCAGTATTATTCAGTTGCAAGGCTTGTTAGCTTGATATGGATTACTTTCTATTGAAAAATTATCAACTTCAAGATTGAATTTAAATAACAGTAAAATCTGCATTCGATGAATCTCGCCTGTTACATCACTATATTTATGTTTACTGATATCTGAGCTGAATCTCTTATTTCTGTATTTATATTTATTTTTGCCGCGAGTTTTCAGTATTTAAAGTTAAATGTATTTTATGAAAAATAAATTTTGAATAATTTCTCCTTTCGTGACAAATTAGGGATTCTGCTTCAAACCATACATTTTAATTAAAAGATGTAATTTTATACTTTATACACAGAAATCCGTAAAACTTACATATGCTGATGTTTTTAATTCTGCTTACAAAGCTTATTTCTATCATACTAATTAACCAATGATTGATGTTGGAAAGCCACGTACACTTTTCTTACATGGTAAAGTTCACAGTTTATTCAGTTACACGTGAAAGAAACAAAAGATAATGAAAGACATAAAGAAGAGAGGAGATATAATTAACTACGTAACGTATGGCAATGAGTAAATATACTCTTTTAGTTACCTTGTACCAGTTATTTATTACGTATGCACAAGTATGGCCTTAAATTTTTTTAAACGTAAAAAGCGTAAAGAAATTCAATGGATTCTGCTTCACCTCGTCCCTTTTCAGTCTCAACTACTTAAATTTGTCTACGGAATGTATGATCGTATTTCTTTATTATTCGTTTAAAAGAATCACATAATCGTTCTTCACTTATTCTTGATTCAATTTCGCATCGTTATATTTTAATTGATTAAGGGGTTACGCCACCCTGAAACTTTTGAAAAATCGATTTTTCGTTTTTTTTTGCATTTTCTTATTACGTGAAGTTTTAAGAATAATTTAAGTCATGGTAGACGCAAAAATTCCCAAAGAAATCGCCAAGTTATAGACTTTAAACGAGGCGCGGATGTCGATATGCCGCAGCAGGTAGCGACCATGCTACTTTTCTTCTTTTGCGTTTTTCTCGAAACTACATTTTCAAAGGTGATATATCAAATATCTCCAAAACTATTTGTCCGATTGATTTCAAACTTGATACGCATATTCTTAATGGTATTATCTGCAATGTAGCATATCATTTTTTTCATTCGATAACCCATTCGTATATAATTAATGTTTTAAGTTCGTTTTGTCAAGTGAAAAACGAATAATTTTCTTCACCTTGCTCTCATGTGTGCAATAATTTCTTTTTTCTCAAATCCGTATGCTACATTGTAGGTATTTTATTAAGGAACACCAAAATCATCACGTTTTTCGTTTTAGATGAACCTGGGCGTTAGAATTTGTTATATCAATCACGCGTGTAACGGCGGACGAGCTTCACGGGACAACAAATAACTCGGTCATTTATTAATATTTTTGTACAGTATTTATACAATATATGCACTAATACATGCTCTACACATAAGAAGAAAAGAAATAATTTTCAACCTCAAAGTATCAGTAAAAAAATTCGTCTAGTTTAGTGCTGTTTCGAGCGCCTCACGCTGGCGTAACCCCTTAACTCTTATTCGATTTGTGGTTTTTCCTACTTCGACACAGTAATAGTATAATTCTTTCGTTTCGTACTTGTAAGACTTTGTCTTGTTAAGACTATCCAAACTGCAACTTTGAAATATAAAACACTAAGTAGCAAAATACCTGTGCTCCGCTACGCTATTGATTAGTACTGCGCGTAAAACTTGGATTTTTGAATTATTCTATACCCTCTAGCAGTCCCATTAAAACAAAGATTCTTCTGGTATATGGTTCATCAAAATCGGTTCAGTAATTTTTGAGTTTTGACAATAGTTAAGAAACAAAATAATCGTTTGGGAATTACATACTCTTATATTCTGTATCTTCTGAGATACATAGGTTGGAACTAAAATTAGCATAAAGAGATAACATTTCATACGTCAACATACAATAAGTGTTTCTTCGAATATACTATAGATCCAAGAAAGATAACAAAAGCTTTGCGACAAAAGTTAAGAAACATACTTACTTTGCTTGAATTACACTGTCCAACACGAATTTGATCTGCAACATCTACTGGGTGATCCTTGCAAAGTTTCTCGTCCCAAACACGAATCCGCAAACAGAATTGCTCTATCACCCCGAGTTTTTGAGAAACATGAGTTTTTGTAAAAACGCACGCATTTTGGGCAAGAATGAGGTATTCCGTGAAAACTAAGAACGCTACAAAGTCCCATTTAGTCTTATCCTTCCTTAAGGGGACCTTCCGGTCTAGAGCCCAAAAAGATAGGTGATCTTTAGGAATTAATTAAAGGAAAACTACTGTATATAAAATAATGGGACTTTTTGCATTGTATTAAGGATGTCTTAAATTATAGAAATCTATTTTTTGTTTTATAATTAATCATTGCAGACGACACTGGGGAGTCGTTAAAGTCAAGGCGTCAAATAATTTTTCCAAATCGGTGGGACCTGTATCTCCAAAAGTTATTATCCGATTCGACTGAAACTATTTTTATTTTGAAGAATATACTTCTGGCTAGGGGGGGGGGGTAGAAAAAAATACAAAAATTACATTTTTTGAGAAAATAACAACACTCGAAGTGTGGAAACACTTTTTCTCTATATTTTTCGTCTTTGGAACGCCTTTAAAAATTATAAATTTTCAATTTTTTGTAATTTTCTAGTTTCCCCCATAGCCAGAAGTATATTCTTCAAAATAAAAAAAGTTTCAGTCGAATCGGATAAGAACTTTTGGAAATACAGGTCCCACCGATTTTGAGAACACTGTTTCGGGAAAAACGCGTTTAAAGTTTTACGTGAGCGCCGAGTGGCCGGTCGTGACCCATGCATTTGCCGCTACTCCAATGCCTATAACTTCGGGAATTTTACGAATTTCAACAAATCCTTTTAAACTCATATTCCGAAAAGGTTGCACATTCGAAAAATTAAATAAAAAAAATCGACTGTAGACCGGAAGGTCCCCCTAAATGATAGAGGAGACTTCATAGAATATGCGAGTACAAACCAATATTAAATTTGGGGGTTTCACAAAACAAAAATAGTTGTAAATGGCTATAAAAGTGCCGATGTGCATGGTTTCTACGCAATATTTTTGCATTTTTACGAAAAGTTGTTTATCTAGCCTGCATACGCTACGCAGCATTGGATTCTGGATTCTGTAGACATTTCTGCAGAAGAAACCATCCAGGAAAAGTGTCGGAAGCGATTGGTCAAGAAAATATCCATCGGCAGCGCGTGCACAGTGTTTTGCGCCATGTGGCCGTGGTTCGCACTGCCTCGACTGCGTCAGTGCCACAGCTATTAGCCTTTTCTATTCTATACAGTGAGTGTCATTTAAAATCGTACACTGTAACACTTACCAGATTATCGTTTGAAAAATATTGTTCCCATGGCTTTAAGTTGAATGGATGATGGAAGCTGATGGATTTAATATATGTACATTGATTGCAAAGTACGAAACTTTGTTTGTAATAGGGTAATTAAACGTATTTGAAAATAACGCACAGAAAACGCTAGTCACTAAAAATCGTACAAAGCCAGGGGAATATCCGATTTCTTTTCTTTAACAGTTGGCTTTGCTTTTTTTTCACCTTTATTCAAATTTACCATTATAAGAATGGAAAAAGTCGGAATTATTTACAGAAAGAGAAGTACTATACAGTACATAATTAAAAGATTTAACGAATGTGGCCCTGTATCAAACAAATTAAAAGCACGAATAAATAAGAAAGTCAACACGCGAGATGAGCGGTGGATTATGAAAATTGTGAAAAATAATCCACGGATTACGAAAAAGTAAGTGAATCCACTGTATTATAAGTATTACCTGCAGTCGCAATTATTATCACGGACGGGTTGCACGGACTTTGATTTCTGGGCGAATCGAAATTTAATATTTTTGGCGAAAGCCTAACGAAGAGATGGAGATGCAAAATCTTCGGCCAACGATGAAGTTTGGAGGAGGAGCTCAAATAGCCTGCGGATGTATTTATAGTTGAGAAGATTGACAAATGGGGTTATTTAAATATGTATATAAAAAAAAAAAACGTAAAGCACAGTGCAGAAAAATGGGGCTTTTAAATAATTTGAAATTTTATGCGCATAATGACCCCAAACACGCCGCCACAATCACCAGACATCAATGTTATTGAACATGTGTCGCATGAACTAGAAAAAAGTTAGATTGCATTGTGTTTCTAATAAAATACACTCGAGGACTGCGTTACAAGAAAAGTGGCTAAAATCGATGGTAACAGTATTTTTCAAACGATTAGCGTTGCAGTGTACGATTTTAAGTGACACGCACTGTAGGTATATATTTTATTACTACATCATGCATGTCCCAGTCGTCACGTTGACTACAAAAATTAATTTCTGTATTCATTCCTCTCGATATCCTAATCTTTAAAAAACTTCTTCTATACTAAATAGATGCGGCTGTAATATTTTTATAACGGGGAAATAAGTGGAGTGAAAAAGTTATCATATACATTGTATACTTTATGAAGAAGTATTGCTCGTCTAATGACAGCTGACCCCGTAAAAACGTAGCTATTCAAACAATAGAAACAGTTAACGGGACGAGATGAAAAGGAGGAATTGTTCAACGTCGACGACGTGACAGACGGCAATGTCATTGCCAGAGGATTCGCTACGGCCGTTGAAACTCGTCGTGTCCGGGAAGTTGGTCCATTAGCTCTTAACATTCTCGCGTTAACGCCGTTCATTACGTGGGCGTAGCGTAATACCTTCGCGTGGACCATTTTATCGGCCCGTATGTACTTGTCGACGTTTATTCGGCAATAACTGTTGGCCAATTGTCACGCAGCAATTTACAAAACACGCACAATTTCAGCATTAATCCCCTACTTTTCGTCGACTAAAGATCACAATTGAATTGATAACTTCGAAAAAGGGATTGGTCCTCGAAAACTAATTTTACAGGAAATGAAACAAAAGTTTAATGTGCATAGAATTAATCTTAGAACAATCAAACTCGGCTATAGGGTGAAAGCACTAGTAGTCGATCACTTAAAGCTAAACTCGAATGAAAAGTACTGAGAAAAAATAAACAATCAATGTTATAAAATATATAAAATGTATTGAAGTAATTCAAATGTATTTAATGTATCACTAAATATTTTGTGTTAGTAGGAAAGTTCGGGGAAAATAAATAATTAGCGTTAAAAATAAAGTGTCCGAATGCTATAATAATCGACCGCTTAACTCTAAAAGTCGACCGGTCCGATAGCTAGTAGTCGACCACCTTTTTTAATATGAAATTCAAAATAGGTTATGTGCGCATCACAAACTAAAATTTATTTTTTAATATAATGTGTAACATCAGTAAATAATTAATAATGACAGGAATAATGCGTAATTAAAATAAGTTCTTTTAAAAACTTTATCAAAATTTTAATAAGAAATAGAAATTTTTTTTTTTTCCAATGTAAATTAAATTTTTCGTTTTTAAGATAGGAAGCTGTAACAAATTTTAAGTTTTTAAAGTAGGTATTTGTATTCTATAAATAAATTATATACACTTTGTAGAGCTTTAATCCATAAGAAACGAATATACAATTTTAATTATCTTATAGTTAATACGTGGTCGACTATTAGCATTCATTGTGAATGCAGTTAGCTTCAGAAGTCGACCGCTGTAGTCGACTATTGAAAATTGAAAGGGAATGATGATCCAGTTACCGGCCTCCCATAAATAAATAAATTATCCCATTTTTTTTAAATTTTTTAAGCGCATATAAAATTGTTGATGCTTTTTCAGTGGAATAGCATAATTTTCCAGTAAAAAATGTATAGAACTGAATTACATTTGTCGTTTCTATTCAAAGCACACTTATGTTTCTCGGGTTAGAAAACAGCAATGGCGCATGTAGAATCAAAATTAGTTTACAAATCACTTTAAAAGCATTTATTTTTTTTACCTATGAAGGGCGCTTTTTGTCGTATTGTAAAGTTAGAAATTCAAAATATAATATAAAATTGTCATTTAATAAATTCTTTATTTCAGTACTTATTTCTTTAAACTAAATAATAAAAGTGGTCGACTACTAGAGGGTGGCCGACTACTAGTGCTTTCACCCTATTATTCTTAGATTAGGTATCTTGTGTTCAATGAAATTTAATTGATTTTACAAATTGTTAAGGTGGTCAAATTTCATTTTTTGTTATTTGGACTTATCCTCTTTTCGATGTAAATGATATCGGACAGGAAATGTGAGGAATTATTTAAGAGCATAAAGTGTAGGGATAGTTATATAAAACATTTTAGTTTACTTACAACTGGGAAATCAATACGAAGGAACTTAATACAAACAAACTTAAACTCATTATAATTACAATTAGTTTTTAAAAAAATCAGATAAGAATTTGGATAAAATGAAAGGTATTGTAATGTAATCATTATCAGATGTCCTGTTTTGGACATTCTTCACGCACTGTTGTAGGCCAATTACCTACCTCAGTCATTCATTAGTATTGAACATAAAAAAAGTGGCGACCAATTGAAGGAGACATTTTTAACCAAATCGTTTCACTTTGATCTGTTATAAAACCGGGAAATATTGCTGATACTTTTACAATTCCGGTAGGAACGATAAAGGCAAATTTACGCGATATATGAACCGTGAGGGAGGAATGTTTGAAAGTGATCGCACATGAACACCTCTAACATAGTAATTATTTGTCAGTTTTTAATGTAACGGCGTGATAATGTTAGTAAAATATCAGTACAAAAATGTACAAAACCAGAACTATATAGAACGCTTATTTTGGAAGGAAAAATTTCATAAACACTGCCCATTTTTCACATACTTTCGAGCGAATATACCTTTAAAGCACAAGGATTTGTTATCTTTCCAAAGGAAACGACGAGCTAAAAAGTGAATATCACGAAAAAGTTGACTTATTCAACTTTTGAAATTATTGATTGAATGACGACTAACTTTTGTAGAAATTTCGAGGGCGAAATGTGAGGATGTGTTACGTCGGTGTGATAGGAAGAATGTGCGTGGGAATGTTTGTATTGTCTGTGTTGATTGACTGGAGAGTGGATAGACAGATATCTATGCTTTAATTAGCCGTAGTTACTGCTCATTTCCATACATTTTCATACACAATTCCACCAACATAACATATTATAAAATATATAATATAAGACATGAAGTACATAGAATACTAGCTGGTCTGTTACCCGGTTTCACCCGAGAATTATTTATGACGATTTTCACCACCAATTATTATAACGTAGGAACAACACGTTCCGTGAAACATAAATTAAGTGATCAGTGTTAGTAGCCGTGCAGTGAAGTGAATATTCGATACATTACCCCGAACGCACTGGACGTTGCGATCCTTACCTTCGGGTGGTGTCGTGTACCTACGATCAGCTGAGCACTGGACGCCGATGACCAGGATCGGTACAGTGGCCTAGTGACACAGGTTTCCGAAAAGGGAAGGAAAGCAAGGAAAGGAATGTCCGAAAGGGTGAGTTTTATTGAATTTATTGGTGATTATTAGGTGTGGAAATAAATTCTTTCCGATTTTAGGGTACAATAACAGTTCGATTTAAAAAATATGAAAACAACTCAATCATCGAAATAATTTCCATTATTGTTAATTACCTTTTGCCATTTTTCTGGCAGCTTATGAATACCACCGAGATAGAAATTCGGTAGCATTGTACTTATTACGTAAATCCAGTCGGAAAGAATTTATTCATACACCTAGTATTATTTTTTAAATTTAGTTGTGTTGGCCGTTATTAAACTACGGATTTTTACCTCAATAACGAATTACGATCACTTGTACATTTTCTGTTACATTACCTTTTCGTTTATGCCTTATTTAAAAATGAAATTTACGTACTTCTTGTCCTCTCACTTCAAATAATTCTTATTTAAGATTCTGCTTCAAAAAAAAAAACTGTGTAACGCGGTTTCCTTCGATGCATGTCGACTTGCTTGTTCATACGTTCGTAGTACAAGCGCAGTCGCCTACCGCGTAGCCAACGCTACCGCGGGAGCTCGGGCGGAAGGCGCGCGCTCTGATTGGTCGGGGTTTTTTGTTAATATCCCCTTAACGAAGCTTCGGACAATATTTTCGCTAAGGAAAAAGTTGTTTCAAATCACCCCCTGAGTCACCTCTTCCAAGGAACTCCGACATTTTTGGGACACCCTGTATTTAAAATTTCATTGAAATCCGTTCAGCCGTTTAGGCGTGAAAGAAGGACAAACAAATACAAACAAACAGACAACGTTCCGCTTTTATATATTAGTAAGGATATAAAATATAAAATGTAATAATAATTATGAATCACAATAATAACCACTATATGAGCTGTAATTTCGATAACTTCGTCAATAACATAGGACCTACGGCTCTAATTGCCTTATTTTATATACTTTTTGAAATACCTCTTAAAGTCTGCTACTCTCTCTTTATTTTTAATGTGTTCCGGTCGTTCATTAAATATTTTAAGCACTGTATATACTATTGATTTTGGTGCTGTAAGTATTCTCGTTCTTTTTATCACAATATTTTCTCTGTTTCTGGTATTGTAGCTATGCCTGTCTTTTATTACTTCTACTTCTGCCGTTAAATACTCTGGTGCTAAATCATTTTTCATCTTATATAGTAATAGACATGTATTATATCCGAACCTTTGCCTTATGTTCATAAATTGCAGTGCTTCTAGCATATCTTTTGTGGGTGTGTACTTAGCCACTCCCAATATTAATCTCACAGCTCTATTTTGTGTCTTTTCTAAAATTTATTTATTTCCTTCACTTAACTTTATTAGTATCGTATTTCAGTATTCATAGTGTGGCGCTATAATTGCTTTATTAACCGATTTCAAAAAGGAGGAGGTTATAAATTCGACCCCTATGTATTTCTTTTTATATATTTGTTCGCGCATAACTCTTCAGCATATGGACCGATTTGCATGATCTTTTTTTTTATTCGAAAGAAGGCGAGCCCCCGGTGGTCCCATCCTACACTGCATCAATATTGGCTCAATACATTGTCAGTACTGATTAATTCAAACTTCGCCTCTGTTAGGTCTGACGTGATTCGGGAATGGATGGGAGTGGAACGTAATCCCGTAATACCGTGATGTACATTTCACACATATATTGGTTACAACAAACAATACGATAAAATTATACAGAGACGTGTGGCAACACACTATACGTCAGCCATGCTGTTCTGCCTGCCCCGCTAGGCCCTCTGCCGGAACGTAGAGTCGCACAGGCGCGTGCGCGGTACGAACATCTCCCTCCTTCGGAAAGTGTCACTAGTACGAGTACGATGTAGCGTTAGGGTCCAGCTGCAGGGCTTCGCGGTGCGCCTTGTGAGGGCACGGGTCTGGCCGGTGTCGGGGGTATTGCCGACCCCTCAGGATCCTCGGTCCCGGAGCCGTGTGCTTCGGTCGGCAGGTACGACCCCCCGGAGTCTGGGTCGATCGCGACGTCCGCCAGCCGGCTCGGGCTTTGAATGAGGAAAGTCCAGTCGTCCTCATCCGCCACCTCCCCCGAGCCGGGAGCCGAGTCCACGGGATTCGGGTCGGCATCTCCTCGCCAAATGTGGTTGATGTGGCGCTCGACCTCGACTCCACTGTCTAGGCCAGGCCTGCACAGCGAGCCTTTTTCAGCGCCTAGCGGCAAGCAACCAGCCGTACGCCGTTACTAAGGGTTTTTACGAGGTGAGGCGAACTGCAGTAGTGTAGGTGCGGGCTCTACATACATATACTTACGCTACGCGGCTACGAGCCCGCACCTACACTACTGCAGTTCGCCTCACCGCGTAAAAACCCTTAGTAACGGCGTACGGCTGGTTGCTTGCCGCTTGGCGCTGAAAAAGGCTCGCTGTGCAGGCCTGGTCTAGGCGAACAGAATAGTGTGTCTTCGAGACGATTTTGGCAATCCTGCCCCGTTCGCAGTGATCCTTTCGGGCGAGGACGACGACGCGGCCCCTCACCGACAGTCTCCTCGGCCGAGCTCCGTGGTGCCTGTTGAATCGCTACTCCATGGTCAACCCTTGGAGGGAACAGTGAACAGCAATCTAGTGAAAGGTGAATTAATACGCCGACCGAAAAATATCTCCGCTGGAGACTTTCCTGTCGTGGGCCGACGAACAAGGGGTGTAGCGGTAGCTGTACAGGAAATCAGACAGTTGCTTCCTCCAGTTTGATCGAGCCCTCGCAATGGGCTTCTTAACCGTATCCACTATCCTCTCCACCTGGGCATTCGACTGGGGTTGGTTGACCGCGGACATCAGGTTAGTGCATTGCATCTCCTCCCAAAATGCCTCAAACAGCTGTGAGGTGAATTGCGTCCCGTGGTTCGAGGCATCATGTCCGGGTGCCGATATCTGGCAAAGATCTCGCGGCAGAGGTCCACCGTGCGACTCGCCGAAATTGTTGAGGTCATGACGACGTCCAAAAACCTGGAGAATGCATCCACGAAGATCAGGATGTACTTTCCATCGATGGGTACGGCGTAATCGATGTGGACCCTCTTCATAGGTCTCGATGGAGCATTGCTCGAGGGCCAGTTTTCTCGGCAATTTCTGCACGAGGGCGCAAGCGTCACACTGACGCACAATATGCTCGATGTCGTCCAGCATCTTCGGTCAATAGATGAATTCTCTGGCGAGCTGCTTCGCCTTCCTAATGCGTGCCGTCGACCACACTCAAGTTCTCGGAGCGCTGCTTGAAAGGCTTCAAAGACTCCTGGTGCCGCGTGCGGTCCCATGCATTGTCCCGAATTTCCAGGATTACCGTGCTGAGAAAAGGATCCTCGGTGGTGGCAGTCTTCAAGCCGCGGCCAAGCTCCCTCCTGAAATGGTCGAGAGCAAGATTCCTAATCTGCAGCAACTCTGATTCCACCACGCAGATACTGGCCACTTGCAGCTTCGCCGCGTTGTCCGGGCGAAACGTCTCAATTAGGCGTGACAAGGCGTCCGCCTGGCCGAATTCTTTCGTTGAGATGTATTCGATGCGAAAGGCATACCCGTGGAGCCTCAAGGACTATCGTTGGTTTGAGGCCCTTCGTGTCTTCCGTTTGGAGCAACGCCACAAGGGGCTTGTGGTCTGTTTGCAAAATGAATTTCCTTCCCCAGACAAATTTGTGCAATCGCTCTACCGCCGAAACCAGAGCGAGGGCCTCCTTCTCCAGCTGGGAGTAATTCCACTGGGCGTCCGTGAGGCTCTGAGACATGTGATAGACGGTCCGCTCACCGCCATCCGGAGTCCTCTGAAGGAGCACCGCACCGATGCCGGCCGCCACCACGAGTGTTTTGGTGGGGTCGTAGTGCTCCAAAAGGAGTGGGCATTACCCTTTAGAACTGATCGACCGCCCGGTCGTGCTTCGACGTCCAGCTCCAGGGACAGCATTTCCGGGTGAGTTACTCCAGGAGTTGCTTGAGCTGGTGAAGGTGTGAGATAAACTTACCCTACTGGTTTATCATACCGAGAATGCTCTGTACCTCTGAGATGTTCGCCGGCTTCGGCATGTTTGCCACGGCAAGTATAGCCTGAGGGTCCGCTGAAATATCTTTGGAGTTCACTATAAAACCAAGGTACTTAATTGCCTCGAGGCCGAAGACACACTTTTCCGCGCTGAGCCTCCAGCACCTCTGTCCGAGTCGCTTGAGAACACATCGGAGGCGCTGGTCGTGCTCCTCTCGATTGGAGCCGGTGATCACCGATGTAGGCGTGCACATCCTGCAGACCTGAGAGCGTATGGTCCATTGCCTGCTGGAGAATCGCTGGAGCCGTCTTAATACCAAATGGTAGACGCTTCAACCGAAATAGCCCCTCAGGTCTAACAATCGTTGTGATCTCCCTACTGCCTTCCGCGATCTCTATCTAGAAAAAGGCATCACTCAGGTCCAGAATGCTAAAACACGAACTTCCGTTCAATTTGGCAAAAATGTTCTCCACACTGGGCAGAGGGTGGCGGTTGTCGACCACGACCCGATTGACACCTGTGGAGAAGCCCGCGCAAAGTCGGATTCTGCACTTGCTACCCTCTGGCGTGGAATGCTTCTTGATGATCACAATTGGCGATGCCCACGCCGATGACTCAACACGCTCGATGATTCCGCCGTCCTCGAGGCGGCGCAGCTCCTTTTCCAGTGATTGCTCCATGGCGAACGCGACTTCCCGGCACGGAACCTGCACGGGCCTCGCGTTGTCCGCAACGTCGAGTGTGGCCTTGAAGTCGAGACACGTTCCCAACTTGTTCACAAACAGACCGGGAAACTCCACCCGCATCTTCGTCAAATAGGCGAGCGAAGATGACGAAACCTTTCAATCGTCCACGCGTAAGCGCGGCCGGCTAGATGGAAACGGTCACCCGTCCGAAAGAACGACCCCCGCACTCGAATCACCAGAGTTCACAGAACTAGCCCGTTGGAGTCTCAAAACGCACTCGGGCTCCCGTGTCTCACTCAGAAGCGCGGGCCACAAGTTGAGAGTGTCTATCGCGTTGAGTCCAAGTAAGTTGAGACAGTCTCGATTCGCTCTGTCAATGTCGACTTCACCCTCGCGGCCGACCGTACGTATCCGGCCGCGAAATCTGCCGATCAGGCTGAGCCTGCCGCCGCCGGCATGCTCGGCAGCCTCTCCCGCCACAAGTTTCGGCGATCCGAGCCGACACCATTCGTCTTTTCGGATGATGGTAATATCGGAACCTGTATCGAATTGGAGACGTTGAGCCCTTCCGTCGATAATGATCGAGACGTATCGACGGCGACTTCTGTCGATCGCGGAAATCGTTTGGGTAATGATTCGCGAATCTTTCGTGCCGGCGCAACACACGACCGCGATGTGGCCCTTTTTGTCACATTTGTGGCACACCGCCTCGCGGAATTTATACGTAGCCCTGTGACGTAGCGACGTCATGCGCCGCGCCAGCGCGCGCCGTAAGACAATAAGGCTGGTACGAGCTGCGGCCGCTAGGCGGCCACCGGCCCCGCGATCGGCTCCCTGGCGAAAAGGAGCAGCGACAGGTGTATAAAGGCCGGCGCAGGCCCAGTCGAGGCTCTCCGTTCCGTGCACCCAGGCGCCTAAAGGTCTAAACACACATATCCGTTCCGCCTCAGTTCCGTGTCAGTGTGCCATTGGTAAGAAGAAGAGGGGCGTAGAGGGTCTCTTCTTCTTACCACTGGAACACTGACACGGAACTGAGACGGAACGGATATGTGTGTTTAGACCTTAAAGGTCTGCGCACACATATCCGTTCCGTCTCAGTTCCGTGTCAGTGTGCCATTGGTAAGAAGAAGAGGGGCGTAGAGGGTCTCTTCTTCTTACCACTGGCACACTGACACGGAACTGAGACGGAACGGATATGTGTGCGCAGACCTTAACACGCTACATGACCGTACATAAATATGCCCTTCCTGGCCCTTGGATTCAATTTACTTGTATTTATTTTAGGTATAAAATAGTATGCAATGCATCCGAAAACCTTGATGTATTACGAGACTGTCAGTTTCCTGCTGTACCACAGCTCGTGAGGGGTTTTCGTACCTCTTTGTTTTGTGGGGACTGTATTCTTCAACCGAGTAGCCGTTATAATTGCCTCTGCTAAAAAATTATCCAGTAAACCAGCATCCACTAACATAGTTCGAACTTTATCTAATAGTGATCTATTCGCCCTTTCTGCGACACCATTACTTGGTGGATTGTAAGCCATAGTTCTTTGGTGATGTATACCATTATCTTTAAACAATTCCATAAAATTTCTATTTATAAACTCGTTTCCATTGTCAGATCTGGCCTGTCTAACTCTTTTATTTAGCCGATTTTCATATTAGTTCATGTAGTGTACGAATTTTTTAAATGCTTCGCCTTTGTTCTAATAATATACACACATGCATACATACTTTGAATATTCATGTAACAATACATAAAAATACCTGCTCCCATTTATAGATTCGACAGGCATCGGCCCACATAGATCCATGTGCACTAGGGTGGAGTGAAAATTTTTTTTTGACAATTTCGACAACACTGTATGTTTAATTTTTTACCCTACACTAAAGCATCATTCATACCAAAAATTAATAAGTTATTACATCATCCTCAGGTGGCGCATGGTAAATTAAAAAAAACTTATAGAGACTTTATAAATTTTTTACAAATCAAGTATTCTGCGCTTTCCGTAGTGTCCCCTCTCGCTGTAGCAATTGTTGATTATTAGTTCTACTGACTCACGGTCGAGATCAGATACATTGGCCGGTCCGAACTTGTCCCGCATAAAGCGGTTGAGGGGAAACTGGCCCTCCAGTGAGCCTCCACTGTAATATCTAATTTTAGTTGTAACATTAATTAAAAATTATTTTTAGAAATTTTGTGATTACTTATTTATAACCCTGTTTTCTCAATTTTTACGAAAACTTTAAGTCACCTGCGCCACCTGAAAATAATAACGCAGACGGCTGAAATTTTACAGTTACACACTTCCAGACACGGGTCAAAAAATAGTAATACAGGAATAAGAGAATATGTATTAAACATTTTTTTCACCTTTTTCGCTCCATCCTACTACACATGACGTATGCCTTAGTGCCACCCGTCGCCACAGCGACCCAATGGTACTACTGCATATTTCTCGCAAATATTGTGTGGGGACAGATCGGTTGGAGGGGGAAGCAGACGCGTGGGAAGCAGAGTTGGCGATTAACCAAATAAAAAATTATTTAAATAACGGATCGAAAAGTTACTTTAACGTGAGATTCTTCGAACAATAATGTTAATTTTTGATTCGAGGAGAATTTATTCGTCGAATAAAGTCAAATCGGGGTAACTAAAATCATCCCTTAAATTTATTCCGAAGTGTAGTCGAACCCTGTATATATCGATCAAGCGTCTAATCAATTATCTGTATTCTATATATCGACCAAGCGTTTAAATCAATAATTTGTTAAATTGTATGTACTTATATTATATTATTGTTGCAATAGCAATAAGCTGTTTCGTCCAAGTAAATCTATACATATTAAAAAGAATTCTTGATTTTGATGTTCAATTCTTTATCGCACGCCACACGAACCATCCCACAATCCACGGGTAAGCCGCTCTATCAGTAACTAGCGACAACGCCTCGCAGTATACAGTTCGTAATAGTTCTACATGTTCGAACAATCATATCTTATAAAAAATATAGACAGTGCTGTCCATGTTGTAAGTAAAGTTGCATACATCATAATAAATTATTCTGAATTAATTCTAGCATGTGTATAGTAAAGTTCCGCCATCCCCTTAATTGTTCAAAACTTATTGTATCTTCGGAATAAATAATTGCTTTAATGTGAAAGTGTCATAGAAAAGCAACAATCTCAGTTCACAGTGTTGGAATAGAACGTTTTTAAAGGATTGTAAATCCACTGTGAAATTTAAGCTAGTGCTTCAAAATGTTTGGTCTATATTTTGGTCACCTTGTTTATGTTATTTATGCTGAATATTTTTATTTCTTAAGATGTATTTTGGAAAGTGTTTTTGTTACAGTGTTTCTAACCTTAAAGAATTCAGGGTTACGTTTGATAGTCTAAGTGACATGGGAATGGCAATCTTACCAGGGCTTTAAGGGAGAGATGGTCAATTTTTGTCCGGGAGTGATGGCCATAGCTGTATTTGATGTAATATCAGATATTTTGAAGGTTGTTTTTGTATGCCCTAGAATGGTCCTAGCAATGATCCCAGTCCATCTAAGATGGTCTTTACTAATTTAAAACCGAATGTACACTTGAATCGACCAAGCACCACGGGTCTTGTGGCTGAAATTGATGAAGAAAGTACGCCGACCCAACTCACAGCAAAAGCCCAAAGAAGTTTTGAGCGGGTAAAAACAAAAGTGGATGAAAACTGGAAAGAATCTGTGATAACCAGATAAGGTCCACAACTTGTTAGCCTGAAAGGTACATATGACCACCTTTCCCGGACATTAAGGGAGAGATGGGCAATGACACTTTTTTTTATTTGCAAAATTTGTGTATTAAATAATAATTTTTCGTTTATTGATATTAACAGATATGTAGACAAAGGATTGAAGTTTTGTTCTACATCATTTTCGTTGCTTTATTTCAAATGGGTTGGCTGTAGGAGGCTCCAAACGAAACTATGACCATCTCTCCCGGACTTACCCTATACGAAAAAATTGTTAGGTAAAGAAATAGCAAAGTCGCAGGTAAAAAACAATTAACACACAGTTAAATAGCCGCGAAGTAGTCTTACTTTCAAAACCACTGTCTCTGAAAACTAACAAGGGATGATCCCGAACCCGAAATTTCAAAAAATTCTGAAACTTTGTGAATATGTAGGGGATTTCCTCCTGATTACAACGCAATTTTTGTCTGCTGCCCAAATTCACTCGAAGAGGGTGAAATTAACCCCTGAAAATTCGGCTATTTTCCGATTTTGTGTTATAACTCGCGAACTGTAAGAGACAGAAAAAAAATTTCAAGACAAAAGTTACTTCTTATAATTAGATATATCATTTGGCAAAAAATTATTTTACAGTTCACGAGTTATTACACAAAATCGGAAAATAACCTGATTTTCAGGGGTCAATTACACCCCCTTAGAGTGAATTTGGGCAACGAACAAAAATTGCGTTATAATCAGGAGGAAATTCCCTACATATTCACAAATTTTCAGAATTTTTGGAATATCCGGGTTCGGGATGTTCCCTTGTAAGCGATCAATTAAAACCACTTATTCAATATTTTTTACTTGTTTCCTTTTCATGAAAAATCATGTGGCAGTTTGTACCACGCATTTATGGAACACTGTCTATTTTATACAAAAGTAAGAGTAGACTGCGAGGTCAAGTAAATTCATTACTTTGTGTGTCGCTCTTTTCCAACTCTTCCCTCCTTCGAACACAGCTGTTTCTTAGCGGAGGTACGCATTAAGAATGCGAGGACCGATTTAATCGGGACCATGGCCTCTTAATAAATGGAACGGACGGATGAAGTGTAAATTTGAAATTCAAGGAAGCGTAGTCGAGATTGTTCCGATAAAAGTTTCATGGTTACTGATGAATGTGGGAGCGATACAGTCCTTTTGAGAAGCTTTTGTTAAAATTATAATTAGACGTAATGTACATATGCATGTATTGGATCTGATGGCCTTAGAGATTAACAGGATACCCTACATTTATTTTTATTTTAAGCATTTCGAGCCTTAGGGCTTACATCTACATTGCAATGAGAGTAATGCGTAACATTAATGAATTATTATATTAAAGATACCCTAAAATGAAACATGTATTCACTATTTTATTGTAATTATCGCGAATTGTTTGAACAAAATTATAATCTCTATTGAATTTACAATACATTTTATTTACAACGTCTTAAGACAAGTGGACTCGCTGAATATGTTATGCAGACTGTGTGCTTTTATAGAATTACGCACAAAGACATTTTTAAAATTTAATTAAAATTTCTTATTTTGTAGCTATTATCGAGAAACCAGAAGTTAATAACAATGTGAGATGAGAATTCTACACTTTATTTCTAATGAACGGGAGTAACATAAGAATAAAAAATTATTGATTTGAAAACTAACGTTACATTTAAAAAACAAAATTTTAAAGAATCATTACATAGTCAAATCAAGAAGAACAAATTTATCCTTTTACATTTTCCATCATTTTATACACTTCTATCTTCAATTATTTGATCGCATTTACCCGTTAAAACGCTTTTACATTTTATTTCATCAATAATATACACGAAATGGGACGCCTTTATTCTACAAATTTTATTATCGTTCTCATTCCCAACGACATTGTATTACACTTATGTATTACGCTACAATAGAAACAGTTTCTCTGATGAAATTGAACATCTACAGCTGCACTTTCCACATTAAAATCAAACTTTTGCCCACAATCCCGTCTATATACCTGATTCATTACAGAAACGACAGTCAATACTATTGAATCCATCAAGTTTCATCAATAAACGATTTTGAAAACAAAAAAATTTCCACCCTCTTTTTGCAGTTATCTAGGAAATGTTTGAGCGAAATGGACGTTTACATTGGTCGTACAGATTGTCATTCATACCGTTATGTCGTTCCATAATTAATAATTAGTAAAAATATTGACACCTATGCACAAATCGTTACCATGTTCAGTGCCGTTAATACGAATCAACTTTAAGCGGTACAGCATTCTACCAGCGGGAATTGCACACTTCAATTACAGACACGTGTGTCGTTTCAGCGCGGAACGTCTCTCGTCAAATGATCTAATAACGCGGTTGGTGAATTAAGACCGGCCTACAACGAATCACGACGGAGCTTAACGGGTTAATTAAAATTTATCGGCTAGTTTTCTCGTTTTTATTGACACACGAGGAGTTTGGTTTCCAAGGGGAGGAAACGAGACCTGTTCAGCGCACCGGAATGCTTTCCGGTGGCGCTGACGCGTTTCCGTTGCGATTTAGGAATTATGTAGATAAGAAAATATTTGAATTAAGAATCAAAAAAAAATTGTATCTTTATTAGTTGTTTGAAGGTTCGAATGATGTCAATTATCTTTATTCGGCGAACAATGAACTTTTTTTTTTAATTTTGATTCGTTATTTATATTGTTTGCCTGGATAAATGCTCATTAAGAATCCCATATCTGTTTCCGTAGCAGCGTGTCGCTTTTGGAAAGATTTGAGTCTCATGGAATCATGTAGGTACTATTGTTCAAGTAATTATCCATTATGATTTTCTGTTATTTTACTAACAAAGATAACTACTATTCACAGAGATGCTATTTAGTTGCTTGCTAATAGTCAAATGGTTTTTATCTTTAAGTTATCTGCGGACAGGAAAGAGAAGTATGCCTCGAGCAGGAAACATTTAAGTTGTTACTACCTTCGACTAAATCGTTAAAAAAATTGCTAATTATTGAAATTGAAAGTAATACTGCACCCTTAGTTTTTTTTAATAATAATATAAAACACATATTAGTTAGTATCATAACTGATACATAAATAATAACTTGCAAGTTTAGATTTGGAGTAAATTATTATTTGATAAAGAAAATAACATGTTATTTCAGATACTCATCTCTTGTATTCATTATTTATTACTTGTTATTCAAATATCAAGGGATGAGGATTGAAACTACATATCACAGAGTTAAGCAGGAAATTTTTGAGTCGGATGACGTATAATGGGTGCGTTTGTATTCGCCACAAAAGAATAAGATGTTGATGGAACAATTATTTAGTGGTTATTTGCATTATCTTTTATCCGCATCTTCTGCTATTTTCATAATGCTATATGTAAGATTTAGGGTAAACTTGATACAATCGGACCTCTTAAGAACAAATGCTTAATAGGGAAAATTAAACAAAATTAGTGGTAATCAACTCTTTATTAATAGAATAAACAGTTTTATAAACTCAAACAACAAAAAATAATCAACTTCTATTCAGAAAAACGATTTATTTTTAATATGAAAAAAGTTCGATTTAGGATTAATGTTCCTAAATCGTACCACACTTATCCTAATTCTTACTTTCAAATTTAATTACCTACAATCATTACATACATATTCAAAAGTAATTCTATTTATTTCCTCACAAAGCTTGTGTACCCACATTTGCACTGCGTGCATTGCATCATATGTTCCTGTCTATTTTTTTTACACAATTTACAAAACTAGCTTTCATTTTGATCGTCTTTCTTTTTCTTTTCTTTCTTTTATGCGGTTTTGGCGGTATTCTTCCTCTTACGAGTTTCCTTTGCTGTTCTGGTTTTTCTGGTTATGATTTTCTTTTTAGTCTCATCCAATTTTTTTTCTAAATTATTTATGTATGTTCGTACCAGTACGATTTAAGCTTACACACGGTGGTACGAAATAGGCACATAGGTCAATTTGAATTCAAATCTATGGCGCTAAAATATAGGGCACTGTTGCTTGATGTCAAAACAAGAAATAAACTTGAAAATATACGTAGTTTCACTGATTCTCACAAATAGTAATTATCCAAAATCCTTAAGAATCATGAGAAAATTTTAGTGAAAAGTACCCGAAATCTTACCTGCTTTATATTTTTTTTTTGTGGAGTAACGGCATGGTGGCTCGGCTTGTTAATGGCGTATGGCTAAATTTTGGTTACACTTTCTAACGCTAGGGGCGATTGTGACGGTCTTAGGTTAACAAAAACAGCGGAAGTACGATTTAGGCGCAGGTACGACTTAGGCAAGTTTACCCTACAATTTTTTCAAAGAGTAATCAGTCAGTAGACAACGAAACCTATCAACAGTTTATTTATGTCATTATTCCAATAATTTTTAAATAGTAATTCGTATCATTATTCGAATTATTTGGGAATAGTTATCGATAGATATTATTATTTTAAACTTGGATTAGTTACTGGTATCATTATTTGAATAAATTATTCAAGTAAATACTGATCAATTATTCGAATTACATGGTAAAATAATCTATTACGTATAACGAATAATTATTATCCGTATGAAATATTGGACTAAAGAGAATTCATTTAGATAATTATCCTAGATAAATATTTATTCGAACAACTTCGAACTCTGCTCGCTTCGCCAGAAGACAACTCAGACAAAAGGAAATGTAATCCACCGTCAAAATTGCACCGGTAATCCGTGGCAGTTGTCGTGGATACGAATTGCGTAACGCTTTGTTGAAGATACCGGAGGGGAATGATACTCGTGCACAGCATCAGATGAAAATTGTACGTCGCATACCTTGTGATTCGATTGGTCTATAACTGACACGAATAAAGCTGAGGAACTAAAGAAGAAGATTACCATGCAAGAAGGAGAAGGGAAATGGAACAGAAAGAAGAAGTATCTTGAAAGGAGAAGGATAAATTCTAAGGAACTTTATCAACCCGACATTTTTCCTCATTTTATCTATCCTAATAATAAGAAGTAAATTTAAAATACTTTTACTTTAACTAGTAATGTCTCTGCGCTAATCCATTTGATTTATAATTCTTACAGTTATAAATATTCTATTACACCAGTCTATGTATGTTAGCGCGGATTCAAATTTGCGCGGTGCGAGAGACACGCATCAGGCGCCGTGTGGCGCTGTCTACCTGTCCACACTATCGGCGGGCTTCCGGGGAAGGCCCACGCATTATTTTGTCAGTCCTATCCAATGATCTGTATAGATACCCATACATCACACTCTCGTTGCAGCAAAGCTGCAGGAAGGTTGCAGTGCAAGATTGCAATGTTTCACGCAACGTTGCAGCAAGGGTGCAGCAATAATTCTATGCCCGCCTCCTGCAACGTTTCGGGCAATAGAGCCAAAATTATAAATAACGGTAGGGTAAAGGACCCAATTACTGACACCTAGTACCCGCCCCGTGATGCTTAACTTCGGTGATCTAACGAGGACCGGTGTGTCCATCATGGCCAGCGCCGCTGGTATCTCAAGAAGTTTTTCGAGGCTGTAGACAAATTGGGTACAATGGGCATTGATATCAATCAAGACATGTTAACGGTTATACTGCTGTACAGTTTACCAGCGATTTTTGGAAATTTTAGGTGTGCCATTAAGTCGAGGAACGAGCTGCTTACACACGATACACTTAAGATTAAAATCATTGAAGAAAACAAAGTGAGAAAACAATCAAATGTAACTGATTCTTCCAGAGTGTTTGCTGCGAACAGTTCGAATAGGTAAGGGGAAGACGAGGGTTATCTCCTCCGTTATCAAACAACTGTATGAAGAATCCAAACCAGTCAGAAACAGAGGATAACAATAAATACACAACTACAAACAATAAAGTGTTTTAGATGTGGTAAATCCGGGTACAAGTCTCCAAAATGCAGATCAAAATATGTGTTCCAAATGATGGTGAATCATCACAATCTAAACAATTTTCAAGTCATGCTGGTGACACATTCGCAGCATGCTATACTGCGGTGGCCCCTACTTGTTACACTGAAGGCCAAAACAAAGCAATGGGTTGCGGATGGATTCCGGGCACTGGCTGCACAGCTCATTTGTGCGGTGATAAAAATCATTTTGAGTCAATGAATGTTTCAAATGATGAGAAAGTTAACCTAGCATGTCACGCCAGTAGTGATGTCAAATGATGAACAGCAGAGAATGATACGACTTCAAAACACAATTTTGTGTCAGCGGCAAAGATAACTGACAAGGAGCATGATGTAACTTTCACGAGAAGCTCTGCAATAATCGCGGAGAAAGATGGGCGGGAAATATTAATGGCTAAACGCCGCGGTGATTTGTATTATCTCAATCAACGTGTAAATTGTGCTGGCATGGCAGAGACTAATTCCCAAGCCCAATTATGGCATAACCGCTTGGGCCATTTAAATTCCAGAGATCTGGCGAGGTTGGTTGAGAGTACAAATGGACTATGGTTTGATGACAAAGATAAGCAAATTCTGTCAAGGTGTGATATATGCATCCGGGGAAAAATAACTGCATTGCCTTTTCCAAAGGGCGGATCATTATGTCCTGAGGTGTTGAGGGTTCCCATACAGCACACTCCATTGCAGGAAGGTTGCCCAGCCACATTGCTGGAATGTTGCAGGAACCTTCCTATGTCCGGCCCTGTGGAACATTGCATGGCAACCTTCCTGCTACGCACATGGAACCTTCCTGCAACCTTCATGGAACGTTCCGGACAGTAGGGCCAAGAATAAAAATAACTGTATTTTATGTACATATAACATTTATAATATATGTATAACGGACGGGTAGTTTTGAATCGTAGTAGTTTAACGCCCGTGTATTTTTTCTTATTGAAAAATCTTTTACCCCAGGGAGGATTCGAACCCGCGACCTGTAGCACCGTAGATGAACACTTTACCGCCGCAGCTACAACCACTGATTGAGAAGATTGCTTACGTATTCGAACTTATATTCCTACCGTGCAACACTTTAAACTCAAATTATTCAAAAACGAAGATTCGTTTTGACAAACTAATCGTGGAGCCGGATATCTCACAGCAAAATCATTTCGACGCTTGATGTTGTATTAAGTTGATTCATATTCTGTTATGAAATATCCTGCGTAGTAAAAGAAAATAATGTTTTTTAGTTTTTAGCGCATTTTTAATACAATCGTTTAACATAAATTCTTTTTTATATATTTTTTTATATTCTAGTTTTTAGTGTTTGTGGATTTACACTTCATAACAGTTATTCAGAATAAAGGTTCTTTATAACCGTTTGGAGAACCGAAATCGATATTATAACAATTTTCGAACCCTGCTTACTGCGAGACCTTTGTTGTAAAATTTCCGAAAAGTTGCGTGACCATTGCTAGAAAATCTCCGGAACGTTGCGAGACCATTGCTAGAAAATGTCCGGAACGTTCCATGAAGGTTGCTAGAAAATGTCCGGAACGTTCCATGAAGGTTGCTAGAAAATGTCCGGAACGTTCCATGAAGGTTGCTAGAAAATGTCCGGAACGTTCCATGAAGGTTGCAGGAAGGTTGCCGTGCAATGTTCCACCGCAACATTGCTGGAACGTTGCAGGAACCTTCATATGTCCGCCCCTGTGGAACATTGCACGGCAACCTTCCTGCAACCTTCATGGAACGTTCCTGTAATGGAGTGTGCCGTATGGGTTGTTCATTCCGACGTAGTTGGGCCGATGCTTACTCAAGACGCAAATGGAGCAAGATGGTTAGTTACATTTATTGTCGATTCTTCGACGTGGTGCGATACTTCCTAAGACAGAAGAACTGGGTTTACGAAACATTCAAGTCGTATCAGAGCCCTGTGGAGTAACAGACTGGAAAGCAAATCAAGTGTGTACAGTTTGATAATGGAGGGGAGTACTGCCACAAACAGTTCGACACGTTATTTGCCACTACAAGCAACTGTTTCGCACTGGACGTACAGGACGGCCGAGAAGGTTATTCCACTCTGCACCTAAGGTCCGGCGGATGAAGCAGACATACCATCAGAGGAGGTAGTCAGTGGGACTTTCGTTGCAGCTGCTGAGATATCAATCAGCGAAGCTATGTCATCGACACAACAAAAGGAGTGGGAAGGAGCGGTACTATCAAAGGTTCAGAGTCTAGTGAAGAATAATACCCCGGACATAGTAAAGAAGCCTGATCGGAAAAATGTAGTTGGAAGTCGAGTGGTTCTGTCTAATAAATACGATATAAACGGAAGTATTGATAAGAGGAAGGCGAGAATTGTGGCGAAGGGTTATTGTCAACGTTTCGGCATGGATTACTACCAGACGTTCGCACCAGTTGCCAGGTTAGGCTCTATTAGACTACTGCTCACCTTGTCGGCTCAGTTTAACATGAAAATTAGACAATTCGATATTGTGACGGCGTATTTAAACGATATACTCGATGAAGAAGTATATATGGAAATATCTGATATGTTTCCAAGGATGCTGCAGATGATCACTCAACAAAGCGCATCGAAAAACATAAGACTACAGGTATACAAAATGTTGAAACAAATCGAAACGGGTGGAAGCGTTTGTCGACTTCGAAAGGCTGTTTCTGGTTTGCGCCAGGCAGGCAGAAAGTGGCATCAAACACATTCACAAACGTTAGTCCAGATAGGTCTACAACCCACAAGAAGTGAACCGCGTATTTATCATGCGGCTCATGCCAAACGCAAAGTAAATCTTCTCCTATTAATCGTATACGTAGATGACTTATTAATTGTTTCAAGACACACCGAGTGGATTGATGAGATTGAATCAAAATTATCCAAGAGTTTTGATATCAGAGATCTTGGTTTGGCCAAACACTGTCTGGGACTTGAACTCAAGCAAGAAAGTACCAGTATCACTGTGACACAGGAAGGATACATCAATGACGTTTTGTGTAATCCGCGGAGGTAGGGTCAAACAAGGTGAATGTGGGGGCAAACGTTACTTCAAAATGACCTGCAACGGACATAAGCAATGACAGTCAAAGATACAGAGAATTGCTTGGTTCACTCATGTATATCGCTGTCGGGATTGGGGAACAGCGCAATTTCGTGGAGGTCCCAAAAGCAGAGCACCGTGGCCACGTCCTCAACCGAGGCTCAATATGTAAAGGGTCCTCCAGACGCTGATGCATGTTTCATGACTCTTGCATCTTGCTCACGCGCCTAGCTCTACAGACGTAGCAACATGTATCATGAAACCTGCATCATGATGCATGCATCAGTGTTTCATTGCAACATGCATCAGCGTCTGGAGGACCCTTAAGTGTGTCAGAGGCAACGAAGGAAGCATTGTATCTGAGAGGTCTACTTGGGGACCTGTATCTTAACGATCTCGCTGACAAGGGACGTTCGGCAACCCGGAAATTCAGAAAATTATGCAACTCAGTGTGCAAGTAGAGTAGTTCATCCGTAACGAAACCCTATTTTTTGTTGGTGCCATAATGCAATTTTATGGGTGAAATCACCCCTTGAAAAAAAATGCAGAATTTTCTTTTCCGTGGAATATCTCAAGAACGGTGAGAGATATTCGAAAGAAGTTTAAACAAAAATGGCATGCTTTTTTTATATCTACAAAACCGCGTAAAAATAATTTTCGAAAAATCCATATTTTTCATGTTACCCCCACCACCAACCCTTAAAATTAGGTTTTTGTATTTTGTAAATATATGCCGAAATACCTCCGGATAATCTGTTTTTATACATATTATATATAGTTTATGTGTTATATTTTTTTTGCAAACAAATAAAACCTCTATTACCGAATTTGAAGTCCATTTTAGCCGTTTCCATTAATAAAATGGTTTAAGGACTTTATATTTCGCATGTACCACAAGTCTGGCAATAGGGTGTGTCGATTTTGTGGGTAAATTTAAAATTTTTGAAAATTTTAAAACAACTAGTGACAAAGTAATGCTGTTTTTAATCCTGAATCTGAAACCATCTTCCGAAATTGATTTGAGTGAGGTGTAGCTACTTCAAATCACAGTTGAAAAAAGTGAAAATTAAGTAAGATTTAACTACAAATTACATATTCATATAATGCTTAAAGCGAGTCTTGCTTACATAAAAGCATGAAAATGAGAATAAAAACATGTGGAAATTAGTATTTAGTACATTCACATGAAAATGTATGGAAATTTGTATTTACCTATTAAAAAATAAAAATATATGTAACTTTAGCAACAGATCTAGCCATACGTCATCTATGTAGTAAATTTAATGCTATTTAACAAAGTCCACCAAAGAAGCGATATCTTGTTTGCTTCTGTTGCGGTTCATAAGCTCATTTATTAACATTTATTTTAATAATTTTAGTAATTTTCGTATTTTTCTATAATTTCAAATGAAATTCCAACTAGGTAAATAATGTATTACACAAAATTTAAAGGTAGTGTTTAATCTTAAACCTGAAATTGTACCGTTTTTCCACTAGTCGTTTTTAAAATTAAAACATTGAAAAAATTGACACACCCTAGTCTGGCAACTGCGACTTTCTATAATTGTCACTTGTCAATTTTAATGAAACGGGGCCCATATTTATATATCAGAATCCGGAAGCTTGCTTTTATCCGTGTGTTTAACAACCTGAATAGAATGTACGTCAGAGTTTGCGTTTGCATCTGATTCGAGAGCTGCTGATGAGAGAAATTTAAATGTGCATATAAAACCTTATGCCGCAACACAATACAGTAAACACTCGTTATAAACCCGTTTCGTCTATGCGATGTGTGCCCCAATTTTAATGTTATACTCTCACTTAAAAGTTAATAAAATTATTTTGTCCTTATCGCAAAAATTTCTATCAATTTATACCAAAGTAGTAATATTTCATTGCCATTGAGCGACATATAATCTTTAATATATTTTAACAAAATTTTAGACGAAATTCTTTTTAACTATTTGGAAGCTTCTGAGAGGGTCAGAAGAAATTTTTAAAAAATTTGATATTTTACCATACATATAAGGACCACACTAATGAAGAATTAGAGTCCATATGACGTATGGAGGTCGGCGGTATATGCAGAAATCGGGGTCCATACAATATTTTGAATATTGAGTTTTTCAATATTTTAATGTGCTTCAATTGAAATATATAGCAACTGTGCCAGTTATCCTGCCGAGCCGTGTCACCGGGATTTACACACTCTACGGTTTGCATACCTATCAGCTTTGTGACCTTATTGCCATTTTACTTCCCGGTCGCAGGCGAGTAACCGACGGACGGGTGGCCAAAACATTATATGATTTAAATTGCACTCTTTAGGACATCCTTTTCAAGTCTTGACCGACGAATTTGTGAAAATGCAGGTAATCATTAGTTTAAACAGAACAGGCAATGCGACAAGACCGTGTAGTCAAGCTGTCCAAGCATTCACAGTGAAATTGTGCAGATTGCGTTTATTTTGTGTAAGTGTTGTGTGTATTGTGCGTGGCTGCGAAAGAATGGAGCAGCACCAGCAACAGGCTGGCCCTCCCACTTTGCCAGTGAGGAAAAATCCTTCAGGAAAGGTAAATTAATTTTCATACAGTAATTGTTTTAATCGTATACCGTAAACTGGGGAACATTGGCACGTTTATGTAACATTTTCTTGTGTAATATAAAAATTAACATTTTTAGATTTTCTTCAAGTATCTTATTATTAGATTCTATCTGTTGTGATTGCACTTCGAGTGTGAAAATGCCAATTTTTTGTCCCTTTCCTTCTTTAATACGTGCTAATTAACTGCCAGTGTTACCCCGTATTTTAGTTTTCCGGAAAATGTAAAATCTTACGTACACATCGTAATTCCAATCTATCAAAGTTTCTCACCCTTGTAAATTTGGTTTTTATAGTATGTCCGTTGTGAGCAGAGAACTGTGCTTATAAATCTGTATAAAGTAATGATGGCGAAGGTTCCCTCCACCAAATATAAGGAGATTATGGCGACGCTATTCAAGCAAACCGGGATAGGCCTGTCCACGGTGAATAAAAGCATTGCTGAATACAGAAATCACGGCACTGTGACTTCTCCCAACAAAAAACGGCGAAAATTAAGCGCCGTCCAAAAACTTGGCGAAGAGGAGAAAAATCGGATTCGGCACGAAGTGCATGAATTTTGGTTTAGGCGGGAAATCCCGAATTTGAACAAAATTCTTTTGGCGGTGAACACCGACCTTGCCCTCGGCAGGTATACGAGAAGCACCCTACATAAAATCCTCCAGGATTTGAAGTTTTCATTTTCCAGAAGCCATAGAATAGGGTATATTGTGCTTTGGCGGCAGACGTATTTGCGAAAAATGGCGCAATACAGGGCAGAAGGTAGCCACATATATTTTCTGGATGAAACGTGGGTCAACGCAGGCGATTGTCAAAACAAAAAATGGATCGATAAATCTGTACGTTCAAGCAGGGACGCGCAGGAAAGTGGTTTATCGGCATGCATGCCTGCGCCCACCGGCAAAGGAAAACGCCGTATCGTCGTGCACATTGGGTCCGTTGCCGGGTTTGTGCTTGGTGGTCTGCTGTGCCTCGAATCCAAAAAAAAAAAAAAAAATACAGCAGACTATCATGACGAGGTGAATGGGGACACGTTCTTGTAAAGGTTCGAAGAGATGCCATCGCTAAAAGAGGGCTCCGTTATCGTTATGGATAACGCTTCGTACCATTCCGCAAAGGCCGAGCGTTGCCCAGCAATAGACTGGACCAAGCCACGCATCATAGATTGGCTGATTTCTAAGCAGCAGGCAATACCGCCATTTGCCGGTAAGGCCACGCTGATCGACATGGTTCGGCAGATCAAGCCCCAGTTCGACCGATATGTCATTGATGACCTGGCAAAAGCGAACGGCAAAATAGTATTGCGACTACCGCCATACCACTGCGGGTTAAACCCTATTGAGTTGGCATGGGCAATGGTGAAGAGGTATGTGAAAGTCGAAAATACTTCGTACAGATTCGACCGTGTCAAGGAATTAGTCGTCGAAGGCGTCGAACGTGTGTCTGCACAAAATTGGCAGAAGTTTGTGAGACGTACTGAAAGCGTGGAACGAAAATTCGCCGAGCTCGACGAGATTATTGATCAAATACAGGATGCGGATATTATGGGCAATCCTCAGGGACACTGCGGAGACTCTGAAACGGATTCGGGAGAAGAATTATCCGAAAATATTTAGATAAAGTTAAGTTATCTATTATGTAAATTTATATATGTCGGATCTTATTTTATTATTGCATACAGCGGTTAGTCGAGGTATTTAGTACAATATTTCATGAATGATTTTGTTACAGACTTTCTGGCAGTCCCTCCTCCCAAAGCGCTGGGAGGGTGTCTTTTGAAGATTTCCCCAGGGTAAAAAAAAAAAAAAAAATATCGACACCTGAGCATTGACCCTGAAAGTGCACCGGGCGCGCACTGATTTTTTGCTCGCGCGATGCTTGGTCGGTGATCGGCGCGCGTCCGGGGATCGTGCAGTGTTCATTCACAACAGTCCCCATAAGCACCGATCCGAAGAACGAGAAGAAAAATCATGGATGAAAATATTGCAATAGCTAGTGTTAATTTCATTGTGTTGTATACATTGTTTACAAAAAAAAGCGATAAAAAGAAGAAACAATTGGTGGACAATTATACACCACGCGTCGTCCTTTTTTAAAATATCAAAATGAAGCAGGTGTCTTGAATTCCACAGCAATACATGTTTCTGAAATATCTCAAGGAACTTGAGTGAAATTCGCGGCGCGGCGAACGCTCGGTTCGCAGTCGCCTCGATCTATGTCAATTAGGGTGGCTCTTATTTACTCTTGGTAAAAATTTTTTTCAGGATTTTCTTCGGGGCACCCTCCAGAATAGTTCCAAATAATTAAAAAAAAAAATCCGTGTAAAGTTTGAGCTCGATCGGATAACGGGAAAGGGTGCTCCCGGGCCCTTAAACATTTAAATCATTATTTAACAGCTCGTGAAGTCGATTTTATATAATATCCTCCAAGTTATTGATTAAATAAAAAAATATGTCAAACAAAAGTTGTAGATCCGGTCAAGGAGCATCTTGTATGTTGTATTACTTTTTCTCGTGCGACAAACGGTTTTCGAAAAAAATCCGAAGCGTACAAAAATGACGGCGAGTGCCGGATTTGTGTTGTATACATTAAAGCAGAGTTATTCAACACTTCGTTGCTGGTTACGACGATCATGGAAATAAGGACACGGGATATGGTAATTGTTATTTTGAAGCAATGTACTGAACCCGGAAAGGGGAGTGGTATGAAGGGTAGATAAATTGTTTGAATGACCGATTTCAGATCTTTAAGGGAGCTGTTATTACTCAATTAAGTACTCAGATATGTTATTGACTTTTTTGTTACAGAAATAACGCGAGGAATGAGGGCAAGCACGTTATCAGGATGGACGAGTGTAAATGCCCCTACACACCAATGAGCATGCTCGCCGAACAGTTCGCGAACGCTCGCGATGATCGGCTCGCTTTCGGCGAGACAACTGAGACGCGTGTGAGCAATCGGGAGCATGTTGACGAGATTCGCGTGAGATTCACGTGAACAGGCTGGGGGAGCATGCTCGCTGATGTATGGGGGCCTTAAGATGATTTGGTGCTGAACAGAGAATGCTTGTCTATACAACGTGGGTCTGTTTACGTTACAACGGCCAAAGAATTTCAATGATTGCAATTTCTTATTCTTCACCGTATTGATACAGAATTAACACCAATGGATTCTTGACGCTCTCCCGATTAAAATTATACCAAATATCATATAAATCGGACTATTTTTAACGAAGTTAGCTTGAAATTATGTAAATCAATTTTTCATGTAATTTCCTTCATTGTGGTCCGAATTACGTAGTTTTTGGCGTTATTTTCATCGGAGAAACACGAGGAATCGAGTAGCGTCGTCTTCGCAAAGATCTGATGAGAAATGCGGGACTTGAAATTTCTCACTTTTGAGTGGGTATTCCTGCTCCTTCGGGGATCGAAAGCCATAACACTCGGTCAGGCATCACGGGGTGTTCTTGCGCCACGAGGTACCGGGCGGTATCTCTTTGAGTCGAGTCACAGGAGGATCCCCTTGTAGAACATGGACTACCACTTCAACATGGCATCAAATTCATTTGAGTACACAATTTAATCTATATTTACTTAAAAATTTGTAGTATATTTTATATTATTATATAAAATTTTATAGTTTAAATAGAATATACTACATAGTGTTTAATGTAATGGGTGTTAATCGAAACAATCCAAACAATTTTTCAGCTGCTTCTGATACTTTTCATACCAAAATTATTTAACAAAATTTCGTTAATTTTCAATGGAAAATGAATTGTCGCTTTGAACACTTCAAAGTTGCTGTTTTTTTATTAAATAATGTAAGGTAATTTTCCAGGGCTCTTTATTGGTACACGTGAATCACAAAAACATTCAATAGCGATACTGCAAAAACTGTTTGCTCGTTACAATCCAGTGTTCTCACTCGCAAAGTTGGCTTGAGAATATGTACTACCTTCATCCTGTTGCGTAAGAATCGATGTCTCCCATATTGATCCCCACCCTTCCATGACAACTCTGCTTTTGCTAAACTGTCAGTCCTATCTTCCCACACCTTCCTCAAGTGTCCACATCTGCAGTGGCGGATTTAACAGGGCGGCCGATGAGCAGTTGCCACCTGGGCCCCTGCTCGGAAGGCCCCACTAGGACCCAATTCTTAAAAAAAATTATGATTTTATCCAAATTATATTTTTTCTGTATTATTGCACTGAACCCGTTTTCAGTAAACTGCCGCTTTAGTTTCTCGAAAAAGGGGCCCGCTCAGAAGGCCCCCCTAGGACCCCGTCTTCAAAAAAAGTTATGATTTTATCCAAGCACTTTTTTTCTATACTTTTCTGCACATTTACCCTTTTTTAGTAAACTATCTCTTCATTTTCCCCAATAAATGGGCCCCTCAATGTTTGCCACCTGGGCCTTTTTTCTTAAATCCGCCACTGCACATCTGCCTACCATTTGTGAAGAAGGCGACGCGCGACGCTGCTGAGGAACGTCCATCGTCGCTGTGACCTTTGTTCTTGCCAGCTTGGCCACCCTTAAAGCCTGCGGGCCTGACCTGCCGAACTTCCCTTCGATTGCAGACATCCTGTCTTTTGTTTCTATTCCCGCTATTTCCTACAAAAGGTAGAAGGCAGTGGTAGCGGATCTATATTATGACAAAAATGGTATGGCTTCGTTTAAAAAAGTTAAGCTGGCTGTAATGAAGGTTCATTAAATAACTTCTGCTTAAAAAGTATCAGCAACAGCCGAAGATCGTGGCAATAGTTTCAGCGAGCACGCTGTACAATGTAAATGTTAAATAAAATGTTGGAATATGAAACAGTTGGCGGTATTGCAGGTATAGCGAGTAATTTATAGCACGTTTCCATTGCAGCGTTGATAACATCGATATCGGGTGTGGCTTCAAGCAGATACGAAATATTCTTCGTATCAGACAACGCGACTTTTAACGTACCGTGGCTGATATATTTCTAAGAGGCACTGTCCGCATTAAAAACGTATCGTGTTCGATAATATCGGACGGTTGCCGTATTACGGATACCACTATCGCATTCCTCGTGCGTTCACTGCGAATTACTTACGATGAAGAAACATTAAAGTGAAAGTGAAAATAAGCGAACAGCAGATTATTGAAACACGTAAAATAACTTTCGTAATAACGCATGTTCTGTTATTCGATGAGGCTCCCGCGAAATTGCCCCCCAATAAACTTCAAACCAAAGGAAAAATGTCATTTAAGTACAATTTATATATTCGTTGTACAAAAAATTGTCGCGTAGTTGGCACACCAAATTTTATTTAAGGGGGTCGTCTTATGTGACGACCGGTTTTCTTTCCGCTTTTTGGGGAATTTTTTTTCCGAACCATGAAAACACAATATCTTGGAATTTTTACTACATATTTATTAACATTTGAGCAGTTATTCAGAATATTTTGAAGTTAAAATATGGAGTGGAATTGACTTTACAGCTCTCGAAAGAGTCAGGTGCGAAAAAAAGTTTGTCGACGGCTGACATGGTTCCGGCTGTCCTGCTCATTTGAAATCAAAAATTCAAACGGCACATTAATTTGCAGACTTGTGGCTACAGCCGGTACCAGAATGAAGTCAAAATATTGGAAATTTAATGTTTGGCACAGTTTTGTAAATAAAGTTACGATTTTCGTCATTTTTTCTACTTTTTTTAGCTTGAAAAAAAAACTATGACAGATATGACAATGATTCTGGTACGGGTTGGAACTATGAATGTACTGAACATACCATAAAAATTTGAGCGAAATCGGTTCAGTAGTTTTTGAGATATCGTGTCAGCTACAAGTTGCATGCACCCCGAAAACTACTCATTACACAAGTATCTAGATCTTTTTTCGCATATTTTCCCATCAATGTAGAGACACCAAACAAATATGAAAATCCACGCTTTTCCCATGTGCCGTCTCCAGAAACTGTAAATTCATATTCTGGCTTTCCTGGGCAACAGCTTGGGACAACAGAATTTTATAAATGGTAGATGATGCTATGTGAATATTTTCTATGGTGCTCCGTTCTACGGCTAACTATCCAACGATGTCGAATATCGAAAAATCCTTTTACTCAGATATTCTACAGGTGTTATGGAAGCAATTTAGCAAAAAAATTTTTTTTTCGATTTTTTGGACCTATCACACCAGACGACCCCCTTAACAAGTGAAAGTAGGTAGATATACCAAAGAATATGTAGTCTTTATGCCAGCAAAGAGTAAAAACGTATTTATATTTTTATATGGTGGAACTGCTCAACAGTTTTATGTCAACAATAAAAATATTTCGTTGGGAAAGATCATTACGGTAATGATTTTGTCAAGGACGTTTGTAATTTTGGATATTATCAAACGATTTTCACGCGTTACTTTTGTATAAAGGGAACTTTATTACACATTATTATACTATCCAGCGTTTTTCTGACGTATTTAACGATATAAAATAAATTAACATTTAAATTCACATGTGGTCAGGAATGACAGAAATTATTTGAACATTTTATAACTACACATGTTATACATATATACTTGTTAATAACAAATGCTAAATAGTAGTAAACAGAGTGTTATGAAATTATTTTATTCGTGCCGTCATGTGACCTTGAACGTTAAAAGTACAGTTCTGCCCGGTTAAGTTCACAATATTACCTCCGTAGAGAACAAAACGTTCACAAACCGTTTGATCTGAAAAATTCCCTGAATTTTTTTCTCTCGCCTTGCAAATGTAACGTTGCCAATATTTCGAAATAGCTTTCCGCATGTATTGTTCGATATATGTTGGACGTTCTAGCACGTTTCGTAGATATTAACTGAATCAGCTCCTTTTCGTCCTCGTCCGCGATCAAAACTAATAAGGCGGTCATTTTGGAATCCATTTTATTGCACAAACGCAACGATCTGTTCCTGTCGAAGGACAAATGTCGACAAATGTATATGGAAAATAGTTGGACGTGAGTGCAGCGACGGCTAGCAGCGCAACCGAAAAGACACCTTTAGGACGTGGCAACCTGCGCAACCGAACGCTCGGCACTCGAGAATAGGTGACCAGGAAGAGACGAGACATTAACCCTTTCGGCCCTGTTAGGACACATTGTCCCAGTGAAAGTTTGTGGTCATCTGTGGAACAATACGTGTCACGTATGTGTGTTGTTTTATTCTTTTTTAGTTAATCTGACTATTGGCAAAGGAAACTACCACCGCGGGAATGGTGGCGCTAGTGCGGCGGAACAAATATGGACGACGCAGGTATACATTTTACTATATGTTTATATGGTGCCAGTAGTATAAATGTTTATTTAAAAGTTATTTTTCACAGTGAAAATGTTGACAATACATTTAGACGCAATTTTGGAATATGTAAAAGTATGCAATGTGGACAATTTTATTTGCTCCCCTTTTCGGCACTTTTATGAAAACTTAAACTGAGATCATTGTTTATTGTAGTGTTAAAATTTGCTACACAACATTTTTTTCTGCATACAGTTCGTCCATACTGTGAAAATTGGTAGACCGCAATAAATTGTATACCTGCATCGGCCATTACTATTAGTTCGCGTACCAACCGCTAGTGTCGCATACTAATGTTCTACTCCCAATATACTACTATCTTCGATCGCCGATCATGAGAATAAGCAACGTACTAACGTGCTGGATAAGTTTTAGTTTGGTTGGGTGTCTGGCTGCAGAATCGCAATGATAGAAATCTCGTGTTTTACACGCGTCGGTAATTGAACAATTTTCTGAAATTTTATTTTCTGTAGCCTTTGAATTTATAGTAGGTATGTTTTGCTTAAAAAGTTTTTAATTTTTCTTTTATTTATCTTAGTGAGTATAGAGAAGTGCTTATGCGTTTTCGGGACACATATGTCCCATTAGATATTTTCATTTTTATTCCTGAATACGGTGAAAATATTTTTTCCTAGTTACGCCGCGAAGGCCATTAGCCTATCGCCGGTGAAATGTTATACCCCGTCAAAACGCTTCTTCCCCATCGCTCTGAAATATTTAGAAGTGGACGTAATTACAATGCATTCGTTGTTCGTTGCTTGCTTTCTGCTTAACTAGGCCCAATTGAGGTCGTTTGTCGGTGGATCTTCGCGAAAATGACATCAATCGATTCCTTATGTTTTCCCCATGAAAATAATAACAAACCCGACATAATTCGGGCTATAATTAACGTCATTGCATCTAAAATTAATTTGCAGAATTTAAAGCCAGGTTCGTTAAAAATGGTCGCATTGAAGTCGTATTTGGGATTATTTTCATCGGGAAAATCTTAGGTACCGATTGGTAGTATTTTCATGAAGATCAAATGAAAAACATAGAAATTTCAACATGCAGTAGGGGGTATTTTACGCTTGGCTGCGCGGTGCCTTGTAAATTTTCTCACACGTCGGCTTCGACGCGACTTGTGCCTTAAGTCGCTCGGGTGATTTTTCAAAAAGCCAAGTACTTTATCTTTTATCGTATCGATATGAAAATCACATGAGTTGATTTCTGGAATTCTCCGGATTAAAAGACACCAAGCACCATGTCAATTAGACTATTTTTAACGAAGTTGGCTTTAAATTTTGAAAATTAATTTTATATATAATTTGGTTAATTTTATAGGACGAATTACGTCGGGTTTAGTATTATTTTGATCGGAAAAACGCAAGGAATGGATTGGTGCCGCTTTCGTGAAGATCCGACGAGAAATGCAGGACTTGATATTTTTCACTTCATCACGCCTCGCATTCCCGAGCGCCGAAACGCGTAAAATCCAGTGAAGCGTGAAATCGCAGTTGTGACATTCGCCTACCACCCCGAATAAAAGATAATCTCCGGCACCTGAAATTATCAACTTAACCAGGCACAAGCACAACTATCGTCCAGTAAATCGTTCATTCGTCAATTAAAAGGTATCTACAAATTAAAAATGATATTCCGTATAAAAAGTAGTCAAACTTTTCCATTTCCCATTGTGTTTATACACTTGCCAGTTACAAGATAAACACTAAATGGTAATAACGTAAACAAGCCGTACCAGGCAAAAGTTCGTTCCCCTGTGCGGAAAAAGACTTACAGTGGCGGACGAATCCCAAATAGCACAAAGACATCTTATGTACGTCCGAAGAACGTCCGTTCCGGACGTACTGTACGTTCGGAGAATGTCCCGAGAAGGTCCATATATCCCCTGTACGTCCTCGTTAAATTTTATAAATGTCGTAGGAAGGTCCTATTTACAAAGTGGGACATCCTGAGGACGTGCTGTGTCAACATTCTCAGAACGTTTTCCGAATGTCCGAAAGTAAAGTTAAATACGTCCAAATGGTGTCTTAAAGACGTTTTGCAGATGGTGTAAAAGCGCCTTAAAGACGTCCTCATCAAGTCTGGGTTAGGATATTAAGAAAAAAAATTTGGCGGCGACGGGAATCGAACCCAGACTCCCAGCTTACGAAGCAACTGTTTTTCGCAACTACTCAAGACACTTGCTTGCAAATAATTTCAATTTCTAGGTATATAACTATTATTAATAATTTATAAAAAATGTGCATTAACACGAAATATTCTACAGAATATCATCATTCGACCTCTAGACTCATTGCTTAAAATTTCACATTCGTCTCAAGACAGATGTTTTAACGACGATTTAAGACAGGCGTCTTGAAGACGTCGTATGCTATCTGGGAACAATTCAGCATTTCAGCGTCTTCATTGCACAAAAAAATAGCGCAAAGGCGAGGCTCGGTCGTAAGACTGTTTTGCAACCGCACCTGAATCATCTGCAAAACCTACAAGACGGTTGTTCTTCGAACATCTGAAATTTAGGTCTTCTAAAGATTCATAATACTTACGAGGCGAATGTTCTCGGAACATTCGAAATGTAGTCGTGCAAAACAATCACGTGACTTACAAGATTGTTTGATGTTTCTAGAACATCCGAAATTTAAGTCCTAAGAACGTGCGTAGGACTTAAGAAACGGACGTTCCTGGAACATCCGAAATTTAAGTCTACAGAACGTCCGTAGGACTTAAGAAATGCACGTTCTTAGAACATCCGAAATTTAAGTCCTAAGAACGTCCGTAGGACTTAAGAAATGCACGTTCCTAGAACATCCGAAATTTAAGTCCTAAGAACGTCCGTAGGACTTAAGAAACGGACGTTCCTGAAACATCCGAAATTTAAGTCCTAAGAACGTCCGTAGGACTTAAGAAATGGACGTTCCTAGAACATCCGAAATTTGAATCCTAAGAACATCCTATGTATGTTAAAAATGGACGTAAGACGTCCGGATATAAAATGGACATGAAAAGGACGTCCTTGGGATGTGCGGTGCTATCTGGGATGAAAGTTTCCAACTTTTAAAATCGCATAACTTTTTTAGAATTGGTCCAAAAGACATGAGTTTTTTTGAGAAGCCAGAAGGAATAGTTTGCTAAGCGACGTGTTTCGTCGTTTTGAAAAAAATGCAATTGGTCGGAATAGCAAAAAAAAATAGTAAATGTCGTTTTTTAAACTTTTTTTCCGGAACCTGTAATGAAAATTCAAAAAACCCGTTTGTAGATTTAAGTAAGTTGTACACATGCCTAAAATTTCACCGAAATCAGTTAACGTTGCTCTGAGCTATAAACGCTTAAAGATCGCCGAATCAAGTCGAAAATCACTGATTTCGGGAATTTCGCTATTTTAAACTTTTTTTTGTGAGCCGGTAATGAAAATTCAAAAAAACCGTTTGTAGATTGTAGTAAGTTGTACACCTGTCTAAAATTTAATCAAAATCGGTAAACGTTGCTCTGAGCTATAAACGCTTAAAGATCGCGGGAATCAGGTCGAAAGTCACTGATTTCGGGAATTTCGTTATTTTCGACCTGATTCTGCGATCTTTAAACATTTATAGCTCAGAGTAACGTTAACCGATTCTGATAAAATTTTAGGCATGTGTACAACTGACTTCAATCTACAAACGGGTTTTTTGAATTTTCATTACCGTCTCACAAAAAAAAAGTTTAAAAAACGACATTTACTATTTATTTTACTATTCCGACCAATTGCATTTTTTTCACTACGACGAACACGCCACTTAGCAAACTAATCCTTCTAGCTTCTAAAAAAAAAAAACTCATGTCTTTTCGACCAATTCTAAAAAAGTTATGCGACTTTAAAAGTTGTAAACTTTTTGTCGTCCGCCACTGTAAGTACTACCAAGCATCGAGTGTCATTTCCGTTATTGCAAGTGACTGCTTCAATGTAAGTAAACGCAGTAGTATACTTGCCCATAGTAATCTAGCATTAGATGACATTGTAAGTACCTACAACGACTTTTCCGAACATGGTTATGCCACAACTTCGTCTCGAAGCAAACAGCAAGTAACGCGTAAAACAGCACGAAGAGAGACTAAAATTAACTCCCACTACTAGGAAGTGGACTCCTAGGTTCGACAATGGTCCCTGAAAAATCGTGATAGCTACAGCGATACGCGGCTGTTCCGGCTGATGGCGTCGATGTCTTCAAGGTCAACCGGAAATTCGGAAGCTGTAGTTAGTTCTGGAGAATTAGCACTGACCTAGGGAAGGCCTCGAGGTCGTCGATGGCACACATTCCGAGTGCGCCTATATTAAGTTAACTGCTTCATAGCTGCCGATTGGACAGTTGGTTTGCCATTGCCAACATATAGGTATACGTAGGGCATAAGCAATGCCAATTGTACGCATCCGCAAATTTGCCACCAACTGGCACGCTTATGTTATAGAGTTACTACGGCTCTACTTAAGTGGCTCCTCTCTCTAATTGTAAGATACTCGGTAAAGGTGTGCACACAACGATTATCCCCGCCCACTAATTGTAGGATACGTCAACATTGTGTTTTGTTCCTTGGGCGCTTGGAAAATATTTGGCTGTGTTCGGTAGGTGTACTCTCGAGGTGGAATGATATTCGTTCAAAACCTGAAAGCGTTACGAAGGTATAAATTTGCAGTATGACTTTCGTAAGTAAAAATGCAGGCAACTGAAAGTCTAGGTTTGAGTAGTTTCTGTTAATCGATGGCGGATGTAGGGTCCATTTTAACCGATAATAGGTACCTAGGTACCTATATTTTCGTCCGCCCAATTCTCGGAATAAGTTCCGTGTTAAATATTGATTTCGTTATTATCATGAATGATTACTTTCTTGAAGTAGTATTTAATAATTACATACCATGATGCACAGCTTAAAATTTATTTAGTGGAAAGTTGCAAATTCATTATGACTTCATTATTTGTCAGAAATTGATCAACGAATAGGTACTTTAACTCTATTTCGTAGGAAGAAATTCGTAAATAAATAAACGCTAGAATATGATATGAATGATACAACAGCATGATTAATTGCGCGTAACTACTTCACTATTATGTATATGTATTAGGTTGTTCGTTACATTAACGTTAGATAACTTGACACAATACATGATACTTGCTTTATGCAAAGTACCGATCATTACATCATTAGACTAACGCGCCGTATATCGTATTGCGACGGGTAGTAACATAGTAACCAGAGCGTTGGTGCGGAGCTCGGGCCTGGAGCTCGGAGCACTGGAGCAATGGAATTTTGACCGGAGCAGGAGCGGGAGCGGAGCCGGAGCACGGAAAATTTGTACTGCTTCCACTCCAAATTTTTTTTTTTAATTTCCTTTCATTTTATAAGAGCAGATGGATGAATTTTTAACTGACTTCAAAAAAAGAGGTTCTCAGTTCGAGGTGTTTGTATGTATGTATGTTATACGTATTATGTTTAACCGCGAATTTATTGCACTTAGTTTGGCTTCAATCAACTTAGGTCGTGGAGAAAGAATTATCAAAATCGGTCGAGTAGTTTTGAAGTTACACCAAAAAATAAGAAATCTGTTTCATTATAATTCAGGAGTATCAGGAGTAGGGTGTGTCGATTTTGTGGGTGAATTTAAAATTTTTGAAAATTTTAAAACGACTAGTGACAAAGTAATGCTGCTTTTAATCCTGAATCTAAAACTATCTTCAGAAATTGATTTGAGTGAGGTTCAGCGACTTCAAATCACATTTGAAAAAAATGAAAATTAAGTAAGATTTAACTACAAATTACATATTCATATAATGCTTAAAGCGAGTTTTGCTTACATAAAAGCATGAAAATGAGAAGAAAATATGTGGAAATTAGTATTTATTACATTCACGTGAAAATGTATGGAAATTTGTATTTATTACAAAATGAAAATATATGTAACTTTAGCAACAGATCTAGCCATACCTCATCTATGTAGTAAATTTAATGCAATTTAACAAAGTCCACTAAAGAAGCGATATCTTGTTTGCTTCTGTTGCGGTTCATAAGCTCATTTATTAACTTTTTTTTTTAATAATTTTAGTAATTTTCGTATTTTTCTATAATTTCAAATGAAATTCCAACTAGGTAAATAATGTATTACACAAAATTTAAAGGTAGCGTTTAATCTTAAACCTGAAATTATACTGTTTTTCCACTAGTAGTTTTTAACATTAAAACATTGAAAAAATTGACACACCCTAATCAAGAGTATCAAGCGTCCGAAAAACAGAGCGAGACAAAATATCAACGCGTCGCACAGTGGTTCCAAAGTGACTTTTTGTGGACAAAATCCCGTATCTCCGTCAATTCTCAACCGATTTTTGACTTTTTTTGCTCGTTTTGTCGGGGATTAGATTTGCTAAAATATCAAATACCTGAATTGCGACCAAAACGTGTTTTTTTTTCTACCTTTTTTTCTGGCAAAGTTGGATGAAAACTATAGTAGAACACTCTTTGGGACTGATTTGATAAGGTTTTGCTCATCTAAGTAGTTTTTTTTACGTAAAATCTTTAATTGGCACTTAGCAAAAGCGGAAAACCTGAAACAGGCGAATGTTTTTGAAATACAACTTTACAATGGCTGAAAATTTGGAATGTCTACTGAGTTTACTACAACCAGAACCATCTAAAATATCAATTTAATGTATGATTATAGAACCTAATAGCGTTCAGAAATATTGAAGAACGCCAAAACCGTGATTTATTATTTTACGTTTTTATTATTGTTTATTAGTAAATAAAACTTTATCGAATCTTTCCGAATCACATCTTTTGCATTTGGAATGTGGGTAAGGATGTAATAAACAAATTCAGAAAGAAATTAGCTGCCACTATTTGCCATTTCGGTGTCAATGCGATTTTTTGTTTAATTGGCAATAACGCCCAAAGTGTCTTTTTGTAGACAAAATTTCATATCTCAGTGAATTCTCAACCGATTTTTATCTTTTTTGGCTTGTTTTGTCGGGGATTAAATTTACTAAAATATGACACAGTAGTTTTTCAAAATTTTCTTCAGGGATTAAAAAAACAAATTCTGTTCTTGGTTCCGAAACAACGAGTTTATCAACCAGTTCTTCTCATATATCATTTAAGGGAGATAAATTAAAAAATAAATATAGATTAAACAATTCAAATTTCAATTTTTTTTTTTATAGTTTCAGAGCGAATTCTGGTGTACTGAAACTTAGTAGGCTTGGCATCAAAATATAAGGCCAAAGCTTCTTCTTTGGACAAACATTTAACAGGCTGACGTTCGTTTATCGAATCATCAGAATCTATAGACAACATTAGGTCATGCAGTTTGTCAGCAATCTTCTTGTGACCTGAGATTCGGAAACTGCATTCCCAAGCAAATTGGAGTTCTTTTTGCGAATGTGTCTCACATAATTATTCTGCTTCTCTTCTTTTTGATCGAACCGAACTGGCTTCAAAGTCTGCTTCAGGCCGTTCAACATTGCCTGATGGAGTTGGTATTGGAAAATTCGGGGTATCAGGAAACAAATTATTTTTTACTTTTTAGCGCATTTTTTTTTTTGAAGTCGGTTTTAATTTTTTAAAAATGTTTTTTTAATAAATACCAATTCGCAATTTTTCATCAGTGAAAAAATATTATATCGTAGGGCCCCGCAGCCCGGTGTTAAGTAGGCATAGTAGGTACTTCCTTTGCCCGAAAATGCAGCATTCTTTATGAATTTTTTCTATATGAAAAAGAAAAGCTAGAAAGATGGGGTTTGTTGCAAATGAAAGATCGCTGTTTGAAAGTATTAAAAGCATTTTTGTTTAAAAAAAAAGGCAGCTGGAGCGAAACAGGAGCGGAGCTGGAGCAAGTATTTTGATGTCGGAGCGGAGCAGGAGCGAAGCAAATAAAAAATTGGTCGGCTCCAATCCCCTGGCAGTAATATAGTTTTCGTGAAATCACGATTACAAGTAATTGTAATTGGCATGATTAGCCCTGATCAAAACGCGGTGATCGTTCTTTAAAACGTAATTGTCACATTCAACAGTTCAACATCGAATTATTTATTCATCAACGAAGTCCGTCTCTTAGTATAATACTGGTTTTCAAAGGCAATTATTGCATCATACCTGTTTTTACTAAAAGAACCAATGTGTTTTTTACCCTCTTTTTACGTACGTAATAAATCATGTCTTGCTTTTCTTACTTTCGCACTTAAAAAGAAAAAAATATATTACATAAACTCATAAACGCGTAAGATTTAAATGCATACATACCTACCTACATACTTCCGCAAGACTTTGCAGTTAGCCTAATAATTTTGAAGTACTTACACAGGGGGGACCCCACCCTGAAGCCACTAACAAATTTTGGTATTTTTTTGTTCGTGTAAATAAAAATATTGGGCTTGGATTTTTTATATAGTTTTTAAGCAATATTTATTTTGCTAGAAAAATTTTTTTTTATGGAAAATTGTACGAAATGGCTTCCCGGAGCACTGCAAAAAACTGGCCCACACTCCCGGGAATGACTGGATCATCTGAGAAGGAAATACAACAAAGACATATAAACAGGAATATATTATCTTTGACCTGGCGTAGGATTTTCTCAAAATTCGAATTATTTTGGAAATTGTAGCAGTTTGAAGAATTGATTTTAATTTTTTACATAAAAATTTGCACTGAAATGCTTGTAAAAAGTCGAATAATTGTAACAGCAATAAAATCCTACGCTAGGTTGGAGAGAATGGTGTTTTAAACTTAAAAAAAAAATAAGTAAATTGGATGAAAAGTTTCGGAGATATAGTGTGAGCCAGGTTGAACAATGTTGTTTCGAGAAAAACGCGTTTAAAGTTTTCATTAAAGTTTGTTCACTGACAAAATTAAAATATTTGAAAATTACCACTGGTCAGCTATTCCAGCTCCATACATGGGCCCTTCCGCTACCCGAAACCTTTCGATGGCTTCTTTTACTTTGATACCTAATACATCTATTTCACTATAATAAAGGAGCGCGCGTCTTCCTTCCTAATGCGGTTCCAGGCCCCTCTTTACCTGACGTGACGCGGTGTGACAGCTCTCACTGTAACACCTTTAATACTGCGAATATCAAGAAACCGTTTTAACACAATATTCTACACACCTTAAGCATTCAAATAAACCCAAAAAATTTGAATTTTTCAAAATATTTTCAAAATACGCCCCTCTTTACCTGGCGTGACGCGGTGTGACAGCTCTCACTGTAACACCTTTAATACTGCGAATATCAAAAAACCGTTTTAACACAATATTCTACACACCTTAAGCTTTCAAATGAACCCAAAAAAATTTTGAATTTTTCAAAAATTTCAGGGTGGGGTCCACCCTCAATCCCGTTATGAAATGTTTGGTACTTTATGTTTATAAAATTTGTTTCTTCCCTAAAATAAAGCTTAATCGGTCGTTTCGTAAGTGAAATAGAACTGAATGTTAGAGAAAATAATATTATGTCACGCTCACACATGTGTTACTGGTTGCCGTGCCCATCAAGGTTGCAACGGAAAATGATACAAGTATTTACATGTGATGCAGATTTGCTCCCGGTGATCTGTGACTAATGGGAATTCTGAGATTATATACTGTGTAATTCTATATACTACGAGAAGCTTCAGTACGTACTTCAAACTTAAAACTCGCGTAAAAGAAACCCGTTTATTTGAAGAGATTGAAGATTTGACGCGGCCTTAACTGATATGTGAACTGATATGTGTGCCCAGACCTTTAATCGGTTCCAGGCATGCAATGTACTTACTTACATACGTTTGCTTCTCAAAGTGGCACAGGCGACGCATTCCTTGCCTTTATTTACTTGATAGCACTTATTTTCTTTAAACTTGATATAATTTATCGACATTTTCGCTTTGCAGTAGCGATATCAAAATTGGACGTTTCATGATTCCCAAACGAGCACGTATTTTGTGACGAAAATATTTTTAGAAATTACTTTAAAAACCGTTGTTTTTCTCATTGCGTTAAATGCGTTACCGTGATAAAATTAAACAAAATAAGAAAGAAGTATCTAAAATTACAATGCGAAGTATCTTTAAACTTTAAAGTAGTTACATCAATGATACAAAATAATGGTCAATAAACAGTTCATAATATTGCAATTATAACTGCAATGGTATCGGCGCACTGGATCGGTCAGATTAAAACAATTATTATTTTAATAAATTAAAATAATATATCAAAGCTATTTTGCAATTAGTTAATTATATATATTGGTTTCCGACGTTTCGATCTTGGTTTAGGTCATCTTCAAGGAAAGTTAAAAACATATATAAAATACTGCGTATGCTATTGAAAATAAGTCACCGTGCTCTGGCACAACGTGTGACTCGCGAGTCGGTTGGAATAAGACTAAGGTAAACCGTGAGCAAAACATCTGCCTTTAGAAGGTGAAAACGGGTGAATACCGTTGAACATTATAAACATATCTGAAACCCCACGAAATTCAAAATTAAAAGATATACAGTCTCCAGTCACCAAACATTCTTGCTCATATGATGTGTTATATACACTCTTAGAGGTGTTAACGAGCAAACAAACAATTACATACCAATAAACTGATATGTAGGAATTAGTTAGATCATATGTAATTCTATGGAGCAACAACATCATAAGACATTACTTCTTTAATAATGTTGCGTAATATTCCTGTATTTTAGGTGTTTCATACCTAAGATTTACGCTAGGCTGTTTAATCATGTGAATTGTCTCCAAAAGAATTCTCTGATTTAAATTAGTTTCTTTATCAACAATGTTAACATTGTCAAAGTCAAACCTATGATCAAACTCAAGCGAATGTTTGGTTAAAGCAGTATGTTGTAGGGGAGATGAAAAAATATTTCTTTTATGTTCATATATTCGTCTTTCTAAAAGTCTAGAAGTTTGTCCGATATAAACCTGATTACAACCCATGCAAGGAATTGAATATACGATGTTGGAGTGTTTTGAAAGAGGTATTTTGTCTTTAATTAAAGGGAACAATTGTTTCGTGTAAAACGGTAATTTGAAAAAAGTGTGAATTCCGGCTTTTCTAAAAATTCTTCTTATATCGTTAGAGATATTATTACAAAACGGTAACACAACAGTGTTCTTCCAACTAATTGATCCTATTTCATTTTTTCTTACTTCTTTCCGTTTTTCTGTTAATAATGGATGGTAAATTTCAAAAGTACGTTCCTTAATAATTGACGAAACCATTTCTATAGGATATCCATTACGTTTCAAGGTGTTTTTTAACAGAAGCAAATTAGCTGGTCGAAATTCCGGATTCGAAAGTAAAATAGCTCGATCAATCAGTCCTTTAATTAATCCTACCTTGTGTTGCATGGGATGTGCAGAAAAGAAATTAATATATCTACCCGACCAACTCGGTTTATGATACCAGTTTGTAATAAATGTATTATTTGATCTAATTACTATTGTGTCAAGAAAGCTAAGACATGAATCCTTCTCAATTTCATGCGTGAATTGAAGTCTAGCATGGAAACCATTAAATATATCCAGTAATGTTTGCAAATCTTCAAGTCTAAGACAAGTAATAATATCATCCACATATCTTTTGTAAAAAATAAGTTGAAAAGGTACCTTCGAGAGGGAAATCGTCTCTAATCTTTCCATTACTATATTGGCAATTACAGGGGAGATTGGAGACCTCATAGCTGTTCCAAACACTTGTTTGTAATACACTCCATTAAATAAGAAAATGTTTGATTCCAATAGAAACTTAACTGCTCGGAGAAAATCGTCTCGATCAATTTTGGTGTGTTCCTTGATTTTATCCCAACGATGATGTAGTGCCTGTATGGCTAGATCAACAGGAATGTTAGTAAAAAGAGATACAACGTCCAAAGATACCAATAGTAACGATTCATCATTAACATGAACATTCCTGATTTCTTTGCAAAATTGCCAACTGTCCACTGTGTGGAACGAAGATTTTCCTACTATCTTGGAGAGAATATTGGCTAAAAAACCAGATAATTTGTAAGTAGGACCACCGATCGAAGAAACGATAATTCTTCTTGTAAAGTAAATATTGAGCAGCAAAAAATATATTCAGGCTTGACATTCCACCGTAGCAACATTTTCAAAAGAAAAATGTAATTACCTGGATGCGTTTCATATTAATACCTACCTATCAGTTTTGGCTCAAGTTACTTTAAAAAAATTGTCCTTATATATACAGTGTTCCATATGTATTTTGTTTTATTGCAGTAGTAGAAACAACGTGGTATAGCTACAGGGTGTCTCGTAATTGGTAGTATAACCAAGGGGGTAATGAATTTACATGAAAGAATAAATCGGAAAAGGGGAATTAAATTTGTTCTCAGAATGGACATCCTTTTCTAGAAAACTGATTTCCAGAACTCGTCTGGTACACGCGCAGCTAAGCCTACAAGTGACAGAAAAGCTGTAGAATTTCTCAACAAATATGGTACAACTGCAAGTGCAATGGATTCAAGTACAGAAATACAGTTAAAATTGTAAAATAACTTTTGTTTCAATGGGTTTCTCGTTTTCGAGAAAATTCACAAACTCGACTAACAATAAGAATAGGCTCCATTTTTATACCGATTTTATCGAAAACAAATTAGTGTACACGTATGAAGTGAGCTTTCGAAATCAAATTTCTCAAAAGGAAAATGCTCTATGAATAAATTGTATTCCACGTTTGCTACTTATTTTTTCACATATCTATTTTTTTTCCATTTCCTTGTACCACCCTGTATAGAAACAGATTCGACAATTATCGTTGACCGCGTAACGATATTTCACTTGCGATACAGCCTTCGATTCGTCGATTCGTAATGGCTGTATACTTACTGGCAGCGCGGTAATCGGCGTGTTAGTCGTTTAGCTCGACTCGATTCGCTACATGCCCCTCGACTCTCCTTCTTTGCCCGCCAGATTCTCTTTCTGGGTCAGACAATATGTATACGACGGGTGTCGGTCAATATGACTAAGGCTGCTTCCACACGTAACGGTTTTCCGCCGGACGGTAAGAAACCGGACGGTTCGCGTCCGAGGAGACTCCTTTTACATGCAGTGGCGTACTTATCGCCGGACGGTCCGTCAATGGCGACGCCCGCCGGGTCGCGGGTCCATAGTCCGATATTCAAAAATTCATTCGTCATTCAATGAAATTAAGCGTGCCACTTAAGTATCAATGGTCTACTAAATATTCCAGTGGGATCAGTTAAAAGAAACGCACTGTAAATGCGTTTCGATTGAAAATAAATTTTGCAAATACTGTAGTTGTTAATTATAGTAAATAACACAATTATGCTGGCAGCTTCTGTTATATTATTATTTAAAATTATTACACATTACACAAGTCCAAATTCGACTTCACTCGGACCATTACAGAACGGAACTGAATTCCTGAGTATGTCGTCTACTTATCAATAGCTGCAGTTTGTACAAATGTTTTTTTTTTACTTCTAATGCCGGGTTTACACCAAGGCGAATACGAACAAAAACATTTTCGTCTTAGGTCGCTAACACGCTGTTCGTCTCGTTGTAAACGCGAAGTAGCAGTGTTCGCTAACATTTGACCCTACTAATAGCCGTGAAATCCTCCGGATGCCCAAATCCATGAAACTTGGGTCTTGCTGTCCCTTGCCATTGTGGGACTGCTCGTAAACAGGCGACCCTCTTGGACCGTCCGCCAGCAGGTACTCCACAGAAATAGTATGCGTGGCAAGCTCGAATAAAATGTTTATATTTTTGGTTTTAGCATAATGAGAATATTTCCAACGTATGGATGAGATTTTTCTAATAAAAATGAAACTAAACTCGACGCAATTCAGACAAGTTTGAGTTCTGCTTATAATATACATATTATAATATACATATTATATACATATTATATACATATTATATACATATTATATACATATTATATACATATTATATACATATTATAAGCAGAACTCAAACTTGTCTGAATTGCATTGGTTTGGTTTCATTTTTATTAGAAAAAACCAAAAATATAAACATTTTATTCGAACTTGCCACGCATACTATTTCTGTGGAGTACCTGCCGGCGGACGGTCCTAGAGGGTCGCCTGTTTACGAGCGGTCCCACAATGGAATGGGATGCGGATCGCCAGGTATCGTCAGAAATGTTCGTCCACTGCGTTCCTACCGACGCAAACATCTTCGAGAACGTTCGTACGCTGTATTCTGTTCGTGTTCGCGGCGGTGTAAACGCGACGAGAACAGACGAACACGTTTTTGTTCGTGTTTTTGTTCGTATTCGCCTTGGTGTAAACCCGGCATAAGGGAAACATTGATTCGCCTCCGATGGCCTTACGGGAACACCGCAAACCCGGACTCACCGATTAGAACGCAACTTTGTGGGTTTTTAGAGTGACTCGAAACAAGAACAACGGTGTGTTTCATATGGGCCCTATCGCCCATTAAGGTGGTGAAAACTAACCTCAAAGTCAAATCGGCACTTCCACTTTTTCGCGTATAACTCTCAAAGCACAACAGACAGAAAAAAATGTTTCAAACAAAAGTTGAATGGTACGATAAGCGCTGAAAACTTGCGTTAACGAAATTTTGAAAAGAGTTTAAAAAGAAAAATATCTGACGAAAAAAAACTTTTTCAAATATTTTGTTAACGGAAGTTGGTAGCGCTTATTGCACCATTAAACTTTTGTTTGAAACATTTTTTTCTGTCTGTTGTACTTTGAGAGTTATACGCGAAAAAGTGGAAGTGCCGATTTGACTTTGAGGTTAGTTTCACCACCTTAAAGGGCGGTAGGGCCCAAATGAAACACACCGTTGTCCTTGTTTTGAGTCACTCTAAAAACCCACATAGTTGCGTTCCAATCGGTGAGTCCGGGTTCGCGGTGTTCCCTTGTTAGTGGTAATAAATGCTTGGGCCAGCAGGTAGGCTCCAACTAGGGCTATGAGTGCCATTTATGCACTCGGGTGGCTTGGCCAGCAGGCCCCAAGGTATTTTCGACGCAGATCCGTTTTATTTATTTTTCCCTAATGACGAACGTATTTGTTGAATGAAGTATAAAAATCTTTTTTTATACTTCTTACCAGAAGTGCCCACCCACCCATTGCCATACGATTTCCATTGCAATATAGTTTCAGGAACGCATTGCGCTTTCCGCATGCGGTTTCCCTCACCTCCGCCTAAACCTGTACCTACCTCGCGCCGTCGGTGCACGCGGATTTAGTTAAAATTAAAAGTCAATTTTCTCGAAAGTGAAGCGCGATATGAAAAAATTTTATTCCACATTTTTGTCATTTTGGGACCTGTATAGTCGCCTCCTAAATGGATGACCATCGGTAGTCAAACAAAATGATATATGTATACAGGTATGTATACGGACGGCGCAAACCGTCTAGCGAAAAATCGCTGCGTGTGAAAACGCCTTAACAATAAGTCATCGACACTATACCACCTCGGAGGAATTCTCTTTGCTGCGTCAGTGGCGGAGATGATGGAAACGCGAATAAGTGATAATCGATAATCGAATGCCACGGGTTCGAATGGTTGTTCACGGCGAAATACGACCCCCGCGCCGAAGACAGCCGAGGGAATTAACTACATAGGTAGTGCTCTATCTTCGGTCGCTGAGTCGGTTTTAACTGTCCGCTTTAGTGCGATTCGCTCGTTGCAAATTATGTTTTATGCACGCGCAGTTTATCGTCAGTGCGATCTCGGGCGGTTGTTGTGGAACCTGGTTGCGGAGGATGCGAGTCCCGCTGGGATAACTGTTGTGGGATGTGGAGGATATTTTTCTCCATTTTTCTTAACTGCATCTTGGTCCTTTTGCAACGACACTAGCGTTTATCTAGTCGTTGCGAATGGAAACGAGTGAGTCTGTTCTCACTTAACTAGCGATCGTTAATCGATTTCTTGTAAATGATCATAATGTAGGTATTGCACGCGAAAGAATGATACAAGTAAAGATTGGTTTATTCTCGCTGACGTTAAAGATTCCTCTGACAGGAATAGCTAAAATTAAAACTGACTTCAAAAAAATAAAATTGCACTAAAAAGTAAAAAATAATTTTTTCCCTTATTTAATCTACGACTCTCATATTTTTTAAGTCGGTGCCTCATCATTTGCACTGTGTAAATCTGGCGTCGGCTTAAAAAATATGAGAGTCGTAGATTAAATAAAGGAAAAAATTATTTTTTACTTTTTAGTGCAATTTTATTTTTTTGAAGACGGTTTTAATTTTTTAAATTTTTTTTTATTTTTAACTTTTTAGTTTTATATATATTGACCCAGCATGCTAAGGAGATATGCGCGTACGTACATAAAATAATAATAATTAGGTGACAATAGTCTTTATTATTAACGATAACTGGCAAAATATTGGGCCAATGTTGATGCAGTGTAGGATGGGACGAAATCTGAAGTGTAGGATGGAATGAAAGAAAGATCATCAAAATCGGTCCATATGCTGAGGAGTTATGAGGGGGACACATAAAAAAAAACATACAAACGGGTCGAATCTATAACCTCCTCCTTTTTGAAGTCGGTTAAAATAGATGAATGATCAGTAGGATATATTAGTTCTGCAATATGATTTATATTTTTATTTATTTTAGGTTTCTCAAAAAAAAAAAATAGGAAATCATGTTTTCTAATAACATAGAAAAGTAATTTAAATAATATTATTGTTAAATGTTTGATTTACACAGTAGGTACCTACGTTAGAACTTTAGAGTATAGGCAGTATATATGCAAAATGGGCGATAACCATTTAAATGACTGACCCAGTAATTGTTTTGAATAACACAGTTCGACAAAATTGTACTTTTTTTCGGAGTTGTAACATTGAATAGCCGTTTCTTATAGGTTTTCGTGCGCTGAAAACTAATCCGCAAACCGTTTGTCGCCATCACCCTCAGTTTTTTAGAAATGGCACTTTGAAAAAACTGCAAATTTTCAACATTGATCTTTTGTGTCGAAATAGTTATTCGGTTGCTTGTTGCGTCAAATTATTCGACGAACCCTCCCGAATACAACGATATAAGTTATTAGTGCATTATGAACATTTAAATATGTTTAAACAACGATCAAAAGGAAAATGACATCCGAAATACACCCATTTTTGAAGATATCTTTCAATTTATTTCCAAAATTAAGGATCTAGGAAAAAATCTAACTTCTCCACGCGATGCAGCAGACACTTTTCCTTCGGAAAGCATCAACAGAACTGGTATGTCGCGTTTTGTTTTCAATACAGAAGCGAAACAGTTTGGCAAAACGCGCGGTGCCGACAGTGGTAGTCACGCGCGTTAAGCGATTGTGTTGAGAACCACTGTCAGCACCGCGCGTTTTATCATACTGTTTCGCTGCTGTATTGAAAACAAAACGCAACTTACCACTTATGTTGGTGCTTCCCGAAGGAAAAATGTCTGCTGCATCGCGTGGAGCAGTCAGATTTTCTCCTAGACCCTTATTTTCGGAAATAAATTGAAAGATATCTGCAAAAAGGGTGCATTTCGGGTGTTATTTTCCTTTTCACCGTTGTTTAAACATATTTAAATAATCATAATGCACTAATAACTTATATATTTGTCGGAACAAGCAACCGAATAACTATTACTGTTTCGACACAAAAGATGTTCAAAGTCGAAAATTTGCAGTTTTTTTCAAAATCGAATTTCTCAAAAACTGAGGGTGATGGCGACAAACGGTTTGGGGATTCGTTTTCAGCGCACGAAAGCCTATAAGAAACGGCTACTGAATGTCACAAGTCCAGATGACTGTGTAATATGCAAATCTTCGTAGAAACTCAAAATAGCAATAGCTACACTTTACAAAAATATCCGCTCAATCTTTAAATACAAAGTAAAATGTCTGCCTAGAAGTATAAGTCTACATACTTCTTATCTTTACACTTTCACAGATTATCTCGTGTTCACGATATTCAGCGTAGTGGATTTTACAAGAGTCTGATAGTCGTTACTGTATTATCATGTGAAACACCTGCACGCTCGTAAACGGTCTCCACATCAATAGATCTAGAAGTGGTGATCACTCTCTTTGGACACGATTTTACTCAAAGAATTTGTCGAATGTCTTCCTGAATGGTCCCCCTTCAACGACAATTCAATTCCGGTGTACATTGGCTACCAACATATTAGGGTGTGTCCATTTTTTCAATGTTTTAATTTTAAAAACGACTAGTGGAAAAACGGTACAATTTCAGGTTTAAGATTAAACGCTACCTTTAAATTTTGCGTAATACATTATTTACCTAGTTGGAATTTCATTTGAAATTATAGAAAAATACGAAAGTTACTAAAATTATTAAAATAAATGTTAATAAACGAACTTATGAACCGCAACAGAAGCAAACAATATATCGCTTCTTTGGTGGACTTTGTTAAATAGCATTAAATTTGGTCTGTTTGGATCTGTTGCTAAAGTTACATATATTTTCATTTTGTAATAAATACAAATTTCCATACATTTTCATGCGAATGTAATAAATACTAATTTCCACATATTTTTATTCTCATTTTCATGGTTTTATGTAAGCAAGACTCGCTTTAAGCATTATATGAATATGTAATTTGTAGTTAAATCTTACTTAATTTTCACTTTTTTCAACTATGATTTGAAGTAGCTAAACCTCACTCAAATCAATTTCTGAAGATAGTTTCAGATTCAGGATTAAAAACAGCATTACTTTGTCACTAAGGTCGGGGCCAGATAGGGTAGATGTCCCAATTACTGCCACCTTAAGATTATAACTGAACTTCATTTAATCAATTCACGTGTTGTTTAACCTAAAAATCGTCTCCGATTGAAACATAATATTATTTAACATCTCTTTAATTAAAAAAAATAGTTTTATGAATTAAATATGAAGAATTTATTAATAATTAATTAAAATTCGCGAGCGATCCTAGTGTACCTATAACTGTCACCTCAAAAATCGTCTTGTCCGTATGACTGCCACCCAATAACTGTCGGTCCTAATAACTGTGACCACATAACTATAGTTATAACTAAATATGACAAACCTACTAAATTTTAAATAATTTAATACATATACGTACCTTATATGTCTTATATCATATTATAATTTAATATATGTGTACATTTAATATATATCTATGATTTAATATCACAGCATCACACGCTACACGTGATTTTGAGGTTGAGAATTTGAACTTTGACAGATGACAGTTATGCGTACTTCACGTTTTTTTGTCCCGAATACTGCCAACAGTATTGGGACAAGCCCAAAAATTTTGTCCCTAATGATGTCACCGTTAATTATTATAACTTAACAATAAATATTATGTATTTTATTCGTTACATCATTAAACTAATTCTTCTAGACCGGAATAATTCATTTTATGCAATAGATAGAGGTTGAATAGTAAAATTGCGACCCTTTCTTTAGTACGATTTCGCCATCACTTCCTACTAACGTCGTCGCGTTTTTGACGCTCAAATGGCACTTTTATTTTTCAATATTATTTTTTAAGCACTAGGTACATATGAGTACATATATTTGTTTTATTTTTATGTAAATCAGAATCTCCGTTTCCTAATAACATTTTTTTGTACATTTTGTTTCATATGTTACGTTTTTATTACATAAAATAAATAAAGTGGCAGTAATTGGGACACTGGCAGTAATTGGGACATCTACCCTATATTGGCCGGTGAATTCGTTTTCGCGAGCAACGATTGAGGAGAAATCAACCACCACCATCTGACGATCGTGGATTTGTCAGTTGGAGTTGCGCGGTCGTCGCAGGGTATGGTGGGGTAACGGGAACGCTGCTCGGCTCCGCCTGAATCTAGCCGTTTGGCTGTTATTTATTCTTAGCGTAATAGTTGTGTGCGTGACGAAGCTATTTGTAGACCAATACGAGATGAAGCTATCGAGAAGGAATCATGTTCTGACCAATAAAGCTCCTGAATTTTTTCGGAGCTAACGCACACCTATTCTGATGTGTGTACATCTACGCTGACAGCTCGGTTTGACCTACACGCCAGAAGCTTGGCACTATCCCCACCACTTCTGGCTCACTCTTGTTCCGCGAAGGCGATAGCGAGATGGAACGAAAGCGAGTAAGAAAACGTTGAGAAAAGGAGCACCGAGGCAGGCAAACGGTGTGGTGGGAGAATACCCCTCACGAAACTCACCGGCCAATATATCTGGCCCCGACCTTAGTCGTTTTAAAATTTTCAACAATTTTAAATTTACCCACAAAATCGACACACCCTACCAACATATGCACCTTGTGCGAGTAGCTTCCTGTCAACGTACATACCTACATACATACTACTGTGCATTCCTTTAAGCAGAGTAAAAGCAATTTCAAAAGCTATTTTTTTCTTCAAGGCATATTTATCCAAGCTTAGGGTAAAATGAAACACCGTAAGATGTTGCATTATTACTTACTTTAATGCCAGGTTATCCAACATTGAATTTGCGAATGGTGTGTATCTCTAACAGGAAAGATCGGTAAGTGACACACGCCGATTTTGATGGAACTGTGCACGATTGTTTATTGGTCCACTCTAAGAACTTTGTCGTATTTGGTTGGTGCTAGTTTTGTGCTTTAAGGGTGAGACCAGCCCTTTTATTCAAGTCGCCCTTGTTATTTATGCGCTTATAAGTCGTAAATTATAAATCATATCGGAAAAGGAATTAAATAAACATTGCACCGTTCCTGAATGCCTATGATATATCTATAGAAAAAAAATAAAAAAAATTTTACGAAAGTTGCATTTTCCTCTCCTCTTAGTTCAGATTTTTTTTTTCATATGAATAGAGATTTTTTATTCTAAATCCAACGACGTACCTATAACAATATATAATTACTGTATTTAGTAATTTGATTAATATAAGAATTACTTGTATTTCGGTGATAAATACACTATATATATCTGGGTATACGTACATTAGTAACAATTTGCACGAATATCTGATAATGAAGTGCGACGCGATCAAATACAATTACATATACAATTATAATGGTCATTAACATTCAAGAAATAATGTTGTACTGTTAAAAAGTTTATTGGATATGATTTTCACGATAATGATACCTCTAAAAAAATGCTGGAAATAGAAATACGGCTCCACCAAGCATGACGAAGTATAGCAAATTCTCTGCATACACGGCAACGATGAATTTCGTTATCCTGCTTTGGAAAACAATAATCTAAGAATTTTCATAACGAGTCGGACGTTCCTCTGGGTATCCAGTTTTGTACCGTGAATGTTTAAGCATATTTTTGAATTTAGGCCAGGAAAGATGATTATGGATAAGCGATTTTAACTCTATAATACTGTTTCTGTGATGTAAATTAACGTCATGATTAAGTAAAATGACTGGATTGGGGAAAGTTTTCGCAACATTTTTCCAAATGCGGAAACCGTGAACATCAAGAAGTTGTAGTCTTCCTGTCGTTTTTTTTTTTTGTACGTTGAGAATAATTTGCTGTTTTGCACGAGAAACAAGCTGTGGTTAAACATCTGAAAAATGTCCGCTCCGGGAATCCAGTAACAATACGATTTGATGCGTCATAGGGTAAAAGACCCAATTACTGTCAGGTTAAGGATTGATTCTGACAGTATCGCATAGTTTTTGTATTTATTGATGTGTTTAGTTGAAGAAAAAAATTTGTATGATAAATAATAAATTTATTGATTTAAAAAATATATGACGGGAGCTAATACTGTCACCTGTGATATGTGTTCAATCGAATTACTGACATCCCAATTATTGTCAGTTTTAAATTCTAGTTCAGCAAGGAGTAAACGAGAATAAATATAGGAATTTTGTTATTTTAATAAAAGATGTCAAAGTACATTCTGTTATAAATATTAACAATAGTACTTACAAAACGTGTACGGTTACGTTGTCAAAAATTTCGAAATTGGACAAGGTTATGTCAATACGCGCACGCACGTGAAATGGTAGGAATGACAAGTGACAATAACAGCGTAACCAACTTAAAACTTTTTACTATCTTATCAAAATTAAAGAAGAAAAAATTAATTCCTGCTTTTCCTCGCATAAATTACAATTTTAAATGTATGTTAAAATTTTTTCGTGAATGAATTCACATGGTTTAAGGCTTATTTTAAGTAAAACAGCATAGGGCGACAGTAATTGGGTCTTTTACCCTATGGGGCAAGTGTATTTGCGTAAACGAAGTTGATCGTCGATTCATTTGCCAGATTTCGAAGGAGAAAGAAGATCATTAGATGACCTGAATAAGTTTTGTGCCCATACTTAATACCCACCTGAGATCAATGTCATGGATACCATCTAGGATTATTACCTTACTTGAGGCAACGTACGCTTGACCCTTTGTAAATAGTGCTCTTCGCAAATGCACTTACTTTCACAGTCTATGAACTAATAAAAATAAGCAAATAAAATAAAATTTAAAAAAAATTAAACCGACTTCAAAATGGCCAAGAAAAGCATAAAATAATTTTTCTTATTACTTTGTTAATATTATACCTAATAAATATAAATTTTATACTTTTCGAAGTCGGCGCCAGAAGCTGTAAATTTAAAAAAACATGGCGCCGACTTCGTCGAAAAAACTGATTGGCGCCGACTTCGAAAAGTATAAATTGATAATTATTAGATATATTATTAACAAAGTAATAAGAAAAATTATTTTACGCCTGTCTTAGCCATTTTGTGGTCGGTTTAATTTTTTTTAAATTTTATTTTTGCTTCTTCTGGAACACAGACGCCTTCCTCTTCTACAAATTTCGTATCCGTAATATCGCCAGGTGATATGTCTACAAACTCTGCTTCTAATCATTTTGTCTCTTGAAATTCTAAAATCTCATTTTCTTCAGCCGAACAGAATCGACCTTCAATGCTTCTTACTATGGTTCCATACGATATTTAGCCAATGCAAATTCTTTATAATTCACTGGGGTCGGCGCTAAATTCAAAGAGTGTACTGTAGTCAGTAGCAAATTAATCACATTTACAGGATTTATAAATATTATTTGTTAAAAACTGGTGCACTGATCGAAGAGCACCGTCACCTGTTCTTTCGGAACCAGTTAATTACCCATGCGTTTGCTCTTATTATTATTATTATTATTATTATTATTATTATTATTATTATTATTATTATTATTATTAGCCTTTTCGCAATTAAGATTATATCTTTATTAACGGTGTGATCTATAATCATTACTTATTCAGGGACTATCGGGACGATATAAATTAAGGCGGCAATTTTACACGCAGTAATTACAGCAATTATGCATTGTTATACATTGTTGGATTTAGAATAAAAGAAGCGTTTATTCGTCAAGAAAAAAAATTCTGAAAACTAAGGCGGGGGGGGGGGGGCGGAATTTAACTTTCGTAAAAATATGATTTATTTCGATATACTTTCTAGTAGATATTTAGGCGTTCAGTAACAGTACATATAACATTTATTTTAATCTTTTTTATATCTTTTTTTATTTACGAGTTATAAGCGCATTAGTAAAAGGGCTCGCTTGGATAAAAGAGGTGGTTCCTCCCTTATATTACAAAAGTAGTATCAACCAAAGACGGCAAAGTTCTTAGGTTGGATCAATAAAAAATTCTGCAGAGTTTCATAAAAATCGGCGTATGTAACTTACCGATCTTCTCTTTAAGTAAGTGATAGAACGCGATGTTTTAGATAAGCTGTTGATCAGAATTATTGCGAATGATTATTTGCAGCTATGTACCTAAAATACCGTAAAAGTATAAGTAAGTAAAATAACATCGCACACTTTTAGCCCGTGACGTGAGTTTATGCGATAGTACGATTACTCTTATTATTATTATTATTATTATAAGCAATAAATTTAGCGCAATTTCTTTCGATGTGTCAACAAGATGTGTAGAAGTTAACTGATTCCTTGTTTTAGTGCACTCATTAACTGCACTGCACACAAAAGAGAGAAAGAGAGGGAGAGAGACAGTTTTATTTAGATTACACAATGACGTAAATTGCCAATTTAATTTTATTGATTATAATTGAACAATATTGTGTTAAACTTTTGAAATTGTTTTGTAATTGGGTTGTACATTTGTATTAGAAACCAATTGTTATACAATCTTTTGAATTACCTTATGTTTTAAAATATGTATAAAATTTAACACATTTTAAAATGATCACTTCAAGATAAAAACAATTTTTTTACTATTCTCAGCAGTGTTTACACAAAATTATTCACACTGTTACTGTAGAGGAGTTGTAACATTCCATTCCGTAACCTTTCCATAATTTTTAGATAAATACCTTGAATACGAAAGAATGGAATACACCGGGCAATTTTTTGTGCAAGAATAAACAAAAATTATACAATACAAATTTTTCATATGAGCCTTCATTTTTGACAAAATCGAGTTTAAACTTCCATCGAGCACCCGTGCACTTGCTCAGAAAATTGGTCAAACCTCGAAATCGATTTTCTCGAAAACAAAGTTTGATTCGAAGAAACTTGGGAGAAGGTTAAAAAATTTTGTCCTGCATCCCGGTTTTACTAAAAATATCTATTCACTAAAATCAATTCTATCCACCATTAACCACCGAAAAAGTCTTATATTTAATTTTATAAGAAAGGCAGAAGAAAATAAACATATAAGGAGTACTGCAAAAAGACATAACAAGTATCTAATTGACTTTGCTGCAAAAAGGAGGCAGCTCCATAATTTGCTGAAATTGTTACATAGCATACAAAAGTTAACTGAAGATAAAAATCGTTCTGTAGTTTCTGGTACAGATTAGAACAATCAAGCAGATGAACTGGTAAGCATATTCATACAATCATTTTTCTAAAATTGTGTAGATTAATGTTTTTTTTATATATTTCCACGTAGGTACTAATATCTAGTTTTAATAATTATTTGACCCGAGATAATTGGATTTTTATAGAATTCGGTGGAAAAAGGGGCAGCTCTAAATTTTGAAAATTCACCCTGCCATAGAAAAGAGATACATTTATTTACAATTAGTAAGTAATAGTATTAAATAATGTGTCAACGCTTATATAGATTTCAAGTGGGTAAAACACTTTGAACATATATCTAAAAATATTTTATTAACACTGTCTTTATTTGTTTTCGAAAAGTTAATAAATTCGGAGCTGTCGCACAGTGTAACGAGTACATAGGGAAAAAAAATGAATTTTCCATTAAGATACTGTTATTTACGTGTAATTGATATGTTAATCATATTTATTCACAAAAAAAATTAATTTTTAACATAAAATAATTCATTAATATATATTTTAGTCCATAATAAAAGTAAAACAAATAAAATATATATTTGTTTACATACATTTAAACACAAATTAATAACAAACATATGAAACAATTATAAAAAAAAAAAAAATATTTTTTTAAATAAATTAATAATAAATAAATTTTTTAAATAGATAATAAATTTTACATTATTCATTCTTATTATACATCTTCATCACTATCAGTTGAATCTGACGGAATTGGAAGCGCAGTGTCTTTTCAAACTAAATATTCTAGCACAAATTTGTCTAGTTTTTTGTTTCATTATGTGTATTTTTTCTTATGTGAGAGCAGTCGGGAGCAGACAAAATTTACACCAAATTAAAGGACACGAAAGGAACTAATTGTAGTAAAAAAATGAAAGAACCGATATGTTTCGTTTTTTTTTTAATTCTCTCCACAATTTAGAAGATGAGACAAAAAAAGTAATAATTTGAGCCACTGGTACGTATCCATATCTTTAAATGCGAGAATTTTTAATTAATAAATACAACAAAAATGCAGTGGGTAAATATTTCCTACGTGTAGTCTGTGGCAGCTTGCGTTTGGTTATTCCACTTGGAATATAATTACTAACCTTAAATCCGTTATTTATGTCACTAAGTAATGTTGTTGCTATGTTCCCGTTTACTATGAAATCCATAAAATGAGATACAAAATTTCAAAACCCAAATTCTTTGCTCTTTGAACACGGGCCGCGACACTGTGCGCCGCCTTGCCGCCGCAAAGTCTTCGATTGCAGTTATCCGCTGGTCCCCGGGGCGACGCATTAAAGGACAAAACCAGGGAGAGTGACCGGTGCTCCCCAGAACGATTTTACCGGTTCCCCGAGACAGATCTACACCTATCGCTACCGAGCGTGCCTCGCAAATCGTGGTGGGGCCGCGACAGCGAGCGGAAAGTTGGTAGGCCTGCCCGCTGACTACGTTCTCTCACTCGCGGCTTGTCAGAGTCCACAGTCCTAACTCGGCCTCAGGCTACGATAGATCGTATCTTTTCGTCGGTTCGATCTTGCCGCGAATTCATCTCGCGCGTGTCAGACTCCGTCGTCCCTGGCCGACCTGCTTCGCTCGAACCACGACCGATCGAACGACCCCTCGACCGTCGCCCAAAAAAACTCACCGGCTCGCTTTCTTTTGTCACGCGTCGCAACACTCCCGCGAGACGGTCTTCCCCTTTTTGTTTCAAGTGCTGGGTGAACGTAACGTGCCGAGGATAATTTTCCCTGCTCCGAGGATACAGTACCGAACGAATACAGGGAACCCAAGAGGTAAGAACACGTGGCTTACACAGCGGATTACAGGAGCAGACAGCTGCCCGTGAGAAGTTCGACTCGAGGTGGTCGCGAATACGTGCGGGATGTTCAGCGTGAATTGCGAACGAGTGGCAATTGCGAGGGATCATCGCGAGTCAATTTACAATTGAGAGTTTTTTTTTTTTTAATACACCGACCGCTAGCAATTATCTAGCTAAACCATCGGAAAGGGATAACGATGTCTGATAACGATGTGTGTCGCGGAACACTGGATCGCAAAAACGTGTCCAGTTTCATGTAAATGCTTCTTGACGAACGTGCAACTGATTTCCAACGAGGCAGCACTAATGTAACGCGACGTTTATGTCGCATTATTTTTATTGCTCTTCGAGAAGAGTGTACGCGCGTTTATAGGGAAGGAAATTCTTTCAGCAAATTCGGGATTACAAAAATGGTAGATTTTCATTGGAATCTTTTTATTTCTTGGAATTCTTGTGACCTAGGCAGGGAATTATTTTAATACTGATTTCTATCTAGTTCGAGCTTTCCGTATACGTAAATACCTACACACCTATGTATACATAAAACAGGGTAGCATATTTCACGTCGGGTCGTATTTTCTTTGTAATGCAAATAGACAAGCATTTCTACCTGTGTCCCATTTAAATTCGATTCGATACTCATCTGGGTTCTTATGACTTTGGGGAAACTGTTCTTCCGGTATCGGTAGCCTTGCCGCGTTTTTTTTTTTCTTCTAAAATTAGAACGAAATGGTAGGAATCGAGTAACGCAATCACGAGACAGTTGGGGTCGAGCAACAGGGTGCAGCTCGTCTTTATTTTCATACGCGATAAGTGCTGATAAACTTTGTTGCACATCCAGCTTCTCTTCGGGAAGGCGAAGATCGCAGAAATTTGCCGCGTAAGATGCGATGGAACTTTGAAGGAATCGATAGAACTGAATTTCATAGAAATGTAGCTACCTGTGTGCCTATATGTATGTGTATATTATAACACGTACGAATAACGGAATATGCTGTATGTAGGTATATACAGATTCCTTTATATAAGAACTTCATCTGAAGTTGATAACGAATTCAGGTCACAGGTTGAACTTTCTGACGTTCGCAGATTTTGTTGTAGTTCGCTGTTACCTTTTCCTTACTGACGATGATATCCTTTACTTTATCCAACCAAACAGTGGGGTTATTTTTTTAACAGTGTAGTGCTCTACGTCGTTATTGCACAGTACCTATTTATGGTGTGGTTACTTTTGGTATAGTATTTTAATACAATACTTAACATGTAGGGTAGATGTCCCAATTACTGTCACTGGATTTATTATATGTAATAAAAACGTAACGTATAAAAAGAAATGTACAAAAAATAGTTATTGTTAAATGGAGATTCTGATTTGCATTAAAATAAAAAAATATATGTACTCATATGTACCCCGGGACAAGATGATTTTTGAGGTGACAGTTATAGGTACACTAGGATCGCTCGCGAATTTTAATTAATTATTAATAAATTCTTCATATTTAATTTATGAAACTATTTTTTTTTAATTAAAGAGATGTTAAATGATATTATGTTTCACACTGAAACAATTTTTAGGTTACGCAACGCTCTTAAGGTGGCAGTAATTGGGACATCTACCCTATATGATACTGATAGAAACCTATTATTATTATTATTATTATTATTATTATTAATATTATAGTGCTTTTTTGTAAAGCAATATAAATTGGTCAAACCATCTTCACTTTTACGTAGGTACCTACGTGGGAGCATATTTTCCGTTTACTTACAATCAAGAATAATATCTCAAATTTGTTTTTTAACTTTGCTCCGAAGGTGTACAAAATTCGTTGAACACGAGTCTCCGCGTGAAAAGCACTCTTGAAATAGCAGTGCATCTTTGAATGAGTTTATCACTATTATGCACTCAAAACATGACTCATTGTCAGTCAAATAAAGAGTTTGTTCGTGCGACTATATTTTACCTTCAACTTGATGGTACGGTCGTTTATTTATAGTGCGTTTAAAATGCAAATGCATTCTTCACCTGATTTGAAGAATAACTTAAACGTCCTTTTCGTAACGTTTCACTTCTCTGTGTGAAATTGGTGCAGATTTTTCAGTTACGTCAACTTCTATTATGGCTTTAAAAAAATACATGGGTAAGTCCGGGACAGTCGGTTAACCTAGCATAAAATGGCTATTAAATCTAATACTCATATTATTTATTTTATCAGAATAAACCTGATAGGTTCCAATTTTTGTGGTAATTCAGAAAAACTGGTCGATCTTTGTTTTAAGACTATATTTGCTAGAAATCAGGTGGGAAACTGAAGTCATGACATCTGACCATCTCTCCCGAGGTGCCGGGAAGTATGGTTCTCGTCGTTGGGAGAGACCACTCACGTAATTATTCATGAGAAAATAACAAAGAAGAAAGCAAAATTATTTATGAGTGACTACTACAACTGCAGATTTATTGATATTCAATTTGTTTATGCTAAACGAGTAAAGAACATTTCAAACAAAAAGTGAACTTCCTATTGGCGATTAGCAAAGCAAATAAATACAAAAGTGAATAAATAGAATAAGGAAATAATGGGGGAAAAAGAAACAAAAAAAATCTCTCACAAACTATTGAAAATTTAACTGTTAGAATGAAGGTTAGAACCTGAATCATTTATCCCAATCATAACTCGACCATCTCTATTTCCTGAAAGGAAAGATTGTCTTCTCATTAGCTTTGAAAGGAAGGATTAATATGGCCAAATACTTTGGCTGCATTGTCTAACTTACCCTTTATAACCTATAAATCCAGAAAAACACAGAAGGAAGCAAAATGGCGATATTCATTCAACCGTTTGGCTTCTATAGAAGCTATTGTTCTGTACTTTAACGCGTTCTTACGTACAGAGTCTGAAATATAGAGACTCCACCAACTATCCTGCCCCACCGACTCACCCGCATTTACCCATAGAAGAAAATTTTAATGGGACTGTTTCTATCTAACATTACCGGAGAATTCGTATATTCCTATTTATTTAATGGCACTTTATCATTATTACCAATATATGTATACCAATATACCAATGGTATTTTGCAATCAGAATTTCTGGGAACGCGTCCCAAGTACGTGGACGTTATACTGTGAAGCGAGAATTGAACTAATTGAAGTACGGGATGAAACGTTGGGGATTTTAATTAATTTCGTATTAATTTTAGACACTGATCATTCTATAAATCACCGTAATCTAAAGAAAATAGACATTGGTCAATGGTGTCACACATATAGGTATACCATGTAGGTAAACACCGTTACCAATTCTTCTATCGCGCGTTTTACGTAATTACATGGAGATAAGCGTACATATATTTGCTATTAAGAGTTGACACGCTCTTCACTCTTATCTGCGAGATGCTTTTGGTCTAGCAAGCGATAGTAACGAAGTAAATTACACAAAAAATTCATTCACTTACAATAAACATCAACCTTCGTGTGGTTCAATATGCTTTACAGCCAAATCAATCCATAGGATAGGTATTAATATTGCTACATTCACTCATGGTCAGTGGTAATTCATCGATTAATCTACTAGGATAACTGCACTCGTAGTTGACAGTGTACCAATAGTTGACACTTTTATTTTCAGTCATGAATAATTAGCTTTCGAATAAAATTTTTTTTCTTTACCAATACTTTTTCAAACAGCGTATTAGTCAGAGACGTTTTTTTAATAGGAAGCTTATTATTCGTGACTGGAAATAAAAGTGTCAACTATTGGTACACTGTCAACTGCGAGTACAGTTACACTAATGACTTTATAATACATTTCTTAAGGGGTTATACCTAGTCAGGAGGCCGAAAAGAGGCGAATGTTTGTGAATTTTTTTTTAAAAAACGCAAGCATGTATTTTTACAGAACCTTTTGCGCTTAAAAGAGCAACATTTAAAGAAGATTTGGTAATTTTTTCGCAAAATAATATTTACGTTTATAATAAAATTACAACCGATATCCACGAAGCCTTTTTAAAAAGTTGTTTTGTGGTGAGCACTGCCACTCGGAACCAGGTTATCCAAAATCAAAAAACAAAAAGATTTCGTTCGTATATTAATGTATCTTCCGATTGACGGGGGGAATTTCCGAAATATTAATTTAAAATAAAATGGCGGCTATTTAAAGTTTGAAGTCCTGATTCTCGCGCGAAAAACCGCCATTTTTCGTTCATAAAATCGAAAATATACATTGAAAAAAATGCAAAAGACATTCTGTAGATTTTTATATAAAATATGAGCACACAAAATTTTAGAAGGATTGGCGCAGTGGTTGTTGAGATATCTTACTCACCGTTTTTAAAAAGGCTCCTTGGATGTCGTTGTAGTTTTATTACAACCGTAAATATTTTTCTACAAAAAAATGACCAAATTCTCTTCAAATGTTGCTCTTTTAAGCGCAAGAAGTTCCATAAAAATATATGCTTCCGCTTGTTCAAAAAAAATTCACAAACTTTTCGCCTCTTCTCGGCCGCCTGACTAGGTATAACCCCTTAAGGGGACTAGGCAGTCAGAAACTCGATTTTTTTTGTTGCATTTTTCGAAAGTACCACCCTTCCCGACTAAAATGCCGTTTGGTTTATGTTAAAATTCGCAAAATTGCGGATTTTACAGCCGAAAAGGTCGAGCGCGCCATAAACCGTTTCTGCGCGCACGCAGGTAGACTAGATTCCTCTTTCGAAACTTTAAGCGCGTTTTTCTCGGAATCATATTTCCTCTTCGTTTTGCAGTGATTGGGAACAAGCGGAGGTATCAGTCGATTTGAAAAAAATTCAGCATATACGAAACATGTCTAGTTACGACCTGAACCTACGCATAAGTCAGTAGAAACTCCTGGTTTGTCAAAAAAAAAAAAAAAAAAAAATAGAATGGCTCTTTTCCCTGGCGAAAAATGACGTTTCTTTAAAATTTGCCGTTTTGCAGCCACCATTTTTATAATTTTGATTGTTTTTCTTTTGCAATAGGTTCAGGGCAGAATAGGGGCCAGGGCAAAGTATAAATTTCAGAGCATATTTCACAATTAAATTTCTTACGGCCAGAATCACTGCAAAATTACAGCGGCTCCAAAAAAAAAAACGCCTACCGTTTATAGTATTAATAAACCTTACTCAAACGTACTAGTCACAATTTGTGTTCATCTCCTTGTAATTAATTCGCAAAAAATACCTGATTTTCGAGCGATCTAACTGCCTAGTCCCCTTAAGAAGATTAGGGAATCACGTTCTTGGCCAATTCAGCGAAACAAGTAAAATCTGAGAAAAGGAAGAAACGTATCTAGGTTACCTATTGTTGCTGTCGAACTGTATTAGACAGTGTGCCTGCATCGTCAGTGGGAGAAAAGGGATCACTCGTGCGATCGATGCATGCTCCAACTCTTCTGCATTATGCTTAATTGAATGAAACTCCCATTATTGAGAGACATTCAGTGTCATTCGGCTGCAATTTTTCTGAACGAGTGTGTATGTAGAAGGTGGCACGAGAAACTGTTATGGTGATACCAAGCTGACACACCTCCGTTACTCCTACAACCGCTTCATTCATTACTTACCTCCACCCTGGAGGCCTTGGCTATTCTTACTGGGACTTGCACGCAGAATATCAAATGCACTTGCCCACTGGTCTGTGACTTTCTTGGTTCTAATGCTACCACCTCCGGAGAGAGGACATAGCGGTAAAGGGTCTTGAGTTCATTTTATCGTGCATGTGGGAATCATTACTATCTTCGCATCGACATATTATTGACGGGTTGACACGTGTACGCATGATCGGATTGCCACGTATGCCGCGATTAGTCACGCCGCCGAGACGCACTTCCCGTCACGGAGTTGGGAAACAACTAATTTTTTTTTAAAAATTCCTGCCACGCCACGGCTAATATCAGGCTACGTTTGCTTCGCTAATTTGCACGCCGGATCTGCACGGTGTGTTTTTATCTTCAAAGTACACGAGCGCTACGTTTATGCATTTATAATGACAACGAAGTTATAGTTCTACTAATGTTTATTCATAACGAATTTACCGACTTGGGCCGTTAAACTGTTACTAGGACACGTTTAAACGCGATTGCTGAGGAGCTTGGCCTCACTTGTGTGTTAACATTGCTTTCCTAGTGGGTATTAGCATTATTAAAGAAGGTGATTTTAATCTTCTAATCATTCCAACATATGGGAACTGTAATTCCATATCTTTCAGCTGATGTGCTTAATATTCTTCCGCATTAACTATTTGTATAATGTAGGTATATAGTCTCTTATTGACTAACTTAATTGAGAATAATTCCGCAGTCAGAATAATGATTTCGAAAATATATTTTGCACCTCTATGTAGCTAACATTAAATTGTTTAAAGTATTTGAGCAGTCTTAAAAATTCAGACAGGCCTTCTGTGGCATTATATTTTGTCAAATTTACTATTTGATTCTGAAGAACTAAATAATTCATACACCTTCAAAATAATATTCTTATAAGTATACTTAAGAAAAATATTTAAAAAATATATTGAAGCAAAAAAATAAGCGTATTCTAGATAATTAAACATATTATTTAAATAAAAGATTCACCCCCAAAACTCCCCATATAAATACATCTTTAAAATTAATATCTTATCAAAATCTCCCAATATAAAAAATACTTCATATAAATTAAATTTATAAAGAAGATTCCAAAAAAAATTGACATTAATATAAGAATCAATATTATATATATATTATGACTTTATTCAGCTTCGATCCTCTGTTTGTTTGCTTGTTCGTATTATGTATGTTTGTTTGGTTCAAATCTAGAAACTCAATTTCAACCCACTTCCAACTATCCAATTAACTGGAAACTTTGCAGGCGTACGTAGTTTGGATGACAATACAAATTTATGAAAAAAAACCCTGAGGGGTTTAAAACATTACCCAGTCACCAATGATTTTAATCCATAACCTCAAATCCAATCGACTTGGAACAATGTGATATAAGTAATTAATACAATTACTGTTAAACTGTATACAGTGGCAATAAAATATATTTATAAATAAGTCTGAGCTATGAAATGTAGGTCCACAAACTCTAAAAAGTAGAAAAAAATTGATGTTAAATGATTTTATTAAAAATGCACAAAAAAGTAAAAAGTAATTATTTTCTTGTGCTACAATTTCGATGGTGTTTTTGCACTTTAAATAAAATCGCGGAGCAGGATATTTCATAACAGAATATTAATCAATTTAATACAGCATCAAGCGTCGAAATGAATTTGTTGTGAGATATCCTGTTCCACGATTTTATTTAAAGTGAAAAAACACCTGTAGTACAGGAAAATAATTATTTTTTAGTTTTTAGTGCATTTTTAATAAAATCGTTTAACATACATTTTTTTTATAACATTATGAAGGAGTATATTTAAAATGTGCCAACCAAGGAATATATTGTAATTGAAGATTTATATTTCTGAAAAGTGTAAATCTTATTCCCGTGTTGTCACATAATACTATCATTGTCCTAATGCATACCGATTATTATTAGTCACTCGAAGCGACGGCGCGTCCAACCTGGGTGCTTTCGCTCCGCGGTGAGTTATTTCGGTTCTGAATTGCTCTATGAGAGCACAAACGTTCCACTTCAAGGGCAACGATTTTAAGACTCTTAATTTTCTTAAGTGAGAATACGATGACTGTGGATTTGTCGCGGCTAAGCTGGAGATTAAAGATTGCTTCTGATTAACCTCTCGTTGCGTAATGATTTATCCACGACGCGACTTGACAACGAAGGAACCTGAAAGTTATGTAGCAGAGTTGAGTACCTACAATCTGATTCCGATGGTGAATAACTGATAAGATTGACGACTAATTCACTGATTCTGAGCTTTTATTCGTCACAAAGGAATAAGTTCTTAATCGAATGAGAATGCATTCAACTATTTAACGTAGGGAGATAATTAATTTTCATTTGCATAATTATTTATTCGTGATTTGCGCTATTTATTATCTATATTTTTGGTTATTCTCCTAATATTGTACTTACTTTAAAAGTCTTAGGATTTATTCCTTGTTAAAAACCGTTGCCAATCAGCAAGTAGCGAAAACTGTTAACCGTTATTTGCATTATTATTCAAATACTTTTAGAATACTTATTCAAATAAATTATTCGACTAAATAACGATGAATTATTCCATTGACATGGTAGAGCAATTTATTATGAATAACGAATAATTATTATCCAGATGAAGTGTTGGACTAAAGAGAATTCGTTTGCATAATAGATTGTAGATAAATATGTTGAGTCTGTTCTCTTCGCGAAAACGCAACGTTAAGTTTGTACATCGATATATAAGTACTCAATGAAATTATAATTACTTTTCCCGCGCAATTTTCTTGCACAAAATATCCGAACTTGCTATTTATTTACAACCAACATGGATATAGGAAAGGTAGAAAGTTGTCAAAATTAATATCAAATAGTATTCAAACATATCTGGAGCCCAGAGCCATCTGTGTATTAAGTCCACTTCTTTTAAAAAATTACATATTACATGCTTCCTGTATCGAATTTTTCGCTCTTCCCGAAACATGTAAAATGTCTTTTTTTTAAAAAAAAAAACGTGGACCCGGACATTAACCTATCGACCCGACATTTTTTTATTTGGATTTTGTTATATTTTCTTGTAGAAATTAATTGTATTAACAATAACTAAGCCACGGATAGGTATAGGTCAAATTTGGAAGTTGTACGTCAAATTGAAAAATCGGAACATGTCCCAGCAGTTTTTTTCAGTGGGGCATATGTGTGTCGGAAATGTTAAATAGGGTTAAACACTTCCGATCTTCTGTCGGTATATTACACATGTATCGTTATGATATTCCTGCCAGTGAATTTGAATTCTACGTATTTCAGGGGGGTGGGGAAGAAGCGTTGCTTTGACGGAGTGCAATATTTCGCAGCGTAACTCGGGGAAAATATTTTGTCTTCTCTATGCGCAATAAGATAAATAAAAGCAATAATTTAAAAACATTTTAGGAGAATATAAAAAAAATCAAATTTTTTCCATAAAAAATTTGTGACTCTGCAGTCATATATCGTACCAAAATAAAAGTTATCCAGCACGTTACTACGTTGCTTATTCTCAGTATTGTCAACCAAAGACACCTCGTCGTACACAATCAGATTAACTAGAAAATAATAAAATAACGCATATACCTATGTGTCGCTTATTGTTCTTCAGATGATCACACAAATTCACTGGGAAATACCTATATGTGTCCCAACAGGGTCGAAAGGGTTAATACACTATTTCTGGGGTCCAGAATGGAATATGTAAAATTCTTAAACTGTTCGTTAATTAAAAACGTGAAGTTGTTTAGGATACTCTAATTTTCATCTCCAAACATAGGTGTCACGTACTTCTATATTTAATATAATAGGTACATACTTACTGCTCTTTGTATTTATACTGCTCGACACTTATTTTTTTGCTGAATATATGATTATGTGTACATTAATTATTGACACATAAATGTCCCAGAAAACGCATATACAATCTTCATAAACATCGTTTAAGACGTAAATAAGACAGAGAAAACAATTTGAATACATGAAATTTACGTACAACTTTAGAAAACTTATAACGAGGGCTAGTTTATTGCGACAGGTTTTTTTTACGATAAAGTTTGTCGCTTTGAATAGTTACTAGTTTACTAATTATTGAATTTGAAACAATACGCCATCTTCTTCTGACTAATAATTGATCATTTAAAACAATGCCATATATGTATCAGATGATACACTATTTACTTTATATAAATTTTGATTCAGTTTTCGCGCGACCCGTCGGCAAAAAATAGTGTCCAGCAGCGTAACAAATATTAATGAATTACGATATTGTCGCGGTAGGTAGGGATCTCCTCGTTAGCCATGATTATTTATGTGAGAACAAGTTATTTGACAGCACAATAGAATCGCAAAGAGTTTGGAGCTTGGTTTTGCAATAATAATTCTGTTGGTGCGTACGATCAGTCCAAGACTGGCGGCAAAATCGATAGCAACTTCTCGTCTTCGGTAAAGACCGACCGTCTTCTAACTTCGGATGCGACCACCAGTAGGCCATGAAGTTATATGCTGCGTTCACAATATCAATTACATATAACTGATAGCCAGTGGCGGATTTAAGAAAAAAGGCCCAGGTGGCAAACATTCCGAGGGGCCCATTTTTGGGGAAAATGAAGAGGTAGTTTACTAAAAACGGGCCAAGTGTAGTATTACGTAAAAAAATGTAGTGTTTGGATACCTATACCTAACCAGAATTTTTTTTTAGATGAGGCCCCTGCGGGGGCCTTCTGTGCAGGGGCCTAGGCGGCAACTGCTCATCAGCCGCCCCGTTAAGGGGGTCGCTTTTTGGGGAATTTTTTTTTCCGAACCATGAAAACACAATATCTTGGAATTTGTACTACATATGTATTAACATTTGAGCAGTTATTCAGAATATTTTGAAGTTAAAATATGGAGTGGAATTGACTTTACAGCTCTCGAAAGAGTCAGGTGCGAAAAATAAGTTTGTCGACGGCTGACATGGTTCCGGCTGTCCTGCTCATTTGAAATCAAAAAGCCAAACGGCACATTAATTGTGGCTATAGCCGGTACCAGAATGAAGTCAAAATATTGGAAATTTAATGTTTGGCACAGTTTTGAAAATGAAGTTACGATTTTCGTCATTTTTTTTCGACTTCTTTTAGCTTGAAAAAAAAACTATGACAGATATGACAATGATTCTGGTATGGGTTGGAACTATGAATGTACTGAACATACCATGAAAATTTGAGCGAAATCGGTTCAGTAGTTTTTGAGATATCGTGTCAGCCACAAGTTGCATGCACCACGAAAACTACTCATTACACGAGTATCTAGAACTTTTTTCGCACATTTTCCCATCAATGTAGAGACACCAAACAAAGATGAAAATCCACGCTTTTTCCATGTGCCGTCTCCAGAAACGGTAAATTCATATTCCGGCTTTCCGGCTTCTTTATTAAAATCTTTTTCCTGGGCAACAGCTTGGGACAACACAATTTTATAAACGGCAGATGATGCTATGTGAATATTTTTTATGGTGCTCCGTTCTACGGCTAACTATCCAACGACGTCAAATATCGAAAAATCTTTTTACTCACATATTCTACAGATGTCATAGAAGCAATTTAGCAAAAAAAAAAATGTTTCATTTTTTGGACCTATCACACCAGACGACCTCCTTAAACCCACCACTGCTGCTAGCCATATTTATTTATTTTACAGTATTGTAGCGTCATGTTAATTAGGTAAGTAGGTACTAAAGAAGGAAGAAAGTCAGTAGCGTTCTCAAAACGGAATACGAATTTCAATAGTGACAACACTAATTTTTCGTCTTATGTTCATTCATCATTTCTTAATCAATTTTGTATCTATCTACAGTCTACACTATAAATTATGAACCCTTTTGTAACGTCTGTGCGCATAAAATGTAAATACGTACATATATTTTCGTAGTCAAACATAATAGTATCTACTGTTTCTTAAAGTTGTACAAAAACTAAATACTTTTAAATAAAAAAATCTCATTTATGTATTGTGCTAGGGACTAAGAAGAATTAAGAGAATTACATTTTTTAAACAAAAATTTCTGAAAATTCATCTGTTTCCTTCGAAATTCTATAACTTTGTCATGTATGGAGATTGGAGACTCCCTCCGTTATTCTTTTAACCCTCCTGGGAGGTATGGAATGCACACGCCTGAGTACAGCTATCGCACACGCGGTGACGCGACGTAACCAGATTTTTCTCCCGAAAACCGAGATCATGCATATTAGGGTGTGTCGATTTTGTGGGTAAATTTAAAATTTTTGAAAATTTTAAAATGGCTAATGACAAAGTAATGCTGTTTTTAATCCTGAATCTGAAACTATCTTCAGAAATTGATTTGGGTGAGGTTTAGCTACTTCAAATCACAGTCGAAAATAGTGAAAATTAAGTAAGATTTAACTACAAATTACATATTCATATACTGCTTAAAGCGAGTCTTGCTTACATAAAAGCACAAAAATGAGAATAAAAATATGTGGAAATTAGTATTTACATTCACATGAAAATGTATGGAACTTTGTATTTATTACAAAATGAAAATATATGTAACTTTAGCAACCGATCTAGCCATATGTCATCTATGTAGTAAATTTAATGCTATTTAACAAAGTCCACCAAAGAAGCGATATCTTGTTTGCTTCTGTTACGGTTCATAAGCTCATTTATTAACATTTTTTTAAATAATTTTAGTAATTTTCGTATTTTTCTATAATTTCAAATGAAATTCCAACTAGGTAAATAATGTATTACACAAAATTTAAAGGTAGCGTTTACTCTTAAACCTGAAATTGTACTGTTTCTCCACTAGTTGTTTTTAAAATTAAAACATTGAAAAAATTGACACACCCTAATGCATATCCCACCAGTTTTAGGCCAATTTTTCCAGTATAAAAAGGGGCACATGTATTTTATGTTTCGAGATATTTGGCCTGTTACGTTTGGGCGTATTATAAAATATTTTTCCATTATTGAAGAAAATGTTTCACAACATATATGCTCTTCTTTGAATGTCTCCCAAAATTCTAAATGCGCTCAAACGTAGCTTTTCGGTCTTCACAACTTAATAAATTCAAGCATTTTTTGGACAGAAGCAATTTTTATTTTCAAACACTTTGCCACTGAAAACTTTACCATTTTTGGTAAACTACTCTTTACCACTATTTCTCCTAACTTTTCTCATATTTTCAGCATAATTAAGTAGGTATATATCGCGTTTCCTTTGTTCTTTTCCTTCCTTGCCCCACATCTAACAAGTTAATAACAATTTATAGTGAATGGAGTTTCCCGATTTGGGATATATTTTTTGAAAGTACTCATAGTAACTAAGAAATCCTGAAAGTTTTATCTGCAATGGACCTATTTTACTAACCTTATCTTACTTAAGAATAATTTGCTAAAATCTGGCACCTGTATGTTTTTTCAGGTGCTGAATCCGAATATGTTATTTTTTTAGTAAAAAAAATCCCTAATGTAGTTCTCTTAATAAAAAATCGATTTTTTTTAGATGACTCAAAAAGGAAAGGCCGGAGAATTTTTTAAATACACGACTTCAAAACGTAACATGGTGGCGCAAATAGGGCTGCCATCCGTAAAATCATTAATCTAGGACAGTGAGCATTAAAACCCCGGACATTTCCACTTGAAACCCGGATACTTTTAACTATTTCTTATACGAGACAGTGGGAGCAACAAAGGACTAACCTACATTTTTTTCGAAATTGAATTAGTAGCAATAACGTAGTCTAATAGGCTCTACTAATCATATAAAATAGGGAAAAAAAATATTTTTAATGTGGGTTGGTCCGTTGTCGCTCTCACTGCCTCATATTAGGTACGATATCCCAAGACAAAAAGTACTGTAAATTATAGACTGTAACTGCAATCAAGAAATAAAGATAAAATATTTATGACTTTTTGAGCGAGCTTCATCGAAAAACCCGGATCACTACAGAGAATCCACCGGGACGTCCCCGGTCGCCCTAAAAAAGAGGACAAATCCGGGGAAACCCGGACGTATGGCAGCCCTAGACGCAAATAACATCACTATGAGATGAGTATATATATGAGTCATGCATTGTTCGACGATCTTCACATTGACTGCTCTACGCGTGTTCAAATAAAATTGTAAGTGTTTTCGTCATGTTTCCCCATGTTAACTTTGAAGTCGTCTATTTAAAAAATACTCCGGCCTTTCCTTTTTTAGTTACCTCCAATAACCCTATTTTTTATTAAGGGAAGTACCTTAGGAAATTTTTTAAACAAAAAATAACATCATATTCGGATTCAGTACCATCAGACAATTATTCTTAAATAAGAGGATTTTTTAAATAACACGAGTAAAATAGGTCCATTGCAGATATAATTTTCAGGATTTCTTAGTTACTATGAGTAGTTTCAAAAAATATATTCCGAATCGGGAAACTCCATTCCATATAAGTGAATGATTACTTGTAAGGTTAATACATAATACAAAAATATGTAATTATTTCTTTTATTACAAATTACTTACAGAGAACCAATGATACACCACTATCGAAATGAACGTGAAACTATCGCGGCTCGTTATGAAAGTGACAGTATCATGTTATTGCTTACTTAACGGCAATTTTGCAACAATTCTTTCGTAATATTGAAATACAAATCAATATAACATAAAATAAGAGAAATCTCAATTTTTTTTATTTTTTGACACCACTTTCATAATCACCGGCACATACGTTTGCTACAGATAAGGTACTCGCGAAAAAAGAGCACGGTAAACACTTGAAGCATAAAAAAGATTTCAATCGTATTTTTGTAATTTCCAATCGAGTTCAAGCGATTAATCTCCCTTAACATGTTTACACTTTTTCGCAAATTGTTATCTGTCTTTCCCATACTTGCACCATACAATCTTAAGTATTTTGATGCATTTTTATATGAAATTTTTTTCTCATATCCCTGCTGTATTCCTTTAGTTATACTTCTTTCTGCCATATCACCTCCCATACTTCTATTTTCCTCCTCCATTTTCTTTCCTTATCTTCTTGTTTCTCTTTTCGTCTATTACTTTTCGACCACCTCCTACGTATTGTACCGAAACAATGAACTCTTCCCTGCACGACTCACGACAACATGTGACCTCTGGTGAACACTCACACGCGAGACACGTGTATCATAGAATCAAGAAAATTTACGATTTTTCAAAGATTCGTCTAGTAGCAGCCTTTACTAATCATTTCCATATTTCTTTGTACATTTTAAGTGCTGCCTTAATGTTTCCTTTTACGCGACGATGTAACAGGTAACAGTAACCAGACTCTCGATTTTGTGGGAAGTATTTAACCGAAGATTTGTAATTGCGTAATACCGATTGGCGCTTTTGTTCAGTTTTGGAAAAATTTAATCCATTACTATTGTATGTTGGATGATTTTGTATCAACCTAACCGGGGTTTATCAATCTAACACGGCGCGATTGTATTGGGAAAGCTAGAATTTCGATACGCCAACTAGTGACAGAAAATTGAACTACTGAGAGTAGGTCGAAATCCGTGGAAGTCCATATGATTATCAGTGTTTTTTATAGACATGTTGTGAAAAACGAGTGTTTTAAAATTTTTTTGAACTCTAAATTTTTACTTATTCGATTAATAAATACTTATTCGGAATGTTTGGTGGGATCTGGACCTACTTTCAATAGTTTCCCAACTTACCACCACAGCGCTGAAGTCTAAGCCACGCCTCCACTAAGTTTCCCAATATGATGTTATTGTAAAGGTTATGTATACATACATATACAGCAGTTATACAATACTTTTCGAACTCATCATTTATGAATTATCATTCATTTATGCGTCTGAAACATTTTTTAGCAGATGCCTTTAAGATTGCGTGGAATAGAAGTACTACACATGCGTATGTATTTCATTAAATCCAGCAATAAGAAAATGACATTCTCAAGTTGATGTAATAAGTATAACTAAATGGACCGCGTTTGTGATACAGAAGTCTTTAATCTAATCCAATTTATGTTTCTATAAAAGAATGAAAAAAGTGATTTGTGAGTCGATTGAGCCCGCTCTGGGAAATGCAAAATAACTTTATTATCTACATGAAGCTGTACGCCACTTCTATCTAATCTACATACTAAGGAATCATTTATCGATCGTTTCGATTACGCAATAAATGATGAATCGTTTGACGTAGTGAAGACATTAAGTGGTGATTGTAGAGATTACGAGACGGCAATCTGCAATAGTTATTAATTGCAAACAGAAGTTAACGATAACTGGTTCTTTATTCCTTAGAATTTTCTTGAAATATATCTAAGCAGCTACTTAGATACAACACGCATATTGAATGATCATTACATATATATTTCAATGACAACAGTGCAGATTTCAAAATACCTAAGGTAAATGTCCCAATACCTGAACATTTAAGGTACGGCGGAAACACGTTTGAGAATTTTTCAGTTGTACAAGTCGATTTATATAAAAATGATTTTGCAATTACATGGGGCACCGTGTGAACTTTATCATTAAAAAAAAACATATTATTGGATTGAATAATTATGTAAAATATTGAAAATTCATAGTCCTTACAATGGCCCAATGCCTGGACAGCTTAACTAGTATGTCCAGGTGTCCCGATTTTACTGTCCCATTACCTGGAGACATAATGAAACATCAGCAAATTTTTATGTTTTTTAGGGAAATTAAATAAACAAACAACACAATAGTTTTTTCTTTTGGCATGTTTCTTCTGTATAAGTAATTTATTCAAATTAGTAAACAAACTTGAGTAAAATGAATCTATTATTGAATGACTAATTTTAAGGTTATGTGTATTCATGTGTAACAAGAATTTTACACATGAATTAAATATTATCATTAAAACAAGATAACAAGAATACAAAGTAATATTTGCTAAGGTGTTAAATAATTATTTTATTATTGTGTCAACAATGACGCGTACTTATTTCACAGTTTGCACACATGGTCAGGTTTAGGGCTGTTCCGGGATTTCGCTGTACCAGTAGACACGCGAATAAAAAACTAATACGAACTTTAATTTTAATCTTCCAATCAAAAAATAATACTGCAAGGTACCATTTTTCTAAAACTGTATTAGTTGTACCAATATACTAAGCATTATTAATAATATTCGCTTAAGACAAAGTAGAGACTGTTTAGCAAATCAGATAAGAGCAATACTAAAATGGTTTAAACTGGAGAGTTGAAGAAAATTTATTTTTATTACGACTGTTACAAGTTTACTCAGACAAATATGTATATGAATATATTTTATTAAATATTTGAGTAATTGAATAAAATAGTTCTTTTATGGATAAAGCGGATATTAAATGTAATAATCAGTATTATTTGCACTAGTGTCCAGGTATTGGGACATTTAGCTTACCTATGCTGCATTTTGCTAAAGAGTAGACTCGTTTCGCGCAGGGATATACTGTTGATTGGTAGGAATCCGGCAGGGAGAGCGCTACGACCAATCGCGTGTGTCAGATCCGTGGGAGCTACGCAGATCGGTCGCAAATCGGTAGGTGCGTAGGTCTGGTATATAGAATACCCACCAAACTACTTAAAAGCATGAAATCCAATTTTTGAAATATTGTGTTCTTTTTATTGACTCGCTCTTTAAAATAAACTAAAATAGATTTGCAGACAATTAAATATAACCACCTACTAGGGTGTTTCATATTACAGGGTTAAAATTAAAATATTACTTTTTTTTTACTTTGCTCATGCCCTGATTCCTATTAATATAAAAAGAATATCCGACAGATTTTAGGAAGATTGAGTAATATTTAGAGGTTGCACATTTTGCACATTAATAATACATTTTATACAGATGTAGGTATATGCCGGTCGTAGAAGTGACGATCGAGCCTGTACCAAGTGACGTTACTTTATGTGTGGCACGTACAACGTTATCACGCATCGATAAGCACGCGATAAAAAGATACGTAAAACTTCGTATGAAGTTTGCAGGCGCCTGGGGAGAATTTTTTAATTACTGGAATTGCGATAATCACGCACGATACCGCGCAATGATAGCGCGACAGTCCTATGGAATGCTTTTGGATCATCACCTGCAAACTGCAACACATTGAGTTCTTCCTTCGAAATTACTTCAACCAATACGAGATATTTTATCACTGCCAATACGTTCTGGCTGTGTGACTTATACGGAACGTCACTTGTTGGCTTGTACCATCCGCTACAGGATACCTTGTGTACATATATACTTATTGTAATCGTTCTGCACAACGATATTTCATTAATACACCTATTCACAAGTGTTGATACATTTGCATTCATACAAAATTTATAATTCTTGTTTATTCTTGAAAGATCAACGAGATAAGGGGTAATGCATTTTTTTTTACCAACGGAATAACTCTAACCCCAAATAGCACAAAGACATCTTATGTACGTCCGAAGAACGTCCGTTCCGGACGTACTGTACGTTCGGAGAATGTCCCGAGAAGGTCCATATATCCCCTGTACGTCCTCGTTAAGTTCTTTAAATGTCGTAGGAAGGTCCTATTTACAAAGTGGGACGTCCTGAGGACGTGCTGTGTCAACATTCTCAAAACGTTTTCCGAATGTCCGAAAGTAAAGTTAAATACGTCCAAAAGGCGTCTTAGAGACGTCTTGCAGATGGTGTAAAAGCGCCTTAAGGGGTTAGGCCACCTTGGACGGAGCAAAATTGCAGTCATTTTCGGCATTTTTTTTTAGGAAGATAATAAAATAAACAGAAAATTTAATATGAAGCCTGTTATTATACAACTCTCGCCGGAACAAAACCGTATTTTTTTTCTTACAAAATGGCGGCGGTAGAGCCGTGATACGCAAGATCTTGTGGAGCGACGTTTTCCACGGTGTTCAATCTCACGGCTATACCGTTTGACTTAAAACAAAAAACCAAAAAGCTTTATTTTCTTCATGCCTAAAACTATGGAAGTACGTAGCGGTTTTGCGATATCTTGAATATGTTCTGTGGAATTGACACTTTTATAAAAAAAAAAATGCACTTTTTCTCTCCATGGTCACCATTTCGAGACAAATTAATGTTTCTGTATTTCCCTACGTACTTCCATAGTTTTAGGCATGCAGAAAATAAAGCTTTTTGGTTTTTTGTTTTAAGTCAAACGGTATAGCCGTGAGATTGAACACCGTGGAAAACGTCGCTCCACAAGATCTTGCGTATCACGGCTCTACCGCCGCCATTTTGTAAGAAAAAAAATACGGCTTTTTTCCGGCGAGAGTTGTATAATAACAGGCTTCATATTAAATTTTCTGTTTATTTTATTATCTTCCTAAAAAAAATGCCGAAAATGACTGCAATTTTGCTCCGTCCAAGGTGGCCTAACCCCTTAAAGACGTCCTCATCATGTCTGGGTTAGGATATTAAGAAAAAAAATTTGGCGGTGATGGGAATCGAACCCAGACTCCCAGCTTACGAAGCAACTTTTTTTTTTATAAATAAACTTTATTAAGGAAATAACAGTATGTACATAATATATATATATATAAGTAGTCTTAATATATCAATGTACTTAGACAAAATATACTCTCTTAAGCCTAGTCCCTGATTAACCTAATAATCTTTACCTAGCGTATTGAATCAGTCTCGTGCACTTGCAGTGTTTACGCTTGTTCGATGGGGTTGGCTACTATTTGTGTCTATATCTATTGTTGATAGTGATTCTAGAATAGGAAAACTATGTAATGTAAAAAACCTATTTTCAGCATTTGCAGATTACAAGGGTCGTATCTTGTGTATCTAAGTTTTGTTTTATTCATTGAATATTGATAGTGCTTGATATGGTAGTTTATGTTTGATTTGGAATGGAGTGTTGTGTTGTCTTATACTAGTAGTATTCTTCATTAATGGATTGTTGCTTAACTGACTACGATAAAAAATTTCCCCTAGTTCTTTGGCATAGTCCATTATCATTAACATTTCTGTTTCTTTGTGCATATCTCTAATTTTGGCATATCTATCTACTGATAGGATCAGTCTAAGGCATTTGTTTTGGAATATTTGGAGTGGTTTGATATTGGTTGGTGCTGCACTACACCATGCTGGTGCCGCATATGTTATTATTGGTCTGAGAATCATTTTGTATATTAGCAGTTTGTTGTGTTTAGAGAGAGGTGAGTTCTTTACCATAATAGGGTACATTTTCCTTTGTACCAGATATACTTTTCGTAGTACTTGTTTTATGTGGTTCTTAAATGTTAGTTTGGGATCTAGGTGGACTCCCAGGTACCTAGTGGAATTAGTTGGTTCTATGTTGTGTCCATAAATTGTGATTGGTTGTATTATTTTTGTGTTTTTCTGTTTTTTTGCAAACACTATTAGCTCAGTTTTTGTTGCATTAAGAGATATTTTCCATTTATCATAGTATTTTTGGAGTATATCTATGTGTATTTGGATTTGCTTTGCTGCTACTATTGCGCTGAAAGAGTGTGCATAGACAGCCGTATCGTCCGCAAATACTGCCAGAGACGTTTACGAAGCAACTGTTTTTCGCAACTACTCAAGACACTTCCTTGGAAATAATTTCAATTTCTAGGTATATAAATATTATTAATAGTTTATAAAAAATGTGCATTGACGCGAAATATTCTAGAGAATATCATCATTCGACCTCTAGACTCATTGCTTAAAATTTCACATTCGTCTCAAGACAGATGTTTTAACGACGACTTAAGACAGACGTCTTGAAGACGTCGTGAGCGTAATATAATAGCGTAAATGCGAGGTTCGGTCGTAAGACTGTTTTGCAACCGCACCTGAATCATTTGCAAAACCCACGAGCACGAATCTGAAAAAGGGCAACAAGGTGGTACTTTCAATGTCGTTGACCTAACCTCGTACCTACATATGTAGGGTGACTGTACCTAATATCGCCAGTGTTCCTAATATCGCCACTCGCTATATCTCTTAAAGTAAGCTCTAAAATTTATCGGTTATGCACTGAATTAGTACCTAAACATATGTAGGAAGACATACTATAATTGCAGCATCATGTGATCAACAATTACAGAAAGGGAAGGATTTTAGAGAATCTTAATAGTGTAAACATTTATTGGACTATCACAATTTTACGTCACATTCGGAGAAGGTAAGTCTAATAAATCTGTGAATGCAAGAATATCTACTTGAAATACCTAATTAATGATGTACTTAAGAAATGAAATCGATTCAAATATTTTTCATAATGAAAATAGCGTTTTTCTTTTAGCAGTATGCGTGTTCTCAATACCGCCTACCGGAGAACAATGGTTTCGATGTAATGCTTGTTACAGGTGAGGTCACGAAATGTGCGGAGCAACCGAAATAAAATTTATTTGTCCAATATGTACATCGGAACGTAAAAAATAAAATATTTTAAAAATCTATATTTTCAAATTTCTATATTATTCTAATAAAAATGAAATCAAAGATGGATAAAAAGACATTTATAGAGCAAGAAATAATAAAAGCACATGTGAAAATGACTTTAAAAACTCATATACAGGGTGTCCCAAAAATGTCGCGTTTCCTTGAAAGCGGTGACTCAGGGGGTGATTTGAAACAACTTTTTCCTTAGCGAAAATATTGTCCGAAGCTTCGTTAAGGAGATATTAAGCAAAAACCCCGACCAATCAGAGCGCGCGCCTTCCGCCTGAGTTCCCGCGGTAGCGTTGGCTACGAGGTAGGCGACCGCGCTTGTGCTACGAACGTACGAACAAGCAAGTCGGCATGCATCGAAGGAAACCGCGTTACACATTTTTTTTTAAAGCAGAATCTTAAATAAGAATAATTTGAAGTGAGAGAGGACAAGAAGTACGTAAATTTCGTTTTCAAATAAGGCATAAACGAAAAGCTAACGTAACAGAAAATGTACGACAAGTGATCGTAATTCGTTATTGAGGTAAAAATCCGTAGTTTAAGAACGGCCAACACAACTAAATTTAAAAAATAATATTAGGTGTATGAATAAATTCTTTCCGACTGGAATTTCTATCGCGATGGTATTCAGAAGCTGCCAGAAAAATGGCAAAAGGTAATGAACAATAATGGAAATTATTGCGATGATCGAGTTGTTTTCATATTTTTTAAATCGAACTGTTATTGTAACCTAAAATCGGAAAGAATTTATTTTCACACCTAATCGATTTAAAAAATATGAAAACAACTCGATCATCGCAATAATTTCCATTATTGTTCATTACCTTTTGCCATTTTTCTGGCAGCTTCTGAATACCACCGCGATAGAAATTCCAGTCGGAAAGAATTTATTCATACACCTAATATTATTTTTTAAATTTAGTTGTGTTGGCCGTTCTTAAACTACGGATTTTTACCTCAATAACGAATTACGATCACTTGTCGTACATTTTCTGTTACGTTAGCTTTTCGTTTATGCCTTATTTAAAAACGAAATTTACGTACTTCTTGTCCTCTCACTTCAAATTATTCTTATTTAAGATTCTGCTTTAAAAAAAAAATGTGTAACGCGGTTTCCTTCGATGCATGCCAACTTGCTTGTTCGTACGTTCGTAGCACAAGCGCGGTCGCCTACCTCGTAGCCAACGCTACCGCGGGAACTCAGGCGGAAGGCGCGCGCTCTGATTGGTCGGGGTTTTTGCTTAATATCTCCTTAACGAAGCTTCGGACAATATTTTCGCTAAGGAAAAAGTTGTTTCAAATCACCCCCTGAGTCACCGCTTTCAAGGAAACGCGACATTTTTGGGACACCCTGTATACATGAATTAATCAATATTTCTTGAGTAGGCGATATTAGGTACACTTTTTTCAGGACCCGATTTTTGCATGTCTTACGTTTTTTGAGTCCTAATTAACATTTTGTAGGTTTCAACGATTCTAACATATGCTACATGAAAGATGAATAATTTCTCTTTACTTTGAAACGAACTGCATGAAAAATTATCAATTATTATTCAATCGACCGCGATTTAACTTTTGCCTGGCGATATTAGGTACAGTCACCCTAAGTACTTATGTATGTATAATGCAAACCCAATGTTTGAACCGCTATCGAGTATATAAAGTTAGAAATTAGTGTATAGTTTCGCAAAAACCGGGAATCAAATACTCTCATCCCACAATTATCTTGAATTCAGTGTGCAAGCCCGACAATTAAGGCCGTTCGTCCACCGCCGCAACGCAACTGAAATGTGACTATGAAACGACTTGCATGCAATAGCGTGGGTATAACCCGTATAACCCGAGGAAATTCGTCGGATGTTTCCTTGACAAAGTAACTAACGTTTGGCTGTGCATCCATCGCCGTATCGCAACTGCAGACGAATTGAACACACGTTTTTAATTCAAACCTCGTCCACCAAAACTACTGCAATTCGATCTGAATCGAACCGATCGCAGCGCAATTGTGCAGAACAGTTTTGTGGGCAACTGTCGTGTGATTTTTTTAACCATTAGTTGGCGTGTTAAAATTGTACAAACGATTGAAAATTATCCGTGTCTGCATAAGTAATTATAAATAAATGTAGGGGAGACCGGGTATGGTTGTCTCATTTTCCTATTTTGATTTTTTTACGGGTCATAGCTGCAGGGAAGTTGATTCAAACTTACAAGGGGACACTAAGGTCGACGGGAAACGGATTTTCCTGAACCTTGCAGTATTTGAAGATGTCGCCTCCGAAGTTAATTTGGCAAAGCAGTAGGGCGCGCTTCTCAAGATTTTCCGAGAAAATTGCATTTGAAAATCGTTTATAGTGTGTGCTAGGTGCCGCAAAAATTATTGTTTTCCATGCTTTTATGATGAATATCACCCTGGCTCGTGTCATACTAGCATGTAAGTAAAAAAGGGAAAGTAAAAAAAAAAAAAAAAAAAAAAAAATAAACTGAAACTCGAAGAAAGCTAATTGCGAAAATAATTCGATTTTCAAATGCAATTTTCTCGGAAAATCTTGAGAAGCGCGCCCTACTGCTTTGCCAAATTAACTTCGGAGGCGACATCTTCAAATACTGCAAGGTTCAGGAAAATCCGTTTCCCGTCGACCTTAGTGTCCCCTTGTTAGATTAATATAAACTACGTACGTCCGACTTTATAAAAAAAAATTGGTCCTGTGGATTTTGTCAACCAGATTAAGAGATAATTCACATTATTTGCAGGAACTATTTTGTGACAACATACCCCGAGGCCGGGTTGGTTGTCACAGTATCTGGGGTTGATTGTCACACATTTGGATAGCTAAGTTTATGAATAAAAAGTCGATTCAATTAAGAAACTAATATCAATTCCTGGGACACCTCACCTCTGGACGTCTTCTTCTTATAAGTTTGCGGCATTATTATTGAGAACTGTTGCCAAACAAACAAGAAAATAATATCACATGATAGGTACAGCAAGTTACAGTGGGATTAGCTGTACATGCGGCAAATACGTAACCCCAAATGTTCTGTGACAACTTGCCCCAAACCGTTAAACAATTTCACCTCTCTATTCATGTATTAAAAAGTTTAAAAAATGCAAAAAAATCATTACAATAAGTTAGAAAAAACTCCTAACTACGAGAATAATGCAACAATGTTATAGTCAATACTAAGGAACAACCTATACTTACTTGATAGAAAATACGGCATAATTTACTTCGAGCGCACGAAAAGAAAGAATGATACATCGTGTCTCCATGCGACTCCACAACGACTTGTGTGATGGGGGAGGAGGCGACGATATGTTTACGCATCGCCATGGATTATTAGTACATTCCTATTGTTTATAGTTTCTTTATTATAGCGCTTGTGACAACCTACCCGTGTGACAACCATACCCGGTCTCCCCTAATTATAAAGTTGAAGTATTGCCAATGGTAGGCTACTCGCGAGTCGAGAAAATAATCGGATAAATAATCCCGCCATTGTTTGGCATTTAATGTAGGTACCATCGGGGTTGCCAGGGATTGCTTGTGGCCCAACACCTACAGCAGTCGTGGTAATGTGTGCGTGAACTGACGCTAGCGCCAAGGCAGCCAAGTGGCCCCAACGCGAAGCCAACCACGGCCAACCCATGGACCTGAAGGACAGTGCCTAGTTGCGGGGGGTTTACTCATAAGACGGAAGGGGAATCGCCTGTGTAGCCATCTTGTTATGATGTACTAGTAGTGCACTCTATAGCCCATTATATATATAGTTATTTTCTGGCAATTAAATATAACGTATTTTCATCCACCCTATGTATTACAATTCGTATAAATATGTATTATTTATAAAAACATTGATCAATTTATGAAACCTGATTAATGCAAGTGTAAAGTTTCAAAGTTTACCACGGTATGACATAGATGGCACCACTAGTATATCATAACAAGATGGCTGAAACAGCTTGATTCCCCTTGCGTCTTTCGCTTACACCCCCGCGTCTATAAGTCTAGCTCATGCACTGTCCTTCAGGTCCATGGGCCAACCAACGTCAACAATATATTCGCCGGCGACGCTGGTTGGCCGTGGTTGGCTTCTCGTTGGGGCCACTTGGCTGCCTTGGCGCTAGCGTCAGTTCACACACACATTTTACCACCACTCCTGTAGGTGTTGGGCCACAAGCAATCCCTGGCAACTCTGGGTATCATCAATGGGGAAGATGACTGCAACTTTTTCCCACCCGTGACGCCACCAGCACGCATTCCCATTTATACAATACATAAATGAAAAATTCGCGCGCAAACAATTCACACATACGCACTCGGGCACAACCACAGTACATGCGCTAGTGGCGTCATCTGCGCCGAGCTTTGCGTCATCTTCCCCATTGCATTGGCGTCATCGTGAACCTCGTATGGTTTCCCTTCTCTTATGCGAATGAAGTTATGTAGAATACAGACAGCGTAATGTTATTTATGTTATTTATTGACTTTTCATTTTTCAATTGCATTCACATCATCTGACCTACTCGACATCGGGAATAAAACTGATTGAAAAGAAGTTGCGTTGACGTGACGCAGAACCATGCGATTGATTGACGCCACTGCATGCAAGTCGTTTCATAATCAAATTTCAGTCGCGCTGCGGCCGCGGCGGTGGACGAACGGCCTAACAGTGCAGAAATACAATTGCGTAGTTGAAGGTATTTTTTCGAAAATTTTGCTCCAACTGTAGGAATCACTTGTAGATTTAAAGCAAATAATCCAGAGTGGAGAAATGAAATTTCATAATTGGAAGAATTCTTCAAAGCCTTCCCTCTCACTGTGGAAAGCTACAGTTACCTACACCAAAGTGGCCATTATGATAGTGAACATCTTTTACACCAGGCTATTCCCGTCTAATGTCGCCGGGTTATGACAGGAGTGACCCATTGATCGAGAGAGAAACGAGGAGAGAAGAAGGCAAGGACAAAGCAGACCGCTCTGTTAATGCGACTTGAGGCGATTGAAATGGTAAAAGGTGGGTTCGATGACGTCGCGCGGTCGTAAACACCTGGCAACTTGTTATCACGACGATATAGACGCGTCAAGCACAGTTGCAGCGTCAAATGTGCCTCGTGCTATGTCCGACAATGGAATTTGTATTTGCTAGTAATCGCTTGGTCAGTCCCCCGAAAATCCCCGAGCGCGCCACTGGCGAAGCAAAACGAAAAATAATGAACGTCCTAGTAGATCTCAATTTTATCTTCAGTTTGCCCTTTAAACGCGAATGAGGCAAGCCGAGGCCGAATGAGTATGGAAGTTAGGCTGGGTCGAAAACGGGCAAAAAATTTTTAAAGGTATAGTTAGCCGCGCCGCGAGGAGTCAAAGGGTCGTTTTTCGAATTAGGGTGACTGTACCTAATATCGCCAGGCAAAAGTTAAATCGCTGTCGATTGAATAATAATTGATATTTTTCCATGCAGTTTGTTTCAAAGTAAAGAGAAATTATTCATCTTTCATGTAGCATATGTTAGAATCGTTGAAACCTACAAATTGTTAATTAGGACTAAAAAAACGTAAGACATGCAAAAATCGGGACCTGAAAAAAGTGTACCTAATATCGCCTACTCAAGAAATATTGATTAATTCATGTATATATGTGTTTTTAAAGTCATTTTCACATGTGCTTTTATTATTTCTTGCTCTATAAATGTCTTTTTATGCATCTTTGATTTCATTTTTATTAGAATAATATAGAAATTTGAAAATATAGATTTTTAAAATATTTCATTTTTCACGTTCCGATGTACATATTGGACAAATAAATTTTATTTCGGTTGCTCCGCACATTTCGTGACCTCACCTGTAACAAGCATTACATCGAAACCATTGTTCTCCGGTAGGCGGTATTGAGAACACGCATACTGCTAAAAGAAAAACGCTATTTTCATTACGAAAAATATTTGAATCGATTTAATTTCTTAAGTACATCATTAATTAGGTATTTCTAGTAGATATTCTTGCATTCACAGATTTATTAGACTTACCTTCTCCGAATGTGACGTAAAATTGTGATAGACCAATAAATTTTTACACTATTAAGATTCTCTAAAATCCTTCCCTTTCTGTAATTGTTGATCACATGATGCTGCAATTATAGTATGTCTTCCTACATATATTTAGGTACTAATTTAGTGCATAACCGATAAATTTTAGAGCTTACTTTAAGAGATATAGCCAGTGGCGATATTAGGAACACTGGCGATATTAGGTACAGTCACCCTAATAGTTTTTGTACCAAAAGTTTTTTCGTTGAATTATCTCTAATGTTTCGCTGCGGCCCGCTAGAAAAACGGAATGTGCGTTATATAGCCGATAGCGCCGATACCTATAGTATAGTATTACTTTGAAAAAAAAATGTAATTACTTTTTGAGCAGACCTACCTACAACTTTTTTTTACTTCGCCTAAATGCAAGTGTGGACGTTGCGGTCGCACAGTGGGTTGAGTCAAGGGGAATTGGGGACAAAAATAATACTTCGAGTTTCAATCATTTATTTATACACATTTTAACAAATTATTGTATTTTAAGAATTCTTTTTGTAAATAGTCAATGAAACTATGAAATTAAAGCGTTATGCTTAAAGCGTCATTACGAAATTAATAGTAGGTTGAAGAAAATGAAATAATTTCTTCACATCCGCTTATTATCGAAGATACATAGACTGGTCGTAATAGATCGCCGCTGACCTAGAGAAAAAAGTATTAAAAATGGGGGGCAGGTAGGGGTAAGCTAATTCTCTCGTGATATTTTGCAGGATATATGTGCGCATATTTTCAGTAAAGATCATGAAGAAGTTTCGAGGAGAAATTTAAAACAGCTTAATTAATGTTAGCACAAGCGTACAACTCTACATTCCTAGTTTGACTTCTAGGAAGTGGAAGGAAGAAACAAAGAGATATCAAAAGTAAAGAATAGGTACTTACCTTCAATAACACACTCGAATTGGAAATAATACAATATTTTCACTTCGGCAACACAGACACGTTAACTGAATTGAAAGATTCGACTGAAATTTCTGACTCGTCAGCGATGGGTCCAGGCATGTTGGACGCCCGTTCCTTTATTTTAACAACACTTCTTATCACTCTACTCAACTGGCTGTTGGATTTATAGTGGCCGAAACATGGGTTTCACATTTCAACTGCTTGAAGTGTACCAAGGGGTTTACTGTGTGACGCTCACCGAATGGCGAGATGCATCCTTCTGGTTTCTCCGTACAGTATGGGACTTGGGTCCAATCAGGTGACCCGTGGTGATATGTATATAAATGTTATATAGGTACGTACGCATAGATATATGTAGATGTATATATTGAGGTTAGGATTACAAAACGCACTCGCGCAGTGCAAAGAAAAAATACTTACAAGCAAAAAAACACGGCTTCTGTTTTAAACGTTTAGGATATATATGAACAAAGATTGAGGGAAAAAAAGGAAAATGGATTTAACATTGAAAAAATATTCGTTGGAATGTTCACGCTTGGGTTTGATCGTCAGTTGCTCGTCGCCTTGCCGGAAAGGGAAGTGTAGAGAGACGCCGACCGGCGATCGATCAGCGCGTCGATCGCGCGGACTGCCCTCGCGGTCGGAAGTTGCGGCGCGAAGTACGAACAAGGCACGCCGAATTAAACTATTAAGGCAGGATACCACCTTTGACTGCGATTTTGGAGACGTTTTTCATGAATTTTTTTTGCATACAAAGAATGCGCAGAAACAAAATCGGTTTCAGTCATTCATTAATGTAACTTTAATCTGTTATTACACATTTTTTGAAACTGAAAAAGTAAAAAATAATCTCTTGTAGGTGGCGCCAAAATACACTCCTTTGGAGAAACATCGTTAGACGGCGTGTCAAATTCCGCTCTGTACGTGGCTCTTAGAAAAGAAACCAAAGAATGTCCCTATTAACAACAATATTGTTCAATGCTGTACGTAGGGATTTTACGAAATTTCGATTTTTAAGAAAATGGCGGCCATTTTAACGAAAAAGTCAATTTTTTAGGGTAAAAAAGTTTAAAAAAATTTATAAAATTGCGCACCAAAAGAGAAATAACAACGCTACAGCAAAAGTCCTACGTACATCGTTAGATTACACCAATCGGAAGAATTGTGCAAAGTTTCAAGTCAATCCGATGAAAATTGTAGGAGTAATCTGACACGCTGATTTGGAAAACATCGTTTCGAGAAAAACGCGTTTAAAGTTTTATATAGATTTATATATCTGCTCCAATCCGGTTTTTACACAAGAAAAAGGTTCCGGCTACCTTTCTAATGAATGAATTTCGATTCTATACACTTGAAAGAGTACTTTGAGAACAAAAAAAAATTTCAATTTTTTTTAAGTGCAAAGGTGGTATCCTGCCTTAATGTTAACAGTATACATAATTTGCATTTCTGGAATAATCAAGTATGAAACATCTGTTTTTAAGGAGCTACATTTAGTTGACCTGAAGCTATTGAAAACGATTTATCACTCAGAAAAAGATTAAAATTTTACTTCCGTGCGTCCACAAATGTTCTAATGTTTCCCTGATAGGGTGCGATAGGAAACGAAATTATAATGATCAACACATTCACTGTTGTCACAATCACAGCAATATCATTACGAGTACCTAATCTGAAATGGTAAATGTTCCATTGCACTATTAATTAGTTTACTTTAATAGTTTGCTTGGTACATCTCTGGAACTATTTATGATATCAGTTGTTTCGATATTCTAAACAAATACAGTTGATCCTTGAACAACACAAGGGTTAGAGACGCCGCGCCGACTACTCGCGTAGCCGAAGAGCCACGCATGTACCTATAATTTTTTACTCTCCAAAAACTTAACTGTAATACCCTGCTGTTGACCGAAAGCCTTGTTTTGTACGCTATATGCGTTATTACTGTGTTCTTACAATAAAATAAGGTAGAGAAAAGAAAACGTTATCTTTAAACTTGTTGCGTCAAGTGGGAGGACCTATTTCATCTTCTTTTTCGATGGACGACTCCGCTACTGCGAAGACCGTAATTTATAGCTTATAACATGCCTTCTCGCTATTTCTCAGCCCTCTCACTCGCTGCGATAGAGAATAAAGGCAAACTGACTAAACTAGAAATGTTTCAAGAAAAAAAACCGTGTATCACTGGACTGGTGTTGTTCAAGGGTCAACTGTACTGCGAGCTGGTCAAGGAATCACCACTGACCAGTTGCAAGGAAGCATAAAGTTACAGCCAATATTTCCAAATTGCGGAGAGCAGTGTCATTTTTAGATATTTTATCTTCGATAATCTTCTTCCGATTCATCAGATTTTAACAAAATCTCTGAATCTGCCGCTTTCTTCTTCAATCAACATGTTATTCAATACAACACTTTAGCTTTTGCACTTTTTTATGCTTCTTCAATAAATTGTACAAAACAATAAAATTTGTACAAGGCTCAGCTTGCTTCAGTTTGCCTCAGTCTGCCTCGCGCTGAACGCACAGAACGAAAAATCTCAATTCTTCCGGCCCGAGGTATTCGATTCGACCTCGGCTTGCCTCATTCGCGTTCGGGCTCAATCTGTACGCGCCTTTAAATGTTTCATTGTCAGCAAAATTGCTGTGTTCTTTGAACTTGCTTAGGTACGGACATCAAAGTTCCTGGTATCGTTTACTCGTTACGACAAACATTACCTTGCAACTTTTTTTCTTGCCTAACGAGGCGCGCTGTGTATATTTTTAATTCCTTGACCCCCGACAAGCCACGGAATAGCTAGAGTGACCCGAGACATACGCCGTCTTACTTTTTACACTCTTACGGTGTGCTCTTAATGGCCGCGCTGACGTAAATTAATTGCTAGTTGTCGAATCTGTAAAAAGATATTAATGATGCACGATATTAATGAGCGTCAAGTTTTCCTTTGGTACAAACAAAAGATACGTACCTATATGCTCCTGTTTAATACGATGCACAATTTGCGTAATGATCAAGAAGCTTCGAATTTCAACAAAAGTATTTTATTATCAAGTTTGTTTTTGGAGCCGGTAACTTTCTTAATGATTCACTCTAGAAATAAAGTGTATCTAATGCGAAAGCGTACGCAGCACCATAAGCTTGTTGCTTTAAATAAAGATAGTTTAATGTTTATACTGATGTGTTATTCAGTTGTATTTGGCTTACAAGGGAACACCACGAACCCGGACTCACCGATTGGAACGCAACTTTGTGGGTTTTTAGAGTGACTCAAAACAATTCATTTGGGCCCTATCGCCCTTCAAGGGGGTGAAAACTAACCTCAAAGTCAAATCGGCACTTCCACTTTTTCGCGTATAACTCTCAAAGTACAACAGCCAGCAAAAAATGTTTCAGACAAAAGTTTAATGGTGCAATAAGCGCTGAAAACTTGCGTTAACGAAATTTTGAAAAGAGTTTAAAAAGAAAAATATCTGATGAAAAAAAACATTATCAAATATTTTGTCAACGGAAGTTTGTAGCGCTTATTGCATCATTAAACTTTTGTTTGAAACGTTTTTTTCTGGCTGCTGTACTTTGAGAGTTATATGCGAAAAAGTGGAAGTGCCGATTTGACTTTGAGGTTAGTTTTCACCACCTTAAGGAGGGAGACCACTGGTAAAAAATCAGAAAAATCGATTTTTTATTTTTTACATTTTCTGAAAGACGTACGTTTCAAGAATGCTCTCTCAAAATTTTATCAAGAAATTCGCCAAATTGACGGAGATATAGTATTTTCCGTGAAGCGGTGTGAAGCGCGCGACTGAGCCGCGCGGAACATTGAACGCGTTTTCCTCAGAATGACATTTTTCAACCGCGTTGATAGTCTACAGAGAAAACTAACTTTAAAAAAGTAAAAAAATTACGCCAAGTACACGAAATCAAATAAATCACAAAAAATAGAAGATAATCACAAAATAAAAAAAAGTTGTGAAATCAAAATGAGCTGCAAGTACATAAAGGTGCTTTCCCGCAACGTGCAAAGGTGACACTGTGTAATGCAATGTAAGATTCGGTGCTTTCCAACTGCGCTTAATAATATTAAGCAGATATATTTCTATAGAAATAAATATTTCAATACCAATAAATATTTTATTCAAAATACTTGGCGCTGCGAAACCGATTTGGTGTTGTTAAACTGAATACATATGTATAAACTCTATTAATCTTTTTCTTTCTTTCTTGTGCGTGCATTCGTGAATGTGTGTGTGTGTGTGCGTGTGCATATGCTACGTATGATATTAGAATTAAATATATGTAGAATAAATCGTGAGTTATTGTAAATTATTAATTTACTATTAATAAGACAATTAACATTTTTTCGGTTTCGCAGCGCCAAGTATTTTGAATAAAATATTTATTGGTATTGAAATATTTATTTCTATAAAAATATATCTGCTCAATATTATTAAGCGCAGTTGGAAAGCACCGAATCTTACATTGCGTTACACAGTGTCACCTTTGCACGTGGCGGGAAAGCACCTTTATGTACTTGCAGCTCATTTTGATTTCACAACTTTTTTTTATTTTGTAATTATCTTCTATTTTTTGTGATTTATTTGATTTCGTGTACTTGGCGTAATTTTTTTACTTTTTTAAAGTTTTTTATGGGGATATCACTTCTTTCTACAAAGATAATTTGCATAGGGAATGACTTCAGATACTTTTTAATATTATATTATCATCTATTTTTTGTGATTTATTTGATTTCGTGTACTCGGCGTAATTTTTTTACTTTTTTGAAGTTTTTTATGGGGATATCACTTCTTTTTACAAAGATAATTTGCATAGGGAATGACTTCAGATAATTTTTAATATATATTATATTATATTCTATTTTTTGTGATTTATTTGATTTCATGTCCTTGGCGTAATTTTTTTACTTTTTTGAAGATTTTATGGGGATAAGCTTTACATAAAAACCCTAAATTAAAAATAATTTGCTGGTATAAAAACAAATCCCCATAAAAATTCTATTTACAAATTTTGGCGACTTTCCTTGTTAATTGAGACAATAATTCAGTGTAAAAACTCGTGACATTTCAGAAAATTTTGACAACATTCCTTATTTGACACTTAGAGCATATATACATGGAGGTATCATTGCCTTAAAGTCTTAGAGTGACTGCCTCGAAACTGTCGGCAACATCACGAGAGAGAAAGACATGTGCCACTGGTGCGAGCGAGAGAAGTAACGCGTATGACGAACGAAACATGTGTTAGTTTCTTTTGGCTGAAGGTGTGCGTGTAACGCGTATACGTATTATGTTTGACGAAATTTGGTTGAAGAAGAAGAATCAGAAGAAAAAAATTACCGTTTCCGACTGATCCATGAGACGATATTATGATATCTCTGTCATGCGTGGACAGATTTTATTGAAATTTGGTCTTTTTCGAAAGATTATACGCGATTTACATAAGAAAAATGCCTTTAAATTTAGAAAATATTGCAGGCGTGATGAGATATTAATGAAATAAGTTTCAGGTTAGGTTGGATTGGCCGTTTCTCGAGTAAATGATAGCGGTAGCGACAGTCGACATATACAGGGTGTCTTTCCTGTACTTGGCGTCGAGACGCTACCGCGTCTCTAGATACGTCCAATTGACATGAGCGAGGACATTTATTGTACGGAAAACCCGTCGCTATTACGTGGCGATCAGTTTTTTTCAACTAACGACCTCCTTCTATTGTTTTTATTAACATTTCCCCAATTTTGTACACCGAAAACATGATTTTTTTTTCAGTGGTCCGCCATTTGGTTATTTTTTGCGAATTTGACTTTTTTTGATCGTCACGTAATAGAGATAGGCTTCTAGTTTCTAAATATGTTTGTCTTTTTGAATTCGGATTAACCATATGGCCTGGGCACTGTCAACGCGACAAGCACGATTTTGCCGCAGCGTAAATGTTGACGAAGAGTATACAGGAAACGAATTCATGAATTTGATTGAAAAAAAAAATTTCGTACCCTTCGATATGTACGTTATTAACTATACTAAGCAATACAATGATTAACTTGCTTTGTTTGGTTGAAAAAAATTCCCGAAAGCACCCTTACCTTTCAGACCATTACAGTGGTCTCCCCGCTTAAAGCCGTTGTTCTTCTTTTGAGTCACTCTAAAAACCCACAAAGTGGCGTTCCAATCGGTGAGTCCGGGTTCGCGGTGTTCCCTTGTCAGAGTATATCCCAGTAATTATAAAGGAGAGAAGGCGGGAATGAGCGGAACGCGGGCGCGTGTGTCGCATGGAAGCGCGTTGGGAAAAGGAAGGGGCCGAAGTTGCGAGATGAAGGAAAAAACAAGCCGGTCGTTCAAGAACCACGAAGCGCGGCAATTTAATTCATTTCTGTTTAATTAATTTTCCTGTTATATATTGTATATATTGTATCTTATTACACGATAAATATTCTGTTTCTTTTTATCATAAGTGAAGGAGCGTGTACTGTTTCTGAACTTCTTAAAATCAACCCATTCCCAGATAAATCAATTCACAAACTGGTCGCACGGAGTTCAATGTATTAGTTCTTAAGCGGCGGACAATTTCTTTCGATCAGTATCGTCTAAACTAATTTGTTGCGAATCAATCCTTCTAAGTGATCGAGAGCTTCACGCATCGACAAACATATGTCTTGACTAAATACGCGATCGTCTCGATTGAAAGTCGAAACTTGTGGCTTATCGGCAAAAACTCATTCATAACTGGGGGAACAGGGCGATATTTATTAACTGATAAGTATGTATCTAACTTTTTAAAAATTCGTATATAGTTTTATGATTTGAAGAAGTTAAGTTTATAAGTTTATGTGTCACATATCTAAATTCTATGATTATGAAACATACAAAAGGAGAAGATTTGCCATAACAAGGATCAGACATGGAATTGGGCGCTTTTGATTTCTAATGTTTGAAAAAGACGAAATTAACTCTATTAAAAGTATTTAATAAATTTCAAATCTGTAAATATATACCACGGTGTATTATAATCCTTAACAGTTTCGTAAGATTAATTTGAAAGGCTTGTGATTGCAATATCTTTAGGGCCAACATCAATTGATTTGTGACATTCAGTTTGTTACATATGTAGCTATTATTTTTCCTAATATTGTCTACGCTTTTAAAGTTTAATAATATTACACATTTTAAGATACTATTTATTTCATTAACAATTCCGCAACAAGTACTACATGGCTGTACGGACTCTATTGCCACGAACCGACGAGTAGAATATGCCGGTCAAGAACAGACCAGGAACTTTTGAGAGGGTACAGAATTCTGTGATTCAAAAGGCACGTGAACACTTGGGAAGCATATACATATGGAAATTGAACGAGTGTGCTTACAATACCTTTTCTAGATATTCAAATAAGCATATTATAGTGTGGTTGTTTACGTTAGTTTATTCAGCAAATCACTTTCATCACCAAAATCGACCTGTTCGACACTTAGAATTTTTTACTCACAACAGTTTAATAAACACTCTTTTCCCATAAGGACTGAACTTTTCTGGCATTCTATATAGAAAATATGCATAGTTCCTAAGTAAAAATATCCAAATAAGGAACACGTCAAGATAATCTCGAAATCTGATCTTCACTTCAACTCACACTTCGAATGATAAATTTAATTAATTTCAGTTCAACGGGATACAAAATCGTTAGATTATTATTCATGGCCAGATAAACTAATAACAAGATACCACAAGTATCACAGCGAAATTGCCATGATAATTAATAGCATTGCGGGGAACGATTAGGTTTAATGGATGCATTTGACAAACAGAGGGTTAACTGGTAAGTGGTACGGTCCAAGTTGCGCGCTATCTAGATCTACAGCGTACGCGTACGCAATTACTGCGCACGTCTGTGATCTCTGACAAAGTTTCTCATGGCAGTGAAGAGCAATTAAAGAAACTTTCGCGACTCACAAGGGAAGTTTGGCAACCCGGAAATTCAGAAAATTATGAAACTCGGTGTGCAAGTAGAGTGGTTCATCCGTAACGCAACTCTATTTTTTGTTAGCGCCATAATGCAATTTTTGGGGGTGAACTCACCCCTTGAAAAAAATGCAGAATTTTCTTTTCCGTGGAATATCTCGGGAAGGGTGAGAGATATCGAAAAGAAGTTTAAACAAAAATTGCATCCTTTTTTTATATCTACAAAACCGCGTAAAAGTAATTATGGAATTAACGATTGGTGGTGGGGGATAACTTGAAAAATATGGATTTTTCGAAAATTATCTTTATGCAATTTTGTAGATACAAAAGTAAGATGCAACATTTGTTTATACTATTTTTCGATACCTCTCACCGCTCTCGAGATATTTCACGGAAAAGAAAATTCTGCATTTTTTTCAACGGGTGATTTCACCCCCATAAATTGCATTATGGCACCAACGAAAAATAGAGTTGCGTTACGGATGAACTACTCTACTTGCACACCGAGTTTCATAATAATTTTCTGAATTTCCGGGTTGCCAAACTTCCCTTGTCAGACGGTCAATCCTATACCGAAATTTCGTTCAACTAATTCCGTAAAAGTATTCAAGTAGGTACTTAAAAAGTAAATTCCCTCCAAGCGGGAAGTCTCGTTAGAAATTAGGTGGGATCGACGTTCATTAATATTCGTCGCGCGGTGCTCGTGTAGCTGACAACGAGAGGCGAAGGAAGTGGCGAATGGTGCGTTTGATTTTTCATCCGGTTGGGCGGTACGATAGAAAAACACGTTACTGACAACGAGCAGCACGGCATTAGCAATGCTGAATGCCGATGCCCTCGAAGGCTAGACTACAGAAATGACCCACGACCTCCGCATATTTATTTCATCTCCTCTCTGTCTCTCTTCCTTCCTTTTGTTCGCGCATGTGTTCCGTGCTGTGCGGAGTGGTTGAGAGACGGCCGGTGAGATTCGCGTTACGTTTGCGGTCCGCGAGACCAATGCGACGCGACGCGACGCGACGTGGACGTCGAGAAAGGTCGTTATTGCGGACAGCTCCGGGCCCCCGGGTCGGGCACGTAGAAATTCTGACGTAACATCGCGATACGTCGCGTTACGCAACTTGCGAGTTGCGCGGTGGGCCGAAACGCGCGGACTCCTTGTGCCCTTACGGGGCAGTGGGGGACGGTAGCGTAATCGTCCGCACCTTGACGAGCGCCTCGAATCGGGAAAGCAAAATTGAATGGAGAATTTCCAAAAGGGGATAGGTGCTCAGAAACTAATTCTGAAGGAAATTAAATAAAAGTTTAATGCCCATAGAATTAATGTTAGAACAGTCAATCGGTAAATTAAATTGATTTTAAAAATTCTTAAGGTGGTCGAATTTTTCATTTTTTGTTGTTTGGCCTTATCCCCTTTTCGAAATAGATGATCTCGAACCCGGAATTTGAGAAATTATTTGAGGGGTAAATAAATTGTCAAATTTAGGTCTTTTTTTTCTGCCTCTAGAGTGGTTTTACCCCATAAGAGCATAAAGTGGAGGGATGATTAGGTAGGTATATAAACCTAGAACTGTCTTACCTAGAACTGGAGAAACAATATGAGGGGACTCATTTTTCCACAAAGCCGATAAGAACTTGGATAAAATGAAACATATAATCGTGATCAGAAGCCCGGTTCTGGACATTCTTCACGCTCTACTGTAGGCCAACTTGTTAGAGCTTCATAGAAATCCTTGAAATCTGACGGGACGTGGTACATATGTTGTATCTTTGGCCCCTTTAAGGGGACCTTCCGGTCTAGGGCCCAAAAAGATAGGTGATCTTTAGGAATTAATTAAAGGAAAACTACTATATATACTGTAATGTAACTTTTTGCATTGTATTAAGGATGTCTTAAATTATAGAAATCTATTTTTTGTTTTATAATTAATCATTGCAGACGGCACTGGGGAGTCGTTAAAGTCAAGGCGTCAAAAAATTGTTCCAAATCTGTGGGACCTGTATCTCCAAAAGTTATTTTCCGATTCGACTGAAACTTTTTTTATTTTGAAGAATATACTTCTGGCTAGGGGGGAAACCAGAAAAACTTACAAAAATGAAATTTTTTTAGAAAATAACGACACTTGAAATTTGAAATCACTTTTCCCTATATTTTTGCGAATTTCTACAAATCTTTTTGAACACGTATTCCTAAAAGGTGGAACATTCAAAAATGAAATAAAAAAAATCGACTTTTAGAGCGGAAGGTCCCCTTAAAGCACGAAGATTTGCTACCTTTCCGAAGGAAACGATAGGCTGCGGGAAATGCAGAAACGTGAATATCGCCAAAAATCGGACTTATTCCCTTTTCAAAATTATCGATTCAATTGAAATCGAGGGTACATAGGGTGACTGTACCTAATATCGCCAGGCAAAAGTTAAGTCGCTGTCAATTGAATAATAATTGATATTTTTGCATGCAGTTCGTTTCAAAGTAAAGAGAAATTATTCATCTTTCATGTAGCATAAGTTAGAATCGTTGAAACCTACAAATTTTTAATTAGGACTCAAAAAACGCAAGACATGAAAAAATCGGGTCCTGAAAAAAGTGTACCTAATATCGCCTACTCAAGAAATATTGATTAATTCGTGTATATATGAGTTTTTAAAGACATTTTCACATGTGCTTTTATTATTTCTTGCTCTATAAAGGTTTTTTTATCCATCTTTGATTTTATTTTTATTAGAATAATATAGAAATTTAAAAATATAGATTTGTAAAATATTTTATTTTTTACGTTCCGATGTACATATTGGACAAATAAAGTTTATTTCGGTTGCTCCGCACATTTCGTGACCTCACCTGTAACCATCGTTCTCCGGTAGGCGGTATTGAGAACACGCATACTGCTAAAAGAAAAACGCTATTTTCATTACGAAAAATATTTGAATCGATTTCATTTCTTAAGTACATCATTAATTAGGTATTTCTAGTAGATATTCCTGCATTCACAGAATTATTAGACTTACCTTCTCCGAATGTGATGTAAAATTGTGACAGTCCAATAAATTTTTACACTATTAAGATTCTCTAAAATCCTTCCCTTTCTGTAATTGTTGATCACATGCTGCTGCAATTACAGTATGTCTTCCAACATATGTTTAGATACTAATTCAGTGTATAACCGATAAATTTTAGAGCTTACTTTGCGAGATATAGCGAGTGGCGATATTAGGAACACTGGCGATATTAGGTACAGTCACCCTACGTTATTGGTGGACACATTAGGATATGAAAAGTTTGTTAAATGGTTCATGTTACAGGGAAATATTTTGTTTGAAGCGAAGGACGTAGATCGATTAAGGCAGGATACCACCTTCGCACTTAAAAAAAATTGAAAATTTTTTTTGTTCTGAAAGTACTCTTTCAAGTGTATAGAATCGAAATTCATTCATTAGAAAGGTGACCGGAACCTTTTTCTTGTGTAAAAACCGGATTGGAACAGATATATAAATCTATATAAAACTTTAAACGCGTTTTTCTCGAAACGATGTTTTCCAAATCGGCGTGTCAGATTACTCCTATAATTTTCATCCGATTGACTTGAAACTTTGCACAATTCTTCCCCGTGGTGTAATCTAACGATGTACGTAGGACTTTTGCTGTAGCGTTGTTATTTTTCTTTTGCTGCGCAATTTTATAAACTTCTTTAAACTTTTTTACCCTAAAAAAATTGACCTTTTTGTTCAAATGGCCGCCATTTTCTTAAAAATCGAAATTTCGTAAAATCCCTACGTACAGCATTAAAAAATATTGTTGCCAATAGGAACATTCTTTGGTTTTTTTTCTAAGAGCCACGTACAAAGCGGAATTTGACACGCCGTCTAACGATGTTCCTCCAAAGGAGTGTATTTTGGCGCCACCTACAAGAGATTATTTTTCACTTTTTCAGTTTCAAAAAATGTGTAATTACAGATTAAAGTTACATTAATGAATGACTGAAACCGATTTTGTTTCTGCGCATTCTTTGTATGCAAAAAAAAATCATGAAAAACGCCTCCAAAATCGCAGTCAAAGGTGGTATCCTGCCTTAAGGAGAATATGAATACCTATACAAAATACTTACCCCAACAATGTACGATCATCAATATGTCATGCTTGATAAATGTCAGGATGAAGAAGTTGGTTTACATTTGATAGCATTGAATTTTTATGGGATGCGTAGCTTCTTTAGCACGAGTGACTTGCGAAATGTTAATTACACCATTTGTGGACGAATACAGAATAGTCTTGAGCAGTGTGCATGTATGTGTATATTGTACAGGGTGTTAAAAAAGCGTTCATACTTCAGAGAGCGGTGCGTTTGTGCCATATGTACGGTTCTTTTTAAACTGTGTCTCCTTTCAACAAGCAAAATATGTTAATGTACAAAAAATTAACATTGATTTTCAATGTTGTAAACAATTTTGCGGCAAGTTTTTGTTAAAAATGTCCACCGATCCAGAAGTGTACATTCACCCCTGAAAGCAGTGGCAATTACGTTTTTAACAGCCTGTATAATATTATTTTTTTTAAAGAAAGAGGAAGCTATTTTTAAAGAGTCGTGACATGGGAAGAATAATGGAGATTTACAAAGTAATTAATGTACCACTTTTACTTGTGAATGAATGGAATAAATTTCAGGTGTCATACATACCTGCCTACCTTTAATTTATAGGTTTGTTACTGTGTAATGTATATTTAACATAAAATTTTCTGGCTAAAAATTTCAACAGGTATTTTAATTCATTTATTAATTATTAGAGTAGGATTGCACTACATATATTATTATAACACGCCTCATAAAACTTAGAAATTTGAACTCAATATTCTAAGATTTACTCGCGAAGACGTATTATTACAGCTGGTACATAAATACATAAAATTACCATTGTTTAGAATATTGAGAAAACTCAAGAAAACGTCAGACACAAATCCCAGCAAAAAATATCCTACTTATGAAACTTAGTAGGTACCTAGGTCACGAATACATTATATTGTCAAAATATGCGTCGCTAAAATATATGTAGAATTAACTCTCGATATGCTTAAAATACCGTATTTAAATGTTTTAAATGCCATTAAAGATTTGCACTCACAAGGGTATACCGCGAACCCGGACTCACCGATTGGAACGCAACTTTGTGGGTTTTTAGAGTGACTCGAAACAAGAACAACGGTGTGTTTCATTTGGGCCCTATCGCCCTTTAAGCGGGTGACATCTAACCTCAAAGTCAAATCGGCACTTCCACTTTTTCGCGTATAACTCTCAAAGTACAATATACAGAAAAAAATGTTTCAAACAAAAGTTTAATGGTACAATAAGCGCTGAAAACTTGCGTTAACAAAATTTTGAAAAGAGTTTAAAGAGAAAAATATCTGCTGAAAAAAAACTTTTTCAAATATTCTGTTAACGGAAGTTTGTAGCGCTTATTGCATCATTAAACTTTTGTTTGAAACATTTTTTCCTACCTGTTGTACTGTGAGAGTTATACGCGAAAAAGTGGAAGTGCCAATTTGACTTTGAGGTTAGGTTGTGAGTTATTTATCAGCAGCTCTTTAAAATATAAATACGTTTCGTTTCGTCGACGTAGGTAGGTATGCCAAGAAATACATTCATGAGTATACTTTTTGGTGTGCTAGAAACTATTTTTACACCGTAATTCCATGAAAGATTGCATTGGATAAGATAAGATAAGGTAAGATTTACCCTCGATATACCACTTTTGTGCGGCCTTTCTTCATTTTAAAACGAGTAAATGTGATATAAAATTCAATCGTATACATTATACCTAGGGATACGTTTATTTTGGAATTAGTGATAGAAACTTATGAAACCGCGTATTAATAAAAACTCGATAGGTTATCGATATTTTTACGTAATACCTATCATGGAAGACGTAGGTGTGAATGGAAAAAATCATTATAAAATAACAGATTTATCATTCGAACTACCCTGTGTTCATATATTTTGTTATCGAGTTTGTAAATTTTTTATGAAAAATGGAATATTCAGTGCTAAATAATATTGTAATCACAGATTAGGGACACGCAACATTCATTACATTAAGGTTTTTAATAATATGATACAATATTATAAATTTTTTTTAACTTAATTCTTCCATATATCTGTCGTTTATTAGGCTACGCTTTCGGATGTCCATAGAGTTTCGCACACGTTCGACTACTCTACGTGTTTTTTAATTTTGCAACGGTAGTTAGGAATTTACAGTTTAAACTCATGGAACGTAAATAACTGTATTGAACTAATAAATGCATAGCGTATTATGTTTGGATTATTTTAATATTATTATGACATCAGTTTTTATGCCACTGGACGTTCTATATACGTATGTATGTACAATTGACCATTCATTAGTTCTCATAACTATATAAAACTGCATAGTTTGCTGAAATATATTTCAGACAAAGTTTAATCAGATTGTACGAAACGATTTTGACAATATAGAGTGGCTTATATCAGACCTAGGCAGAACTTATTTGAAAAGAAAAATGTGAAATAATATTCAAAATAATGAATAATTTGCATTATGTCGTTATTTGTATTTTAAAAATCATTTGGAAAAATGTTCGTATTTTATTCCAAGACCAAATAAATCTTTTCTTTCTGTTAACTCTCCCAAATAAAAGAATATATTGTGAATACATGACGCAAAATAGAAAGTTGGAATCGCGAAATAGTAGGTAACTTTATTTTAACATTTAACAGTGTTCGCTCGGAGGATTTTTCTAATTTGAAACATTTCATTGAAAAGGCTATTGTATCGAGATAAATCTTTCATTATAGCCAATGAAAAAATTCTCACTATAGAAGCCGTTAATGTTAGTAGTACAGTATTAGAGAAGGACTGAATTTCTTAAGCAATTACAGTAATAAAAAATCATTTGATTCATAATCAGACAACAAAATATTTCAATGGAAAATTATGTGCCTGTTCAAAGAAAATAACGCGCAAACATTTTATAATAATTTCCAAATCAAATAAGATAATGTATATTTTCAACAAAATGTATTACTAAACGATATTATTCGAATAGTTGTTTTTAAAATACTTTACATAAATAATGCTTAAGCCTGCTAGGGGAGAGTTGCCGAAATTGTAACCTGATCAATTTCTTTGTTAATTATTTTGTTATTATTGAATGCGAACGACATTTAACGGTAAAGATATGAAATAAATGAGAATTAACACATGCATATAAACAAAGAAATATATATAAAAAAAATTTATGTTAAACGATTTTATTAAAAATGCACTAAAAACTAAAAAATAATTATTTTCTTGTACTACAATTTTGATGGTGATTTACTACGAACACCTGCAAAGTTTTAGTTTTACTATTCGTACATACGTGACGGATCATTTCTCGATAAATTGTGTATTTTCGGTAATTGCGATGCGACTAGAGTCTCGAAGGCAGCGGCTTTTTGTCGTTTTCGTAAAGAACGCGAGTGACTGATTTCAAGTAGGGCTGGGACTATTTGTCGAATTTTCGGTATTCGAATATTCGAATACTTCAGTTGCTCAATTATTTGGCGAATATAATTCGAATATCCAAGTATTCGAATATTTAAGTATTCGAATACTATTCGAATATTTAAGTATTCGTATACTATTCGAATGTTTAAGTATTCGAATACTATTCGAATACTGATGTATTCGAATACTGACGTATTCGAATAGTATGGTGTGAATTATAAATCAAGTTCTTTAGCTTCATTTTTTTACAAGCTTTTATTTAGTTTCAGTTGTGAGTTCGTTAGTTTGTCAGGGTGAAATATTGTAAGCTAATTTTGACCCACTTCAACATATCCGATCGGCTTGAAACTTTGCACACATGTGTAATTCCGATGACAATACAATATTTTCACTAAAAAGCATGAAATACTTTATGGTGAAATTTTTTTTTAAAAAACATGCCTTTATTAAAATGTACTAAAAAGGAACCAATAATTTTGATACCGGCCGATCTGAATGCCTGAGAAGAATTCCCTCATAGGGTGGATGTACCAGTAAATGAACACGTACCAGTGAATGGACATTTTATATTAAAATGAGTAAAATAAGTTATTAAAATAAGCAACTAATTAATTAGAGACTTCTTTCAATTTCTTGCTTCATATCCAAACAATTTTTGCACACAAATTTTGAATACATCAGTATTCGAATAGTATTCGAATAATAACATTCGAATACTGAAATATTCGAAGTTTATTCGTAGCATTCGAATACTTGTAAAATATTCGAATAGTCCCAGCCCTAATTTCAAGCCGTTTGATTTGTGTATATTTATTGACGACTGGGTAATTTTTTCACCCCCACGGGTTAATTTTTTTTTTCAAAATATTGCATTGTCATCCAAACTACGCACGCCTGCAAAGTTTCTAGACAATTTTGTGCGTGCTACAAACATTTAAAACAACCTTTTGTCTACTTTGTTTCAGTTGATAATGATCGAACAGTGCGGGTCCATTCTGCATTTTCATATTTTTTTAAAAGTAGGTTTATTGTAGAATATTTGACATTCATCTAGAGACGCGGTCGCGTCTCGACGCCAAGTACAAGTTTCGACATCCTGTATATGTCGACTGTCGCTGCCGCGTATCTTTTACTCGTAATCCGGCTAATCCAACCTTACCTGAAACTTATTGCATTAATATCTTATCACGCCTGCAATATTTTCTAAATTTAAAGGCATTTTTCTTATGTAAACAGCATATAAGCTTTCGAATAAGACCAAATTCAATAAAATCGATCCACGCATAACAGAGATATCGCAATATCGTCTCATGGATCTGTCGGAAACGGTAATATTTTTCTTCTGATTCGTCTCTTCCAACCAAAATTTTCGTCAATTTTATATACCCACATACAGGTATTACACATACCTACATAGTAGATATTATATTTATTATAAAGCTCCAAGCGATATTTAAATAAATTAATGGTGTTTCCTAAACGATACCAACTACAAGGTTTCTTAAGGGGGGACTCTACCTTGTTGGGCCGAAAAATCGATGAATTTGGTGAATTTTTTGTACAAAAACGGTTTGACAAATTAATTTGCGGTTTGACAGGCTGTTTTATTGTATCTTCAGCTCTTGTTATAAATTTTTATGTGACGGTAAAAAAAAGATGCGGCTGATACAGAGCGCAGACTTGAGGCGTTGAAAAAAAATCGGGTGGTCCTGGCGTTAACGAAATATACTCGAAGGATAATCTGAAACACAAAAACGAAAAAGATTCTTAATCTGTATGAATGTGGCTATCGATGGTAGTAGATTCATTAAGATAAACAAAGAAATGTTAAAATGGCAGGCTTCTGAATATGATGAATCGAATTTTTCTCAAAAATCGGCAAAACATCATTAAGTAAAATTAGGAACGGTTACAATACGGCAATAAATCTACTACCATAGATAGACAGACACTTGCTCAACATGCATGTAAAATTTCAAGTTGTTTGCTTCATTGGTTGTCGAGATTTCTTCAACGCCAGATCGAAAAATGTAGTTTCGAGAAAATCGAGTTTAAAAGTTCATATTATGTATAAGGATAGAAATTGACTACTTACCATTATTTAAGCTATTCCAGGGCCATAAAGGACTTTGCAGAGTGTATACACAAGACTCATATCTTTCCGAAAAAGCAAAAAAAAAAAAATGCAATTTTTCGGTCCAACAAGGTAGAGTCCCCCCTTAAGGGGGTCTCTCAAGTGAAAATGAACTACCAGTAATTTTACAGATAAAAATTTGAAAATATTTATATCCATATTATTTTTTACGCTGAAATGAATTATGTAAGAATTAATACAGTGACATTTTTTTTTTAAAAATTTAAAAAAAAAATTTCGAAAAAATTATTCGATTGTAAAATCCATACCCTTATTTCTGTAGAATTGTATACAAAGACTGCAAAAAGAATTTCAGCTCGAAAACTTCATTTTTGTCCGAATTATAAAGTTTTTATGTTTTGGGATAGTAACTAAAACGCTCCTGCTCCGGACGTTGGACCTTTCTCTTCTTGCAATGCCTGTTCTCTTCGTGATTGTGCAGTTCGTATCATTTTTCTTGCACGTTTGTATCTTTCTGAGGCTTTCTGTTTATACCTTTCAGGGTACCCTGCCCTTTACCCCCTAAAGTAATACCTTTCGTACGCTCCTGTTTTACCAAATCGGTCAAAGCTCTCCATAATCTTTTGCCAACGTGGTTCACACACTCTTTTTTTTTCGATTTATAACTTTATAACTCGGACAAAAATGAAGTTTTCGAGCTGAAATTATTTCTGCAGTCTTTGTATACAATACTACAAAGATAAGGGTATGGATTTTAAAATCGAATAATTTTTTCGACATTTTTTTTTAAATTTTTGAAAAAAAAAATGTCACTGTATTAATTCTTACATAATTCATTTCAGCGTAAAAAATAATATGGAAATACATATTTTCAAATTTTTATCTGTAAAATAACTGGTAGTTCATTTTGGTCGGTCCAACGTACGAAGCAGGAGCGTTTTAGTTACTGCGCCAAAAACAAAAATCTTTATAACTCCGACAAAAATGAAGTTTTCGAGCTGAAATTTTTTTTGCAGTCTTTGTATACAATTCTACAGAAATAAGGGTATGGATTTTACAATCGAATAATTTTTTCGAAATTTTTTTTTTAAATTTTTGAAAAAAAATGTCACTGTATTAATTCTTACACAATTCATTTCAGCGTAAAAAATAATATGGATATAAATATTTTCAAATTTTTATCTGTAAAATTACTGGTAGTTCATTTTCACTTGAGTGACCCCCCTTAAGGCAGGATACCACCTTCGCACTTAAAAAAAATTGAAAATTTTTTTTGTTCTCAAAGTACTCTTTCAAGTGTATAGAATCGAAATTCATTCATTAGAAAGGTGACCGGAACCTTTTTCTTGTGTAAAAACCGGATTGGAACAGATATATAAATCTATATAAAACTTTAAACGCGTTTTTCTCGAAACGATGTTTTCCAAATTGGCATGTCAGATTACTCCTATAATTTTCATCCGATTGACTTGAAACTTTGCACAATTCTTCCCCGTGGTGTAATCTAACGATGTACGTAGGACTTTTGCTGTAGCGTTGTTATTTTTCTTTTGGTGCGCAATTTTATAAACTTCTTTAAACTTTTTTACCCTAAAAAATTGACCTTTTTTTTTCAAATGGCCGCCATTTTCTTAAAAATCGAAATTTCGTAAAATCCCTACGTACAGCATTAAAAAATATTGTTGCCAATAGGAACATTCTTTGGTTTTTTTTCTAAGAGCCACGTACAAAGCGGAATTTGACACGCCGTCTAACGATGTTCCTCCAAAGGAGTGTATTTTGGCGCCACCTACAAGAGATTATTTTTCACTTTTTCAGTTTCAAAAAATGTGTAATTACAGATTAAAGTTACATTAATGAATGACTGAAACCGATTTTGTTCCTGCGCATTCTTTGTATGCAAAAAAAATTCATGATAAACGCCTCCAAAATCGCAGTCAAAGGTGGTATCCTGCCTTAAATCGTACCAGTACGATTTGGAAACTCCGTTCTTGTTCGCATGTATTATTTCTATTGACGAAGAGATTGGTTTCGCTTGCTCTGCAATGAAGCACATACAAACATATCAAACAAACACATGCTCCGGTGCATACAATGCAAAATAGGCGTTCGTCGACGTTGTGCGGGAGTACTAAAAACACAAAACTATTATGAGTTAATAAACTTATATGAATTAATATTAATATAAATATATTATTTCTTTATTATTATTATATGCCGGATGTTTCTTTATTAATTTGTTCTTACTATGTATAAATATATGTTACATAATACATCAACTATATTTTTCACAAATAGGGTAGATGTCCCGATTACCGTGCCCTGTCCCTATTACCGTGCCTATATGCTTAAAGAAGCCGTACAAAAAAACTCGCATAAATAAATAAGGAAATAAATTTTTTTAATTAAGTTAAACTATTAATGTATGTGTTACAAACGAGAAGGTGGCCTTTTTAAACAATTAAAGCATAGTAAAAAAAATGTCAAAAATGCATATGCAGATTTCGATGGATTTACCTAAATCCTTACCGGAAACGGCAAGGAACACGTACTTTACAAAAGTGAACACATTGATAATTATCATGATTTGCACTTATGTAAAGTGTTTATTATATCATAAAAGGTTCAAATTTTATGAAAAAATAGCAAAATGAGCACTTTTGAAATGTTTTCGTATTTTTAAAGAGAATCCGGTAATTGGGACAGGAATTTAACGCCTCTCCCTATTACCGTGACGCTCGAAGCCCACTGGCTCCCTCTGTAACTGCTAAACCTAACCTTACTTTCGTTTCTCAGGACGGGCGAACACAAATTTATATTTGTATATTTTGCTTTTGTAATGAAAAGGTCATATTAAAATTACATAAAAACACCTCTCGCAGAGCAAAATAATGTTTCGAACAGTTCAAAGTTGAAAGACATAACCTAACCGCGGGAACGGTATTCAAAAAAGGGCACGGTAATTGGGGGCACGGAAATAGGAACAAAAACATGTATTTTTATTTCAATAAAAAAAATATAAAAAATTAACAGTTTTAACCCGAAAAAAATGCCTTAATAAAGAGAAAAGTTCAAAACACCAATATAAATTTTCACCAAGCAGAATTAAAGTAAGAGAAGTCAGTAATTAATTCCTTCGTGAGCAAGTTGGCGTCAAAGCACGGTAATTGGGACATCTACCCTATTCCTTCATTACTCCCATTCGCATATTTATTACTTTTAAAGGAGATACGATTCTGGAAACTGATAGGTACGATTTAGAAGACCAGTTGCTTAAATCGTACTTTCTACCCTATAACATACCAACGCTAATGACAAATTAATTTGTACTTGACAAAAAAATTAAACATATAATAGCACGTACATGTGTTAAACATCAAGCTACACTTTCCAATATTGGCTTGTGTACAAATTAGTGCCAAATAGGAAATATAGACATAAAATATCTTAAGTGGTAGAGATTTAGGCAACTCTCCCCTATGCATTACCTTCGGCTCTCGTGTCTTTCGTTTGCGTGGATCACGTTACACAATATTTTGGTTCGGATGCGTGCCGAGTTGCCGAGCTGAAAAACGATCGTGGTGTCAGAATAGCATTTTAGGGTCCGATTTCAGTCGAGACACGCGGGACCAACGGATATCTTCCCGTACAGGTCGTGGATGAAAGTCGAATAAAGTGGATGCGACATGGTCGTTCGATTCGGCGTTATTGCACGAGCTTTCTTGCCGCGATAGGAGAATCGGTTGTAACGAAGCGCGATCTGTTTCCGGGGTTCAGCTGACTTCGCGAGCAATTGGAATCGAGCGAAGAATGTGGACGGGCCAGCACTTGGTCACATTTCTCCTCGGTCATACCTGAGATTCATTTAATATCTTGCGAAACACTGGAATTCGAAATATTAAAACGCCTGCAGAATTTCTCGGGCATTCTAGCAAAAGTATTTTACAAGCAATACTTTATAAACTCGAACGGCTAACGGACTTTGAATATTTTTTTCTCCACCCAGAGATAAGTTTTTATACGTTATAGGTACCTAAGAAGCGTATAAAATAAGCTGATTGACGAGAAGAGAAAATCCAATTGTTGTAGCGAATACCGTGGAAATTTATTTCGAGGGAATATTGTAAAATTATTAAGGTTGTACTTACAACTTACAGTGTATTTAATATTTATTAACGCTGTTGACACGAATTATCGAATTTGTTAAAGAATGTGCTTGCATTACGTCACATTGGAATTATATACCTACTTACTCAACAAAATTTAAACTTTAATTAATATTGTACAATATATGCGATGAATATTATAACAATCGGTAGTTGGTATGGTAGTTTTTATTTGTCAGGTGGCCTTTTTAAAATGCTCCATATATACTATACATACATGAAATACGTTCCTCTTTCACTACAACCGCGTTACGTCAAAAAATAGTAACACATAGACACTCCGCTTCGCGACAATATATAAAACACTATTTCACGCGTTTATGCGCTTAAATAATATTTTCTAATGCCCAACAGTGAAATATGTAAATTTTATGAAAATATACAGAAGTCGCCAAACTTGGTAAAAAATTAAAAACTTTGACCCCGTTTGGGCCCGGTCGAATATTGACCGATTTAAAAAAATATTTTTTGCCTTCATTTGTCTTCCCCAGACGCAACTTTTCCGTACCAGGCTGTTTCGAGTTTCGAAAATTTAATTTTTTCGGCCCACCCTAATGCATAGGTATAAATAAAGGAGCATGGCTGACTGTTTGGTTACACGTAACCGCGGGATGATTTTAAAATGGGGTGTTCGCTAAATGCATAACTAAGGGAAGATCTCCAAATAATGTCAGTAAAAAAAGAAATTGCGAACTACACTAGCTGATATTCAAATAGACCACTAAATCGCCCGAACATTGTATTATATAGCTAAACGATTAATTGATGAACCCCGGGATAGGTACTCGTAGGCTCAAACGCTTTAAACTTTAAACCATCAAACAACATAAACAGATTTCAACACCACCATGGTACTATTTTATGTTATTAAGTACAGAAGATATGAGCCGATGGGCAAAATATCTATAATTTACTATTGTATAAGTTAAAATTAATGTTCAAACATTTGCTTATTGTTAAGGTAGTTCCTAACCAACTACGTTAGTCAAATTAGAGTTGGGTAATAAACGAGAAATGTAAAGTAGTATGATACTATAGAAATAATAATAATAATTTTTAACATCATGTATATATATATATTTTAAACAGTTCAATGTTAATATAAATAATTGTAATACTTAAATGGAATATTAAATTGGTTAGTGTAGTGAATTGGAGCAGTAGATCTGACAACGTCGCATTCATTCGGAGCATCTTCTATAACCAAAATGTCAGAAAAATGTTCATATGAATTTGAATCGTCCTTCGCTTTTTTAATGGCTAAACACATCGATTGTGCGACGTTGCCACGTTGATTGCTCTACGTAAGTTTCTGAAAAATTTGCACGTAAACCTATTTTTTTATGGGCATTTACGAAGAAATTATGTGGTCAGTTTTGCAGAAATTGATAAATTCATTTCCTGACATTTCGATGTACTTTTCTGCCAATTTTGGTACATTTCTTGAATATGGTTTTCCTGTTTCAGAAGAAAAACTGAAACTAAAACCCTCTTTTTTTGCCATATGCCACTGTGTTAAAATGCATCCGCTTTAATTAACAATTTCTCGATAACTATGCGGTAAATCGATTTTAAACTTTGTACAAGGGTTTCTTGTATTCCAAATTAGTTTTGCACGAAATTTGAAAGAATTCTTGAATTTAGTAGATTATTCAGGAACTACCTTAATTGTACTAGATGGCAAGTAAACGGGGATTATAAGTAAGTAAAAAAAAAGTTGCCGGTCTTTAGGTACAGAAACAACGATGACCTTGCCCCGTAATAAACAGTCTACTGACCCACATTATTCGCTTAACAGATATTGCTAATCATTGCCACAGTTCCTTGAAGGACACTTAACATTTGTAGTATATTATACTCTTGGCAACGTATTACAAACATGAATAATAGAGTGTGAACGATTTGTTGCTTGTAATATTGAATAATACGTTATATATCTACTTTACATTAAGTATTTTCATCGTTGTCATTCACTTATTGAATACCAATAGACTTTGTAAATTATTTAAATAATATAAGGCTATCACAGCACAATGGGAATATGTATATACATAAAATAAAGCAAAGATATATTAAAACGTTCCCTTTTCCTTGAAAATAAGTTTAATCCTAAAGAATCTTCGGCTGATGTAAATATCTGTTAGTAGCTGAGTTGGATAGAATTTTATTCAGATGACGAGTAACGAATAATAGGAAGTCGAATAATTTTCATTCGGATAATTATTTATTCGTTATTTGCATTATTTGTTGATCTTAGCTTTTACGTGTTGCCTACTACCATACTCTGCATTTATTATTCTGTGAAAACAGTTAAGCAGTGATTTTTAAAAATGGCGTATTTCCATTTTTGACCTTCAAGCAAATTTTGATGGCATTGTCATAATAATCTTAAATTACATCCTCTAGTGGCACAAAACACTACAAAATAGGATTATTCCTTTTTGAAAAATTGAAGTGAAAACACATGTTTCATGCAAAAGGCCTTGTTCCAAATTTGTCTGATTACATAGTGAGATAATTTTTTAGTCTGAAACAAAACGGACATATTTCCTATACTCATCTAGGAAATTGTAATGAATTCGAAAGAAAAGGAACTTAATTCCATAGACTTACCCAAACATATACTAAATTAGTTTAATAAAAATGTACCCACTCTAGGGTGTTTCATATTATAGGGTTAAAATTAAAATATTACAATTTTTTTACTTTGCTCATGCCCTGATTCCTATTAATATAAAAAGAATATCTGACAAATTTTAGGAAGATTGAGTAATATTTAGAGGTTGCACACTTTGCACACTAAATAATATGTAGTAGTCTAAGGAAACACGATTTCCAATGATAATAATTTTTATTCTCAAGTCCTTGAAAAAGAAACTAAACTTCAAAGAAGACTTAGACTTATATAAATTTGCATTTTATTATTATTATTCTTGTTCAAATCTATAAAAATTTTGTACCTTATTATTTTTCCCACATTTTTAAAACCTGAAAAAGCGAAAATATGTAGGGTAGAACGGGGTCGGTAGTAACAGTGGGGTGAATGTAACACGCTAATATCTCAAAACATATAATGGATATTAACACCAATTTTAGATATACATATGATAAACAATGACATTTGGAATCCATGTCCTAGCAGTATAGACATGGATAGCGAACAAAATAACTTTTCGATACCCTAGAGTAACTTTTTCTTACTGACTTATGATTGTAATGTGAACACACCCTTTGCAAGTATGTGCTTTTTTAATCTGTAATTTGCCTTTTTTTAAAGTAATACTGATCGTTACTTAGCACTTTTCAGCGTCTCGTTAGTCACAATTTACAATTGAAGTTCAAAAGCATGGTCGAGGGTGATTATAACATCGGTAGTCGGGGTCGGTTGTACCGCAACAGAACCGAATAGTGTCAAAGAAGGCGAATAATATTGTCTTGTTTGCATAGAATCCATGCAGTGTTACAACCGATCCGGGGTCAGAGACGGTTGCAACACTTTGCACTAGGGTGGTCGCAAGACATAGGGGATTTTTTTTTTTCGATGTATCTTCGACGGCAACACCCAAAAAGTTGCCAATTGGTGTAAAAATAAGATTGTCAAAGTTTCAGCTCGATCGAATAACGTTAAGACCTGCCTCATCAGCCCTAAAGTTTTAAAAACAGCTATTTTTCTAAAAAAATCGGGGTTTTTCCGCTATAAAATTAAAACGGTTTATTCTAGGGACGTGTTTTTTAGAGAATGTTCCTGGCTTTAATTTTCATTGCCACAACTTGTTTGACAAACGTACAGATCGGAAGATATTGGGCTTTGTCGTGGGCCGGACCCGGAAAATCGACTTTTTCAAGAAAATGTAAAAATTCGCTTAAGTTGATAATTTGTTTTTTTAAATGTTTTTCTAATACTTTTTAGTTATTTAGAATAGAAGGAGTGGGATAGAGGGGGGAGATGAAAGAAATGATTGACATACGAATCAATTATGTATTATTATCAAACTATAGTGAAACTTGTCTATCGGATGGCAACTTACTGCCAGTAATTTGATGGTATATATATCCAATCAGAAAAATCTTGTCTTTCTGCCTGGAACTTACACCACTTGTAGATGTAGAGGACGAAGGCAATGGTTCCGAATCCATTATTACTTACAGCTTTGGAAAACAAGAAATGTAAGCTACCCACACACGCACGAAAGATTTGTCCCTTCTCTCGAGGTCATAAGGCCCGATTAACTCCGTGGTACGCGGTGCTAGCGGCTTTATCACTCGCTGAGGGATGATTACGAAAAAATGATAGTCTTTTTCACCATACACAACTCGCTGACTAACAAATCACCCGATTATACAGAAGAAAGTAAACGGTTAACGATAAACTTCACGACACGGTACCTCAGAGGGCTTGTTCAAGAGTGAGAAGCCTCGTCACCTTCGGAGGGCAATTTATACAACCCTCGCAGAGGATCTCGTCCCTGAAGCAACGCCAAAACCGCGCGGAAAGAATCAGCGTGAAAATGCTTCCGCACGCCGAAAAATACTGACCTGGGCAAGTGTAGCTGCCGGATGGGTAACGTGGCCATAGCCTGGCTCTCCCAGGTCCAAGGGGAAAAACTCGAGAGTACCTACGCCTAACGGAATACTCTACCTAAAACATGGAGGCATGCTAGCGACGAAGCCGCTACACAACAAATTAATTATAAACGACTCATTTGAATCGTGACGAAAACTAAACTCGTTGGGCCGACTGTTGATCAGACGAGGTGTATGAGGTCTTATGACATGAACGTTTGACTAGACCAGGTGATGTTGTCTGAACGACGACTGTATCAAAAGGCCACCCACCCTTGCTTGAAGAGCGCTGATTGAATTCTGGTCTTTGTCCACCTCTTCGACGTTGAAGGTAGACAAGACATCAGAATTGTGGGAGATGCCAAAATTGTTGATTAGCTAGCTTTTCCTCGAAGAGGAGAAACCTTTCCTCTGCGATTTTGGCGGTGGAGGAGGAACCCTCTCCTTCTTGGTGACGTCAGCGGAGAAGAACCAGACATCTGCCTACCAAACCTAGTCAGATCGCTCGATCAAAGCGTCTTGCCGGGGTCGCGGTTTATGACGGTATTGTCCCGCGAGTCAGCGGTGGATGACGGTATACAGGGTGATTCTGGAGCTCCGCCTTACAATGGATGCGTCCTGGTACCCCGTGGCGAGGTCAAGCCCCCGCAGTGCCTCGCCGAATTTTATGGGTTTCGACCCTCGAAGGGGTTGGAGTGCCTATTAAGAAGTGAGAAATCTTCGATTTTCGCATTTCTCGTCAGATCTTTGCGAAAACGACGCCAATTGATTCCTTATGTTTCGCCGATGAAACTGACCCCAAGAACGACGTAATTCGGAAAATAATTAAGGAAATTGCGTGAAAAATTAATTTCCATAACCTCAAGCTAATTTCGTTAATAATAGTCCGATTTACATGAAATTTGGTATGATTTTCATCGGAAAAACATAAGGAATCCATCGGCATCACTTCCATATCGATACGATAAAGAGTAAAGAATTATTTTATTCTGAAACAGGTATGAATCCTAGGTCGACCCCGGCAAATCGTGGTCTACCCCCCGCAGTCGAGGGTGAAAACGTGAAATATTCATTTCAGCGTATTAAAAAATTCTTTATACTTTATCGTATCGAAATGGAAGTTACACCAATAGATTCCTTATGTGTTTCTGATGAAAATCATACCAAATGTCATGTAAATCGGACTACTTTTACATTAGGAATACAAATTGCTTGTGTAAAAGTAGTCCGATTTACATGATATTTGGTATGATTTTCATCAGAAAAACATAAGGAATCTATTGGTGTAACGCTGAAATGAATATTTCACGTTTTCACCCTCGACTGCGGGGGGTAGACCACGATTTGCCGGGGCCGACCGAGGATTCATACCTGTTTCAGAATAAAATAATTCTTTACTCTTTATCGTATCGATATGGAAGTGATGCCGATGGATTCCTTATGTTTTTCCGATGAAAATCATACCAAATTTCATGTAAATCGGACTATTATTAACGAAATTAGCTTGAGGTTATGGAAATTAATTTTTCATGCAATTTCCTTAATTATTTTCCGAATTACGTCGTTCTTGGGGTCAGTTTCATCGGCGAAACATAAGGAATCAATTGGCGTCGTTTTCGCAAAGATCTGATGAGAAATGCGGAAATCGAAGATTTCTAACTTCTTAATAGGCACTCCAACCCCTTCGAGGGTCGAAACCCATAAAATTCGGCGAGGCACTGCGGGGGCTTGTCCTCGCCACGGGGTACCTGGGGGCATCCATTGTCCGGCGGAGCTCCAGAATTACCCTGTATATCGGTTCGAAGTCACCGTGTACCAGGTACCACCCGCTGACAGTGTAATCAACCCAGGATTATCACGGAGCGAAAAAGGTCGAAATCCAAGAAAAAAACGGCACGGTGCCGATTGCCCCCTATTCGATATCTGTCAGGCAAATATTTTCCAGTGAACGCTTCGGAAATAAGCATTGCCCGATCGTAAACGAATAAAAATGAATTTCGCTTCGAAAACTTCGAAATTACCGACTGTAAACGAAAATGAATTTTCGTTTCGCTCCGAGCCCGCTTTTGTCCCGTAAGATGGAACAAGAAATATATTTAAAAAAATATACATTTAAAACACTTATACTGAAACATTACTTTGATGTATTTGAATGCAAAGAATTGAACGAACAACAAAAGCATGGTTAAAAAGTAATTTTATCACGTTTATAGCGAATTTTTACATTTTCTTGAAAAAGTCGATTTTCCGGGTACGGCCCACAACAAAGCCAAATATCTTCTGATCTGTACGTTTGTCAAACAAGTTGTGGCAATGAAAATTGAAGCCAGGAACATTTTCTACAAAACTAAAAAAAAAACACGTCCCTAGAATAAACCGTTCTAATTTTGTAGGGAAAAAATCCCGATTTTTTTAGAAAAATAGCTGTTTTTTAATACTTTAGGGCTGATGAGGCAGGTCTCAACGTTATTCGATCGAGCTGAAACTTCGACAATCTTATTTTTACACCAATTGGCAACTTTTTGGGGGTTGCCGTCAAAGAAATTCGGACATCGATTTCTTGCGACCACCCTACTTTGCACTGTAACGTTAGGGCTATAACACTCCGCTTCTCATTTTGTATTAATAACTTGGATATTACTTGACATACAGTGAAACTGTTGTGACTCAATGATGGCAGATAAATAAGTAACATTTCCGTATAAGAGTTTTTGTTGTAAATGTAATAGTTGCTGCGTAATCGTATTCCAAAGTCAAAGTGTTACTGCCGCCCCAGGCCTACCCTAGTGATAAAACTGTGCAACCCCTAAATATTATTAAATTTGTCTAAAACTTGGCATACAGATCACTTAGATGAGTAGAACCAACGGGGCGAGCAAAGTTGCGTGAAAATATCACATGTGGAAAATTGAAACACCCTAACCCACTCTCATGGTATCTTTAGACTTATACGTGGCAAAACGTTTGTTTTAACCATACACATATTTACTTCACTTATCAAGCGTTTGAAACCTTTCAACTTTAGTTGCTTCCACTTTTTTAAAAATATTATTTCCAAATATGTTTATAAAAAAAGGGCTTATTTCCAAGTGGTTTCATACAAAAGGGCTTATTTCCAGGCCCGGATTAAAGGAGGGCTAGGGGGGTTGCAGCCCTGGGCCCCATTTTCCAGGGGACCCCGTTCTTGATACAAGATTTTGCAAAATTAAAGTCAAGAGAAAACATTTCAACTAAAAGTTCATTTTACAATATCCTTCCGATGTTTGTCTTTTAATATTATTTTTCGTTATGATCGAATGTTATTTAATTTTATGTACAATAAATTTCGATTTTTGAAGATTTCATTGAATGTTGTATTACAAAATTTTTTCACCCCCGCTTTTCAAGCACGGGGACCCTCGAAGGTTTGATAGCCCCGGGCCCCAAAAATCTTAATCCGGGCCTGCTTATTTCTTACAGTTTTCATCAAAAGGGCTTATTTCCAAACGTTCTTTTTAAATAACTATTAAAACAACGTCGCTAAATTTAAAACATTACCGCTATCAAATGGAAAAATAAAATGTACGTGTGCTAATAAAAAAAAAAACAAGATTTTTTTTAATAAACGTAGGTACCAAATTTTTGTGCCGTTGCTGAAAATTTGTTCTATGTGGAAATAGACGAAGATGTGAAAGAAAGGAAAGTGGTAGACAATATGGTCAATTTTAAAAGTCATCGGAAAGGAAAAATTTTTCACAGCATGTAAAGAAAGTGAGGAAGAACATAGCAACTAATTAGGTGAATTATGATGATGATTGCATTCTTGCATTGCGCGTGTTTACAAATTTTCCATCATCTTTTGGATGGATAATTATTGGTTTTTGATCCCTCAGAACATTTAAAATTCTGGTGTAAAAAAATTGTTCTTCCACAATGACATTTAAAATTTGCCACATCCTACAATTTGGTTTTTCATCGTTTAGGTATTATTTCTATCACAGAGACGAGGGTTCGTCGAATCCACAAAAATGTCTGATAAGGAACACGACGCACAGTGGGGCTGGAGAGGAAAAAAGTCTTAAAATGAAAGTTGCATTTTTTGTATATCCAACACTGTATCCTGATAGCCAATGGACCAACGTATCTATCCTATATGACAGATATGTCGTATTCATGTTAATTGCAAAGAAAAATTTATCTGATGTTGATCTTTCGTATTCTAACGGGAGTCGTGTCAATATTCGTACCAGATTGTCGATTTTGTTCTGAATTCCCAAAGGTATTTTCGTTTTTGTACCTCATGTATTTCGAATGCGTATAGTCTCAGCTTATTTGTGACATAAATACTTATCGAAAACTCTTCACCGTAATCCCACTATACAACTTCAAATGGAGCTACCCAGTATTTCAAGTCTTCATTAACTCTTCTAGGTTTATAAAAAAAGCTCCGCCTTCCTCCGGGCTCCAGATAGTACCATTTGAAAGCAGAGAGCATCTACTAACAGCCCTCCAAAAATTGGCCGCGTTTATTTGCAACTTTGGCTGTTATTAATACATAATCACACGAGTGCGCTGTGGATGCGATTTCGCAGAAACTCATCACATAGGCATATCTCGCTATTTTTTGCGTAGTTTCTATTTTATATTACCTTTTGATAGTTTTAGCTTGTATGGACAGTAATATTCATTATTTTATTATGTAATTTTAGTAGTTTTTTTTATGTAATATTACATACTTATTAGTAACATATATTATCATATATGGTTTTTGTGTACCGAATGTTTGCGTGGTTTATTGTTATTTCACTTGTGATAGACGCTTTAATTTTATCAATGTTCCTGTCCATATAACCGTTGGCTGTTAAGAAGTGATATAAAAAAAAAGTATTCAAAAATATTGAGAAACATCGAAGTTCTGAGATTTTTTTTCCGCGAATCCTATCTTACGTGCCCCACTGTGCGAGGCGACACGCCTTGCTGTTTTAGGCGGTTGACATCCATGGCGTTCGCGCGCTTTTGTTTCGCCGTGAAATGTGTGTCAGCGGCAAAGCATCGTTCTTAATTGCTTCGATTGGTTGTCAATAGGAATTATTTTAGGAGCACTGACCACGTGATCCTCGTGGTTCGAGTCGATTTCGTGGCGCTCGCGCGCCACTGCAAAGCCGCGGTCGTGCGTCGCCGAGGATGCACGGTTTTAACGTTGCCAACTGACATACCAGCTGGCATGCCTTCATCAATTACGGGAAACCAGTTTCTGCCACGATAACGGGACTATTTTTTCGCTGTATTACAAACTGCCTGTCAGGGCTAAACGATAATCGTGAAATTAATAACCGATACGTTAAGTGTGTGTTAGCACAAGAAAATTCTTGCTTTAAGATTTACCGTAATGGGCACTATGAACACGTAAAAGAACAGCCAAGCTGAGACTTCCTTCGCTTTGATCTCGATAGAGACGAAAGTTGTAATTAGCGCAACAGTTTGTAGAAAATAGTCGATAGTAGTGATCGCTGATGACTTATCAGAAGCAGACATAGTATCTTCGTTTTCTCAACCACTGCTGATGCATTTCTAGAAATTACGGACCGAGTTACAAAGAAGCAGTATGCGCGAGAAGAGCAACTAAAATTTTTATATTTTTGGTTTTAACTTAATAATAAGATTTCCGACGCATTTGCGAAATTTTCCTGAAAAAAAAACTGAAATCTAATTAGTTTTAGAACGTCACTACTTGTCTATACTATGTAGTCAGTAATACATTTTCTTAAAAAAAGAAATAAATCGATAATAAAATTTTATTCTTGTCAGGAAATGATGTAGTAAAGTTAAATTAATCGTCTACACCAAAGATATAGTGATTGTCGAACGTTTCAAAGATTGAATAGTTCTTAAATTGGGGATTTAACCCTTCGTGGTCACACCTTCTCATAATCACAAATTGGTCATACGGGGTTCGCTGTACCCCAGTGGGGTGTGTCAATTTTTTCAATGTTTTAATTTTAAAAACGACTAGTGGAAAAACGGTATAATTTCAGGTTTAAGATTAAACGCTACCTTTAAATTTTGTGTAATACATTATTTACCTAGTTGGAATTTCATTTGAAATTATAGAAAAATACGAAAATTACTAAAATTATTAAAAAAAAAAGTTAATAAATGAGCTTATGAACCGCAACAGAAGCAAACAAGATATCGCTTCTTTAGTGGACTTTGTTAAATTGCATTAAATTTACTACATAGATGACGTATGGCTAGATCTGTTGCTAAAGTTACATATATTTTCATTTTGTAATAAATACAAATTTCCATACATTTTCACGTGAATGTAATAAATACTAATTTCCACATATTTTCTTCTCATTTTCATGCTTTTATGTAAGCAAGACTCGCTTTAAGCATTATATGAATATGTAATTTGTAATTAAATCTTACTTAATTTTCACTTTTTTCAACTGTGATTTGAAGTAGCTAAACCTCACTCAAATCAATTTCCGAAGATGGTTTCAGATTCAGGATTAAAAACAGCATTACTTTGTCACTAGTCGTTTTAAAATTTTCAAAAATTTTAAATTTACCCACAAAATCGACACACCCTAAGTACCCCAGCGTCATTTTTTCAGTTACCATTTTCGTTTTTTTTTAATCTTTTAACTTTTCAGTGATAATTGTACATTCGTAATAGTTATACAGGCATGGTCTAATAGTCTTTTTCTAGAAATGTAAATTTTGATATGATAAAATTTGTAGTTGAAAATGAGCGATTTTCCACGGTCGTGGGTAAAAACCGATTTTTTAAATTTTTTTTTTTTGCGATAAATTCCCTTTGGAAGACGTAAAGGTGCGACATTTCAAATTGAAAATTGCTCCTGGGGTGCGATACACCCCGTGTGACCACGAAAGGTTAAAAATTCGGAATTCATGGATCATAATAGAAAGACTTGGTCAATCAATGTTGGAGAAATGAAGAAGTGAACACTGTGAAATGAAGATTCGATCAACTGCAGGTATACGTGACAAATTTGGAAACTTTATTGTTGATGGATGCTTGCCACACTTTTGTATTGCGCGCGCGCGATGAACGCGAGAATCGGGCGACACCGGTGCGAGTCGTGACCGATCGACTTCCGATCGTCTTCTCAGACGCCATCAAGATGTCGAGCAAGTCAGACATATTTCTTTTCGTCGTTCACTTCAGTGTTGTAACCGTCTACAAACAATTTTGTACTTCGTGCGTTGTTATTTAAATAAATAAATCTTCTGCCAAACCATTAACCGTAACAATTGTTTCGAAGAGACAAGTTTTATTCTACATCCAGGATAAAATTTTTCATGAACAATTATCTGGCTTCTGAATCCTCAACTTATAGGTTGATAGGATAAAGTGTCCATAAGGTGTCGGAAATTGAAACTGATCTGATCAGACTAAAATAAAGCAAGCTGTAAGGTAAATGTCCCCATTAGCGACCGTTTAAGAGTGTGACTGGTTCGAAATAGTAATTTCTTTACTAATATACGACAATGTTTGAGTAAAGTATGGATCATTGTATTTTTTGAAGTCTCTAGTTTCTTAATCAAATTAGTTTTAGAGTGATATTTGACTATTTACACAAAAATTATGGTGAAAATTATATTGGACCTGATGTCCCCTTTATTGACCAACTTGTACCATCTATCGACCGTCTCACGTCCCCATTATTGATCAGCAGTTTCCCCCATTGTAAATGCATCATTTTGTTTATTAAATTTGTGTTCGTGAGTATAACAAACTATTTTTACCCATACAGCACACCTCGTTGCAGCAGTATTGCAGGGACGTTGCTGCAATATTACGTTGTTGCAGGTTGCATTGCAATATTGTAGGAACATTCGTGCAATATTGTCGTGCATTATTGGAGTAGCAATGATCCTACAATATTGCAGCAATATTGCAATTTCGTTGCCGTGCAATGTTCCATTGGCAACGATCCTGCAATATTGCTGCAATATTGCGCCCACATCGTCGTGCAATGTTCCAGTGGCAACGATCCTACAATATTGCAAGAACGTTGCCGTGCAATGTTCCATTGGCAACGATCCTGCAATATTTCTGCAATATTGCGCGCACATCGACGTGCATTGTTCCAGTGGCAACGGTCCTACAATATTTCTGCAATATTGCGCGCACATCGACGTGCAATGTTCTAGTGGCAACGGTCCTACAATATTTCTGCAATATTGCGCGCACATCGACGTGCAATGTTCCAGTGGCAACGCCCCAGCAAAATTGCGCACACATTGCCGTGCAATACTGTAGTGAAAACTTGTGGAAACATTACAACAATATTCTGAAGCAACTATGACTTTGTCAAAATTTTTCGAAATATGTACATGACGTCGAGTGGATTCTACGGCATGTTTCATTTAACTGGATACGCTAGAATATCTCGTTGGCTGTTGAAGATATGAAAAAAGTGTTATCGCGGGAGTTGTATGTAGGTACATGAACTTATAGAGGAGATTCGAAGATCAATTTATTTTTTTTAGATAAAGTAAGTAGGGGGAAGGTGGGATAGTTGATCAGCGGGGATACACGATCACATCAGTTTTTTACTTAATATATTGGCAATTTGTGCCTGCTGTCACGCTAGCATGGTAATGTTTATATCATCGCAACACTTCACGTTGCAGTTTTCTTTTGGGAGCCTAGAATAATGTTGTTATAAGCTTCGATCTTATTTGCAGCTAAAAAGTAAATATTTCAGTCTGCTTGTTCTTCCTCCTTTTCGAGTAAATGTTGCATTTTCAACGATTTGAAATATACTAAGTAAAAACGGCAATTTCGAGTCAATGAATGCTATTTATTGATTTATCTAAATATTTATGGTAAGTTTAATTTTTCATCTTTTTCAAATCGAGTGCATTGAGGGATACATGATCAGTGTGTGAGGTGGGATACTTGAACAGCTGAAAATGCTCCAATAAAGAACCATAGAACGGCTAATGAAACAGAAAAATACGGCAAAGAAAGTGAGAAGGAAAATCTTTTCTTTATCATCATCTTAATCAGATGATATCTAAGTGAAAATGTCTTTTAAGAATGCATTTATGTTGTTTTATGTCATAGAGTTTAATTCTTCGGTTTCATTTTTTCAGTAATTCCTTCAAGTTTGTTATAGTTTACTTTCTTTTCATGATATTCCCTTCATTTCATGTTATTGGCGAAGATAATAAATATTTTTTAGAAAGTTAATGTGTTTTTTTACTCTGAAAGTTCACTGATCAAGTCTCCCTCACCGTTTGATCAAGTGTCCCCTTCAGTGGGGGATACTTGTGCATAACGTCACTGCCAGAAAATGTTGAAATTCTGTCATTAAAATTAGTTTTCAGCTCTCAAATTTGTCAAAGTATATTGAGAATACTCTAAGAATCACAACTTACATAATTAAATGCAAACAAAGCAAACCATTATTATTATTTTAATAAAAAAGCAAAACTGTGATCAACTATCCCACCTTTCCCCTACTATATTTTTTAATGTCTGAAATTATTATTATTATTATTATTATTAAACGTCTTTATTGCACAAATACGTATATACAATCTAGCAAGAGAACAGAGAAGAGAAAACAAATGAAAAGGTTCAGTCTAAAGACTGTTTTCCAACCTAACCTAAAACGACACCGGGTGAAATTTGTAGTACGCAGTGTTACAAAACCCTAATGGGGTTTGTCAAATGAGCCTTCGTTTTTGAATAATTTTAGTTTAAAGTATTGCACGGTAGGAGTATAAGTTCGAATACGAAAGCAATCTTATCAATCAGCGGTTGTAGCTGCGGCGGTAAAGTGTTCGTCTACGATGCTACAGGTCCTCGGTTCGATTCCCCCTGGGGTAAAAGAATTTTCTATGAGAAAAAGACACACGGGCGTTATACTACTACTATTCTGCACACATTCACGTCGTCGGGTCCCTCACTGCCCGAAACGTTGCGGCGGAAATACACTCCTGCAATATTGTTAAGGCGGACATAGGAGGTGAACCTGCAACGTCTCTGCAATGATGCGGTGCAATGGAGTTGCAGGATCATTGCCACTATTTTGCCGTTTCGTTGCAGGACTACATATTTGTAATGTTCCCAAAACTTTGCAAAAAACACTCCTGCAATATTGCTAAGCCGGACATAGGAGTGAACCTGCAACTTCTCTGCAATGATGCGGTGCAACATTGCAATCTCGCACCGCAATATTGCCGAAGAGTTGCAGGATCATTGCCACAATTTTGCCGTTTCGTTGCAGAATCATTGCCGGAACGTTGCAGGACTACATATTTGTAATGTTGCCGCAACTTTGCACAAATACACACCTGCAATATTGCGAAGGTGGACATAGGACTGAACCTGCAACGTCTCTGCAATGTTATGTTGCAATATTGCCATCTTGCACCGCATCATTGCAGAGACGTTGCTGCAATGTTATGGTGCTGTGTGGGTATTAACATTTTATGAAAATTAAACAATTATCGATGTTATGGGTGGTTTTAGGAATACCAAATTCACGGCTGACCTTACATATGGGTACTCCAGATTTTATTTTACATATTGCTTCAATTAACTCGATTTCCGTGTATTTCGCGCTTCTGCTCCTTTTTCTTTGTTTTCACCATTATTTTCTAAAGAAAATATATTTATGTTAGTACTTTTTGTACTCAATTGTGAGTACAAATCAAATGTACTCAAAATTTAATAATTAAAAAATTACTTGAGTACTTTAGTTAGGTCTAACAACACCACTTGTAAAATATCCGAAAACTGGTACAGACCGGTCTTTGACGGTACCTATTTCCGACCATGATTTTCTGGTACAATAATGAAAGAAAATGAATATTTTATTTTTATTTTATAATTCTGTATATATTTCTAGTTAATTTAAGTACGTTACTGCACGGATCCATGTATTTTTATTGTAAAATTTGCGACTCTAATGATATCTGTAGTATAACCTCACGTTATTAGAATCTGTCAACTTTCATGTCAATGACCAAGTCCTAATTTACATGTGAATTTACTTAAAGATGAATGTACGGCTACATAAATAACGTATGAAACAAAAAATGAAACACCTCTAATTATAATTTCTGAACTTTCTGGTTGATATTTCGCTTTCTATGTTGCAATAAACAGTAATAAATGAATAATTGGTCACTAATGGGGACGTGGTCGGTAATGGGGCCATCTACCTTATGTATTTTCACAGCATCGTAAAGAAAATTCGTCAATAAATTCGACTCCTCACTCTATAATTGTTATGGTATTTATTTTTGCAACGTCATTTTCCGTTCGTTGTTATAAACACGTTGTCTTGATCATACAAGCAGACTGTGGTCACTGATTACAATACGTTCCATTTTTAGGAGCACACGTTAAGGTATTACTTTCACTTATTTTCAAGCACCGTTGAGCAGGTTTCCTCGACAATCTTGCCCAACGATTACCTTCTCATTTCGTAACTGAAGCACTAGCTGGAAAAAAGATCGAAATAATTACCTCAGTACTTAATTACGTGCTTCGGTAGGTTTAATTAGTATAAAATCGACATAAAATTATAAATTTTAAGCAGAAACTAATTAGTATTTATATAGTTGTTGTTGCACCTACATCATCCTTCCGTCCTCTGCACCAACAGATCTTTTCCCGCCCTTATTGAATATGCGCAATAACAGCACAAGCCCTGTTTAAACAGTGCCAGAATCTATCTGTTAGTAATAAATACACATTTCTGTTCTTTATTACATTGAACCGTTGAGGTGGCGCAATAATGTATCATGCATGATCGCATCATTCGCGGAAGCACGATCGTTGTTCCGTGCGTTCGAATTCTTGTTGTTTCTCGCCGCGTTCCGATTCGTTCATCGAACGGGCAACTCCTAAGTGGAAAGGCGACTTGAGCGAAGCGAATCCGCGATTATTGGGAGTCGACTGACCAGTAGGGTGGAGTGAAAATTTTTTTTGACAATTTCGACAACACTGTATGTTTCATTTTTGACCCTACACTAAAGCATCATTCATACCAAAAATTAATAAGTTATTACATCATCCTCAGGTGGCGCATGGTAAATTAAAAAAAACTTATAGAGACTTTATAAATTTTTTACAAATCAAGTATTCTGCGCTTTCCGTAGTGTCCCCTCTCGCTGTAGCAATTGTTGATTATTAGTTCTACTGACTCACGGTCGAGATCAGATACATTGGCCGGTCCGAACTTGTCCCGCATAAAGCGGTTGAGGGGAAACTGGCCCTCCAGTGAGCCTCCACTGTAATATCTAATTTTAGTTGTAACATTAATTAAAAATTATTTTTAGAAATTTTTTGATTAATTATTTATAACCCTGTTTTCTCAATTTTTACGAAAACTTTAAGTCACCTGCGCCACCTGAAAATAATAACGCAGACGGCTGAAATTTTACAGTTACACACTTCCAGACACGGGTCAAAAAATAGTAATACAGGAATAAGAGAATATGTATTAAACATTTTTTTCACCTTTTTCGCTCCATCCTACTGACCAGCCCTGTCGTATGTACCGAGCCCGATTTCTGGGCAGTTACAGTTTGCTAGTCTCCCTCTCCCTCTCCCTCTCCCTCTCCCTCTCCCTCTCCCTCTCCCTCTCCCTCTCCCTCTCCCTCTCCCTCTCCCTCTCCCTCTCCCTCTCCCTCTCCCTCTCCCTCTCCCTCTCCCTCTCCCTCTCCCTCTCCCTCTCCCTCTCCCTCTCCCTCTCCCTCTCCCTCTCCCTCTCCCTCTCCCTCTCCCTCTCCCTTTCCCTCTCCCTCTCCCTCTCCCTCTCCCTCTCCCTCTCCCTCTAACGTCTGAAAAGTGTAACTGGAGTCAAAGAATGCCTAAATAAATATTAATATAAAATAAAGGGCGTATAATTAATGCCGTTCGAATACTTTTGTGACCCTGTTTCAGTACATCATAGCAATAAATGTTTCATAACTTCAACTATTAAAAATATTATCCAATTCATTTCAAATTTGATATATATATATAAATGCGATACTTGTGTCTTATAGTAGTCACAACATTACTTTTAGAACTTAAGTCTAACATGTATATTTTTATTATTTATAGTTTTAATAGCGAGCGTTCGAATACTTACGTGGCTCACTGTACATACATATAATTTCAATGCCAGCTTTTCAGATCTCAAGGTCGCCTTGAGTTTCTTTTCTTAAACGACATATATATGTTTTGTTTTTGCATAGGTACTTGTACAATAGGGATGATGTAAATTTTGGATGACCTTGAGGTGTCCTTGACCTCAATAATTTGTTTGAAATAGAGCACGAAATTTATGAAGGATGTGAATGCAAAACTAGTTTTTAGCACCTGCATCTCTCAAGCTGACACTTTTCGACTTTTCCTACTGCAATTTTGTGAAAGAACGCGTAGTCGAAATAGTGTCAGAAGCGGTTGAAAATATGGAGAGCAGAAATCTTAATTGTAGTTCGTGAAAGCATGTGTTGAAGCATAGAAAACTGTTTAAACGTATAATAAAATCTGTTTGAACATTTGTTGATATAAAAATAAGTACTAATCTGCCGGCACTCTTGTAAGTCGTTTGTTATCACCAACTATTTTTGTGACATCTTCATTGGTTATTGAGATATTAACTTGTAACATGTACGTTACTACTGTTACGCTGTAGAAGTTTCTCTATATTTAGTTTATTGATGTAGTAAGACAATGTGTATTTAGTGCAACTAAATTATTATACACAGGAAGATATTTTTAATGTCTCAAATTTTTGGTATTTTTGATAATATTGCCGTTTTGAATTATTCGTGTTTATTATCTGTAAAAGTTACAATTGTTTTCAACGAATGTCCCGAGTGTTTATCTACATATACCAAACAAGTTCCAATAATTTTAAATAATAAAGTTTAAACGCATGAGTAGTAAAATTTATCGTAAATATTCAATCCATCAAATTAGGATTCCTACAAGTGAAAAAAATAAAATCTGATTTAATTATTAAATACATTCATATTTATTTAGACAGGCACGCCATTGCTTACTACAATATTTGTAATACTAGGGTTAATGACAAACAAAATTGAAATTCATTTCGAGGTAAAAAATTCAGTTGTAGACGCATTCGATTATACTATCATCAATTTCTAGTTGTAGGCAGGGCCTAACGATATGCTATTAATACGATTTCGACAATTTTGTAAAGACTGAAGCGGTGTTTCTTATTTCAACACTTAATAAAAATACAGACTTTCGCTTTCTTGTCGATGTGTAAGATCTATGATGGTAAAAAATAATAATATTATCTCATAAAATTCGCATTAAAAAAATTGAAAATTTATCATTTTTAAAAGCGTTGAAAGGACGAAAAATATAGGGAAAAAGTGATTTCAAACTTCAAGTGTCGTTATTTTCTCAAAAAAATGTCATTTTTGTATTTTTTCTGCCCCCCCCCCCCCTAGCCAGAAGTATATTCTTCAAAATAAAAAAAGTTTCAGTCGAATCGGATAATAACTTTTGGAGATACAGGTCCCACCGATTTGGATCATTTTTTTTTACGCCTTGACTGTAACGACTCCCCAGTGCCGTCTGCAATGATTAATTATAAAAAAAAATAGATTTCTATAATGTAAGACATCCTTAATACAATGCAAAAAGTCCCATTATATTATATACAGTAGTTTTCCTTTAATTAATTCCTAAAGATCACCTATCTTTTTGGGCTCTAGACCGGAAGGTCCCCTTAATTACTCGAGGCATTCATGCCGGAAAAGTATGCGAGTTACTTGATCTAAAATCTAATTATCTTTGAATGCATTACCTGCTTCCTAATACTAACTTATTCCCACTAATTAACACGTTAGTACCATAACGTTGGTTATTTATTTAAAAAATATTTAATTCACCCCATGTAAATAAATATACTAAACTTTATAGGTATGTTCCACATTTCCCGTTAAATCTAAAATTTTCACTGAAATATGACATGCAAAAGTCCGTGGCGTAGCTAAAAACGACCTAAAAAATGACAGCGAATTGAAAGCAATAGGTGTACCTATCCGTTGACAACGTTTTCTGGAATTCCTCTTACCTCTGCCCAAGAGATAGTTATAACTAAAAGTTGTCCCTAGTTATACCTCAAGATTGAATTTTCCAACGACACGATACAAAGTACGATGTAAGCTCACAATCAGATCTACTGCGATCGAAATTTCAATTGCCAAGGATTCTCCAAGATGAAGATCAACGCGTATCGTCACGCAAGTGGGCGTTATTGGCAGGACGGGGCGACACGAAACAGGCATAAAAAAACACACGAATTGGTCGGTCAATTACTTTTCTTTCTTTCGTGTTCCAACGATTCCGATGGGAGGAGATCTCGCAGGTAGATACTTTCGACTTCCTCGTACTGAAAGGTACACGACCTCCTGAAACGACTTCTGGAATCGCTGGCTCTCTTCGAAGCACGTGGTTAACTGGACCACGAGGCCGCGATGGTACCGTTAAGCACGCAGCCGGCAAAAAGCCAAGCGAGCCATAACCAAAGCGGGCGTGTGTATGCTCCTTGCTGGCTTCTTTACAACTTCGAATTTCCTGCTTGCTGCTGCCATAGATATCGTCAGCTCCCTTGGCTGTCTCGCGCCGCTCGACGTGGATAGAGCAGGCACGCGTGATTTCTTTGGCCGCGATTCTCGCGCTTCGTAGCAAGACAGCACACCAGCCACTTGCGGACGCGCACCATCTACGAGATCCTGGTTCGAATCCCGATGATCGTTCATTTCTGAAATATTTTTTTTATCTTAGATCCCTCAAAAATTGGCGTCTAATAAGTATGAGAGTCGGAGATTAAATAAGGGGAAAAATTATTTTTTACTTTTTAGTGCAATTTTATTTTTTTGAAGTCGGATTTAATTTTTTTGAAATTTTTTTTGTATTATTACCCAGTTCTATTTCGATGATTTATTTACTTTGGATATTTCAAATTCATCAGTTGCCATTCAACGTTTTTATTTTCACTGAAAGGAGGCCAATAATGCTGCACGAATGCTGTACGTGCTTCTACGGAAATCTAATACAGAAATATTTGATTTTCAGATGCACATGTACTCTTAAAGTTGATGTATTGAGATTATTCTTAGCGTCAGTCATCAATTACTTAAAAAAAACAAAAAAAACAACAACACTCGCGGTCGGCAATGAGCATTTAATTATTATGACTTTCTAAAAGTTCAAAGGGCGGCGGTTCATCCAGAGTAACTTTTCCTCACGAAAGAAACAAATATATTAAGTAGGAGGGTAGAGTAATAATGAAAAGAATGGGGACGAATGTTAATCGGAAGGACAGGGTGTTGGGAGAACTAAATACTTGTATTAGTAAAAACCTGTAGGACTAAGTAAGGTAAAGGCACCAGTAGTTGACCATGTATCAGTAGTTGATCACTTTTCAGAAAAACGTGAAAAATAAGGTTTTTAGAAGTGACGATCTTTTGAAAAAAGTGCAGTTGACGTGCCAAGACATCTACCGACTGAAATCTAAAACACTCAAGTGTGAAGTGCATTATGAATAGTATTGGCGAATGTTTATTTACACCAAGGTGAGTAGTGTGTTCCCATTTCGTTATTTCCTTAAGGCTGCCGTCTCATTTTTGTTATGGTCCGAATCGATCGAAGCGTCCCCTGTAAACAAACGCACCCTAATGAAACTACTGCGGTCGATAAAAAGAACTTGTACAGAGATGACATCTCCAGGTACTCTGGGTAGACGAACTTTTGACGCATAGTTGCCACATCGTCTGTTCTCTTTGTCTCTGCCGCGCTGTTGCCACAGAGTTCTCTCTTTCTATCGAGAAGTCTTGAAGCAATACGGCACGAGAGCTACGTCCAACGTCAGAACCTCGCTGAACGTAGCAATAATGAAAGATAGAGAGGTCCGGGAGTGTAAGAAGGAAAGATGGAATTATACCAAACTTGACACAATTTGAACTATCAGATTACACATAAAATTTATTTGCAGAATTGAAAGCCCGTTTCGTTCAAAGTAGTCCGATTTAAATTATTTTCTGTCAATTTAATCGGCAGAATCACTTTCATATTGATACGATGAAAAATAAAGAAATTCAAGAATGAAGGCCTTCGATTAAAAAAATTATTTGTGGCCGACGGATGAATTCCCGTCGAATAAACTGATTCATCCGTGGCGTTTCAAATAAAACTAACTCTGGGTTATTTTTACTCAACGACAAATAAAGATAAAGTCTCTTTAATTTGATAGTTTATTTCAATAATTTATGAAACAATACTAATTTGCGTATCAATATCCCTTCTGAACTTCGCATTTCTGTAAGGACACTGGGCATCGCTCGCCGTCTTGGAAGGCGAGGTCCAGGAGGATGCGTAAGGGATACAATGTAAATTCCTGGCGTTCTCCCGATTAAAATCGTGTCAAATGTCATGTAAATCGGACTATTTTTAACGATGTTAGCTTGGGGCCACTTTCATCGAGACGACGGATTCGGTTGAAGCCATTTTCGCAAAAATCTGATGCGAAATGTAGAACGTGAAATTCGTCACTTCCACGAAACTCAGCGAGGCGCGGCATATTCACGGCATTGCCTTTAGGACTCTAGCGAGAGAATCACGCTACAAACAGCGTATTAGTCAAAAACATTTTTTTAATAAAAAGCTTATTATTTGTGACTGAAAATAAAAGTGTCAACTATTGGTATACTGTCAACAACGAGTACAGTTACCCTATATTTAATTACCAAGTACAGTTCTGGAAATAATCCGATTTATACCGTGCTTGAACTCATTTTAATCTGGACAATCTCAGCAGTATGTTAATAAATAGTAAAAACGTCACGTTTTACAATTTATTAATACATAATCCACCGCAAGCAACACTGTATGCCTCTCGATCCGAAATCAGAAGCTGCCGCCGAACAGCCCAAGTCTTCAGGCTCAAAGAGAGATCGCGCCGGTTCGGGTAAACACGCTGCCGAAAGTTGTTTGAAGCCTTCAAATAAAAGTCGAATAAACTACGGTTAAAGATCGAATAAACAAATTATTCTTCTTCGAATAAAAAAATTATCTTTCGTCGTCGAATGAATTCACTTTGGTTCAGAACGGATAAACATAAAGTATCTTTTATTGGAGTTTATCAAGATATTATTTTTGCCCATCTCTGTTCTTCAGCCGCTTCGTCGTGATTCATTCAAGCCTCCGTGACGACAAAATAGTAATAGGGGAAATGCGGCAACAGCGCGATCTGACTCTCGATACGTATCGGCAACTATGTCTTTCCTTCATTTATCGGCTAGCTTGGACTTCCACCGGTTCTGGTGGTACATGGCACGAATATACCATCAGCGCCGGTGACGGAGGAACCTTGAAGCTTCATTCTGTCATTTTTCGGGCTGTCCTGAGTACACGATTCATAAATTCATTATTATTTCAACGTACGGTGCTTATTAGCATTCAAACGCACCGTTCCACCCTGCACTCATGTCTACTGGAGGCAACTATACCCGCAAAAACTTTCTTCGTGCCGATTCCAGGACGAAAGATGGTTGAAACGGTTTGTTTACTACATCGCGTATACGCAGGGTCGGAGAAACCACTGTGCAAGTTATACGCCGCATAAGGGCGCCAGCCAAAAGTGGTGCTAAAAAACTATATCACACGCTTATAATAAAGGAATCCAACTCCCACATAAACAAAATGTAAATATATTTCTTTTTTTATTGCATCCAGTGCAAACAGGTGCAAAAATTTGGGGGCGCCAAAAATTTTCTTGCATACAGGCGCCAGCTAACCTCGCGTCGGCCCTGCGTCACGTCACGCTGGTGCTACGTGGCTCGACTATACCAGTGGCGCCACCACCGGAGAAGCCTTGAAGCCTCATTGTGTCAGTTTTCGAGTCATAAATTCATTATTATTTCAACGTGCGATGCTTATTAGCATTCAAACGCACCGTTCCACCCTGCACTGATGTCTACTGGAGGCAACTATACCCGCAAAAACTTAATTCTTGCCGATTCCAGGACGAATAATGGTTGAAAAGGTTTCGCGTATACGTACACGCTTTTCCTAGCTTGTGTGAGCATACGCACACATTCAAGGCCCGCCGAGACGGCAGCCTTAATGATTTTGTTAAGAACAGGTGTATGGTTCAGGTAAAAAAATTCGTAGGTTATTAACTCTTTATGACTGAACTCTTCACTTGTTAAACTCTCATAGTGTTCTATATTTGATAAATGCACCGTTTTTGTTATACTAACCTCAGAAACACATAGTTTGCGGTGTGGTCAAGTAATGACTCTTGTCATTCTAATTGTTTCTAGAAGTTGACAGGTATGGCGCACAAGAAACTGGGTAAATGCACGAAAAAGTTGTATATATCGTTAGTGGTTTTTGAGGTCGCTGATCCCGAATTCGACATAGGATTCATAAAATTAATTTATTTAAACAATTTGTTTAACAAATTATATTGGAAAAAAGTTTTAGAATAAATAAAAAAAATTCGGAGACACATACATATTTGTTTAGTTACTTTCCCCGCAGAACACGATTCTATATGTACCAAAACATCTAATTTTGCAATCATTTGTTTAAACCTTCGAAAGTGAGCAAAACTCGAAATGTCTAATCTGTTCCTGAATTGGACTCCTTATGGAATTGAAATCTTTTAATTTCACATTCCTTTTTAGTTCTAACTTGTTCTAAATTATTGGCAATAAACGATGCTAAGACGATTACCTACATCATTGCCTTAATTCTCTTTCTAGTATAGGTGGTCAATTACTGACCAACATAGGGTCAACTACTAGTATTTTCATTTTCAAGGATGGTCAACTTCTGAAGCAGTTACTGAACATTGAAAAATGGTTTCAAAATTTTTATAGCATACCTTTTTTAAAAAATCGTTCTCATTACATAATTTGGAAAGCTTAAAGAGTATCTTTAGGCAGCGACTGTCACTATTTAATGACCGAGCAATTAGTTACTATTGTTTACGTGAAGGATTTCTCTTAACTGGTCAACTACTGGTGCCTTTACCTTTTAATACGTAGGTATTTATTTCAAGATCTACTATCGGTTGTTTTATGTTAGCAATAGGAAAGTATACATAACCAAAGCAATGAAAAATAAATTTCGTGACAGTACCTAATGTTTCTCCATTAAGGGGACCTTTCGGTCTGGAGCCCAAAAAGATAGGTGATGTTTAGGAATTAATTAAAGGAAAACTACTGTATATAATATAATGGGACTTTTTGCATTGTATTAAGGATGTCTTACATTATAGAAATCTATTTTTTGTTTTATAATTAATCATTGCAGACGGCACTGGGGAGTCGTTAAAGTCAAGGCGTCAATAAATTGATCAAAATCGGTGGGACCTGTATCTCCAAAAGTTATTATCCGATTCGAGTGAAACCTTTTTTATTTTGAAGAATATACTTCTGGCTACGGGGAAAACCAGAAAACAATTACAAAAATGACATTTTTTAGAAAATAACGACACTTGAAGTTTGAAATCACTTATTCCCTATATTTTTCATCCTTTCAACGCCTTTGAAAATTATAAATTTTCCATTTTTTGTAATTTTTCTGGTTCCCCCCTAGCCAGAAGTTCACTCTTCAAAATAAAAAAGTTTAAGTGGAATCGGATAATAACTTTTGGAAATACAGGTCCCACCAATTTTGAGAACACTGTTTCGAGAAAAACGCGTTTAAAGTTTTACGTGATCGCCGAGTGGCCGGTTGTGAGCCATGCATTGCCGCTACTCAAATGCCTATAACTTCGGGAATTTTACGAATTTCAACAAATCCTTTTAAACACGTATTCCTAAAAGGTTGAACATTCGAAAAATGAAATAAAAAATTCGACTTTTAGACCGGAAGGTCCCCTTAAATAGAAGAGTTCTAGCTAGAAACCTATGGCGTGGCAATGTCCTAAACCTAAACCATGTTCACGAAACACTATAGAAATGTTTGTGAAAAAAGGCCAACCATTCCTGCGATTTTCATCGTTTCAGACGAAATGTCGTAATCTTAGGATATGACGTAACTTTCTTCGTGAAGATTAAAAAAAAACGAATGCATTATAAGCATATGTAATTAAGACAAATGCTGTTTGAGGAATTATTATTATTCTTAATAAATCGTCTTAGTTGCAGAATATACATTTACTGCTCGACACTGTTTTTTACCGATCGGCCACGCGAAGAGTCAAACGAACTTCATGTAAAGTAATCAATTATCGGTTATTAGTTAGAAGAAGATGGCGTGTTGTTTCAAAAAGGATCAGCAAACAAGTGACTATTCAGAGTGGCAAACTTTATCGTCAAGCAAATGTGTCGCAAAACATAAAATCATTTAATAAATTAGCCATCGTTATAAGTTTTCTAAAGTTGTATGTAAATTTCGTGTATTCAAATTGTTTTCCTTGTCTTATTTACTTCTTAAATGATTTTTAAGAAGATTGCAAATGCCTTACCTTGGGCATTTATTTTTCCATTAATGTATTCATTAATGAATTATACATTCGGTCCAAAATAGTGCAGTTGAAATGCTGTTATAAAACTAACACTAAGAAAGAAAAACTAATGTTACAATTTTATATCATGTACAAGTATCTATTACATAATTTCACAGTACCCTCCACTAGAAACTTTAGCAAATTCACGAAACTGCAATTATTGTTCCTTTCGTTGTTACTTGTACGTAGAATTAAGTATAAGATTTTAATCACACTATGTACCTACATCTAATCGCTTCAGTTTTGATATAACATCCTGTCTCGACAAAATGGCTGAATATTTAGAATTCTACAGAAGGAATTTGAATTTTAAATAAAGATTAATAATTCATTTTAAAAATGTAGAAAATTTTCTGTGACTACTGATTTCTCATGAAACCAATAAAGTAGAAAGCAGAATTAGTAATTACTCATCCGTTGTATGACTAATGTTTCGTAATTCCTGTGATGTATGTAAGATACAGTTCGAGAAATTCATGAATCACAGACACTTACTTGGAAACAAGGAAAAGTAATCGAATCGTACTCGCTTTATTTTCTTTATTGTAGTGGTACAACAATTTAGCTCAATATTATTTTAAAGAAATACGTTTCTTTCGCAAATATTTTTGCGAGCCCAAAGGTCCTCGGAATTGCGGCACTCATTTCTTTATTTCCGTCATGTTTTGACCGTGACATTTACCACGAACGGCGTGCTTCTATGTATGTACGAAAAATTACGTCCATTAATAGAAAATCTGTTTTTTTTTTCATATACCACAGAAAGTGGAGATAGTAAAAAATTAAGAGATAATCTTACAAGCTTAGGCATAAAAATTCATCAACGCGTTAAAAATTGATCGGTTAATTTAATGTGTTCGGGTAGGTACAGTCGCGTCGGAAAGTAAGTTGACACTCTTTAAAATCGCAGAACTTTTTTAAAATTGATGCAAACGACTTGAACTTTTTTTTTTAGAAACTAGCGTAATTATTTTTCTAGGTGGCGTGTTTCGTCGTTTTAAAAAAAAATTGCAACTGATCGGAATAGCGATGAAAATAGTGAAGGTCGTTTTTTTCAAATTTTTTTCTGAGCCTGTAATGAAAATTCCAAAAACCCGTTTGTAGATTGAAGTAAGTTGTAACAACGTGCTCAAAATTTCATCTAAATCGGTTAACGTTGCTCTGAGCTACACACGTTCGAAGATCGCTGATTTTGGGAATTTCCGCGTGTAGCTCAGAGCAACGTTAACCGATTTAGATGAAATTTTCAGCATGTGTACAACTTACTTCAAATCTACAAAGGAGATTTTTGAATTTTCACTACAGGCTCAGAAAAAATTCGAAAAAAAAACGACCCTCACTATTTTCATCGCTATTCCGACCAGTTGCAATTTTTTTCAAAACGACGAAACACGCCACCTAGAAAACTAATTCCGCTAGCTTCTAAATAAAAAAAAAAAAAACTCAAGTCGTTTGGACCAATTTTAAAAAAGTTATGCGATTTTAAAGAGTGTTAACTTGCTTCCCGACGCGACTGTACATACGTGATTCTACTATGTGTAATCGTTATTTCGTTTATTGCATTTCAGATGTTCCTGAAATTACGGTGCTGTGAAAACTACGCCTGATCAAACAAGCCGTGAGTAAGTATTTCGTTAACTGTTTCTACATATCTATTCCGAATTCTGATGTTCGAACGATTTCTTCGAAACACAAAGGTATTCGAGTCTATAATTGGCGAGACAGTCAGATGGTAGATTTTTGGGTTACTACTAAGAGGAAGAGTCGCGGATTCTGTATTAAAATCTTCTCGAACTAATTGGCCGTGACCTGTCACTACCCACGCGGCACGCGGCCGAACAAGGCATACCGAGACTGCTTTGCGCAGTGCGCAACTGCTTACTTAAGTCGTATTAAACGTTGCGCCTGTTTGCGAAGGCACAGAAGTTGTCAGTAGCATCGAACAGTGGTACACACAGGTCGTTTGGACTTTTGATCGACGAAATTACGTGACGGAATTGTAAACATGCCCGTAATATGTACTGCCACAGATTAATACGTCTGCGATCACATATGTTCAGAGGCGGATTCAGGAGCCTTTCTTGGAGGGGACGAAATATGTAAAAGTACAATTTTGAGCCTTCTTTTACAAGGTTTAAAATTTGCCTGTAATTTATATTTTAATATCTCTACGTGATACCATTGGCAAAGGAAACTACCACCGCGGGAATGGTGGCGCTAGTGTGGCGTAAGAAATATGGACGACGAAGGGATACATTTTACTATATGTTTATTAGGGTGGAGTGAAATTTTTTTTTTACAATTTCGCCAACACTGTATGTTTAATTTTTTACCCTATACTAAAGCATCATTCATACCAAAAGTTAATTAGTTATTACATCATCCTTAGGTGGTGCATGGTAAATTAAAAAAAACTTATAGAGACATTATAAATTTTTTACAAATCAAGCATTCTGCGCTTTCCTTGGTGTCCTCTCTCGCTCTAGCAATTGTTGATTATTAGTTCTACTGAATCAAGGTCGAGATCAGATACATTGTCCGGTCCGAACTTTCCCCGCGAATAGCGATCGAGGGGAAACTGGCCCCCTCCAGTGAGCCTCCACTGTAATATCTAATTTTAGTTGTAACATTAATTAAAAATTATTTTTAGAAATTTTGTGATTACTTATTTATAACCCCGTTTTCTCAATTTTTACGAAAACTTTAAATCACCTGCGCCACCTGAAAATAATAACGCAGACGGCTGAAATTTTACAGTTACACACTTCCAGACACGGGTAAAAAAATAGTAATACAGGAATAAGAGAATATGTATTAAACATTTTTTTCACCTTTTTCGCTCCATCCTTTATATGGTGCCAGTAGTATAAAAGTTTATTTAAAAGTTATTTCTTACAGTAAAACTATTGACGATACATTTAGACACAATATTGGAATAGGTAAAAGTATGCAATGTGGACAATTTTATTTGCTGCACTTTTTGGCACTTTTATGAAAACTTAAACTGAGATCATTGTTGACTGTAGCGTTAAAATTTGCTATACAAAATTTTTTTCTGCATACATTTCGTCGATACTGTAAAAATTGGTAGACCCCAATAAATTGTATACCTGCGTCGGCCATTACTATTAGTTCGCATTAATTAAATTAAATTCGCATTAATTATTTATACAGAATAATACACAATGTCATAATATTTTTCTATTTTATTACTCTTAGGGGGGGGGGGGGGGCGATCGCCCCTCTGGATCCGCCCCTGCATATGTATGTCCAATTACAGTATCACAGATTTCGACTGACTTGTAACTGTTGTTTCATATCCTAGCATTGCAATTTGCATGTTGTTTAAACATTCTGCTCACCCCTTGCTTCTTCCCTGTGCAATTATCCAAATTCGCTGTTTATCCATCGTATTCTTGAAACATTCCACTAACTGCATAAAAAGTTGTTATAAAGATGAGAATCCGCGATGATCAATAATAATCACAGTGCAACGTTACATACCGCATAAGAAGCACCTAAAAAAGTAAAGAAAATCACAGTAGAAATAAATCAAAGAATAGAAAAGAGGGCAGGATCGAATGGACTGATGGACTATGCTGTTTGCGATTCTTCTCCCCTTTTGTGTTTTCCTTCCACACTACTAGGTTTTGTCGGTTTTTAAAAACCGTTTTTTTTTTATAAATTTGTAAAATTTGAAAACCGGTTTTTAAATTTAAAAAAAAAACGGTTTTATGTGCTAGAATTAATATGTAAAAATTGATTAACTGTTTCATTAAAAACGTTAACATTTTAACTTGAAATCGCTTCGATTTGTCTTGACGAGTTCATATTTTCGGAAGAAAAATACTAAATGAAATTAAGATTTATAAAATATATTTTGTACGGATTTTAGTTTTTTTCATTTGGTTTTGAATGCAGTGTATTTTCTTGTGTTATATTTTTGTGGATCCATAAATATTAAATGAACCCAAAAATTGTACGGATTTTATTTATTTATTTTTTTTTTTTTTTTTTTTGGTTTTGTACAGATAGATTACATTTTATTTTGTTATACGTTTGTAATTCAATAAATATTAATAGAACTGAACATTTGTAAAATAAGTATAAATATTTATTTTCTATTTTAAATATATTTTCTTGTGAAAATTGGAAAACCGGTTTAACCGGTTTATTGGAAATAGTAGAATTCGAAAACTGGGTTTTTCAAAAGTCGGTTTTTGTATAAACCCTAGACACTACATACTATACCTAATGCAGATTATTCGCGCTATCGTATCGATAACAAGAGGCATTTGTTTTATCTCGCAAATGGTAGTGGGAAATCGCATGGCGCACAAAGAGGGCGCTGTACGGGCAGCCTCATCTGCAAGCGAACGTAGCGTTATGTAGCTATGTAGGTACGACATCTTTCATGCGTGCGACGACGACGACGACGACGTTTCTCCTCTTTTTATCTGACCACGGCGATATGTATGTATAGGGAAATTAGAATTACCATGTGACATCATATTGTAACGCCAGCAATACGGACAGTATGCAAAATAATGCAAATAACGTGCCGAAAGTAGCCGGGGCATCCCTCCGGTCCTTCTATCTATAGAACGACTGTGATGGCGGTTTAGCAGTTGAAAATGGCATTTAAAGACAAGAAAAAGAGCCCACCATTGCTGCGTCGTTCGCGAGCTTGCTTGACCTCGGTTTCTTCGGTGAAAGTTCGGTAATTTTGGAGCAGACGGCAAATTTACTTTGCTCTCGTTTAGATAAGTGACTCACAAGTGATACTGTAAGTCACGTGTGTCTTACTCACAACGCGAGAACCAACAAAGCAGTCGAAATCACTGGTTTCTAATTTCTTATAAAAATTAGTGGAATTTGTGACGCTGCGTTGTTTTATCATTTTCACTGATTTGTATTGCAGTATGCGAAATATTATATTGGTCACTTTATCCCCCGTCCCTTCCTCCCTTCTTTTAAAAGATATTTTCAATACAATTAGATGAACTCTAAAAATGAAAGTGTGTAAAAGATGGGCAGTTTTTATGAATTTTTTCCTTCCAAAATAAACGTTCTACATAGTTGTGGTTTTGTGCACTTGTTTACTAATATTTTACTGATACTTTCACGCAGTTACATTAAAAAGTTACAGACATTTACTATAAACAATAAGTGGTTTCGGCGCACTGGTTCGGTCAGTTAAATAATTTAAAAGCTAATTTGCAATTTTAAAAATTATAAATTTCCTTAAATTTATTTAACTGACCGAACCAGTGCGCCGAAACCACTTATTGTTTATTCTAAAAATACGGTCGATAACTTAAAGACATTTACTATGTCAGAGGTGATCACTTTCAAAAATTCCTCCTTCACTGAGGAATAAAAAAATTAAAAATAAAGTGAAATAAAAAAAACTACTTTTATTGTATTCAGTAAACTCGCCTTTACCGTCTCCACGAAAATTTTTTATGTTGATCTGTTATAAAACATGGAAATATTGCTGATACTTTTAGAATTCTGGTCGGATCAATAAAGGCAACCTTACTGAATCGAATAAAAGTATTCTTTTTTACTTCAGATGAATGCAACGGGTGCGAGCATGTTAAATGTTTTTGAAAGTTTTTTTTTTAAAAAAATGAATAACTAAATGTACAAAACTATGTAGGACGTTTATTTCGGAAGGAAAAAAATCGTAAAAACTGCCCATTTTACCCCCTTAAACGAGATGTCTTTGCAATGCATTATTATTATAATTCGAATTAGTCTCCACTTGAAACCAATTAATTGTATCTTACAATTAGTAGCCTTAATATCTTTTAATAATAAATTCTTTCAGAATATTTCTATGTCCCTTGTGCCATTTTGGAAATTATTTCATATTATTCCAAGATGCTGAAAAAGTAGGATTTGTCAGTGAATGTGTCTAGAGGAATAATAAAACACTTGTTGCTACGTACTGTTTTATAACTTCACGATGTATGCAGTTCTTTAAAAGCTTTTGCGGAGATCTAATACGAGTTCTTTAAATACACGTAATAAAAATACCTTAAATATGCAGTACCGTCGATAAACTGTTCTAAGAGTTGAAGATGGGAATAATTCCGAAAATCTTGAGGTACACATATTTCAATCTATGAGGATATCCAAAAAGAGTGATCGTGAATGTGGTACTCGTTAAAATGAATGAAAAATGTTCTATGTTTGTATAAACATGACTTTGAAGGATAACACTGAGGAAAGGACAAAACAATTTCTTATTTAAATACTCCAAATGACTGAATTAAGTAGTCTTATTCTTATTCAGTGCATGTTGTACAAAAAATGATTATTATCAATGACAGAAACTTTCTTAACTGCCTGCATACCTTCATTTTTATAGAAATTCTTTCATAGTGTCCCAAGTTTTCAGTATTTCGATATCATATAGAAATTGTCTTCGATACTCTTCGATTTAGTTTCGCACTATTTAAAAAAATCTCCAACTCCAGAATGGTTCGATGCATTTAACACGCATTTTTCCTCTCTTCTCTAAGTTTGTAAATCAATGATGGCACGAATGATCATGAACAGAAGAATACAACTTTTTGAAATTAACGTACGACATTATGTTAATTAAATGATTATTTACTTGTGAAATGATTAGTTGTACATACATAAAGTATATTGTTATTATTATTAAGTACAACTTTAAGTATTTAATTTTATAGTGACTTTTGCTGTCAGAATCTAAGTTGATCGTATGAAATGAACTGCCTCTTATTACTACCCGTAAGCTGAGTACTGTCAAAGTGTCATTGATAATGACACATATCGATTGTGAAGATAGCCACGTATGTATTACATTTCTCACTTCCAATCGCTTGCTCATCGATGTTAATAAAATATGGAAGCTATTGGAAGGAACATTATAGACTCGAATATATGGTACTTGTGCTTGGATGATTATGTGATACCTCAAAATTATATTAAATGCCCTATTCAATATTCTGTGTAAATATTGATTACTAATTATTGCATTAAGAATACGTATAATTTAACAAAACATTACACAGTTCACAGTGAAATTTATATGATCAATATGATTGATCTTAATATTTCACATTTGCAAAAGATTTTATTGTCAATGATTTCATATATATATATGCTCTTATAGCAATTCAGATGACACATTTATTTATCACGGCGAACTAAAACTCAATTATTGTCCTTTTCAGTAGTCTTTACTATCTTTACCACGAATGATAATATAACAAAAATTATAACACTAAAGATAATAAAATAAATATGAATGACTATAATGTAATCAGAATTCCTCTCTTTCCCGCAGGTAATTCAGATAAAAAATGCACACTGCATCGTCCGTGCTGTCATTGTTCCTCATCCTGCTGAGCCACTCAGGTTGGGCTAATGGGCTCTGCAACTTGAAGAACGGTGCCGTGGCCGAGTGTCACGAGCTCGAAGATGTCAAGTACATCGATACCTATGACCTTGAATCTTTGAGAGCCACCGTGACCGAGCGAATTCTCCAACCAGACTACTTCAGCAACTTGACCAGCCTTCGCCACTTGGACCTCTCGGGTGGCAGCCTAGAGCAGATAAAACCAGGAAGCCTCCGTAAATTGGTCAACCTAAGAAGCTTGAATCTCGCTGAAAATCGTATTGGGTATTTGGATTTAGGCTCTATGAACGGTCTAAATCATTTGCACAGTCTAAACCTTCGCAGGAACAATCTTCGGCAACTGCCACCGACCTTGGCCTATTTAAAAGTCCTCCGACACCTTGACATTCAAGGCAACCCTCTGGAATGCAACTGCGCGACCCTTAGGGTCAGAGACTTGATCCTGAAGAGGGGTGTGAAGCTTTCGAAGAAAATCCTCTGCGCTGGTCCAAGCGGTATGAAGGGGACGTCATTGTTTAAGCCAGACGCTACGACCATCTGCAATTTCGAGGAACAAGATGGCGAAATGCAGAGGGATCAGAGCTACGAGGAGTTGGAGGAAGAATACGGATCTGGGGACGTCCCCGAGAAGCTTGGCGAGGAGGAGGAGTGCAAAGACTGCATAGAAATCGAAACACCGTTCCCAGAGGCTCCCGAAATCTCCACAACACCGACCGCGAAACCGGCACAACCTGACGTGGACGAAGGTGAAGCGCCGCCGGAAGTAACGACAGCTGTCGAAGGGGTGGTGAGCTCCACACCAGTTGTAGATTCCATTGAGAGGACACTAGACAAGGATCAGGAGATTTTCTTCGACTCCGACGAGAAGAAGGATCAGACATCTGCTATCGTAGCCGCGGAACGAAAAAAAGTGTACAAGGACGCCTTGTTTTATCCAGTGGAAGGTTCTGGCGATGGAGACGAAGGCTCTGGGGAAGGTTCTGGAGCAGGGATACTTTTCGGCGAATGGAAGAAGGTAGGCAAAGTGGAGGAGACGAGCGAGAAGGAAGAAGAGTCAACGTCTTTGGGCGATAGAATCATCAGTTCGCTGTTCAACATCTTTTGGAGCACTACCGAGACTCCAGAACTGAAGAAGGATCTGGACTTGGAAGGGGAGCAATTTATCGAAATATCGCCCACGGTAAAAGTGGACGAGAAGCCTGTTGTATCGAAGACTATCAATTCGAATGAAGCAGCACCTGGGACCACCGAAATGGCGACAGAAGGCACTGCAGTAGCTTCTACCAACGGAGTCGAGTTGATTGACAGTGACTTACACGACTACTCGCAGATGGGCAACGTGAGAGTCGGCGAAGAAAGTTTGAACGATGAGCTGGCTGAAGTGTCTCCGGCGAAGCAGTCGAAGAAAGGAATGGGTTCTTACGTCGTCCTTGCTGCCTTATTGGCAATTCTAGCAACACTCATCGGATTCGCTGCGTACAAAGGTAACTTCTGCAAGAAGAAACGAAAACGCGGGGACGTTGAGAACGGAACCGAGCTGAAGGACATGCAGAAAGCTCTGTTAGACGCGGAGAACGTAACGCAGCCAAAAATATCTTCCAACGGAAACGTGGAAAGTGTTCCTCTAGTCGAAGACGCGACCGACCACGATGAAAGGAAGACACCCCAGGATTGCCAAGATCAAAGCGCGACGAACACGCCGATATCTCAAAATGGCACTGCCGACCGGGTGGAGCCAGTGAAACCACCGCGGAGATCGGTCAGCTCGCAGGACGATCTAAGAGACAGCGAGACGACTGGCCGGGACGCGAGTTCTGTGAAAGATAATTCATTGTCCGCGAGGACAAGCCCCGTAGAACCCCCAGTTAATAACGGTCCGATGGCTCAGCTCTCGGAGGTCAACGGGCCGCCCTTAAGCCCCGGTGCTCAGAGAGTGAAGATCACCTTGCAAGAGAATCCGGACAGCGTGCCGAGGACGCCTATACTCATCACGAGAACAATGGCTGGCGAGAATCTAGTCAAAACGCCATGAAGTCGATCCGCGAGGGAGTTGCTGAGATACGTGAAATGCTGATCTATCGTACAATCGAAGACGACGCGAGCACAGTTAGGAGGTGGCCGAGAACCGGGGAGCAGTGATCAGCGTGAACGTGTGCTCCCGATTCCGAGTGAATTCATAGTGTCCCCCAGTGTTCCTAGGCTCACCCGTCACGGCCATTCGTCGCGATGGACGTTCGCGATAAAGCGAGGTTAGAATTATTTTCGTGTTTGTATGTCAAAGATGAAGCGGAACTGGTTTTAGTGGAAGATCACGCCGATAGCGTGCGGCTCGGCGGCCATTTGCTTGGTCAAGTGTCAAGAACGTTAGGGAGGGACGAGCGATTCAGTGAAACAAGTTTGTACATAACTGCAGATAATATATGTTACATAACCTCCCATTATTTCTCCAGGACTAATGGTTGGGAAATATTTGATACATTTTATATACGTACATATATGAAATATTAGCGCACTAGTCAGTTTCCTTAAGGATCTTCCTTCTCATGCAAACTTGAATGGAGTTGAACTAATGTTCCATTCGAATCCTCTGCACTTGGAACCTATCGACAATTCTGATTTGGACGTAATTTATTGTAGCACCGGCGTAACCATCCGTAAATCATGTTACGGCAGTTGTTCCCTTCTGATTCGATTAGCGTTAACGAAACGGTAGAATTATCAGTGAAATATTTTATACGCGCAACGTAACTTTAGTAAGAAATAAATCTTCCATTTTCTTAGCAGACCTTGTAGTCTTACTAATTAGCGGGAAGGTTAATTTATTTAAAATTACCACCGTATGAATATAGAACGAGCATTCCAAATCAATCATATCATCATGCCTAATAATATTGCTGCCATTTACTAGATGCTCTTGTTTCGCGATATGCAATACTTAAATGTTTCATACAGATGGCGCAGCTGATTGCGTTTAGAATAAATTATTCGAGTAAAATTTAGGTAATCCTCACCGTCGTATTTTTGCGATCTTTCTTAGATACAATTACAGTTTTAACCATTTTAAATGTAAAATCTTCGAATTTTCGACTCTGTTGAATGATTCTTTAAGTAACGTTTTCGAATCATTATGCGACAAACTTACCTGCACGAGAACACATACATAATTGCGAGCTCTACAATATTAAGTATTCTCAAATAATAATTCACATGTTTATCGAAATAGATATTGCAAATGTTGACGTTGGACATTGTTCGAATTGTTCATTGTTCCGTTGTGAACGTGTGTTTGTTCTTCAAACGTTACAAGGGCACAAAACATAAATGACGCATAATTTTTATAAATCGTTCAACCGCACGTATGCACCTTTCTTCGACATCAACCGCGTTCGATCATGAATAAAAAATGTTGGGAAAGAGGAGAGCGTAGTGGGAAACTTAGTGGAGGCGTGGCTTAGATTTCAGCGCTGCGGTGGTAAGTTGGCAAACTATTGAAAGTAGGTCCGGATCCCACCAAACATTCCGTATAAGTATTTTTTAATCGAATAAGTAAAAATTTAGGGTTGAAAAAATTTTAAAAACACTCGTTTCTCACAACATGTTTATATAATCATATGGACTTCGACGGATTTCGACCTACTCTCAGTAGTTCAATTTTCTGCCACTAGTTGGCGTATCGAAATTCTAGGTTTCCCAAGAAGTTGCTTAAAGATGATTGATGATTGATAGCGGTGACAAGTATTCCCATTGCTTTCCTTGCGAGCGTTTCTTTATACCAAATTTCTTTAGGTATGTTTCTTTAAACCAAATGCGCGAAACGTTAAGGCATTTAGCTACGATTAAAATGTTAAGATAGGACAGATCCCCTTGTGAGAAAAGTTCTCCCAAAGAAACAATGTACGTCCCCGTACAGCAATGATTGCAACGTAGATTATTTATTCGTTTAAATGTGTAAAGATGCCACACGAGCGGTCAGTTTAATCAGCTATGAAGAGGATTATCTCATCGATACTGTGTTTACCACTGAAGCGCCAGAAAGGGGTGATGTTTGATCCTTCGTGATATCATCGACACGTCATCATTATTGTCGCCATTTGCTTTGTTTCCTAAATAGATAAGTTGGCTGTACAGCGTTTACAAGGTATACTTATACATTATTACGAATAAATACGACGACGAAAATACAGTTAGCGTAATTATGTGGAATGTATTTTTCAAGTTTAACTTTCGGATGCGAAATAAACTATAGATATTTATCCCGGACCCTACCTACCGATCCTGTTCAAATGTCAGTAAATCAAACTGTCATTTGACTTGTGCGAGTTTAAAGTGATATCTTAACTATTTATCCCTCTATTACTTACTATACTTATGTGTAAACAGCGCGCAATGAAAGTGGGAAACATTATTATACAATACAATGGTACGGAAAATTAAAATAAAAGTACTCAGAATATATTCGGAATATGAGATCGTAAGAAGAGATTTCATCCTTGTGATAGTTTCCATTTTACACGTTGCAGTTTGCCTTAACGCAAAGTGATAATGTTAAACACTTTTATGCGGAGGAAAATTGTGGTAAACCACTTCGTAATGCTATAATATTTTCTAACCGTGTCTAATGTTTGTTTGACCACGTTGGATATTACTTAAGAGATTTACATTTTTTCGGAGATCCCATTACAATTTGTTCTACCTCGCAGAGTGCGGTAAATGATAGGTACACTGATACGATCGAATAATTGCTTACGGTGCGAAGGCTGACTTTAATCGTTCCCCCGTTCGCGTGAAATTACTGTAATTTTATACAAGTACCTACCATGCTTTCATTCTTGTCAAGATTCGATTCTACGATTTTCCTTTCACGAAGGAAAACTCTTGTCAAACATTACAAAAT